>CM062809.1:1136371955-1137571955 GCA_031772625.1 Pinus tabuliformis | reverse complement strand
TAAGTTGTTTTTATGTAAACTTAGGCCTCATTAAAGAAGAAAAACTCAAGTCAAAGTCTAAATGAAGAGTTTGTATTCAACCTTCTCAGTCTCAGTTGTTGGTTGATATATTCATGGGAATTGTTCCACCACTCATGGATCCGACCCTTGAGGTTGGATAAATTGTTTATTTTGGTCTATATGTATGATTTTCTCAATCAGAGAGATGGGTTGAACATTTGAGGAGAGAACTCATGTAGCTTGTGCTTCAGCATTTTCAAGAATCAAAGGAGAAGTTGGAGCTATTATCTAGGAACTCATGTGCAGTGAGTTTTTGATGTTGTATTTTCTCTATTATAGTTTTATATTAAAGATATTAATCATATCTTTCCATTCCTCAGTTGTTCAATGGTTTTCCTTAAAGTTTATAAGCATAATTCTTTGCACAAAGATATGTTTTGATGGGAATGTCATTATGTGTTATTTTCTTTCTTGCTTAATGAATTCATGATGTACATGCTCATTAAGACCTCTTGTTTCATCTAAACACTACACTACACTACACTACACTGACAAACCCTACGCCATCAAAAAACTATTTCTGCCTTGCTCCATTATATCTTTGTTGTTGTTACCATTTTGATCCTTTGACCTAGTTACCTGGCTTTCATCCCTTGTCCAACATCAAAACCTTAAATTTTCTAAACTTACCTGAGCCTGGAATATCTAGCCTAAAATACTTTTATATTCCAATCAATTCTTTGGTTGTGATCCCATAGAGAGAGTCCTCTCTGGTTTGGTAGGGCTAGCTACGAAATTGAAAGCTTGCGTTGTGGTTACCTCTGTTGATTCCTCTTAGCCTGGGACATTGTGGAGGATAAAATTTTGGCATTGTTGTCGGGGAACGAAAGATAATATATTCCCTGGGAAATAATGACAAGGATCAAATCTGATTTGTTGATGGTGAACAGTGATCAGACACAAGAAAGATTGTGCATCTTTCAATTGGTGACTCTAGTGTCGAAGAATACAAAGTGTTAGTGTCAATGTCTTCACACTGCCATCAGTGATCAAAATTTGCTCTTTTTAATTTCATAGAAAGAGACCCATACTAATGAGTTTGCATTCAGTTAGGTCATGGATTCACTGATGGTAGGGTTTACTTCAATTTTCCCTCATGATCTGTTCTTGTTGATCCTCTCCCATATATTTCAGTCATGGCTCATGTTCCCTTTGCAATTCATTTCATTAGGTCTTAGGGTTTGGTCTCATTAGGTTTTAGGGTCCCACCATGGTCAAATCCAATAATTACATGCCAATAATGATCAGCAAGGACATGCCAGAATTTATCATTTTGAAAGCCTAATGTAGTTCTCACCTCAAAACTTGTTTTGAGCTGAAAGCAAGGTATTTTGTTTTTATCTCCATTAATGATGTAATTTTATGTTTTCATATGTAATATTGGTTCCCAGCTGCTACTAAACATCTTGTGATGTTTCCAAGCACCTAACACTACAAAAAATCAGGTTATCATGAGCAAAAAACCACCTACAACAGCAAAAGAGAACAAGCACTAAACCCTAATTTCCTCTCCCACTGAGCTAGGGTTAGCTATGGGATCAGAGATATCTGGGAAGAGAAGGCATAAGGAATATCATAAGGTGTGAGGCCATTTTATATCATCAAACATCAGGTCTCCATCATTTGTCGAGAATTCATTCCAAGGAACAAGCCATTCACCACACATAAGGGACATTTTCTTTTTCAAACTGTGTTTCTGAGCAATAAAAGATGAATTTGAAAAAAGTGATAGAAATTTTTGTTCATCATATACCCAAGAAGAGAAACCTATTTCGGTTTTTACACAGGTTTCATGGTTTGGGGGAAATGTCGAAAACATTATTTGCCTCAAGAGGGTTGATGCACCTCTGGAGTGACCTTGGTAAAATCAATTTTTCTCCTAGATGGAATGAACAAATGACTTTCTTGATGCATCAACTGATAAGTAGACACAAATAGATTTCCAATGAGGTATCCTGAGCTCAATTTGGAGTTGAGGAAGACCTCCAAACAGTGACTGAAACAACACTCTCCATTTTGGCACCCTCATTCTGCACATTTTGACCAGTCTTGGGAGATTGGACTTTTGACAGGGAAAATGAGCTCCAAATTGAAAAATTCAAGATTTTCTAGAAGGTAGAATCGACAATATTTCCAATGAGCTATCACACACCCAATTTGGATATCGAGAAGACAGTGAAAAGTCGTCCTAAAGTGGCACTACGCTTAGGGAAGGAGGTACTATGCTTAGGGCAAGGCACTGCACTTAGGGAATTTTTGCTCAGTTCAAAATATAATGGGTGTTGCGCTTAGAGGGTGGCACTACACTCCTGGGTAGTGGGGCTGTGCTTAGGCCAGCCAACCCAAGAAACAATCCAAACTTCATATTTATGGAAAATTTCCTCCAATTCCACACTTAGAAAATAAGTATCACTCCTCTCCCTCCAATTTGGTTTGCACTTGTTAATATTTTCATAAGTTTCCACTCATTACATAAAACCCTAATTCTCACCCTAAACCCTAAATCATTTGGTTTATTTCACTATGTAGCTTCATAGCTATAGTCCTCCACATATCATCTCCTCCATCCTCACCTGTTCCTCATCGCTTGTTTTTCATCCCCATAAACCCTCCTTTCATTCTCATAATTTGTGCCCCAACTATAAATACATACAGTCACTCATAAACCCTAGAGCCTACCCCTCATTCCATTCATATTTGTCTCCCTACACTGTAAATTTTTGTGAAATTAAACAGTGAAACCATGGACAAAGAAAGTACTTTTGAGTATGATGAAGAGATAGCCAGTGATAGTTCTATAGAGAGACATAGGCAGCAGAGAAAGCCTCATAAGGGAGAAAAAAATCATAAGAGAAGATCCCACCAGTTTAAAAGAATTGCAAGCTAGCCGACTTGCAGTCTCTTGTTTCAAACACCTTGGATGTTTTGAATTCTGTGAAATAGTGGAAAGAGTCCAGTTTCATCATGAGATTGCTAAACTTTTTGCAGCTCACTTGCATAGCTATGAAGTGACACTGGTTGGAGTAACTTTCAAAATATCACCATCTATTATTTCAGAGGGCCAACAGAGATAACCAAAATGCTTAGACACATGGCATACCATTATATGACTCGCAACAAAATTTGTAACATGAGGATTAGAAAGTTAAAGGCTAGGGTAAGGAGAGCTTTGGAAGGAAAAAAGGAGCAATATAGATTAAATATGTTAATTGAAGCCTCCCTAGCCCATCAAAGTAGTTGATGGTGGTGTCTCATGCATTTGGGTAGTTTTTGAAGAAATTTTGTCATTTTGAAATTTTGGAAATTCAAAACACAGAAAATCTGCCCAGAAGAGGGCGTTGCGCTTTTTCCTGGGGCATCCATTCGAGAAAAGGTTAACATTTTTGGATTCAAAATGACGAGGACATGCACCTTGGAAATTTTCAGAAGTTTTGGGTCATATCTGTTCCACCAAAAGGTCCAAAAGCTACCCAAAAATGACCTTTCTGCCTCTTTTTGGACACACAGAAGCAGCCTTGGGAGATTCAAGTTTTGATGTGGAAAATGACATCCAAATTCAAAAAGTATAGGTGTTCCAGAAACTAGACTTGAATACCTTTCCAATGAGCTATCATGGGCTCAATTGGGATAAGGCGAAGGCCTCCAAAATCAGGTAGAAAGCAGCACTGCGCTTAGAGCCATTTTGCTCAGGGAACTAAAATTCATCTGTTTTGACTGTGAATTTAATTTCTCCCTCCTCATGGATGATTTCACTGATGTAATTGATTACATGGCATGTAAATTTAATGGTAAAATAGTGTTAGAGGGTAGATTCATTAGTTAGAGGTTGTTTTGAGGCAAATGAATCAGTTTCCCCTTTTTTAGAGGCAAGTTGTTTGACTGCCTATATTCCAGTTCTTTGTTGGGAAATGGTTGAAATAGCCCCTCTTCTCATGGATTCGACCCCTAAAGTTCAAGATGAGTAGGTTAGATGCCTATATTATGTGTTTTCTTGGTCATTTGGTGAGGTTTGACTCACTTGGATGCTCTGAGCTTGATTGTACATCATTGTAAGCAGTTTCACAAGGAAATTAATAGGAATTGCAGTTATTTTTATGGGATCCTGGTGGTATTGTGTTTTAGCATAGTTTCTTCTTTTTTATCAGTTGTTTATGTGTTTTATGTATGCCATCATCTATTTCACTCCTTTTAATTGAATGATATCAAGATAGATAGGTAGAATCCATTGTCTGCAGTGCTCTACCTTGGGAAATCATTCAACACTCTATGTTTTCTATTGTTTGAGAAGGATCCATGATTGTCGCATGCCCTCCTCAGCTCCTCACCAATCTTAGACATCTCACCTCACTAAATTTCAAGTGCTAAAGCCTATACCTACCTTGCCCCATAGAACACCCTGCATTCTGACCTAATTTCCCAGACCTAAAACTGCCTAGCTCCATCTGATCCACAAACACCAACAAATTCAATCAAAATATTCTGAGCTACTATACCTAGCATAAAATCTTGTTCTTGATCCAGTCATCTTAACTGAGATCCATAAGGAGAGAGCTATCTCCTGGCCTAGTAGGGCTAGCTACTAGGTTAATCTTGGTTTGTGGTTACCCTAGAATTGCCTCCATTCAGCCTCAAATCAATCTAGGTGATAACATAGTGGTCACCATACTGGGGAACGTAGTTTTATGCTCCTCAATAAAATGTATCAATTTTAGATCAGATTGTTGATGGTGGACAACGATTAGACACCGGAAGGCTGAAATCATTCACCTAGCAACTCTAAATCAGTTTCGAGATCAAATCCAAGGACTCCACTGGAGGATGAACCTGACCAGCAGAAACATGAAAGGACAATATGGAAAGATAAGGTATTCAAGTTGGAATTTCATCCAAGACATTATGTTCTTTGTTATAAATTATTTCTTATCTTTTCTCGAGAATGTCAAGAAGGCTTTACAAAGTATATTGTATTTGAGAAAAGATCCTAGACCTGCATTTGATTCTTTCCCTTTGAATATTGTGAATACAAAATATTTGCATGCCTTTGATCTTGATCAAGACCCTTCTTCCGAATCTTATGATGACCGTCTTCAAACTGATGAGCCTCAAGAGACCAAGACTGATTCTACAGCTTTTGTATATACCCCTATACCTTGCAGAATTTCGGATAGATACAAGCCTCTGATTTTACCTTCTATATCCCATGATTTCCCTAAAAATCATTACCTATATCTACCAAGATTTCATGGTGAATGTGACAACATCAATGCTGAGAGACATGTCTTGAATTTTGAGTCTTTTCTTGACCTTTTTGAAGTTGACGAAGAGGATTTTAGTATTAGGATTTTTGCTCTTTCTTTGCAAGGAAAAGTCAAGAGTTGGTTCAAAACTCTGCCTAATGCGAGCATCTCATATTTCCAGCAGTTCGTCAAAGTTTTCCTCAACAAGTGGGTGGTCAAACAGAACCCTTTCTTGATTCTAGAAGAATATAACCAATCGAAAAGACTTCCAGGGGAGACAGTGCAACAGTTTTCTGCCAGATTTAACCAAGTTTATTGTTCGATGCCTATTACTATAATACCTCCTCCTGGATCCGCTCTCTTACACTACCTGTAAGCCTTTGATCTGGAAATGGAGTTTCAGCTGAGAGAAAGGAATCTTCTAACACTTGAAGAGATGCAAAACAATGCATAGATGTAGAGGCTAATCTGTTGATTAAAAGGGCAAAGTTGAAGGAATAAAAGATGAATAACATAGATCCAGAGGAATCGACATCTTTATAGGTAAAGCTCGACATTTTGGTAAGTGCAGTGGAAGAGATGATGCAAAAGATCACCACAAGGAATGAGTATGAAGTTCAAGACCATGGCTCGCTGATTGAAGAAGAACAAGTGGCTGATCCAAAACATTTTCTTTCTTATCCCAATTGCCATAGACCTGATAATGATTGTTTTATAGATCATTTTGGAGAAGGGAGATCTGTTGATCTGACATGTATTCTTGATGATGTCTTTTATACTCATGATTTCCCTAAGTTTGATCAGTATGACGATGATTATGTTCTCCAAACAAAAGCTAGTCTTGTAGAAAAATCAACAACTGGTTTGTGGAAGGAGGAAGTTCACTTTCAGTAGCTCAAATACATTGATCGGCCATTACATATCAGCCATGGAAGTGAGGAGGAAAGTGCAGCAAATTTTGAAGTAAGTGAAGGATCTTTACCTTTTTGTTTTACTTCGTTTCAGTTCATCAGAGACAAATTTTGTGCAATCAAAAATCAACCATTGATAAGTTTTTATCTGGACCATCTTGAGGGCAATGAAATCCTTGTTCAAGACTTCTCATATCTAGATTTGCATCCCCCGAATTCCATTGATTGTCAAGTTGCAGATGAAGACTTGGAAGCTAGAACATATGATCAAATGATGCAAGATGATTCTGTACCATTATGTTTTGAATCATTTCAGTTTTTGAAGGGAATTTCACATAGTATATCTTCAAATGGGCAGCCTGTATAATATCATGCAATCTCATTGGAATCAATAGAAAATGGGTTGAAACAGTCTTTTCAAGTTTCTCATGATCCAATAGCTGATGTGTTGGATGATGTCTACAGTCAAAGTCCTTCTCCATTAGCTAACTGTAAGCTTGAGAAAAGTATTGATACAAACTTGATCCAGCAACCGGTTTCTTTGTCATTTTTAGCAGGAGTCTCGTCACAAAGCTTAGATGAAAGTTTGCATTCATGGTATGAGGAGAAGCAAAGTAATCAATTGGATGAGCTAAGTCCCAGTGTACGTGAATTTCAAGATCCTTATGCAATGTTTTTGGAGTTATATAGAGAATCCATACTATTCAATCTGGGAAAATTTGGATCTGTTTACAAGTTTTCATAGGAGTTGCCTTTCAGTAGTTCTCTCTTATTGTTGATAAGAAAGAACTTGTAGAGAATTCAAATAGCAGCCATAATGCTTACTTGGTTGCATTGGTTGTTTCATTTCACCTGATCAGGTGATGAATAGAACAGTTAGAGTAGGTTTTATTGAATAAGCTCCATTTTGAGCATATTTTCCAATTTGTCAGTTGTGTTTTAGTATTGAGTTAGTTTCAAGTCAGTTTGTGTCTTTGAGTCATCAGTATTCAGTCATGTTTTTTTTTCTTACTCCATGCCCAATGGATAAGGCTACTAGGTCTACGGTGTTCTTGGCACCTCCAAGGAGCTACCATCCCCATTGGAGCCAACGTTAGTGTCAGTGTCTTCAAACTGCCATCAGTGATCAAAATCTGCTCTTTTTCATTTCATAGTAGGAGTCCCATACTGATGAGCTTGCATTCCATTAGGTCATGGATTCACTGATGGTAGGGTTTACTTCAGTTTTCCCTCATGATCTGTACTTGTTGATCCTCTTCCATATATTTCAGTCATGGCTCATGTTCCATTTGCAATTCATTTCATTAGGTCTTAGGGTTTGGTCTCATTAGGTTTTAGGGTACCACCATGGTCAAATCCAATAATTGCATGCCAATAATGATCAGCAAGGACATGCCATAATTTATCATTTTGAAAGCCTAATGTAGTTATCACCTCAAAACTTGTTTTGAGGTGAAATCACGATATTTTGTTTTTATCTCCATTAGTGATGTAATTTTATGTTTTCATATGTAATATTGGTTCCCAACTACCTGTAAACATCTTGTGATGTTTCCAAGCATCTGCCACTGCAAAAAATCAAGTTATCATGAGCACAAATCCAACTACAAAAGCAAAAGAGAACAAGCACTAAACCCTAATCTCCTCTACCACTGAGCTAGGGTTGGCTAAGGGATTAGAGATATCTAAGCAGAGGAGGCATAAGGAATATAAGAAGGTATGAGGCCATTTCATATCATCAAACATCAGGTCTCCATCATTTGTCGAGAATTCATTCCAAGGAACAAGACATTCACCACACATAAGGGGCGATTTTTTTTCAAAATGTGTTTATGAGCAAGAAAACATGAATTTGAAAAAAGTGATAGTGGATTTGGTTCATCATATACCTAAGAAAAAAAACCTCTTTTATTTTTTAGACAGGTCCCATGGTTTGGGAGAAATGTCGAAAACCTCATTTGCCTCAGGAGGGTTGATACACCTCTGGAGTGACCTTGGTAAAATCAAATTTTCTCCTAGATGGAATGACCAAATGACTTGCTTTATGAGTCAACTGAGAAGTAGACACAAAGAGCTTTCCAATGAGCTTTCATGAGCTCAATTTGGAGTTGAGGAAGACCTCCACAAATTGACTGAAATAACACTGTACATTTTGGCACCCTCATTCTGCACATTTTGACCAGTCTTGGAAGATTGGACTTTTTACAGGGAAAATGAGCTCCAAATTGAAAAATTAAAGATGTTCTGGAAAGTAGACTCGACAATATTTCCAACGTGCTATCACACACCCAATTTTGACATTGGGAAGGTAGTCAAAAGTCATCCTAAAGTGGCACTTCGCTTCAGGAAGGAGGCGCTGCGCTTAGGGCAAGGCACTGTGCTTAGGGACTTTTTTCTCAGTTCAAAATATAACGGGTGCTATGCTTAGAGGGTGGTGCTATGCTCCTGGGTGGTGGTGCTATGGTTAGGCCAGCCAACCCAAAAAACAACCCAAACTTCAGATTTATGGCAAATTTCCTCCAATTCCACACTTAGAAAGTAAGTATCACTCCTCTCCCTCCAATTTGGTTTGCACTTGTTAATATTTTCATAAGTTTCAACTCATTACATAAAACCCTAAGTCTCACCATAAACCCTAAATAATTTTTCTTATTTCACTGCATAGCTTCATAGCTACAACCCTCCACATATCATCTCCTCCACCTCACCTGTTCCTCATCGCTTGTTTTTCATCCCCATAAACCCTCCTTTCATTCTCATAATTTGTGCCCGAGCTATAAATACATACAGTCACTCATAAACCCTAGAGCCTACCACTCATTCCATTCATACTGGTCTCCCTATACTATAAATTTTTGTGAAATTAAACAGTGAAACCATGGACAGAGGAAGTGATTTTGAGTATGATGAAGAGACAGCGAGTGACATTTCTGTAGAGAGACATAGGCAACAAAGAAAGCCTCATAAGATAGGAAAAAATCATAAGGGAAGAGCCCACCAATTTAAGAGAATTGAAAGCTTGCGCACTTGCAGTCTCTTGTTTCAGACACCTTGGATGTTTTGAATTCTTTGAAATAGTGGAAAGAGCCTAGTTTCATCATGAGCTTGCTAAAATTTTTGCGGCTCATTTGTATAACTATGAAGTGACACTGGTTGGATTAAATTTCTCAATGTCACCATCTATTATTTTAGAGGGCCAACAGAGATAACCAAAATGCTTAGACACATGGCATACCATTATATGACCCGCAACAAAATTTGTAACATGAGGATTAGAAAGTTAAAGGTTAGGCTAAGGAGAGATTTGGAAGGAAAAAAGGAGCAAGATAGATTAAAGATGTTGGTTGAAGCCTCCCTAGCCCATCAAAGCAGTTGATGGTGGTGTCTCATGCCAAATTTGGGCAGCTTTTGAAGAAATTTTGTCATTTTGAAATTTTGGAAATTCAAAACACAGAAAATCTGCCCAGAAGCACAACGCCACCGACACTGCGCTTTTTCCTAAGGCATCCATTGGAGAAAAGGTTAACATTTTTGGATTTAGAATGATGAGGACGTGCACCCTAGAAATTTTCAGAAGTTTTGGAGTAGATCTGGTCCACCAAAAGGTCCAAAAACTACCCAAAAATGACCTTTCTGCCTCTTTTTGGACACACAAAAGCAACTTTGGGATATTCCAGTTTGGAGGGGGCAAATGACCTCCAAATTCAACAATTCCAAGTGTTCCAAAAACTAGACTTGAAGACCTTTCCAATTAGCTATAATGGGCTCAATTTGGATAAGGGGAAGGCCTCCAAAATCAGGTATAAAGTGACGCTGCACTTAGGACCATTTTGCTCAGTTAACTAAAATTTCCCTGTTTTGATTTCTCCCTCCTCATGGATGATTTCACTGATATAATTGATGACATGGCATGTAAATTTAATGGTAAAACAGTGTTAGAGGGTATATTCATTAGTTAGAGGTGGTTTTGAGGCAAATGAACCAGTTTCCCCTTTTTTAGAGGCAAGTTGTTTGACTGCCTATATTCCAGTTCTTTGTTGGGAAATGGTTGAAACAACCCATCTTCTCATTTATTCGACCCCTGAAGGCCAGGATGAGTAGGTTAGATTTCTATATTATGTGTTTTCTTGGTCATTTGGTGAGTTTGGACTCACTTGGATGCTCTGAGCTTGATTGTACATCATTGTAAGCAGTTTGGCAAGGAAATTAATAGGAATTGCGGCTATTTTTATGGGATCCCTGTGGTATGGTGTTTTAGCATAGTTTCTTCTTTTTTATTAGTTTCTTATGTGTTTTATGTATGCCATCATCTATTTCACTGCTTCTAATTGGATGATATCAATATAGATAGGTAGAATCCATTGTTTGCAGTGCTCTACCTTGGGAAATCATTCAGTACTCTATGTTTTATGCTGTTTGAGAAGGATCCATGATTCTCACATGCCCTCCTCAGCTCATTACCAATCTTAGACATCTCACCTCACTAAATTTCAAGTGCTAAATACTATACCTACCTTTCCCCATAGAACACCTTGCATTCTGACCTAATTTTCCGGACCTAAAACTGCTTAGCTCCATTTGATCCACAAACATCAACAAATTCAATCAAAATATTTTGAGCTACTATGCCCATCATTAAATCTTGTTCCTGATCCAGTCATCTTAATTGAGATCCATAAGGAGAGAGCCCTCTCTAGCCTGGTAGGGCTAGCTACCAGGTTAAGCTTGGTTTGTGGTTAGCCTAGAATTGCCTCCATTCAGCCTGAGATCAATCTAGGCAATAACACAAAGGTTCATAATTTTCATAGTGACTCCGTTGTTCAAAAACCAGTAGTTCAAAGAACTTCTTAATGACTTAACTATTTTCAAAATGGATTCAACTGCTCGAAGGTATTCTCCTATAAATCGTGCTCACATTCTTGGTTTTCCAAATCAAATTCCTTGCATAGATTGGCAAAACAATTTTCCCAAATTCATATATAGAAACGAGGATGAAGCTATTTCGCATCTAATAAAATTTCATTGGCATATACATAAGCTCAATATTAATCTTCATGAGGATTTTTTGATGAAAATTTTTATGACTACCCTAGAAGGAAAAGCAAGATCATGGTATGAAGGGTTAAACCTAGGTAGCGTATACTCTCTTAGAGATTTCCATATAGTGTTCAACGAGCATTGTGGAAAGTCTCTTTTACAAATATGTCATGATTATTGTGAAGGTTTTATCACATATCTTAAAAGTATTAATGATATCGAATGTATGGATGATGAAGAGATCATTGGAGCCTTCTATGAATTTTCTTCCCGATAGCTATCTGAAGAAGCTAATCACTTTGATACACAAGATCATACTTAACACACAGTAGCATCCTCTTTGGTTGATGAAAAAATAGATGATGAATATTGTCTAGATGCCCATACAGATTCCCCACAGGAAACAATTCTGGCAGAACACAACACACTGATAAGCTCGAGGTTAAGGAAGAAATTCAGCAACCTGAAAATAATCAAGAAGAGGAGAATAATGAAAAAGAACTCGTTATTTTAGATCTCGTGGGTGTACACATTAGAACTATGGTTTTCGAACAAACTCCTCTTGCCAATCATCAAGTAAAGGTGATTGAGCATATCATTGAAGAATCATTTGTTGATTTGCAGCACTCTTATGATCCATAAGAACATCTCCAACAGATAGTATTTTCTTCCATGATTAAAGATCAATTAGATTTGAATGATGAAAGCCAAGTTTTATTTCATGATTCTAATGATGAGTTGCAGTGACCTCGCCAACTTCTATGTGATCTAGTTAATGATGAAGCCATCCTTGTTGCATATGATCTTGCTATTGTGTTCGATGAAATTTAAGAAAATTCAGAGCCCTTATCTATTGTGGATGATGAGAATGAAAAACAATTTTCTCTCATTCCGTTTGATATCAGTTTCAACATATTAAAAAACTAACATTGTGGAATAAGGTTTGTTTTACTGCCTTTAATCATCTAGAAGATCTTATGTTGCATGCTTTCCATGATCTTATGGTGAGTTTATTGAAGTCATCAGTAGAGGAAGAATTTTCCAAGTTTTTCAATACATGCATTGGATCTAGTGGAAAATTTGACTTGCCACATTATTTTTTCTTCTGCCTGCTCAAGGAAAGTACGAGCAAAATCCAAATAAGAGGCAATCTGCTGGAGTGGTTACACTGGAGGGATCATTTCACATGATTGTATATATATATCTTCAGGAGGTGGGCAATTATCATCAGGATTTGAAGCCCGAGGTGAAGGCCCTAAGATCTCGATGGTATGTTGTCATAAGTTCTGTCAGTATGTTTTTATAGTCAAGTCAATTCATTTAGTCAGAAAATTTTCAGTTTCAAGTTTGGTCTTTGTGTTTTGACTCCATGCCCAATGAATAAGGCTACGCAGTCTATGATGTTCTTGACACCTCCAAGGAGCTTCCATCCTAGCTGGAGCCAATGTTAGTGTCAGTCAGTTCTACCTATCACCAGTGATCAAATATGCTCTTACAATGTTGTGTTAGGGGTCTTAAATCAAATTTTTATCATTTCATTAGGTTTTCAAAATAAAATTTGGTCATTGTCTAATGTGTCTAGGTTAGTGCTACTCCCTTCAGCATTCATGGTTATTATTCTTCATCATGGTCATGTCATTTTTCAAGTGTTACAGGTCATGGATCAGTCAAATTAACATATAGGTCTTGGTCTAAGTCATCACTTGTAATTGTCATCATCATGTTAGTTTCAATATTATAGCCATGTTTATGATCTTGAGTCCACATATGAAGGGAGTTATCATCTTAGGAAGCAAATGAAATAAAGGTAAAGGTATCATTTTAGTTCATAAAGATATTGTTGCAACCACATCACATTTGGTCTTAAGATGAAGTATGGGGTCATGCCATGACATATGCCAAAAAGTGAATTTGACTCTCATAAAGGACCATAAAAGAATTTATTTCACTCATTCCATTGTCATTGAGAACTAACACACCAGAAAAAAACCATTTCAGCACATTCAACATCAAAGGACACTCTCAAAAGGTGATTGGCACCCTCTTGAGGCCCCTACACTACGTTTTTGGTGCGTGAGCTTCATTTTCGAAATTGCAAGTAAAAATTCTTATCCCATACACACTATACCCTTCTTCACATTCAAATACACTTCCCACAACCCTTATACCCCCTTTTCCCATCATTTCCATAATTCCTACATCAAACCCTAGCTCATACGCTACGTTTTGGGCAGATTTAGGACTAAAACTATGTTTTAATTCCCTACACTGAACACCACATTCTTATTATCATTTTACACCTCTATAAGATTTTTAGTACATATATATACCTCCCAAATTTTTCCTAATCACACATTTTCTCCCTAACCCATTCATCCCTCACCTAAACATACTAAATCCCTATCCCCTACTCCCTCATAACACTCTATTTTTCCCCTTTCTTTCACTAGGGTTTTGCTTTGCAATTGTAAACAATGGAGGGAGAAAATAAGCCACAAAAAAGAAACTAAAAACAAGGATACAGATAACAAGAGGTCTCAAGTGGCAGAAAGAGCAAGAGATTGAGCCATCTCCTCCACTAAGTCATAGGGACATTGACAAATCATTTGCTGCACATAGGGACAGTTTTGCTTCAAAATATGATTATGAACAAATTAAGATCCATTTTACAAAAGTGAAAGAGGTTTTTGTTAAGAAAATACTAAGGAAAAAAAACCTCCTTCATTTTATTGACAGGTGTTTTATTTGGGAGAAATTCCCAAAATACAGTTTCTATGGGAGAGTTGCTCAATATTTTAGCGACCAACTACACACTTGGATTATGTACAAATGGGAAAGTATTTTTGAAATAGGGACACAATTTTCTCTCCTACGATGCCAAGCTACAAAAACCTCTCTCACATTTCACACAAGTATCAGGAATTGGGAGATAATATTTCCTCATGTCAGCCTATTTGTCTCACTGTGCAATGTTCTGTTTTAGTCATCTTTTTGCAGAGCAGAGTGTGGCCAATAATAGATGAATCTTGGAAAATGGGAGGAGGTTATTGTTCACAACATGCCAAAGAAAAAAATTCTCTCTAATATGTTCAAAATTCTTTATGGTTAGAGATATATCGCTCCACCTTGCAACCTTATTTTCACAAAAATTTGGCAATTTTTGGCACAATCACCCTGCCAAAAGCGTAGCGTGGGCCACGCTGCGCTTTTTTTGGAGAGCTCCAAATGGAAAAAACTCTACATGGTTGGATATACTTTTACCCCTCCATCAACATTGTACACCTAGCATCCCAATTCATCAACTTTTATAGGGTTAAAATGGCCAAAAACCTCCTAAAAAACACCTTTCTACCCTACTTTTGGAGGCCACGCTATGCTTTTTGACCAGTCTTGGGATAAGTCAATTTTGAGGAGTTATTCTTCATCATTTTTAGTGCTTGAGGGATTTATGGATAACCAGGAAGAAATAAATTTCCAATGAGCTATCATGAGATCAATTTGGAGTTTAGGAAGACCTCCAAAAGTGGCCTGAAATCTCATGTTGTGCTTTTTCTAGATTCGCTGCACTTTTTCCAGATTCACTACGCTTTTTCCAGGAGGCTGATTTTCTTCATCAGTTAGACCTAGTTTGACCTTTTACCTATGTAAATGATGTAATTGATTAATACTAATGTAAATATGATTTTATAGTGGGTAATTAGTCTTTTTAAGTTGTTTTTATGTAAACTTAGGCCTCATTAAAGAAAAAAACTCAAGTCAAAGTCTAAATGAAGAGTTTGTATTCAACCTTCTTAGCCTCAGTTGTTGGTTGAGATATTCATGTGAACTGTTCCACCAATCATGGATTCGATGCTTGAGGGTGGAGAAATTGTTCATTTTGGTCTATATGTATGATTTTCTCATTCAGAGAAAGGGGTTGGACATTTGAGGAGAGAACTCCTATAGCTTGTGCTTGAGCATTTTCACAAAATCAGAGTAGTTGCAACCTTTATCTAGGAATTCATGTGCAGTGAGTTTTTGATGTTGTATTTTATCTGTTATAGTTTCATATGAAATATATTCGTCTTCTCTTTCCATTCATTAGTTCTTCAATGGCTTTCCTTAAAGTTTATAAGCAAAATTCTTTGCACAAAGCTCTATTTTGATGGGAATACCGTTATGTGTTATTTTCTTTCTTTCTCAATGAATACATGATGTACATGATCATTAAGACCTCTTTTTTCTTCTAAACACTACACTACACTACACTAACAAACCCTAAACCATCACAAAACTATTGCTACCTTGCTCCTTTATATCTTTGTTGTTGTTATCCTTTTGATCCTTTGACCTAGTTACCTAGTTTTCATCCCTTTTCCAACATCAAAACCTTAAATTTTCAAAACCTACCCGAGCCTAGCATATCTAGCCTAAAATACTTTTATATTCCAGTCAATTCTTTGGCTGTGATCTCATAGAGAGAGCCCTCTTTGGTTTGGTAAGGCTAGCTACTAAACTGAAAGCTTGGTCTGTGGTTACCTTCGTCGATTCCTCTTAGCCTGGGACATTGTGGAGGATAACACACCCCACCTCCATTTTATTTTTTATTTTGGTTTTGTTTCATTGTTTTGTCATGTATTTTACTTGATCATTTTGTTCAATAAGACTTTCCATGAAAGATGCTCCTTTTGGCTCAAAAGACAATGTGGTAAAACTTGAAAAGGGAAATTGTGATGGCGAACAATGTTTGGATAATATGTTACCTCTTCTCTATATTGGGTTTATATATCATTAAATTCAGGGATGTATGAATGGAAAATATGCTCCACTCAAATGGAAATCCTTTGGTCAAACTATAAAGGTCGTATGTATTTTAGTATCCTTATTTCACAACTCAACATTATAAGTAAATAGTGTTTTTCTTGCTGACCCAATCAAGTAGAGAAAGGTAAGGGGAAAATCAATTAGCGGGAAAACCAATATCAGAGGTCTATACTACCTTCTCTGAAGGAACAACATCTCTTTCTCTCAATAAGTCGGGATCCCTCTTCCACCCCGGTAAATAAATAAGTGCCTAAGAATAGTTCTGCAAATCAAATAAATAAAGAATGAAATAAGAGAAAGGCTTCCTATGCAAAGAGGTGAAACAAGTAACATTGTCGAGGTATTATTCATGCTTGTTGACAACGAAGCGATGCTTGTGTTCCTATAGTGACTCTGTCAGGGTACTGTCCAGGCTTGCTGGTAGTAGAGCAACACCAGAGATGAAAAATTATACTATGACTATCTTAAACTCGTAGTTATATATTACCCTTTCTTAGATCAAAATGATTGTGATTATGGAAGCCTTGATATGTGTTTAATAGAGTAAGGGAATGAAGGGGACTATATCTCTATCCTGGGTAAGTAGGGAATCCAAGGTAATCTACCAAATAAATCAATACTTCTTGAAATACTGATACCTTTCACTTGAGGATTGAACCTGAACAAAGAAGATGGAGTTCTACTAGTGTGTCACAAAGTGTTGACGCTACGATCAACATGCTCCAAAATTTTTACCACACTTGAATTTTGGAGCCTACTGAGGATCTTACGGTTTGTCACCCTATGGTTACTCCACAGTCAATTGATGTTTTCTAAAGGTTTCAAGTCTTCTTCCTAGTTTTGAACTATAAAGTCACTTGCTCACACATGCACAGTCCTGATTGAACTCATGAGCACACTTTCTTTTATGCAATCTCAAACAGGCAAAGCATCACCCATGAAGACAGTGCTTGTGCAATGTTCAACTCATGTCGATAGTCATTGTGCACCTTTCATTGATAGTCCCCCTCAATTTTCTTATGATTGTACTTCTATTTTGGGGATTTTTCTTAATTGTCACTTTTTCGCACCATTACTTTCACAAGTTTTCCTTTTACATTCACAGTTGTCAATTTTTCTCGTTTTCACTTTAATATGTGTCACTTTTACGTTATCTTCACTCTGGCATGTGTCACTTTCAAGGTCTTTCACATTTTTCAAGTGTTGTCTTCGTGTTTTCCTCCTGCTCGGTGCAATCATTAGCTTTCTAACTAGGTGATGAGCACAACTTATTCATGAGCCTCATTGATGTATATTTTCCTCCCATACTTGTGCACTAAGTATTTTCTAAGGTCTCCTCCCTCTCACAGTGCATTAGTACTTCCTAGGATAAGTGACCTAGTCTTTTGTTGCCTCTCTTAATGAAAAGCACATTCCAGATGAACAAGTAGCCATTTTTTGAGAGAACTGCACCCTCCCAAGCCTGAGCACACTTCTGAACAACAAAGTGCACTTCAGGAAAATGAAGCACACTCCGAAACAGTGAAGAGCACTCAAGAAAAATGAAGCACGCTTCAAAAAAAAAGAAAAAAAAAAAGAGCACTTTGGAACACTAAAGCCCACTTCAAAAGAACAAGGCCTTCTCTCCCGTTGAGCACATGACACAGTCTTGAAGTATGAAGCTTTCATCCTTCCATCTTCCTTTAAAGCACATGACAAGCACAAAGCCTTTATCCTTCCCTCGTCCCTTGAAGTGCATGGCACAGTCACAAATCATGAGGTATTCATCCTTCCCTTAGGGTGCATGGCGCACTCTTGAAGCACGAAACCTTCATCCTTCCCTTAGGGTGCTTGACACACTATTGGAGCATGAAGCCTTTATCCTTCCCTTAGGGTGCATGGCGCACTCTTGAAGCACAAACCCTTCATTCTTGGGAACATGGTGCAGTCACGAAGCTTAAAGCCGTCATTTGAGCACTCTCCATTGACTCAAAGAATTGTGTCCTCCTAGTTCCTCTTAAGCATACAAGTGCACTGGGAAGGCTCAAAGCCTGATACATTGTTCCTTTTTTGTGCACCCCTAAGCCATCCTTTGTCCCTTGAGAGCAAAAGTGCACCTTAAACCAACGAATTATTCTCCTTCATGCCCCGAACCTGCGCCCTTGAGTTCTCTCTCCCTCTTGCTTGAGAACACAAGTGCACCTTGGAGGCCTCTTGCGAACCTTGACCTTTCAGTACCTTCAGTGTAATAAAAATGAATACTGGAGCTTTTCTAAGCCACTAATGAGTTTAACCACGCCATCTAATCAAGCTTCCTTCTTTTAACCCTCTCATAGGTCTATCATGAGTTGATCATTCCATGAGCTACGTAGTGATAGAATAGATATTTTTAATATTGATTTCACTTTGTCATGAATGATTTTCATTGGTAGGAGTACCTTCCTAGAGTGACAAGATAATGCTCAAAGTAGACAATGAGGAGAAAGCATAAAGAAACACCTAGAGAGAAGAAGAACAAAAGAGAACTATCATGGAGACATGAAGCATATCATCGACCAAGATAGAAAGAAGACATTGCATGATGACAAAGAAGATTTTGATATTGATCAGAGACCCTTTGGAGGGTGAGGGAGAAGAACAAAGTGGATCCTTCATGAAGATGAACCATAGATCAAATCTATCATCAAGAATGAAAGATGAAGCAACAAGGAAGACAACTTGGCATTTCCACCTCATCATGAATTCCATGTCATTGTTGCCAAGTTGTAACTTGTATTAGTGTCATCATAATCATCATGTGGAATGTAATGATATATTCTCAAGAAAAGGACAAAATGTAATATGTGGAAGTCCAAGAGTCATGTGGAATATGAAAAGTCACTTAGTCATATATGGACAAAATGTCTTCAATAAAAGTCCAAAAGCCACATGGAGAAGTCCAAAGGTCATTTAGAAGTTCAAGAGTTGTTTATAAGTTTGAAGGACATATTAGAAGTCCAAGAGTCACGAGGATAAACAAAGAGTCAAGGGGACATGAAATGTCATCCATCTTGTTATTAAAGCAACCTCATAACTCAAGTAAGCGGCTTTTGGAGGCTTAAAGCTTTGGAGATCTAGTATTGGTTTCTCTACTTGGCATAGGAGAGAAAACTATTCTTTGGAGAAGCAAGAAGTGACTTAATGTTCCACTACTGGAACTAGTGCCTCATCATTGTAATTGTGTACTTGGATCTTTCACCTAATTGAAATTCAATGAGCCAACACATTTTCATGCATGTATCACAAATGTTTTAGGACTATTCTTGGGATGTTTATGGTATATGTTGTGTTCATATGTACTAGATAAATTGAACTATTTTGGTGGCTTTGGTACTCATCTTGTTGAATGTGTGTTTTATTCACTTTAATAATCGTTATGTGAACTATTTTTCTAATGAATCTCTTCATGATGTCATGCATCTCTCTTAGGTTAGTACTATTACTTTCTTCCAAAGAATCACTCTCGTCTTCTGCTCATGAAGGTCTTCTTTTACACATTACAATCAGTGTTTCACAACTTCAACTTACTTGCTTGTTCAAGGCCTGTGTATATAATCTCTTAAGTTGTCCATTAAAACCAAGGCGAACCTTTATGTTATGGTGGCCAGCCAATACACAAGATGGGGCTCCTACTCCAAACAACGTGAGGTCTAATTGGGATTTCACATAGGGGAGACCCCCTATATGTTAGCGATACCCATCTCCATCAATAGAGGGATATAGATAAATATATTTTATTTTGTATCTATTTATATACTTTGTTGAGTCATAATCATTACATGATTGACCATGTATTGGAGTTTGAAGTATATTAAGATGATATGATCTACAAAAATTTCTATGTTGAATAAGAATTATTGAGATGGTTATGGACTATTCCTCTTTGCTTTCTATGAACTATTCCCCTTTTCTTTCTCTCAACTCATTTTTATATCTTGTGACTTTGTTGAGACTCTCCCTTTCAAGGGGTTACTACTTAGCGATATTCACAGTTAGTTAGGCCAATGCTAACTGTAATGATTCCTTGCTTATTAGCACTTGCAAACCTCGATGTTTGAGATTACATATAGAGCATTAATGAGCTTACAAACAAAATATCTCATTTGAAAAATATGTTGTGTAGGTTAAAAATATGCACCCTACAACAATGTACAATGATATATAAACTGGGATATACACTGAGTTATGCACCATTTAAGTGCAACGATGTATATTCCAACTTATACAACATCAAAGGTACTAGTGTAGGGTGCATACCACTTCCCTATTGTGTATAAGTACACAACAAACATTTATGAATTTTAGAGGATGATGATGATGACTATAAATCCTCAAACGATAATAAATATGATTTAACTTTTGTATTTAATATTTATATTTCCCTTTGAAGAGGGTAAGATAATTGAGGTCGCGATGGAGATAGTGATAAGATCAAGGGTTTTCTGGTTCTGTGGTTCTTTGAAGGGCATTGCCATAGGTCGAGACATAGGATAACGCAAAGGTGGAGGCCGTGAGATATCATAAGCCACCCTTTCTACCTCCAGGGCGATGGCCACCAGATATTGAAAGCAAACCCTTTCTACCTCCATGGTGATGGTCACTAGATAATGAAAGCCAACCCTTTCTACCTACAAGGCAATGGACGCAGAAAGCCTTAGTGTTTTGTGGTTCATATACCCTTTTTCCTTAGTCGGACTAGCGAACATATGGTCGAGCTATGCCACCGAACTTTGTCTTTTCCTTAGTTCTGGGTTTGGCATGGTCTAGAACCATAGTGGCGTGGATCTTTGGGAAGTCAAAGGGTCAAAGGAATCCCATGACATTTATTGTGAAAGGGAAAATTCCCTTGTCTGACCTCTAGTGGCAGGTTATGGAGGGCTCAACGAAAGCTAATCACATGTTGGGAATGAATGCCCTAGTTGGTATGAGCCTCAATGTACCCTCAATACACAAGAAGAATTTAGAGAGTGATGAGCATGCTTACAGGAAGTCTCCCTGCAATGTGTTTGTTAAAACATATGATCGAGTCCAATAGGAGTGGGGTGGGTTATTTTACAATATGTTTGACATAATTCCACAACCAAACATGGCTCCTAGGATTATTAGGAATTTTTTGAGTTGTTTTCCTAAGTTGGATCCTTTTTATATAGATCCTAATGCCATCTTGTTGAAGTCCCTTTGCTTTATGGTCAGTGAAGGGGACAATGTTTTTTCGTTGGTAGATAATATTATTTTGCAAACAGGTACCCTTGTGGGGGTGATGATACTCCTATTCGAAGGGAGGCATTTAAAGGCATCAAATAAGCTTCGTAATTATGGCATCAAGAAGGATTCATCTATTTTTCTCTTGGCACGATTGTTTGGAGCTGCTAGAGGAGGCGAGGCATCTTCGACATCAAAACCATTTTTATTTAAAGATGCCCTTAAGCCAAGTTCCATCTCCCAGCCACCCAAGGATCTTTCAGGTCTATCACTTGTGGTGGAACACTTGGCAAAGCCCCCAACACTCCAAATGAATGTGTTTTTTAGAAAGATTAAGATAATGGATTATCAACGATCAATGATTATTTGTAGGTTTAATGGTTATTGACCCCCTTCTTCTACCCTCAAGACTTGGGTTCACAAAAATTGGACACAAAATCTCAATCTTTTATTCTATTCCAAAGGATATTTTGTGGTAGTAGTCAAGGACCTCGAAGATTGGTAACAAATTTTTGACAAGAGGCCTTAGTTCTATGGCTATGTAGGTATTTTGATTCAACCATGGTTCTCATATTTTAACCCCCTTTCCATGAAGTCTATGGCTACTCTGGAATGGGTAAGGCTCCCTAAATTACCCCTCTAGTGGATTCGACTAGACTTTCTCGAAGCCATTGACAATTCGATTAAGCGCTTCATCAAAATAGATAGTGAAAGATTGGCAAATGAGTTCATCTCTTTCGTTCACATTTGTGTAGAATTAAATTTGAGTGAAAGATTACTAGATAAAATCAAGCTAAAGCGGGATGAAAATGAATATCTTCAGCCTTTAGATTATGAAAACACTACTTTCAGGTGTAGAATTTGTCAATAGCTCAGGCGTCTTTAGAATGCATGCCTAGCCTTAAGGGGTTTACCAGTTCCTCGGAACCACGAAAACCCAATTGTAGATGGCAGGATCAGAAGGCAGCAACAAATGTCAAGAACTCGATAGGTCAAAAGTAGGATGTTTATCGACAGTAGAAGTCAACCCCTGATGCATTGACTTTCCAGGATTTAGTGCAAGTCCTTGTGGTTTCGCTGCATCCCTCTGCTAAAGAGAATCCTCTAGCAAAAGACTCTGAAAGAGCAATAATAATTGTTTTGTTTGCAATCAGCGAGGAGAAGCACTCCCACGAGTCTAACCATTTAGACGGTGATAAAAGAAATTATATGCTATGTTAAGCCGCTAGCAATAGAACTCTCTCAAAAAAGTGAAGATTTGACTTTATCCTAGTAATTTAGTAAGATGAGTTGATTTACAATGAAAAAAAAACAAACACATACATTGAACAATTACAATTTTGGTGTGCGTTAAAAATGCTAAAGTTGTTTATTTTAAAATGTAACGTCTTTTTTATATAATATTATTGAATTAAAAAAAAACAAAAACGACTTGTATTTCCCTCAAATGATAGTAAACCACATGTTCGCAGGAATAATATATTTTAACGTACATGTAACAGACCACCAATCACTTATTAGTTGGAAATATATATATGATTCTTCCTTTATATTGTATGATAATATTATAATCAGAAAATATAACTTGAAATAAAAAATAAAATTGCATGAATGAACACAAACTCTGATAGGATTAAAATCCCTAGATGTGATGGAGTAAATCGATCACAAGGGTTTAAGAAATGATGCTACAAAGAAGATGCCACGTGGATTCCACAAAGATGCTCTGCTCTTAGGATGCTCACGATATACTAAAATGATCCCTTCGAAACTTATTGTCGTACTCTCTCCATGTGGTGTATGAGTGCAGGAACTAAAATGCACCCAGTGAAAACAGTGGTTGGTGTTGAGTCGACATTATCAACTCTTGGAGGGCCCACATCATGACTCACCTTGATAAAGACTTGTCGTACGTACCACGTTCTTTCCTTGACTATGATGTATATGAAAAATATTAGTGTTGAGTCGACATTATCAACTCTTGGAGGGCCCACATCATGACTCACCTTGATAAAGACTTGTCGTACTTACCACGTTCTTTCCTTGACTATGATGTATATGAAAAATATTATAAGTTTGTGAGTAAAAGTAGTGGTGTTCGTTGAATTATATTATTGGTTCTAGTAGGGTCCACAAGAACACTGACATCATGCGGAAAACTGTTAAACGGCTAGTGGGGGTCTGGAAAATTTTAGCACCACAACAAAAAAATATCAATCCCCCTGCTGCCCCGCAACTTCTATGGCACGCCAGGCTTGACCTGTCTGATATGGAATCTTTATGCGGTGGTTTTAATATTTATCACAGCTAAACGCCTAGGTCCACACGGTTGCTTGCAGTTTCCAGGCAACTTCAGGCCATCGTATGTACGATGGCCCGGACTTTATCATCTTGTTATCCATAGCTATCTGCGTCGGCTCTATCGTTTTTGCCCCTGCCCTGCCTGGCTGGCTGCTTTCCAGGTTTATCTTTCTGTTCATCACTGGTATCAGCGCTCTATTGCAATGGTAGTGATTTTCCTCTTCCCTCGGCTTCCCATTCTGCAGTGGCTTCTTATTCCATTTTCGATGTGTTTTTAAGCTAGCGTGGTCTTGATGTCAAGAACATATTACCCTTCCATCTATACAGTCTCTGGAAAAATCATGGATTGTGAGTTTGCCCTAATTGGTTGAGGCATGAAACATCGCTTTTCAAATAGAAGTCGCTATTCAAGCAGGCTCTGTTCATGCTGCCATTTTTTATGCAAACTATGCACAATCCCACTGGTGTTTGGATGAGCTCGACCTCATAGTGAAGTCAAGGGCTCCAATAATTCCAGTGTTTTACAGAGCCAAACCACATCTTATACAAGGATTTGAAGATTTGGTAGATCGGTTTATAAAGGTCTGCTATGCACTGCTATTATCATTGAAAGTGATTGGAGCACTTATACAGTAAGAGCAGTTGGATCGACACTAGCGGACACTAACTGATGAGATACATGAGAGACTTAAAATCAGTTAGTATTCCGATAATGAGGATATTGCTTGATCTTCCATAGGACAAGACATGGATATGGTGAGGCTTTGGAATCAAGAAAACGAGTCTGTGGTGGAAGTGGATATAAAAAATAATATAGGAATGCACGATCACGTCAGAGACATGGTAAGAAATATTGTGGAGAAAAAATCAAAACCCTTTAGTATTTGGCACCAGATGACCGATTACAGATGAGCATGATTTATTCTGTAAGTACTTCAATTACTTGAACCTTTTTCTTCAGTTTAAAATGAATATTTTCCTTTTCAAATCCATATTTAGTCTGTTCGTTCCAAGAATGATAGATCTGTATATCTTACTTTTCCTCAATGAACAGGAAATGTTGAAATCCGAGGAGCTGTCAAGGCTGAGATCTTTTGGGGTGACCGACGGTTATTGGTGTAAGAATCTCAAGAGCATACAAAGATTGGGTTAATTGAGGAAGCTTTGTACACCGAAAACTGGTTTTCAATAGGAAATATCAGAGCTGCTAGCTGTGGAGAGCATTTGATTTCCTTAGGAGCTTAATGCCAAACTATACCATACTGTGGTGGGTTGGGAGGGTTTTTGAGCTTGATGGAAAGGAAACTCCCACATAAGATGCAGAGCTTTCTGATGTTCTGTGATGTAAGAGCTGAAAGTGTTCTATGGTTATAAATATAGCACACGCTACACAGAGCTATCTGTTCAAACATGTAGTTTATTTGTAAATAAGACAACAGATCATATTTTGTGGAAGCTCAGCATTTCTGTGTTCTCATTCATATATATATCTGTGTACTGAAAAGCTTTCTGCAAATATATGTTTAGTGTTTATAAAAAATGCAACGCTGCAAACTTTACTCTAGATGAATACTCTGGATTCCTGGTCCGTATCATCTAATTTTTCATTATTTATTTTATGACATGGGAGTGTATACGGGGTTGATTCAATGGTCAGTTTTGTGAGATTTCTTCAAACTTAATCCTTATACTTAATCTTTGAATTAAAAACGTAATCCTTAAATTTGAAAAGTCTGAATAGCCTATATATATGAATATGGATTTAAAGGAAGTTTGGCACTGTGCAGTGTTGTGTTGTGCTGAGTTAGGATAGTGTCTATATATAGATAGATTTAAAGGAGTGTATCTGTGTTGTGTGGAAGCAGAAACCTGTTAATTTTACATAAAAATGTTTATTTCTGGTTTATTTATCTTTATTAAGTTTTTAAAATACATTTTATAATAATTTATTATATTGGTTTAAAATTATCAGGTCCAGAAACCTTTTTGGTAAATTATTTGAATTGGTTTCATGATAAATTTCTCATTTTATAAATGTAACTATTGTTTCTAGTGTGATTATACAATAGAATTAAATTTAAGTATCGTTTATTGTGATTATACAGTAGAATTGGGTTTAATGTAATAACAAGATAAATATAAGATGAATAAAAAATTGAAAAAGAGTCGTTGAGGAATAGTAAAATTTGTTTTAATGTTAATTTTAACTTTCATTCATAGAAAATAAGATATGGGCAGTTTATTATGGAATATATAGGTAGGTTTGGTTAAAAGAGGTGTATAGACGGTCTTTCATTAAATTAAATGCAATATTTGTTTAATATTGATGTTAAAAATAATATATTTACACATTTATTCATTCAAGTTATTTTATTCTATTTTATGTTTTACAATTTCATATTTATATACAAATAATTTTTGTTTTTAATCAAAATAAATATTACAAATTATGTTTAATTTTATGTATTTTTTTTTATATGTACATCTTGGTTAGTAATATTTTTTAACTTATTCATTAAAAATGATCATTATAATTTTGGTTACATTTTACAAAATTTAGTTGAGCTTTCATTCCCACATTATATTTATCTATCTATGTAGTAACATGAGAAGGGGAAGAAGAATTTGGAAAGGCTTATATGGTGTACTAAGATTATATTAAGGTGAGGTGAAGATTACAAGGGTAAATGACCTCCAATGCCAATGTTAATTATGATACGAGTATTAAAAACTAAATTTATAGACAAAGTGACAAACACTAATACGAATTGAATTAGAAGTAAAAGGTTTTAGTAGAGCTTTAAGGTCCAAGGCATTGCCAAGAATAGTGTTGTCGAGGCCACATATAAAGAGATCCTATAGTATGGGATAAGGGATGATGGCATCAATAAAGTAAAAATGGAGGAACCATTATAGTTTGTGTACCCTCTTAAAGACAGGAAGATTTAACAACATGAAAAAATGACAAAAAGAGCTTATATCATTGGTTCATACAATTCTGAACATGTTTTGAAACATTAGAGGGTGTTGCAAAAATTATAATCAATAACTATTATAAAAAATATTTTTTTGACTTTCAACATATCAATAGGCATAGACTTGATTCATTCTGTCATGCATCTACCAAATGAAGGAGTCTTTGTTTGAATAAAAATGGTAAGAGTTGGTCTTGTGATTGAAAGATTTAAAGGAGAAACAAAAGAAAGGGTTGTGTTGACGGTGTTGGATATTGCTAACATACAAGGGGTCTCCCCATCGTGAAGTCACAATTAGACCTCACATTGTTTAGAGTAGGAGCATGTTGGTGGGGAACATTCTTGAGAGGTAGGGTTGGAAGCCTTAATAGAGCGGAATATGAAAACGATAAAGAACATTGATGCAAGCATGGAAAACATTTGAATTCACTAAAGTTTGGATAGGAGATGTACCCAGGGGTCCTGCATTTGAGGTAGATCCCATAGGATCCAAACCTTCTGCTTCCTCCAAAATGTGTAGACCTGCAAATCAATTACAAAAGAAAGGCAGATAATAGAATTCAATGCACATGCATATAGATATGTTATATCATCATAAGAAATATGATAAGTTAACATTCATAAGATGACAACATATTTCAGTAACAAAACACAAGCTTCTTTATTAATGAATAACAAGAAGTACATGAAAGCTACAACTTGATCCAAGCCAAAGGTACTAGCGAAACCTTCCTCGGGATTTGTCGAACTTGAGCCAGCATAGAATTCCTCTATAATAAATGAAAAGGAGGTGCAAGATAGGATAAATGGACATATTTACAAGGAAACAATGGTTTCTTATAAACTAGGAGTGCAGGAGGCACAGGGAAAATGCATACTTGTTACAGGGGAAAAGTGTCTATGCAGAACTGCTAATCCCACTAAGGCTGGTAGCTACCTTAGAAACAAACAAAGTAAAGCTACTTTCGTTTTCCTTTATGAAAGATAGACGAGGGAAGAATAAAGGAGACCAACCTCTGTCTTGCGCTTGGTTCCTTGTTCGATTTCTCTCTCTTCCAATAGTCCTTTGCTACTCGCTCTCTTGTATACCCAGCTTCATAGAGTACCTGCAGAATCAAAGCAGCATAACACTATATGAGAACATGGATCTATTATCATAAACAATCTAGGATCAAATGTAAATTGACCATACAAATGCATAAAACATAAATCACACAAGAGTATGGAGCAAAACTTGAATAGCTTTATTGATAATCAAGAAAGAGCCAAGAGAGTTACAACCAATTGTTCTGACCCAGCATCATCCTCTCAGCAAGTAAGCCCTTCTTCACCTCATGAAAAGCTTAGATCACCCAACACTATGATGTCGCCTCAAGAAACTAACAACAATTCCTTACAAGATGCCAAATTCCAGCCTCTGGATCTCTGGGATGAGGGATCCATATATAGATGTCTGTAAGGGAGATGAGCCAGCTTGTGATTTGATTAGTGTCTTCCCTTTGATAGTTCTTGCTTCCACTTGGAGATTGATGATCTCTTACTCACCCCTGGTCAAATTCAAAGAGGAAAGTGTCACAGGAGAAGTTTCTGGAAGATTCCATGCTTCTCCACCTCGTGGATTGACACTGCCATTTGTCTCTTCTCGCCCATCGCACCCCATAGAAGGGATTTTTGAAATGCAATGCACCCACTGTGAATTTAGGTGAGATGCAACGCACTTTGCCTATGGAGCAGGTGAAATGATCCAGTTTTGACCAGTTCTGAGTAGTTTTTCATGGAGAACTTCTGGGAGAAGCTGTAATCAGTTGACCTTGTTCTTTTAGGGGTTGGAACAACACCTTTAGGGACTTAGGAGCCCTTGGTTTATGGACATTTTATGCTTGGGGTTGCAGTGCCCAAAAATGTCTATAACAGTTTCCCCCTAAAGCATGAGGTCGTTAATCTTTTTTGATGTCGGGTGAAATGCTTTATCATGAGGATCTGAAGTTCTTTCAAGCTGGAAGGAGACTTGTAATAAGATACAATACAATACATTATCTTCATAATATTTTCATGATTTAGATGAGGCGGGCATTCCCATGCTCATATTTATAAATTCATTTTCATGTACACAGGACAGACAATCGTCTGAGTGTAGACTGATGATTCTGGAGGAGCCATCATCCCATAGATTGGATGATTGTCTGTGCAGCAATGATGTACATTTGATGTCTTTATTTTCCTGAATATATATCGCAGCCCGGATGGATGAAACTAGATCCGGGGTCTTCAATCTCGTTCGATCTTCACTCAAAGTACAAGTCAATCCATGTGAGAGATGTTCTGGAGTCGAACATGGAAAGACATCGCCTGATTACTAGCCAATGATGTAAGCTGTTAACAGGCACGAGAGGAATCACCGATAATGATAATGATCCTCAAGGTACTACAGTACAATTCATGTGGTGTGAATAAGGGACTTGGCGTCGAACACCATGCAAAATCTTTCGGTCGAAGGCCATTGGTGTAAACCTGTCGCCGGAAGTGAGAAACTTGCCATTGAGGCATGCAAGCTTCAAAGTACTGAAATGGGTGTTCCCAGATCGACTTCTTGGATAATGAACTGATGTCGACAAGAAGCGATCCGTCATAGGAGGGCCTTAATGAATCCCACATCAATGACACGGAACGGAGCAAATGATTTTAATGGAGGTGAAAATGGTCTGGTGATATAAGGTTCAGGGTGGCAGTCATGAAAGAATGGAGCGTAAATGTATTGCAGCGGGTGAGACACAGGTGAATTCTCTGAGTGACTTCTCTTGAACATACCGGCGACACTGACATGATGGATTGGTAGCATTAACCCCAAATGTGGATGGTGTGATGTGACCGGTGAATGAAACAACCCAACCCGACTTGGATGCGGAGTGAAAGTGTCATGTTCAAGAGCGACTTGATACCAACAAAGTTTCTTCAAGTTTTCTTCCCAATTTTTCCCCAATCATTGCTGACCAGTACCTCTTTATTTTTGTCAAGCTTGAGGAGGATAACACATGCTTGTTCTATAATTTTCCCTTCGGGCAAACCCATCGCTATGTTTTAACGAGCCTAGCGATAGTGAAACTCGTTCTTGTCTGCTATGGACAAGTTTGTCGCTATTAGGTTTTAACGAGTTTAACGACAAAGATAACTCGGTCCTTTTCAATTTTAGAGAGTCTGAAAAGGGACGTAAAGGAAACTCCAAAAATCCTTTTTCGTCATCTAATCCCTTAAGTCTGAAAAAGTATAAAACAACACAAAAGGGATGAATTTTCGATACTTTTAACGAGCCGAACAAAACAAGCGCTCGATCTTTTTGTGTAATAATCCCTCAGGTCCAAAAAGATTAAAATCTAAAGGAGGGATAGCACTTTCGGTCCCTTTAACGAGCTGGAGAGGCCAATGGCTCGGCAATCTTTTCATATTTTACGAGTCAGTTGAAAAGAGCTTTAAAGGAGACTTGTCTTTGAGGAACGAGTGATAAATTTGGGTCGCAGCTGATTCCAGGTAAGGTTTGGAATTTTCCAATCACGGCAGTATCACAAGGATGGCTAACAAGATCACTCTTCGTATCTGTTCCTCAAAAGGGGTAAACAATCAAGTGGAGGTGAATGATTGGCCAATACAGAGTGGAGGTGATGATGAGAACACAACCAAGGCTTTAAAGACTGAAGTACTACATTCACGATGGTTATTTACCGGAAATTAGTTCATTTTTTAATGAGCTTAAACTCTAGGGCAAACATTTGCTCATTGCTAAGGTTTAATTTTTAACGAGCTTGAAATTCACCAAAAACTACTCGTGGCGGGTTTATTTTTTAACGAGCTTGAACCCTGCCGTAACACTGCTCGTTGCGGGTTTATTTTTTAACGAGCTTGAACCCTACAGTAACACTGCTCGTAATAAGTTTTCATGCCCCCAACATAATAACACAAATCGAGGTGCATGCCCCCCAAGCTTCATTGCATTCATATCGGTGGTTGGAATGAAGGTTTACCTTCGAGATCTTCAAAAGATTCGACTTTGATTTTACGATATCGTAATCAAAGACTCGATTTGGAATGGGAGTCGTTTCATTTTTTAATGAGGTTGACACAGTAAAAGAACTATCCTCATGACTCCTTGTTTCATTTTTTAACGAGGTCGACACGAGATAAGAACCATCCTCGAAATCCATGGTATTTACAGTATTTGATAGAAACTCAAAAACTGAAGGATGATTAAGGTTGCTGGAATAATCTTCGTGGTAATCCGGAAGATGGGAGTGATGGTGGTAATCTTCCCATGGTGCCTCTCCTATCATCATTGATTGAATGATTCCTTCGTCTGTAGAATGTACATGCGACCAAGGATCTGAAGAGGTGCCATATTCCTTAGACCTATTTATCCAAACACTCGATGAGCATTGATTTGGGTTTGCCCCCTAGGCCAAGAAAATTGATTGCTACAATATTTCTAAAATGGTGATGATCCATGCTGACAAAATGTTTAGGAATCTTCTGAATCCATTAGATATAGAAGATTTCATATTGTAGGTTTCCACTGTGGCCACTTTCGCCAGATTACTTTGAGGCGGTAGGGAAAAAGTACCCATTAAGGCAGGGTCTTTTAGGAGGCCTACTCCAATATTTTGAAGCGAATGATGGCTTCCATGGATCATTGGAATGCTTCTCGTAACTTGTGAACTTTTGGGGAGAAATGTTTGTTGGTCGACGATTGTAATTCTTCCTTGGAAGGGAAATGCAATCTTCCTGAAGTAGGTCGACACAACTGCAGCCATGGCATATATCCAGGGCCTTCCCAATAGGATGTTGTAATCGAGGTTTCCGTCGATTACTTCAACATCAATTTCTACTGTTTTTCCCCCCAGTTAAACTTGCAAGTTACTTAAAATCCCGTATGGAGTGTATGATCATCCATCAAATGCTTTTACCATTGTTGACGGTCACGACAAGGGTGGTGAGCCTAAATTTTTCCAGCAACTCATCGACATAATGCATGTAGATGCCCCCCCATCAATAATTGTTCGATGAACAGTTTTGTTGAGGGCTTTCACTTGAATAAGGAAAGCTAGTTGAGCTGGTAACTGAGGGTCGTATCCTTTATGATTAAAGGACACAAGATTGGAATCCTTTGGGTCTATCCCACCTATTGCTGATAATAAAGCCTACTTTTGGGATGGGCAATTTTGCAGTACCTCAAGTGTCGACATAGCGGATGGCGATTGGGCCAGATCTTCCACTATATTATAATGTTGTGCTGCTCTAGCACGAGGATTAAATGTCGACTTGTGTACTACTCCCTTTGGCGGTTTCATTGTCAGCTCAGGAATGATGGGCGACGCAACTTCTGTCGAAGTTGTTGTCGAACTACTAGGTTGTTCTTTATCCTTATTGTTCGACAGCTGTGGATTCCCATAATCTTTATTCCTTATCGATATCAAAGCATCATTTTGTTGTTTTGAGATAGACAACATAAGCACTTGAGATCGGGAAGCATTTTGATTAGCAACCAGCTTGGTTCCTGGGTTTGGAAACGGATCAGTCAATACTGCTAAGGTTTTTGAACTCTTAAAGAGTTTCTTAACTTCAACTTTATGTGGACAATCTCTTGTCCGATGATCCTCATCGCATATCTAACACTCCGCAGCGGGTTTCCTTTGCCCAGAAGGGTTTGTAGAAGGTTTTTCAGGATATGACTCATCCTGCTTCTTTTTTCTCCCTTTCTTTTTCTTCTTGCCCCCTGGTTGCTTCAGTTGTTTGCCCTTGTCGGTCGACACGACATTTACCTCCGAGGCGAGAAGTTTTTCATTTGCATTTTGATCAGAAATCTTACGGGCTTTCTTAGATGTAGCCTTTGTAGATTTCATGCTTGTCATACCTATCACGCCATTGCCGGCATGAGAGTCTTTGTTTGATTTAGGAGGAGGAGGAACGGAGACTTCCGGTCTAGGATCATAAGGGATTTTATCGTAGAGCATGCCAGGCTGAGTATAAATCAAGTCTAAATATTGCACACGAGCAAAAACTTGCTCTTCAGTGACGACTCCTCCCTTTGCCACATCTTCAGTAATGGAAGGTAATAATGACTTAATAAACCATTCAGCTAAAAGCTGATCAGGAACGTATGTTTTTACCATTCTACGATGACGTCGCCACTCATGAATATGATCAGATATGTGAGTGGCCATTGTCTGTTTGAAATTGGTAAGAAGCTTTGTTCCTGTTTCGTACCTTATTGGTAACTGAAAATGGGTTAAAAAGGTTGTGGCTAGGGTGCTGAAGTTATCGAATGAAGCTCTAGGCAATTCGATATACCATTTGGCTGCCAGACCAGTTAACGTCCTCTAAAAAAGGTGAAGCCTAATCAAATCATCGTTTAGGGTGTTTGATGAACACCACAGATGAAAGGTCATCACATGATTTGACGGATCTTCACCCGGATTTCCATTAAATTTAGGAATATTTGACGGAAGTTTATGCGGAATCGCTGGCCACCAAGGAGCGTAAGCGATTGGATTGTTTGTTAACCGATTTAGATCTGGTAACTCTAAAGTCGCCACGAAGGGTAACTGTTGATTCAGGTTAGGCGAAGCATACCTAGGATAAGATGGAATCACCTGAGCAGTTGGTCTTTGCATACCAGCATAATGCATTTGATGCTGGTAACTTTGGTAAGGTTGGTGGGCACAACCATTGTAGAATGGCTGATTTTGACCGTTTTGAATATACGGCTGCCCACTATTTGCAAATATTTGTTGCTTAGATCCTTGGTATACTTGTTGGAATTGCGGTTGTTGGTATTGCACCAGCCATGGTTGTGAAGCCATGTGCTGTTGCCCGATACTAACCGTTTGACCAAGATGAGGAGTAATTGTACCCATTTGGGCCTGTGTCATTCCACCAGTCGGCGATTGTGGTTGAGTCGCAGGGTCAAGAGGCTGTTTCATTACAGCCTGAGAAACCTGAGGTTGGCATACAACAGGAAGCGCTTGTACTTGCGACACCGTCACAATAGCTGGCGTAGTTGGTATATTTGACATAGGTAAACATTGTTGCATTGAATATACAACTCTTGGTTGTTGAGGCAGTATCGGCACCCAACCGCTAGATGTAATTCCAGCGTAACCTGAATTTTGTTGTGAACTCCCGTATGGCTGTCCTCCCGGAGGTGACAATGAAAGGGTATACTGCCCCCCATACGGCGGTAATCCGATACTTAAAGGAATGGTTTGCCCTTGAGGACCGGACTGCCCAAATTGACATCCTGAAGGATCAATTTGTTGAGACTCAACATAAGAGTTTCCAGATACTATTCCAGATGAACAAACAGGAACGGACCATACTGTCGAAATAGCCCCTGAGTGGGCCCCTTCTAGCGATTGAGAGCTAGTTGGGATAGATGGTATACCGGTGAACATTGTTGGAGTGATAGCAGGAAGTTCTGCCATCGCTGTGTCGGACGACACAGTCCTAGATGTCGACGGTTGTTCAGACATTTCTAGTCTATCCAAAATATTACCTAGTGATTCTACAGGAGCTTCTGCTGGCGGTAGACTAATTTCCGATGAAGAAGGATACAGAGTGATCCCGACTCCGAATTGCGATGGAGTACTAGATGGAGGATCTTCCAAAATCTCTTCTATAGCAATCATACTAGGTGGGAGAGGTAGACCGTCAGGTCCGTAAAATATTTATGGTGCTGAAGAAGGTACGGAATCTGCAGCGACAGATGTTTGGGGAACAACACTCTTCGAACCGGCTGTAGATGAAACTGGTTCAGTAACACAAGTGTTTACCCTCAGACTAGGATCAGTACTACTGTCCTTCGGTGGCTGCTGAACTTCTTCTGTACAGGCAGGGATACCAGAAATGTTTGGAGTAACTGGAGTCTGTGATGGTGTTGGAACACTTGTTCTAACTTTACCAGGAGATTTGGAACCGGTTAAACGAGTTCTCTTTGTCCGTAATAGTTTCGATTCTGGAGACAAAGATGGTTGACTCATAAGCCTCCGCGAACGACGGGGTTTCAATTGACTTTATTCCACGATTGCGGATTACTCGATCAACAAAAAATAAAGGGGAAGTATGTTTCCGAATTAGATGAATTTTAGACGCTTTGACACAACTTGTTTTTTCAATTTTTAAGAGTCGAGAAAAAACAAAATATGACTCTAGTCGCCTTCGATTTTTAATGAGCCTGAAGTGACAAGTGCTCAGATGGACGTTTTCCGTTAAGGAGTCTGAAAAGGAACAAAAGGGACTGCTCTGGAAATCTAGGCAGAGGGATTACCAAACCAATCGCAAAACTGCAGAATACTTTTTACGGTACGACAGTCAATCTTCCCGAATGCTGTGTTTAGTGCATTGTGAGCGATAGGGCGGTAGACACGGCTTCCTATGGATAAAGGATTAAGCCTATTGTGGTCTCCCAAAATATACTTGACGGTACGTGGGAGCACAATTCCATACTGGCACTTATCATCTTAAAGTGGAGAAATCACCCAACCAACAGTGAGAACAACAATTACCAGGCTTTACGACGCTGGAATACGTCTCTAGCCTAGGCTTCTAGATGTTGTGTGTTAGGTTCCAAAGCGTTGTTAGATTCATTAAATTTATTTTATAGTTGATCTTGCTTAAGAAATTTTCCTTTCAGGTTCACCGCGTGATGTAGGTGTACAATTCCTAAAATGCAATCTAAGATGATAAACAATCATTTTATCTTCTTTGTGCAATGAAAATCCTAGCTACTAAGGAAAGAGAGACAATATTCTTTCAACAAAGAGCAAAGAACACACACTATATGCACCGTCCTAAATCAAACCAATCAAACAGTCTAAATGCAAATGCACATGCATGTATTTGTTTTCAGTCTTCTTAATATTTGAATGATAAAAAGAAAGCTAATGCGCAAATCTGAATTATTTTCAAAGCGACAATTACTAACAAGTTTCTTTTCAAAATCAAAATGAAGACAATGACAACACTTTGCAATTTGGAAATGAAAACTTGCTTTTGACACTAGAAAAACTACTAATTTAGATCAAATACAATAGTAACAGGGTAATCGACTATCAATAACAATCAAGTCCTCTTCTATGACTGAAAACGACACTTGCGACACTTTCAAATCAAGAAACGACAGTACAATTACGTTACTTCTTCGTAAAGGAGAACTGAAAATGACTCAACAAATACATAAAAACATTTACAGTTCTTTGCAAAATGGAGGTGGAATAACAACAAGGAAATGGGTTTCAAACAGAGGTGTACTGACTACAGGCAACAAAACTCTTGAATAGATTTGAAAAGAATGAACACAGAAACCAAAATTTAGGAACAATGCCTAGTCTGATCAACGCACCTGTAACACAGTGAATTTGAAATGCAGCGCACCTGCTACACTCGGGAAGTGCGCTGAATTTGAGATTCACAGAACAGACAGTGTGTTGGACCAGGGACGAGACTTTGATTGGGTTCCGGGTCACAGTTTGCAGTTCAGTTCAGGGATTTTGGCCGAGCAAGTGGTAATCAGTAAATAAATCACAGGGGTATATCTAAGGAGGTTACTAGAGCCACCACGAGGGCAATTAGAAATCTTGTAAATAAATTGTTTAATTCATAAACAAAACCCGGAGATTGACTGAAGCGGCATTTATCTACTTTGCATTTGCATAGAAAATGCAGTTCGAAGGCTACCTGGCTCAGCTTCAGGCTCCGTCTGTAAGTTTATAAAGTAAACAAATGTAGATAAACAAACAACCTAGTTGCTCCCCAGTGGAGTCGACATTTTGTTACAGGGAAAAGTGTCTATGCAGAACTGCTAATCCCACTAAGGCTGGTAGCTACCTTAGAAACAAACAAAGTAAAGCTACTTTCGTTTTCCTTTATGAAAGATAGATGAGGGAAGAATAAAGGAGACCAACCTCTGTCTTGCGCTTGGTTCCTTGTTTGATTCCTCTCTCTTTTGATAGTCCTTTGCTACTCGCTCTCTTGTATACCCAGCTTCACAGAGTACCTACAGAATCAAAGCAGCATAACACTATACGAGAACATGGATCTATTATCATAAACAATCTAGGATCAGATGTAAATTGACCATACAAATGCATAAAACATAAATCACACAAGAGTATGGAGGAAAACTTGAATAGCTTTATTGATAATCAAGAAAGAGCCAAGAGAGTTACAACTAGTTGTTCTGACCCAGCATCATCCTCTCAGCAAGTAAGCCCTTCTTCACCTCATGAAAAGCTTAGATCACCCAACACTATGATGTTGCCTCAAGAAACTAACAACAATTCCTTACAAGATGCCAAATTCAGCCTCTGGATCTCTGGGATGAGGGATCCATATATAGATGTCTGTAAGGGAGATGAGTCAGCTTGTGATTTGATTAGTGTCTTCCCTCTGATAGTTCTTGCTTCCACTTGGAGATTGATGATCTCTTACTCACCCCTGGTCGAATTCAGAGAGGCAAGTGTCACAAGAGAAGTTTCTGGAAGATTCCATGCTTCTCCACCTCGCGGATTGACAGTTCCATTTGTCTCTTCTCGCCCATCGCACCCCATAGAAGGGATTTTTGAAATGCAACGCACCCACTGTGTGTATTTAGGTGAGATGCAACGCAATTTGCCTATGGAGCAGGTGAAATGATCCAGTTTTGACCAGTTCTGAGTAGTTTTTCATGGAGAACTTCTGGGAGAAGCTGTAATCAGTTGACCTTGTTGTTTTAGGGGTTGTAACAACACCTTTAGGGACTTAGGAGCCCGTGGTTTATGGACATTTTATGCTTGGGGTTGCAGTGCCCAAAAATGTCTATAACAATACTTGATCTAGGGGAATCTGCGTATAGTATTGATACCTCTCATATTATCCATTAGGCCTACCAAATGGGTGTATATACCACCTCAAATTGGTTATTTCAATTAGGTCACGGGCTCATGTAGGTGGGATTTCTGTAAAACCTGTAAACCCTACCTGAAAAATAGATTTTTATTTATGTTTTCAAATTTTAAAATGTTGTACGCGGATATAATTCATAGGAACTGTGTATGTACGCATTTTTGTAGTGGGCAGAGTTGTGTATGGATTTTGAAAAACATTTCTTTAAGATCAAGTCAAGTCTAGAAGGGAAAGGGAACTACCCATGCCATACAAGAGCATCTGGTCTAAAGGAGTGTTGAAAGATGCTATAACAAATGCCCCCTAATGTATGAGGTCAAAAGGGGATTGTTGGCTGACATACATTAAGCATAAGAGAGGAGTCATCTGAAAAACACAGGAGGAGATCACTAGATTCTAGTCCATCAAACACCTAAGGAAAGATTCAAAAAGAAGAATCATGTCTGATGCAAGCACACCCATGCTCAAAGATAATAAAGCATGTATGCTGGTTAGGTATAAAGTGGATCCATGATGTATATGTAAGTGTGACAGTGATAAGAAGAATACATAATGGAACATTAGATCATAGTCATGAAAGAACACAATGGAGCTATGTCTCAATATCATATAGGAAGATATTTGTACAAAAGATGTTGTGTAATTGATCCTCTCAAAAGAACCAAGTCATGTAGATGGAGTAGTGGTACTACATAAAACTCGGGTGCCAACATATAAGATGTTGCTGAAAGAGTTTGCAACATAAAAAGTTGGAGGATGTCACTAGTAAAAAACTAAAGGAACTGTTAAGTGACCTAAGATGATAACACAACCTAAGGTCTTCACTGACCACAGATGGTACATTTCTACACTATGGGAATAAATGAGTTGAAGTTGCCCATGTGAGAAATCATTGATTATTAGTCATTGATGTATATCATTAAAAAAAGTGCGACAACTCACCAATAATGATAATTAGTGTCAAGGTACCCCAACACAGTATAACAAGTGTGAATAGATGTGTTGAAGTTGAACACTTGAAATAATCTATCAATCTGGAGACATTGACGTATTCTCATTGTCAATAGTGGAGTATGTAGAAATTTTGAATAATATAACACTTATTCATAAGGATTATCCTGATTATACACTATTGTGGAATGCATGCATAATACATAACCTCCTCTACTTTGATCATCAATTTTGTGGAATTAAAAACAATGATACATCAATCGCATTCGGACATTAACACAGTATGTACTGGGGAAAGAATACAACCGAAAAACCCAAACTATCTGTATATTATAATGATAGAGAACATGTAACAATACATAGTACAATACTCCTCACAAGTACTCAGTACTATCTCTGCCTGCTACACACAAACTAGCTCAGATCTGAATCAAGTCACAGGTTCAAATCTCCTCCGTTGTTTGCCTACCTCTACTACGCAATCCAATGTCAGAATAGGAATGATCCAAGTTCGAATTCCCTTTTGTTGTACTACGCAATCCTCATTGGCAATCTCCATCAATGATTGTGCAAATCTCATGCACAGCTATATTCACAACTGATAGTAGTCTCACTCTTTCACCCACTTCTAACACTTGTCTCCACTGAATTGTCCATGCACTGAGTTAACTGATGTATTCTTTAGTTGCTTTATGAGTTAATAATTAGTGAATTGACTAATAATTAATTCACATCACTCATCACTAGTGTATTCTGCAGTTAGACTAAATACAACTAGTTCAACTAAGTCAAACTGAACACAACTCCATCAACTCCTCAATCAACTCCACCAAACTCAATCACTTGAGTTCTAACTGAAGTCCATCATGCAATAGCTCAACTGACCCATAAGAAAAGCGTATTTCCTTCTGGCAGTTGCATGTTCCACATCCATAGCTCGAACTGACGTGCTCCAAGAGGATAAGATAATGTTTATAGTCCAAATATTATTAAGAGCTAATAATATTCGACTGTTATATTTTTAGCCTGGCAGTCTAAAAATAGACTCCACCCATATGTCTAAAAATAGAAGTCCATCTATTTTTACCAACATGACCAATCATCCACAAATAGCATCCTGCAACTCATAGACCATGATCCATATGTCTAAAAATAGACTTTGTGCCAAAAATAGCCTATGGGCCCACTTAGTGAAGGCAACTTCTTTTCACTAAGCTCCATCATCTTGTTGCATTTTCAACACTCCCTCTCAACAAGACATGGATTATCTGCAACCCTATCCTGCAACTCTGGAACGTTCTGCATGCAAAACATTTGCCCGGTCCACTTGCTCCAACAACACTTGGAACAAAAACACTCCCAACTAACCACTTTGTTGGGCTAGGAACATACTCTGATGCTGAAGCTCTACGTGTTGCTGAAAAGTGCTCCCTCTCTGACATCTGCGCTACTGCAACAGCTCCATGCATCTCGCACCATTGCACACCTCTCTATACACCCTAGCACTGTGCAAAACACTTGTGCCTCTCGCATTGCTGCAGCGTACTAGCTATGCGCTGTCCTGAGATTCCCTACACTGTCGCTCCATCCACATCTGTCTCTACCCAATCAATCAGTTCCTGCTACTCCACATCGGGGCTCCTGTAGCAATGTCTCATCTAAGAGGTTGGGTACCTCAAGGATCCTGCCCCTCCTCCTTGGGATGATCACTCTATATCACCCCACCTCCTTCCTAGAGGTATGGCTACATGTGATCCCTCAGCCCACCTAGATCGAAGTTTCCCCCTACTAGAGGTCTCTGCATGAGTAGATGTCTCTACTCGATCTCCGCTCAGCTTCCCTTATTGTGGCTGCTCCACAGCCTCCTGAAGCTGCTGCACCAATCGTGGCTCCTCCACAATCGTCTGAGACTTCTTCTGGCTCTACATGTTGAGAGGTAATATACGCTCCCTCTCAACCACCAAGTCTCCATCAGTTGCCTCGCTGCTCAAGGCTTTGCATGCATCTTGAACCTCAAGAGCATATAGGTTCTTGACCCGTGAACCAATCTGCTTCACCTGTCTAGTAATGAAGTTTCCAAGGAAAACCTTTCCCTTACTGAAGACTACATCATAGCCTCTGTCTTCCAGCATCGCGATCGACACCAAGTTTCTCTTCAGTCCTGGTACATACTTGACATCAGTCAAGGTAAGGCGAGCTCCATGCTCCCTCTAAAAAATAACCGTGCCTACACCTAAGACACTATACTTCTCATCATTACCCATCGCTATGAGTAGCTGGAGATCTTTCTCCTCCAAAGTACTGAACAAACTCTTATCACTGGTCATGTGGAAAGAAGCTCCACTATCAAGAAACCAACCACTTCCCACCATGTATGAAACCATGCATGCAAAGAGTGTGAAATACAACTCAAACTGTGAAGCAAGCGCCTCACCTTCAGATCGTTCCCCGGATCCCTTCTTGGATTTCCTCCGTGGACAATTTGCAGCATAATGGCCCACCTCATGACAATGAAAGCATCGCACTTTCGATTTGTCAACCTTCTTCCCATCATTGGAAGAACTAGATTCAGAAAGAGAACCCTTCTCCTTCCCCTTCTTTGCTTTGGCAGCCAAAGCGCAATTTTCTTCATCAGATGGCTTTGATGAAGATCCGTCCCTGGTATTCCTCCTGATCTCCTCTTGCACAAGATCCGACCAAAGTATCTCCCATCTTGGCAATTTCTCCCAAACATTGACAGAGTCCTGATAGGAATTCCAACTCTTCGGAAGACCAAGGAGAGCCAAGCTCACCAATTCCTCATCATCGACAGTCACCCCCACACTTCCCAGCTCATCCCGGCATTGGGTGAACTTCGTGAGATACTTGGGCATACTGTCTCCATTCTCACACTTAATGTTTCTGAGTTTATCCTTGAGCGCCAACTTCCTCTGGTCGCTCTTGCTTTGGAATAAATCTGTCAATGCTTTCCACATCAAGTATGGAGAAGCCTTTCCATGTAGGCTGGATACAATGTGATCCTTCACGCCCTCCAACAGAATCCTTCGACACTTTGTTGTCTTCTTTTGCCAAACCTCAACGTGAGCAGCATCAATAGGCTTTGGGACCTCAGCCTCTATGAACTCCTTCAAACCATTTTCATCTAACGCCGCCTCCATCCTGTCTTTCCATGCAATATAATTCGAGCTGCCCTCAAGGGCATACTCCAATCGCAATCCGTTGAAAGACTTTTCAACTTTGACACCAAGAAAACACTGCTGCAAATTCGAATTCCACCAGCTCAAAACTCAATGGCTTCTGATCTAAAATTCATGAGAACAAAGTATTTCTCGTACAGAGATTGACTGTATGGGCTTTTATTGGATATCTCACCTTCCAAAAGAAGGATGAATCCAGAGGCTACCTGGCCTGATTACAGACTTTGCCTGAAGAAATAAAATGTAAACACTTTTTGAATAATAGATCTGATGATGAACTCTGCTCTGATACCATGTAGAAATTTTGAATAATATAACACTTATTCACAGAGATTAGCCTGATTATACACTATTGCGAAATGCATGCATAATACATAACCTCCTCTACGTTGATCATCAATTTTGCAGAATTAAAAACAATGAAACATCAATCGCATGCGCACATTAACACAATATGTACTGGGGAAAGAATACAGCTGAAAACCCCCAACTATCTGTATATTATAATGATAGATAACATGTAACAATACATAGTACAATACTCCTCACAAGTACTCAATACTATCTCCACCTGCTACACACAAACTAGCTCAGATCTGAATCAAGTCACGGGTTCAAATCTCCTCCGCTGTTTGCCTGCCTCTACTGCGCAATCCAATGTCAGAATAGGAATGATCCAAGTTTCAATTCCCTTTTTTTGTACTACGCAATCCTCATTGGAAATCTCCATCAATGATTGTGCAAATCTCATGCACAACTATAGTCACAACTGATAGTAGTCTCACTCTTTCACCCACTTCTAACACTTGTCTCCACTGAACTGTCCATGCACTAAGTTAAATGATGTATTATTTAGTTTCTTTATGAGTTAATAATTAGTGAATTAATTAATAATAAATTCACATCACTCATCACTAGTGTATTCTGCAGTTAGACTAAATACAACTAGTTCAACTAAGTCAAACTGAACACAACTCCTCAATCAACTCCACCAAACTCAATCACTTGAGTTCTAACTAAAGTCCATCATGCAATAGCTCAACCGACCCATAAGAAAAGCATATTTCCTTCTGGCAGTTGCATGTGCCACATCCGTAGCTCGAACTGAAGTGCTCCAAGAGGATAATATAATGTTTATAGTCCAAATATTTTTAAGAGCTAATAATATTCAACTGTTCTATTTTTAGCCTGGCAATCTAAAAATAGACTCTGCCCATATGTCTAAAAATAGAAGACCATCTATTTTTACCAACATGACCAATCATCCACAAATAGCATCCTGCAACTCATAGACCATGATCCATATGTCTAAAAATAGACTTTGCGCCAAAAATAGCCTGTGGGCCCACTTAGTGAAGGCGACTTCTTTTCACTAAGCTCCATCATCTTGTTGCATTTTCAACAGAGTATGCCACTGATGACTGCAAACCCTAAGGTACTGAAAAATAACTCTAGACCTTGTTCTCGGGTCAATGAGTTGGAGTTGATGGGAAAATATCTGCTGGAAGGAAGGAAATAAGGAATCTCACATCAACTAGCATGAGCATAACCAGCAAGTTAATAATTTGGAAGGACTCAGACGAATAAAGATGAAGTAACCACCACCAAGTACATTTCCAGTGTGAACAAGATGTAGCTAGCACACGAAAGAAATCCTCTGAACCAACCAATAATGAAAGATGAAATAGAGCCAAGGAATCCACCAATAGGGTCAAATGGAAACCAAGGTATTGTAGGAATCCCAATGTGTGATAATATAAGCTGACGTCGAACACAAGGGAAACCACTCAGTCAAATACCCATCATACTAATCAATGATTTGGACAAGGTCACCTATCAATGATGTAAATAGGGCTGGGGTGTGACTCTAGGCTTACTCTCAGAGCAATTTATCAGAGTCAATATGAGAAGACCTGTCAACAAGAAGTGAATGGGGACCTTCTTAAATGACACAAGTAAAGGACCAAGTAGCTGACGTGATATTGAGAATAACTTGATAGATAGGGTATGGTTGATAGAAATGAGTCAAGAGACACCGTAGAATGGCTGACACATAGGCTAACTTCCCTTGAACAAAAGCAAAACACTTTGTGCCTTGTAAGGCAACATAAAATGAAAATTTTCTAAGTATATGATAAAGAAGGCATCAACAAACTCTCAATATGATTATAAGAGTAACCAACTGGAGGAGTATTAACTTTGAAACAAGTTTTTGGCTTCCCTATAGTTAAACTAAGTCCCAACCTGATGGAGGGAAGACTAAGATTTTTTAAATGCTTTGTTCAAGGGCGACACAACTAACCCTTCTTGCCAATAATGATGAACTATTTCTTGGGACTGGAACATTCCTATCCTCAATGCAAGGTTACAGATGCTAGTCATTGACACTTAGGCTTGCGTCTAGGGTAAAAAGGGTGTCAAGTTGCAAAGGCTAATGAATGCATAGCTTGATCTTTCAGAAAATCCATGGTTAAGTGTGGCTTATATGAGAGTCAAATGAAGTTGGCTTAAGGAAAAAACGGGTGCAAGTGGTCAACCTGCAATGCAATAGTACAACTCAACAGGTTTGAGCCTCTAGGGTATAAAGTTAGAAGAAGAGTGAGGAAGAAGAATGAGGCTTCAATGCGAAATCACGATGGGACTAAAAGGACTCCCAAGCCTATATAAGATTTGCAACATGGCAAACAAATGCTAGTGAGGTTCTAACTAGGAATCCCATGAAAGGAAGGCTCGACCACTATGTTACAACTTTACAAATCAATGAGTGAGAAAAGTTTAAAAGTTGCAACAAGTGGGATCGACCATGTGGTTAAGTATTGTGGAATGATGTCAAGATGCAAAATGCAGCGACAAATGGTCTTGACCAATATTCAAGTTTGAGGACAATATCTTCCACAATAGGTCACGATTGTGGAATCAAAACAACAAGAAAAGATCATTAAGTGATAAAATATGTCTTCATTATCTTGGAAAAAACCTTTCCCAAAACTTTAAGAAAGGTTAAAAAGTCATAAAAAATAAATAAAATATATTTTTTAGAACTATAGAAAAGTGAATTGAGTTTTATTGGTATAGAAACAAAATTTGAACTCACCAATTACATTGTTACCTTTTGTGTTTAGAAGTGGTATTTGTGGAGAAACATTAGCAAGAGAATTTGAGCAATATACCCAACGAAATTGGAAACCACGAGCTCTAGGTAAATCATAATCACATTCTCTTTCATTTAATTAGATCTTAAAGAAAATAGATTATATCCAAGCATTTTTTTAATTTGATTTTAGAATTGATTCTGCATATACATGGGTTACCAATTATCGGGCCGTGTATACAATGCCTTGTACATGAGTTTACAACAGGAAATTCATGTATATACATGACTATGCAATATTAATTGTGTATGTGTAGAGTCAAAATTTAAAAGTTGGATATAGTCTAAACTTGTAGGATGGCAATTGGATGGCATGAAAGAGAACATGATGAGATAGATAGATTGGTCTTGGAAGATCAAGAATCATTGGATACTCTGAAAAATTATAGCTTGCTCAAATTCTTCATGATGCAAAATATGAGGGCTTAAAAAACATTTCTAAACATGTTGATTATTTATTGGGATCCAGAACAAGGGAAATTCTTCATTGATTCCCTGCCTTTACAGATTGAGGTGGAGGACGTGTATTGTATTACAAACTTCTCTAGGAGAGGAGAGGTAGTGAAATTGAAAGGTAAGGCCAGAGGTGGCTTGAATATAGATGATTACATCTTTGTGTATTGTGAACCAAGACACAAAAAGTTGGGTCCCAAATCCAAATCAAAAATATCACTAGCATAGTGATAAAGATCTTCCTTTTTATGATTGCGAGAGTGTTTAGATCAGCCTCACTTCATCAGGCTTAATGACTTGCAATGTTTCTAGCAGTGGAATACTTGAGACCTATGATCCATGATTGGTGTACAATGCTCTTAGGTAATATGAAGAGACAAATTACATATTGCTGACAAGGGAAGACCAAAAAATTCAGTTATGGTACCATACTTTGCTCATTTTTCATTGAGTGGATTTCTGCATTGTGACCCCGAGTAACACCTGTAATCAATAGATCTAGGGACCCTTGGATGGCTAGGTGGGAAGATATGATCACGAGACTTGGAGGAATCCAAGTCACTCAAGTAGCTTTTGATGATAAGTTCTTCCACTGGTGGGAGGAACAAGTCATAGCTATAGAGGACTACCCATATGAAAGCCTTGACTTTAGAGAAGATCCAGAGTTTGTACTTCTTGAAGGAGCTACATGGGGTGACATAGTTAACACATTTTTTGAATTTTTATTATTTCATATTTTTGTTGTTTCTTAAGATAATCTCAAGAAATTATAGTCTTTTTTTGTGGAACAAATATCCTGACAAGATTAAAATGTTAATGATGCATATGTGGGACCAGTGAGGCCTGAGGGTTTTCCAAGGCATAGGCGTTGAGGCAGAGACATGGAAGGAGTAGTAATGGAGGTCGAGAGGGTCCTAAGAGCTATTCATAGGAAATTGGAGAGTTTAACTCGCCAAGTTCCAATGGCAGTTGTAGAGGAGCTACAAGAGGCCATACAGAGATGAGTGGTTGGGGTACCATGAGATTAGGTGTGACTTTTATAATGTGGAAAATGCCATCATCTACTACTGTGATGCTCATTTAGGGCATGCCCTTCGGGATTATATTTCTAGATTTAGACTAATCAGATGGAGACATTATCAGGCATAAGCCCTAATTTTGTTGTACATTTGGCTACATTTTGTAATATTTTTTAAACTTATCTATCTATATATACAGAGATTTTAGGATGATGCTACCATATGTATAGATGAATGTATGATGTTGTGTTTTAATGTAATGAATGATTGAAATTTTGATCTAATGCATGGTTATATACAGAATCAACTGTTAGACAGTTGGTAGTAACTGGGTGGCTAATGGATGTGATTGTGTTGGCATTGATGTCAATAGGATTATCATTGTGATTGGGAGGCCAAGAGGAATCCCATGGTTGTTACAGTGCTCTATATGGAGTCATCATAACAACAGGCTTATTGGAAAAGCCATAAAATGATGACTATGGTGATTGGGAGTCCAGGAGGAATCCCATGGTTTCTGCAGTGCTTTGTAGATAATCACCATAGTAGCAGGCTTACTGGAGAAGTCTGAAAATAATGATTATGGTGGTTGGGAGTTCAAGATTCCATGAGAAAATAATGACAGAGCGTTTACAACAGTTTATAGGTAGAATATGGGCTTAAAGTCTACATTGGACCCTTCTCATTGGAAAGTGCTCTGATAGAGCTTTCCAATAGTGTGTGGAAGTCTGAAAATGGCCTCCTCGATCAAAATTTATATTCTACCGAAGTTCAAGGACTTGAAGTCCTAAGCAGGTTGAAAAATCATAGGTCACCACATCAAAGCAGGCTATATCAAAGAATGGAATATTAGAACTTTGGCGCACATCGGGACCCGATATTGGAACATCGGAGGAGGTTGAATCAGAGATGGAAGAATAGCAGAACCTTGGAGCACATCAAGACCTAATATCGGAACATCGAAGCAGGTTGAATCAAATATGGGAGGATATCGGGACCTTGGAACACATCGGGACCTAATATCAGGATATCACAGAAAGAAATATCAGAATATCGGAGGTCAGAGCATATTAGTGTATCGGAAGGATGAATATCGGAATATTGAAACTTCTTAACATTTGTATTTTGCGAAGTTACAATATTTGGTGGTGCCAATATTGTTAAAAGTGTCGAGGGATGCTTAGAAGAATTAACAAAGGACTTTGTTTCAAAACCAAGGCTAATCAGGATTCTTTCTCTCTCCTCCAATAGGATAGAGGGTGGCATGTCATTGGCTCTGAGAAGTTGAAGAGGCAATTGATGCCACCATGAAATGACATTACAGTGGACATGTGGAAGTATGTTTTGGCATTTTTAGTGGCCCATTGGGGAAAATCAAGGTGAAATATGTCACCACTCAAGAGTCGTCACGTGTAGAAGTGACTTCAGCATATCAAAGGTCAGTATATCAGAGGATGAGTACATCGTAAGTCCCATGCAAAGTTCGTTTGAAAATTTACAATATACAAGGGTTCCAATATTATATGGCACATGGTTGTATGGAGGTCAAAGGAACCAAGGGATAAACAGAGGGAGCTAAGACAAAATGAGGACTTTGCAGAAGTTACGATATAGAGAGGCTCCAATATAACACTAAGCCGACGGTCACATGCCTGGTTGTATGAGAAAGTAAATGCTTAGGGAGCTAAGTGCCAAGGGGGCTAAGGATATTGGGTTTGTGCAATATCCTAACATTTCGCTTATTTAAGTTACGATATGATGGGACTTTGATGAAACAATATAGCGAGTTTAATGGATGAATGGGTTAGAAACTAAAGATTAAATGCAGAATGATGGAGTTGGTTTATGGAATTAGTTGGATTTGTAGAAGGCACTAAGACAAGGCAACGAGGATGAAAATTCACAGAGATGAACTGAAATGGAGAAAGCAATTCACTGCTTCGTGTGCACGTCTAGGAGATTTAAATGAGTAACAATGTGGTAATTACTTAGTACTTTCAAGCTCTGTGGAGAAATGAATAAGCATGGGAAGTCACGGTAGAGTGTGTAGGCCGCCTGAGATTAAATTCTCAGTATGGAAGATTACACAGTGAGCTAGTGAAAAACTTGAAATCCCATTTCTATGTTTAATGCTATGACAAAGTTCAACTAGCAGATGCAACAACAACATGAGGAGCCATACTGAGGTACACTCAGAAAGTATGGACACGGGCAGTAGAGACAACATTGTGCAGAGTGCATTAGACGATAAAAACCATTGATTTCCATCGAGTAAGGTGGGGGGAAGAGCATATCGTTCAAGCGTTGAGGAGTGAGAAGTGAGTGAGTAGAGTGCGTGTTGAGAAGTGACAGTAGAGAGAGTGTTGTGAGACAAACAACAAGAGAAAATTTTAACAGTGTGCAACAGAGAGCCTATGTGAGAGAAGGCAGAGTGATGAGGATATGTTGTTGTGAATAGCAAGCAAAGAGAAGTTGCATGAGACCAAGGGGATTCTATGGAATAACAGTGGACCAAGAGTAGAAGTTGTTTATGCAATCAACCATATTGGTATTTTATCTGTAATTGTATATGCCTTTGTTTTCAGTTTGAAAATTTATGAAATAACAGAACAATGGAAAGATAAGGTTGGAGCCTGCATTCAAAATAGGTTGATGCCTCTTTGCAAGTTGGTGCTTGCTAACCTAAGAGGGTTGATGCCTCCTGTGAGTGTGTGCTCACAAAAAAATAATGTAATTAAGAAGGTGCTTAAATTACATCATATACAAACAACAAATTGGTGGTTTTTTCCCTTTGGGTTTCCACATGAAAACACCGGTGTCAAAATGTGTATGTTTCTCATATGATTGGTTGCATGAACATATGAATGGCTAAACGTACTTCGTACTTTCTTTATGAATAAATGATATCATAAGTAACAAAAAATAAAAATGGCTGAAAGCATATTCAGGAAAAATATTTAAGAATATCACTATTACTGATTCACCCCCCTCTCAGTAATTCCTTATTCCAACAATTGGTATTAGAGGCACGCTCCTTCAGAAATAGTATAACCATTATAAGGTAGATCTATAAGCAATTATGTCTAGGAAAGAGAGTCAAGTGGCTTACTCAAGTAGAATACCAGCCTTTGATGGGACAAACTATGCCTTTTGGAAAGTAAGGATGGAAGCGTATCTTATGTCCCTCAGAGTAGATTTTTGGACCTTAGTGCTAGTAGACTATAATGTCCCTGATATTCCTCCCATTGATATAGATGGTAAAAAATTATATGGATGCTAAAGACAAAAATGTCATTCTCTTTGGCCTTAGTCAATCAGAACTTGTAAAGGTTTTACGTTGTAATTCTGCTAAGGAAGTGTGGGTAAAGCTTAATCAGAGTCATGAAGGAGATGAAAAAGTCAAGAAAACAAATCTTCAAAGCTTTAGAATGAGGTTTGAGAGCTTGAGAATGATTAAATATGAAAGCATAGAAAAATACTTCCTCGTGTTGGGTGTGGAGCCTAATTATCTTCTTTATTTAGAGGTATCACCGCATTGGACCCCATTTCTTAATGTGGCGGCAATGCCACCCATTTATATGTGCCACCAGGGGGGTCCAGGTGGGGTGAAGAAGATTATTTGGATCCCCCCCCCCCCCCCTGGTGGGGTATTGGGGCCAGTTCCCTTGAAGCTAAAAATAGATGTAAAATTGCCTTGTAAAATGTTGTAATTTCGTAGTCAATCTGGGTCGTTCATTAGGCCGAAATATGATGGTAGAAGTTATGTTTAATTTAGGGTTTTTTTTCCCTAGAAGGCAAACCCTCGCTATATATGAGGGAATTGTATTACATCTATGTAGATTTGTATTCTGAGTGAGAAAGAGAGATGAGATTGTGTCAGAGTGAAGAGGAAATTACAACGGATCTAATGTAGGTTGTATCTCTTCATTTTGCTAGATAATATAAAAGGAAGGAATGGTTTTTTATACGTGGACATAGCCCAAATTGGGTGAACCACGTACATCTGTGTCTATCTTGTTTTAAGCATTTTTTTTTTTATATTTCTGCAATATTTTATGTGTTCCATTGCTCTGTAAAAGCTACATTGTGGTGGACAATATGTCCTTTTACAAAATGTGACTTGTTACTTATAGAATTTTTTGGTTACAATACCACAGGTAAATTCCATGGGTGGATAAATACCATGGGTGAATGAATACTATGGCTGGATGTCACAATGCCATGGGAAAATACCATGGGTGGATGCCACTTACAATACCATGTGGATAAATACCATGGGTGGATGAATACCATGGGTGGATGACACTTACAATACCATGGGCGGATAAATACCATGGGTGGATGCAACTTACAATACCATGGGTAAATTATACGGGTGGATGAATACCATGGGTGGATGCCATTTTCCATTCAGATCATTGGGAGTCCAAGAGGAATCCCATGATTACTATAGTGCTTTGTAGAGAATAATCATAGTAGCATGCTTACTAGAGAAGCCATAAAATAATGGCTATGGTGGTTGGGAGTTCAGGATTCCACGATCAAATAATTAAAGGGAGATTTCATCCGGCTTATAGGTAGAACATGAGCTCAAAGTCTACATCGGACCCTATTCATTGGAAATTTATCTAATAGAGCTTTCCAACAGTGTGTGGAAGTATAAAAATGGCCTTCTAGATCTAAAGTTATGGTCTTCCGAAGTTCAGGGACTTGAAGTCCTATGAAGGTTGAAAAATTAGAGGTCAACACATCGGAGTAGGCAATATTGGAGATCTGAATATCAGAACTTTGGAGCATGTCGGGACTCGATATCAAAACATCGAAGCAGGCTGAGTCAGAGATGGGAGGATATCAGAACCTTGGAGCACATCAGGACCCGATATCAGAACATCAAGGCAGGATGAATCGAAGATGGGAGAATATCAAAAACTTGGAGAACATCGAGACTTGATATCAAGATATCAGAGCAAGAAATATTGGAATATTAGAGGTTGGAGCATATTGGTATATTGGAAGCATGAATATCATAATATCAAAACTTCTTAACATCTATATTTTGATAAGCTACGATATTTGGTGTTGCTGATATTTTTTATAAGTGTCGAGGGATGCTTAGTAGAATTAACAAAGGACTTTGTTGCAAAACCAAGGCTAATCGGGACTCTTTCTCTCTCTTCCAGTATGATAGATAGTGGCATGTCATTGACTCTAAGAAGCTGAAGTGGCAATTGACATCAACATGACGTGATAGTACACTGGTCACATGGCAGTCTGTTTTTGCATTTTTAGTGTCTCATTGGGGAAAAGAAGACTGACACATGTCACCACTAAGGATTCACCACGTGTAGAAGTGACATCATCATATCAAAGGTTAGTATATCAGAGGATGAGGACATCGTAACTCATGCTAAAATGGAATTTGAACAGTTACGGTATACAAGGGCTCTAATATTATCTCGCACATGGTCGTATGGAGGTCAAAGGAATCAATTGCTAAAAAGAGGGAGCTACGATGCAATCGAGACTTTGTAGAAGTTTCGATACAAAGGGGCTTCAATATAACGCTAAGTTTATGGTCACAGGACTGGTTGATGTGAATGGAAAATGGCATCTACCCACGGTATTCACCCACCCATGTTATTCATCCACCCATGGTAATCATTCACCCATGGTATTGTGACATCCACCCATGGTATTCATTCATCCATGGTGTTTACCCACCCATGGAATTTACCTATGGTATTGTAACCAAAAAAAAGATATAAGTAACAAGTCACATTTTGTAAAAGGACAGATTGTCCACCACAATGTAGCTTTTACAGTTATTCTTTTTTTTAATAAAAAGTTTTTTGTGGTTTTGTTTACTGGGTGTTCTCCACTTTTCTCCTAGCATTTCAATTTTTCAAATCTTGGGGGCTTCCCCTCAAGATATATTTCAATTTTTTAGATCTTGGGGGCCTCCACCCAAGATCTGGATCAATTTTATCAGATTCTGGTTACATTTCCATGGGAATGAGGGTTTAACGCATATTTTAGTTTCAAAGTTTTGCAACAATCTTCAACAAACTTCATGCACGTGCTATGCCCTCCACAATGGGAAGATTTTTTTTATCCTTTTGCAAGAGTTTTTTGGGTGGCGAGTTTGCAGATCAGATATGAAACTTTTGGTGCAAATTTTACAAAAAAATATTTTAGATTTTGATTCCTTGTGACAAAATACCCAAATTCAAAAAAACAATTGGATAAATCGGAGTTCAGATGAGGGAGATATCACTGATTTAAAATCAACTATTTTTTTCAAAACTTTTATGATGGTGGGACAATTGCAGTGTGAATCTGAGTTTCCAGAGTGTCCAGATAGGGATTTCATTCACATCGGAAGATGAAGAATGGTCATTTTGTTTCCAAAAATAGTTTATAATAAACATTCTGAGTTATATTGACCCAGCTATTCCCATTTTAAATTTGGAGCCGCATTCAGAGTGAATTACCTTTGGAGACATGTCCTCCCACCCCGCTTTAGTAGGCACCTACTTCACATTCATCATCATCCAGCTTGGGTTCTTTGGAGATGTGCCCTCACACCCCAAGCTATGTAGGCACTTGCTACTTTATCAACAGTTAGCATCACAGTTATGGGTCAACCACACAAAACCCTTGTCATCGAAGTCCATTTGCTAGGTCAAACATTGTTAGTATCACCTTTGGTCACAAGCATTACAGGGTATCTCTATCCTCAAATCTTCATTTTTCATGGTTATGGGTCATCCACAAATCCATAATTCATCGAAATCCATTTTCTAGGTCGCACACTGTCAGTATCACAGTTGGTCACAAGCATTACAGGGTATCTCTATCCTCGTATCTTCATTCATCATGGTTATGGGTTAACCACACAAAACCCTTATCTTCAGTGGCTCTTCATATTCAACAAAGGCTTCGCAGGAGGGAACTTCACGCAATGGGGACCACTGCTTCTTAAGGAGGGAGGAATGATCCGAATGGAAAATGGCATCCACCCATGGTATTCATCCACCCATGTTATTCATCCACCCATGGAATTTACCCATGGTATTGTAAGTGGCATCCACCCATGGTATTCATCCACCCATGTTATTTATCCACCCATGGTATTGTAAGTGGCATCCACCCATGGTATTTTCCCATGGTATTCTGACATCCACCCATGGTATTTACCCACCCATGGAATTTACCTGTGGTATTATAACCAAAAAAGACTATAAGTAACAAGTCACATTTTGTAAAAGGAAAGATTGTCCACCACAATGTAGCTTTTACAATCATTCCCTATTTTAATAAAAAAGTTTTTTTTGTGGTTTTGTTTATTGGGTGTTCTCCAATTTTCTCCCAATGTTTCAATTTTTTAGATCTTGGGGGCCTCCCCCCCAAGATCCATTTCAATTTTTTAGATCTTGGGGGCCTCCCCCAAGATTTGGATCATCGGTCGTATGAGAAAGTAAACACTCTGGGAGCTAAGAACCAAGGGTGCTCCGGATATTGGGGCTGTGAAATATCGTAACATTTCATTTGTTTAAGTTACGATATGATGGGGTTCCGATGAAATAGTACACTAATTTTAATGGATGAATGGGTCAAGAGCTAAAGATTAAATGCAAAAAGGTGGAGTTGGTTTATGGAGTTAGTTGTATCTGCCGAAGGCACTGAGATAAGGCAATAAGGATGACAGTTCACAAAGAATAACTGAAGAAATGGAGAAATAAATTGAATGCTTCATGCTCACGTCTGGGAGAATTAATGAGGAACAGAGTGGCCATTAGTATGTACTTTCAAGCTCTATGGAGAAATGAATAAGCATGGGAATGCATGATAGAGTGTGTAGGCCGCCTAAGATTATATTCTCAGTATGGAGGATTACAAAGTGAGTCAGTGAAAAACTCAAAAGCCCATTTATGTGTTTAATGTTATGACAGAGTTCAGCCAATAGACGCAACAACAACAAGAGGATCCATACTGAGGTACACTAAGAATGTATGGACACAGGAAGTAGAGACAACATTGTGCAGAGTGAATCAAAGGATCAAAACCATCGATTTCCATCGAGAAATGTGAGGAGAAGGTCATATCATTGAAGTGATGAGGAGTGAGATCGAAGCGAGCAGAGAGTATGCTGAGCAACGAGAGCAGAGAGAGTGTTGTGAGAAGAACAATGACAACAGAGAGAGTGTTGTGAGAAGAACAACGAGAACATAGTTGAAGAGTGTGCAGTAGAGAGTCTGTGCGAGAGAAGGCAGAGTGTTAAGGATATGTTTCTGTGAGCACTGGGAAAAGAGAATATGTATGAGACCAAGGGGAGTCTGTGGAACAATAGTGGACTGAGAGAAAAAAAAAATTCTGTAACCGACCAGATTTGTATTTTATCTTTAATTGTATATGCCTCTGTTTTCAGTTTGAAAATTGAATGAAATAGTAGAACAGTGGTAAGAGCAGGTCAGAGCCTACATTCAAAAGAGGTTGGTGCCTCTTGGCAAGTTGGTGCTTGCTAACCTAAGGGGGTTGGTGCCTCCTGTGAGTGGGTGCTCACAAACAAACTTATGTAATTAAGTAGGTTCTTAAATTACATCATAAATAAATAACAAATTGGTGGTTTTTTCCCTCTTGGTTTCCACATGAAAAAATTAGTGTCAAAATGTGTATGTTTCTCATATGATTGGTTGTATGAACATATGAATCGTTCAACTTGTTGCTTACTTTATTTATGAATAAATTCTCTAATAAGTAACAAAAAATAAAAAGGGTTGAAAGCATATTTAGGAAAAATATTTAACAATCTCACTATTACATGTTCACCCCCCTCTCAGCAATTCCTTATTCCAACATCAACAATTTAATTATAGGATCACGGAATATGAATGTATGTTAAAAATTAAATGATATTTAAAGTAATCTCACTCTCAGAAATTGTCAATGCAAGAAGGATCCCTCATTGGATAAACATTGTTTAATTGAGACACCACCAGTTGTGAGTCCAAGTAAAATACTAAAGATTAAATACCATAAGATATCGCCTCTTAAAGTATATTAATAAAGACACTATATTCAACCGTATTATTAGAAGTGGGAACTAGACATATGCCTCTTGTGAGCAAAAACTTACAAGATGAATAATGGATTACCCAAGTTACGGAAGCTAGGATTCTGGTGTGCTGACTATCACCATCAACTAATCCAAATTACATCAGATTACCCATCTATTCCCGCCAAAGCAGATCGAAAACACCATCATTACCACGGAACTCATAGAGCAAAACTATATCTATATACAACATTTAAAAGACAAAGCAGATGCTTAAGCAAGAGCATAAGCATAATACTTCTTGAGATAGAGACCATTCTTGGGCTTCGACAACACATTCCCTTCGAAATCAACTAGTTCATATGCACCCTTCTTCAAGACATTTAAAAATATATGGACTGTACTATATATATTTGAATTTTTCTTCCCCCAAGGTGTCTTTATCTTGGTCATAAAGCAAGACAAGGTCACCTTCAGAGAAAACCCTAGGGCGCATAGACTTATCATATTGTGCTTTTATACTCTTCTTATTTTCTCAACATTGCTCATCAAGATGTATAAGTGAATATGATGCTCTTCTAATATCGAGGTATCAGGAAGAAGTTGGACTGCCAACTTAAGGGATGGAATCTGACATTCTATGGGAAGAATCAATTTCACACCATATACCAACTAAAAAGGAGTAAATCATATGGTAGTCTTAACAGATGTTCGATATGCCCACAAATCAAGATAAAGCATGATGTGCTAATTGGACCTAGATTTATTGATAGTCCTTTGCAAGATAATTTTAAGGGATTTATTAACAAATTCAACTTTCCCATTAACCTAAGGATAATAAGGAGATGAATGTTCCTACCTAAATCCGAACTTTCGAAGGAAATTTAGACATCATCTCACTCTAAATGTGACTACCATGGCCAGTGAAAATATCTTTAGGCATAGATCACTTGATTGAAAAGGAAAAGTGTTATTGTGTCACCATCTTTATTGAAAGTAGGCATAGCTTCAACCCAATTTGTAAAGTAGTCAACTCCTACGATAATGTTCTTATGTCCCTTGGCCGAAATTGGGTGACATGTCATAAAATCAATTCCCCACTTAGTAAATAGACTAATAGTGATGACAGGGAAAAACAGATCTATATGAGCACACACTTTCCAAGTGTAGACTTGAAAACAGTGGCATTTTTTTACCGCTTCTTTACAATCTTTGAAAATCAAAGGCCAAAATTAACCTGCACGCAAAATTATCTTAGTTGCTTCAAACCCAGATAGATGAACACCATAAGCTCCATTGTGACAATGATTTAGAACTAAATCAACTTCCTCTAAGGTAAAACAACATCTTAAGATTGAGTCAACACCATGACGATGTAAAGTATCACCAATAATTAGATAATTCCTAGTGAGGTAACACAATTTATGACAGTCATCCTTAGAAAAAGATTGAGGAAACTTAGAAGTTTGGAGATATACTATGATGTCCGCATACCAATTATCTTGTGAGGAGACTGGAAAATGTGTTCATCAGGAAAAGATTCTTCATAATGAGAATCTCGTTCATAAGGAATTTTCGAAATCAATCCTATGAAAGCCAAGGACTTATTTGATTTTGCTTACACAAATTCAAGATCAAAGTCCTGCAAAATCACAATCTATCTATTGTATTTGGCCCCAATCACTCACCTACTGAAAACAAATTGAAAAGGACTAACATTAACTACTACAATGGTTTTCTTTAGCAAAATGTAATGACAAAGCCACTAAGCAACAAGAATTGCTACTAAAACCAAATTCTCAACATGATAATATTGAAGTTCAGGATTGGCTAAGCCATGACTTAGATAATAAATCACATGCTCTTTAAGGGCATCGTCCTTCTGAACCAGAACCATACTTATGGTAGATTATTCTGTTTAAGATACAAAAGGAAGTCTTTGCTATAATCTCGTGGACTAAGTAGAGGAGTATAGGTTAATGATTTTTTTAAAGCATAAAAAAATGTTCATCAAATTCATCCCAAATGAATGGACCTCCTTTATTAAGTAAACACATAAATCATTTTGTTATCTTGGTGTAATTTACGATGAATCTGCATAAAAAAAAGGCTTTATCTTGGAGACTTTGATGTTTTCATATGTTAGATGAGGGAGGAAATTGAAATATTGCCTCAACCTTAAAGGGATCAACCTTAATCCCCTCATTGGAAATGATGAATCCCAACAATTGACTTGATGTCATAATGAAAACACACTTATGAGGGTTCAACCAGATCTTACAGTAACAACATCTTTCAAAAACCAAGTGAATATGTTTTGGATGTTGCGGTCTCTTTTGAGAGCAAGCAACTTGATCATCCAAATAAGATTATATAATGTGCTTGATGCATGTAAAGCATATGACATATCCCATTGGAAAGGATCTCCTACATTTTTAAGGTCAAAAGGAATTTTCCTATATGTGAATGCACCCTAGGGACAAATAAAGTTTCCTTATGTTGATCTTCAGGACAAATTATAATTTAATTGTGTCCAAATAATCTTTCCATGAAGGAGAAAGTTTCATTTCTAGCACACTCATCAATAATCTGATCTATGAATGGAGTGGGGAAATTATCCTTTGGACAAGCTTTATTTAGATCCCTAAAGTTGATAAACACCCAAATTTTTCCTTGCTTCTTGTCAACTACGAGAAGATTTCAAACCCATTCAGTAAGAGGAACTGGGTAGATGAAACTTGCTTTCTCCACTTCTGCATTAACAACTGAAACTTTCCTAGGGTTAATAAATCGAAGCCTTTTGCATACTAGTTTTTCATTCTCATAGGTCTTGATCTCATGCTAAATGATACTAGGGTCAATTCCAGGCATTTCCTCATAAGACCAAGAAAATATATTGCAAACTTATTTAAAGAGGGAGGTATAAATAATTTTTTTTAGGCTAACAATCAGCTCTGATGAAGACATTTTCTATAATGTTGGGATTCTTGGAGATGTTCACAGGAATATTTTGTGAAATATTGGCCATATTACCTTTGGCAAAAATATGTGTTGGAGCCAAAGGGTTTAGAATCCTATGAACACTTCCATGAGAGGAGGGAATAGACAAACTTGACTCAACTTTTCACAAGTCAGGGAGAAAATAATATCGATGATGTAAATCATCCCATGGTATCTCTACACCTATCATTTCTTCCAAAATTTCCTCCTTAGATGGAAATTTTTTTTGAGATAATCCATGGAAATGGTTGAATCAATGGCCCAAATAGGTAGCATATCATTATCTAAATCTTCAGATGAAACATTGATCAAATTCGAGTTTGCAACATTATTAACAATAGTTTGATATGCAATTTCTGTCGTAGACACAGTGTAATCCATTCTAATTATCTACCCCCTTTCTAATGTGGAATTAGGAGGAGGAAAGGTCCAAGGGTCTTTGAAATATTGACTTATAAAAGAATGTTTACGAGGGAGTACATTGAATGATTAAATGGCATTAATATATGCAACCGAAGGTGGAAGATTGTTACAAATCCATTTGGGCACATCAACCCCGAAAGACAGATCAGTACTATTAGGGCCCATCAAACCCTAATTCAGTTGTTACATGCCCCAAATGAAGTAAACCATCAAAATGTCTCCTTCCCAAGAGATTCCATGACTGAAATCATCCAAAAAATACCTTTAAGAAGATCAACGTAAGCAAGTCTTCATCAGGGTGCACTGCAATGCAATCCAGTACTCTGCTAGGGTGCTATGCAGCGCACTTGAGCCCTCTTTGGCTTGCGCTGGGCGAATTTGAGCGAAATTACATTTGGGTTTGGGAATATTCTTATCCATTGGATGCATCTAGAAGTTTCCCAAGTTTATCTACTCCTTTGGGCTCGAATTTGGATGAGGTAGGGAGTTAAGGAACATCAATCCCTTTATCCCTTCCGCCATGGAACTAAATCCTAAGTTTGGGAGGGAATTCATTGTCACCATTTATGGTATAACTTCCTTCATTCACCTATAAAAATACCACTCATCTAAGTGATCAGGGGCTGGCTGGGCTGGAAATCATTGAATTATAGGGAGATGCTGTTAGTATGAGATTTGAGTTTATTTCAAGTATTGTAATGATGTCAAAATGTCTTGCTTGTTATGAGGAGAGGATGGGATTGAATTGGAGGAGTGATGTTGAATCAAGAAAATTGGGTTGTAACTCTTCCTTTTACTAATAAAGTGTTCAAAGCTTTTTCCATATGCTTGTATTGTCCATTGATGCTTTCATATGTGTATTATGTACTTGATTCCATGCTATGTTTAATCAATAGATCATTATCATATGCTTTGATCGGTTTTTGTCTTCTGTCTGTGTGCAGGTACTCTTCAAGCGGATTAAGTACAGAAAGGAGCGACAGAATTGGTCAAGGGAGATAAGGAGTAAGAGAAAGCTTCAGGTAGGCTTCTTACTACCTTATTTAATCTATTGGTCATAGAAAAAGTAGAGAATGTTTTGCACTATTGTTCTAGACTTAGCTACTAGTCTAAGGGTTTAAGCATTTATCCGTAGACACTAAAAATTCCCAAAACAAGATTGGCGACTTCGTTGGGGATCATTTTTCCATCTTAGTAGCCTATCCACCTCCTTAGACACCTTGACATACTTTACTGTTGAAATTCAACCTTTTGCATTGAATTTTGGTCAAAATTTGAGGTTAAATGACTCTTGAGTGGCCTCACAGGAAACAGTGCAGGCTAGCCTTAGAGATAGTGCACTGCAATGCACCCTCCAGTTAGAGACAGTGCACTGCAGTGCAATTACTCCCTCTATGGCCTGCACTGATCTTCCTAGGACCAGATTCCCACCCTTGGAATTAATGTTTTTGCCAAAATTCTTCTGATTTCTTGTTTGCTGATTGTAAATGGATGTCATGTCTCTGAAAATAGTTTTTCATCTCCTTAGAAAGCCCTACTTTGATTGGATTGATTAATGTTTCTTTAATTTTTTCTTTGTCATTATCAGTCTATAGTCAAAGTTATAATATAGTTGATTGATCTTTGTCGAAAGAAAGTGTCATAAAATCGTCTTTTCCTTCCGAAATTGAATTGTCGTAAAGTCTTCATTCATGAAAGATCGATTGCTTGATGTTTGCATATGATTAGTCCTTTCATTGAAAGTGTCGTAATTCCTCATTTCTTTGAAAATGAAAGTGTCATAAAGTCTTCCTCTCCTTGAAAAGAAATTGTCGCAAAATCGTCATTTTTATGAAAATAATTTATTGATCAATTGTGCATTAGTTTTCCTTTTTGTTCATTCACATTAAGGGAAATCGAAAAGAAATACATGCATTTTGCATTGAAAAAGTTTGTGTGTGCTGATAAGGAACAATGTAGGGAATTTTCATTTAGATTGTGCTCTTTGCTCTTTGTCAAAGATTTGATTGCTCTATCTCTTACTAGCTATGGTTTTCATCATTCAAACCAAATCAAAAGTTTGTTTATCATATTAGTTGCATTTTAGGAATTGCAAACTTACATCATGTGGTGAACCTTGAAAGGTAAATTCTAAAGAATATTAACTTAAAATTTATATGAATTTACCTAATGGAGCATTGTCCCCTAACGAAAAACATTTAGAGGTTTTGGCTAGAGATGCGTTCTAGTGTCGTAAAAAAAAGTAGTTATCGCTAACTTGTCTACAATACATCCCGAGTGTGATACCTCATTCCATGTACATGAGTATATCGTAGCTCATCCATGTAACTTCGGGTATATAGGGTGGTGTTACAATACGTAAAATATATGGGAATGCTCTCACTATGCGGTTTTGCATTAGACAATGCTTATACGGACTAGGCCTCCATGTACCTTCGGGTATATATGGGAGGACAACTATAGGTTGCTATCCATCCTTAAGTAACTGAGTCAGCCGCCTTGTACACTGTGATACACCGAACACAGCATTCAGGGAGACTGCCTGCCCGTACTTCTCGGTTCGCTGGGATGTATTCTGCAATTCACAGTTTCTTGGTAAACCTTTTGCCTAGACTATCCCTCTTTTATTTTGTTATGTTACTATGATTAAAATAAAATTAATTGACCATGGATAACATCCTCCACGCTTGCTCCTTAGTTGATCTTAGGTTGAAACATATGGCGACAAATCAAGAGTCCACCAATCAACGAATTCCTTTTGATGGGTATCCTAGTCCTTTTCCTCCTTTTGGAAATATTGGTGCTCCATATATGGCTACATTGTCCCTTCCAGGATTTACCATTGGCTTTCAAGTATGGTTTTTTTTAACCTCCTTGGTTCAAAATGTCTTGATTTCTCCACAATCAAGTACTCCTCCAACTGGACAAAATCAACCTCTAGTTGATCCTAAAGTTTACCCTTTGCCTTCTTCCTTTTCACCTAGTGAAAGTATTGATACTAGTAACCAGGTGGCTAAGAAGAAGAAGAAAGGGAAGAAGAAGAAGAAAAAATTTAGCAGAGGGGCAACCAAGCAACCATTTCTTTGAATGCAACATCTAATGAGAAACCATTCGTCAAGCCTCACAAATTTCGATATCCATGCAAACTTTGTATAGGAGACCATATTCTTCGAAGTTGTCCTGATATTCCTCAGATCTCAGAAGAATGGTATTCTCGTTCACATCATCGTGTGTCATGAACTTCTGGAGATCATGTTGGTGACACACCATCAACTAGTGGTAGTAAAGTTCATGGAAAGAAGGGTAAAGTTAAGTTTCCATGTAGGTTATGTGAAGGGAATCACCCCATTCACCTTTGTCCCTATCTAGATGAAGCCAAAAAAGTGTTGGATAACCGTCTTACTTCACCATAGTAACTTCCATCTGGTTACAGGAAACTCTCCCTTACTCCTTCACTAGTTGATGAATCGACTGACCAAAATCAACCGTAGGTCAAACCCACTTTCTCTGAAAGTGAATCCTATGAGTCTATACCCGACCCAAATCAATAGTTAGAGATAAGAGTTGACCTGATTTCACCTTTAGTTAATCATACCTTTACCGAAGAGAGTGAATATGATACCACACAAGTTCTTTTTGTTCCTTTAGATTCTAATGAGATTGGGGGCAATCCTCCTATTCCATCAAGACAGGAGGAAAATCCTCCCACTCTTGTAACTCAAGGGGTTAATTCTCCCATTCTTACGATAACCCCTCCAAGTAGTCTGGTCACTTCCTTTGATTGGAATCGACTAGCAGGTTTTTGTCTTCCTTCTTATGTGCCTTTCCAGATCATAATACAGGTTTGTAATATGATTGTATCTGGCACTATTATAGATGAAGGCACATCAGTGAGTATCCTTTCCTCAACTTCTTGGAAAGCGCTTGGTTCGCCGCTGCTTGTGCCTGTTACCCAGAATTTGTTGGCTTTTAACAGAGGAACCAGGCAACCATTAGGGATCCTCCCTCAGTTACCTATTAATTTGGGAGAAAAAATCATTTATCTGAATGTGATGGTAGTCCCAAGACCTTTAGATTACAATTTACTTCTTGGGCGCGACTATATTTATGACATGGGAGCTATTGTTTCAACACTCTTTCGAGTGATTTGTTTCCCACATGAAGGCAGAATTGTCACCGTTGACCAGCTTTCATTTCTTGGTCCAAATATGGCTTCCAATCAACCATCTTCCCTAAGTGGTCCTTTTGTACCAATGGTATCATCCCCTCCATGGGTCAATTATGTGGCAACTTGTTCCATACCTACATCAACTAATGATGAATTCAGTGATTTTGTACAACATGTACTGGTGGCATTGGAACCAGATCTCTCCTTCATGACCTCTTATGAGTTGTGATCAAGGAGTATGAGGATAGTTCTTTTACTATGTCAACCTCGTTAAAAAATGAAACAGGTTCATGAGGATAGTTCTTTTACTGTGTCAACCTCGTTAAAAAATGAAACAGATTCATGAGGATAGTTCTTTTACTGTGTCAACCTCGTTAAAAAGTGAAACAGGTTCATGAGAATAGTTCTTTTACTGTGTCAACCTTGTTAAAAAATGAAATAAGTCCATGAGGATAGTACTTTTACTGTGTCAACCTTGTTAAAAAATGAAACAGGTCCATGACGATGGTTATTTTACTATGTCAACCTCACTAAAAAATGAAACAAGCCAAGGATAGTCCGTTGTCTTGTGTCAACCTCGTTAAAAAATGAAACAAACAAGGTCCCAAGTTCTAAGTCGAGTCTTTGATTAGATCTCGTAAAATCCCAATCAAGTCTTTCACTTGATCTTGTAAAGAACCTTCATTCCATCCACCTGATAGCCACGAGTAATCTACTTAGGTGAATGTAATGAAGCTTGGGGGGCATGCACCTAATGGTAAAGCTAAGTTTCCCTGTAGGTTATGTGAAGGGAATCACCCCATTCACCTTTCTCCCTATCTGGACGAAGCCAAAAATGTGTTGGATAGCCGTCCCGATTCACCGCAACGACTTCTATCTGGTTTTAGGAGACTCTCCCTTTCATCATGTTGGGGGCATGTAAACCAATCTCAAGCATAGTTCTTCATTTCAAGCTTGTGTAAAAATGAAACTGAATTCAAGCATAGTTTGTTTTAAGCTTGTGTAAAAAGGAAACTGAAACCAAGCATAGTTTTTCGTTTCAAGCTTGTGTAAACATGAAACTGAATCCAACCATAGTTCCCTACGATTCAAGCTTGTCTAAAAATGAACCCATTTCCATTTTAACCCTTGTGATTTCCATTCTATCAGCCTCTTTCTTCAGATGAGCCTTACTTGTTTTCATCCCATCTCCACCATCTTTGGCCGATCATACACTTTCACTTGGTTGTTTTACCTTTTTTGAGGAACAGTTGCAATGAGTGGTCTTATTAGCCAGCCTCTTCACATAAATCAACATGTTTTGAGAAGTTCCAACATCACCGGAACCAGTTGATACCCTAGACACCACTCGTTCCTCAAAGTGGAGTCCTCTTTAAGCTCTTTTCAGACTCTTTAAACATGAAAAGATTGCCGAGCGCTTGTCCTTTCCTGCTCATTAAAGGATTGTAAACGATATCTCTCTTGTATTATTTTACGCTTTTTTGGACTTGAGAGATTAATTTATGAAAAATAAATTGTGGAGCTTTCTTTTTGTCCCTTTTCAGAATCTATAAACATGAAAAGGATCGAGTTATCTTTGTCGTTAAACTCGTTGAAAACATCAAATAGCGACAAACTTGTCCATCTAGACAAGACCAAGTTTCACCTTTGCTAGACTCGTTAAAACATCAAATAGCAATGGATTCACCTGAAGGGTGAAATTATACAACAAGCATATGTTATCCTCCTCAATCTTGATTAAAAATAAAGAGGTACTAGTCGGCAGTGACTGGGAAAATTGGAAAAAGGGGAAAGCACTTTAAGGTAGCAAGTCGCTCTTGAACATGACACTTTCACCTCATCACCGTGACTATGTGGGTTGGGTCATTCAGCTTGATGGTTATCACACCATTAGTCTATCATACCATCCATTACTTTGTTTTGGGTCAATGCTACCAATTCATCTTAGTGTCACCGACATGTTCAAGAGAAGTCATTTAGTCAAACTTCATCCTTTGCAATACCATAACCCTTCATTTTCATGATTTCCATTCATGAACCTTCTGTTGTCAGTTGATTTTTCATCTACAAAATAATTTACCTCATTTCATGTCATTGATGTGGGATACATCAAGGCCCTCCTACGACGAGTCGCTTCTTGTTGACATCAACACATTATCTAAGAAGTTAACTTAGAAACACCCCTTCAATACCTTGAGGCTTGCATACATCAATGACAGGTTTCTCACTTTCGACGATAGGTTGACCTCATTGGCCTTCTGATCTGGATTTGAACGGGAACACAAAAAATTACAGAGATAACCATAAACACAGAGATGCAGCGAAATAATACTTCATTTCATTAATGGAAAATACTGAAATATGCTTACAACCAGAAATGGAAATAAACCAGCTAGGGTGATGGTAATTTATCTTTGAGAAGAGATGTGGTGGCTACATGCCTTTGAACTATGTTACAATGAGGCTCGAAGGCCTATTTATTGTTGAGAAACAATGGAAAACCCTAAACATCCAAAAACCTAACCCTAGAAGATAAAACGCCAAACTGTGGGCCCCGTTTGGATAAATTGGTACATCAACTTCCTGGGGTCGTAACTTTGGCATATGAACTCCGTTTAACGCACAAAATATCTCGTTAGAAATATCTATCTGAGAACTACAACTTTGGGAAGAGAAAAATTGTTCCATGGACCCACGTTTCTCCCATATTTCCTAAAAAACGTCATTTAGGGCCTCAAAACGACTCAGGAAGTTCAGAACCCGAAAAACTGTTAAAAATAGTAAACTGTGCCACAATTTAGGAAACTGAAAAACTGAAAGAGAAGATGTGGGGGTCCAAATGGGATAGGTGGGTGGCCACCAACATCCTCCTGGATCATTCCTCCGCCCTTAGGAAGCAATGTTCCCCATTGTGTTGAGTTCCTCCATCTGCTGAACTTCATCACTGGTGAGTTGTTCTGCAATCTCTGATGTGTCCAGTAATGGTGGGAAGCATGGTCGAGGGCATTCCACATTGAACACTCGATGCAAATGAAGGAATGGAGGAATGTTGTGCTCCAAAGAATTATTTCCCACAGCCTTGGTAATGGTGTAAGGACCATGTCGGCATGGTCGGAGCTTCTGATGGGCTCTTGTAAGGTGTTCTTTCTGTAGATGCAACCATTCTTTGTTGCCCACCTGAAGCTTGTGTAGTACCCTATGGGTGAGGAGAAGTTGTTCCTGTGTCCGGCCATGACCGTATCCCTTTACTGCTACTGTTGTGTGGAGGAACCCTTCACGGGGGTCATGGATGTGGTGATGATCTTCCCCTTACTTTGGTAGCAAACCAGACAGATGAATTTACTAGTTTGGGAGATGTGCTTGTTGCCTTTCTTAGCAGTGATCAAAGAGGTGGTGGTAGGTGGGGCTACCTCCGTTGTCATGTATAATGAATTACACAAAGAAATAATGACAGCATGAGGCCTTGACTCATACATAGCATATCGCCTCCACAAGTATGGCTGGCCTAATAATACATGACAAACATCTAGAGGTGTAACATCACACAATACCTCGTCTGTGAAGGGCTTGATGCTTAGGGAAGGCAACACTGTTGGCGAACTCTGAGATCTCGTCCTCTGTGAAGCCACTCAACACTGTATGACTACAGGTGTGGTGTAGTTAGTAGGTCCAACTGCTTCATGACCTCTTCTAAAATGAGGTTCCTTTGGCTCCCACTGTCAACAATGAATTGCAGCGGCGAACCCTTCACCCACATTTGTGAGTGGAAAAGTCGCTCCCCCTCCTCTGGATCTTCGGGCTCATTCTTCTGGATCTTGGTAGTGGCAATAGTGGCACTGGGCTCCGCATTAATGATTTGCTTCCCTTTTCCATTCCCCTTGTCGGGTTCTGACTCAAGGTCGAAACATGCATCTGATTTGGAAGCCTTCAACTCGGCCACCAATGACTGTTTGGTCTGACACTCACTTGTGTTGTGAGTGGGGCTCTTATGGAACTAACACCACTTTCCTGTGTCCTTATTCGACTTTCTGGTGTTTTTCTTTTCTTGTGGCTTTTATAGGTTGTCTTGGGTCACCCCACCTTGGCTTTGTCCTTTGGTCTTCAGATTCGTAGATCCAAAGTCTCGCTTCTTCTGTTTGAACTTTTGATTGATTTTGACAGCATATCGGTATGCCGTGCCAAGCGAGGAGATGTTCAGAACTCCATCTCTTCTTGGATGTATCTGTGTAGGCAGCCATGATATGTGAGTACCAAATTCATCTTAGAATCCTTGATACTCAACTGTGTGCGAAGGGTATGGAAAATGTTTGTGAACTCTGTCACATCTTGGTCCCTTCCCTGTCACAGTGTGGTCCACTTGATGTATTTGTCCTCATAGCTCTTAACATGGTAATACTACTCCTTGATGGAATCTCAGAATGAATCCCAAGTGGGTGTGGCTGAAAACAGTGAGCCTGTACTTTCATCCTTCTACTCGCAGTAGGTTTCCCACCAGTCCTTGACGTGGGGGGCTGATTTGAGAAGAGAAAAAAAATCTTTTCTCAACTCAAAAATTCATGAATAGAAAAATACCCATCTAGCAGATTTAACCATTTATCTATGACATCTGCATCTATTTTACCCTCGAAGATGGGGATTTCAAAATTGACTTGTACCTTAAAGGGCGTGGCATTTCCAGAGTAGCTGCTGGAAGCCGATGCGTCGCCTCTGGGTAGCCTCTGAAGGATCTGCGCAAATTTGTCCATAATCGCCTTCCTTTGTCACTTGAGGGCTTCTTCAAGCAATATTTTGATAGGATCTCCTGCCCCCTTGTCTTTCTTCTCATCTGCTATGGAAGGATGTCAGGATTTGCGAGGCTGGTCTTGTGAAGGTTCGACCAGTTCAAGCCCTAACTCCTTATATCCTGACCTCGTTGGAGACATGCAAAGAAAAGAAAAAGCAGACTGCTCTAATACCACTAATCTAGATTTAAACAGGAACACAAAAAATTACAGAGATAACCATAAACACAGAGATGCATCGAAATAATACTTCATTTCATTAATGGAAAATACTGAAATATGCTTACAACCAGAAATGGAAATAAACCAGCTAGGGCGTGTAGAAATTTTGAATAATATAACACTTATTCACAGAGATTATCCTGATTATACACTATTTGCGGAATGCATGCATAATTCATAACCTCCTCTACTATTGATCATCAATTTGCAGTATTCAGAAACAATTACATGCGCACATTGAAGCATCAATCACACATATCAACACAGTATATCACGAGGAAAGCATACAGCTGAAAACCCCCAACTATCTGTATATTATAATGATAGAGAACATGTAACAATACATAGTACAATACTCCTCACAAGTACTTAGTACTATCATCACCTGCTACACAAAAACTAGCTCAGGTCTGAATCAATCACAGGTTCAAATCTCCTCTGCTGCTTGCCTACCTCCACTGCGCAATCCCGCGTGAGAATGGATGAGAATGGCTGATCCAAACTCGTATTTCCCTTGGCTAAACCACGCAATCCTCATTGGAAATACTCAATCCATGCATGTGCAAATCTCATGCACAACTATAGTCACAACTGATAGCAATCTCAACCTCTAACACCTGTTTCCACTGAACTATTCATGCACTGAGTTAACTGATGTATTGTTTAGTTGCTTTATGAGTTAATAATTAGTGAATTAATTAATAATTAATTCACATCACTCATCACTAGTGTATTATGCAATTAGACTAAATACAACTAATTCAACCAAGTCAAACTGAACACAACTCCATCAACTCCTCAATCAACTCCACCAAACTCAACCACATGAGTTCTAATTGAAGTCCATCATGCAATGCTCAACTGACCCATAAGAAAAGCATATTTCCTTCTGATAGCTGCATGTGCCACATCTGTAGCTCAAATTGAAGTGCTCCAAGACAATAAGATAATGTTTATAGTCCAAATATTATTATGAGCTAATAATATTCGACTATTCTATTTTTAGCCTGGCAGTCTAAAAATAGACTCCACCCATATGTCTAAAAATAGAAGTCCATCTATTTTTACCAACATGACCAATCATCCACAAATAGAATCCTGCAACTCATAGATGATCCATATGTCTAAAAATAGAGATAGTCTAAAAATAGACTTTGCACCAAAAATAGCCTGTGGGCCCACTTAGTGAAGGCGACTCCTTTCCACTAAGCTCCATCATCTTGTTGCATTTTCAATAGGGTGATGGTAGCTTATCTCTGAGAAGAGATGTGGCGGCTACATGCCTCTTAAATGTGTTACAATGAGGCTCGAAGGCCTATTTATTGTTTAGAAACAATGGAAAACCCTAAACATCCAAAAACCTAACCCTAGAAGATGAAACACCAAACTATGGGCCCCGTTTGGGTAAATTGGTACATCAACTTCTCGGGGTCATAACTTTGGCATATGATCTCCGTTTGACACGCACAATATCTCGTTAGAAATATCTATCCGAGAACTAAAACTTTGGGAAGAGCAACATTGGTCCACAAACCCACATTACTCCCAGATTTCTCAAAAAACGTCGTTTAGGGCCTCAAAATAGCTCCAGAAGTTCAGGGCCTGAAAAACTGTTAAAAATAGTAAACTCTTCTACAATTTAGGAAACTGAAAAACTGAAAGAGACAGATGTGGGGGTCAAAATGGGATAGGTGGGTGGCCACCAACATCACCTGGATCACCTTCGACCGAAAGACTTTGTATGGTGTTCGACATCAAATAATTTATTCACACCATGCGAAATGTATTGTAGTACCTTGAGGGTCATCATCATTATCGGTGATTCCTCTCGTGTCTGTTAATGACTTACATCATTGGCTAGTAATCAGACGATGTCTTCCCATGTTCGACTTCAAATCATCTATTCACATGGTTAGACTTGTACCTAAGCGAAAGATTAAACGAGATTGAAGACCTCGGATCTAGTTTCATCCATCCAGGCTACAATATTTTCAAGAGTACTAAATCAAATGTATGATGGCCTTACATTCATTCATGGGTCTATATTTGTAGACTACTATATTTGTACATGTAATGAAAGTTTATAAGCTGAGCATGGGTATTCCTTCCCTCAGCGAGTTCATGAGAAAAAAACCAAATTATCATGATATATGTATTGTAATTGATGCAGGTCACCTTCCATTTCGAAACTTCCTCTCCACATGATAAAGCATTTCACTCGACATACATATTTACAACTTCATGATTTAGGGGGCAACTGTTACAGATCCATTTGGGCACATCAACCCCAACTAATAGATCAGTACTATTAGGGCCCATCAAACCCTACTTCAGTTGCTACATGCCCTAAATGAAGTCAACCATCATAATTCCTCCTTCCCAAGAGATTCCATGATTGAAATCATCCAAAAACTGCCTCTAAGAAGGTCAGCGTAGGCAAGCTTTCATCAGGGTGCATTGCAATGCAGTCCAATACATTACTAGGGTGCTATGCAGTGCACTTGAGTCCTCTTTGGCCTGTGTTGGGCGAATTTGAGCGAAATTGCATTGGGGTTTGGGAATATTCTTATCCATTGGATGCATCTAGAAGTTTCCCAAGTTTATCTACTCCTTTGGGCTCGAATTTGGATGAGGTAGGGAGTTAAGGAACATCAATCCCTTTATCCCTTCCTCCATGGAGCTAAATCCTAAGTTTGGGAGGGCAATCATTGTCACCATTTATGGTATAAATTCCTTCATTCACCTATAAAAAGATCACTCATCTAAGTGATCAGGGGCTGGCTGGGCTGGAAATCATTGAATTATAGGGAGATTCTGTTAGTATGAGACTTGAGTTGATTTCAAGTATTGTAATGATGTCAAAATGTCTTGCTTGTTATGAGGAGAGGATGGGATTGAACCCGAGGAGTGATGCTGAATCAAGCAATTGGGTTGTAACTCTTACTTTTACTAATAAAGTGTTCAAAGCTTTTTCCATATGCTTGTATTTTTCATTGATGCTTTCATATGTGTATTATGTACTTGATTCCATGCTATGTTTAATCAATAGATCATTATCATATGCTTTTATCGATTTTTGTCTTATATCTATGTGCATGCACTCTTCAAGTGGATTAAGTATGGAAAAGAGCGATAGAATTGGTCAAGGGAGATAAGGAGTAAGCGAAAGATTCAGGTAGGCTTCTTACTACCTTATTTAATCTATTGGTCATAGAAAATGTAGAGAATGCTTTTCACTATTGTTCTAGACTTAGCTACTAGTCTATAGGTTTAAGCGTTTATCTGTAGACACTAAAACTTCCCAAAACAAAGATCAAAAGTAACCATCAATGAGGAATACATTCCAACCCCCAACTTCTCAATAAGTTGCCAAGAATTTTTAACAAAAGGGATAGTAGACTCAGAAGATGCATTAGGGTCATTTGTAGAAAAAACTAAATGATAAACCATAACAATTCTCCCTTCATGAGGAAAACAAAATATGTGGAACAAAGATGAAACAACAACATCCATTGCATATACCCAAGTATGACCCAACAAAAGGTTATAATCCAAATTAGCATTAACTATATCTACTTACAATTAACTTCTTTGCCCCCAACTCCAACTGGAAAAGTAGGAAAAACCCCATGATGACTTTGAGAATTTCCATCAAATGTAATTAAAAGTGTTGGAGATGGAATTGATTTAGGATACCCAATTTCTTTCTAGCATGACATGGACATCACACATGTGGAAGCTACTTCATCAACTACGGTACAAAAGATAGTCTTCTTACGATAGGTAGATTTAATTTGAAAGTCCATATGATGAGGGAGTCTCTTTGTTATATTTGATGGCATGGACATCACACATGTGGAATCTCCTCTGTCAACTACAGTACAAAAGATAGTCTTCTTATGATACGTGGATTTAATTTGAAAATCCATATGATGGGGAGTCTCTTTTTGACATTTGAAGTATCAAATGTAATTACTAGATTTTTTTTGGATAAACTACTCTAATCGTAGTGAGTAATTCACTCCTTTGTGCTAGGTATGATTGGAATACCTCTGACATTGACATAACACATGAGCTCTAAGCTAAATCTTCAACAATGGAATAGTTCTAAGTAACCCTGGCATTTGGATTATAAGTTGAGAGTTTTGAGGAGACTTTCAGCATCCAAGGTATAGACTCAACTACGAGATTCTCTATATGAAGAGGTTCTTGTGTATCAGAAGAAGTCTTAGCTTTATAGGATTATGATTCTCCATAATCATGAGCTCTAGTGGAAATATCAACATGAGACTCAATCATATATACATTCGATGGGGATTCCCTTTCTACCTGGATGCCCCCTGAAGGGGTTCCAATGTTAGCGTTCATGCCAATAAGTAATTGCTTCCCTTGGGGAAAAAAGGTTGTTAAGCACAACCTGGGAACTAGAGGACCCTGCTGAGCTAATAAGCGTTGAGAATGTAACAACCCTATTGAAAATTCCATGTAATAAAAGTTAAAAAAATAACCACGGATGAATGGGACAATTATTCCAAGTTGAATGTTGGGCAAGACATCCTAGGGGGTGTTCATTTGGTTGTTTATGGCTAAGAAAATTTACAAAGGAAATGGTTAAGGCTTTGGAAAGGAAAAATGGCATTTTTGGCACATTTATTTATGAAAATAATGGAAATTAGGAGAAAAAGGAGGTGAAAGGTCGTAGGTTGCAAGTGAGGAGGAAAATGAAGGAAAATAATGGAAAATGAAGAAAATAGAGGCCTCATTCATAAAAAGGCTTATGAGGATCAGTTGGTAACCTTTTGTTAGTTCAGTGTTGGAGCTCTCTCATTATTCTCTCTCTCTCTCATACTCTTGGATACTTAGAGTTTTCTTGGAGCACTCTTGGAGGGTGTGGAATACTTGGATTCCTAGAGAAAGAAGGCAAAGTAAGAGCATGAAAGTGCAAGGAGGAATCAACATCAACAACTACATCATATTTTCTTGCAGGTACCGAGTTACATGTATGATTTATTCACTAGTTTTTGCATGCATGACACATGCATGTGATTTCTTGGTTGTGATCTGTCATTGGCATAGAGGATTGCCTAGATCGATAATGGATTGCCTATCCTTGCCATTTCGTGGATAGCCATGATGCTTGTGGGTTACTATCATTATTTTGTTTTTGGCTGGTGCTCATGTTTCTTTAGCTTGGGTTGAGTTATTAGTCCTGTAAGCCCTAGTTGAACAAATGCTCTAGAAGCCAACAACTTGGGTTGAGTTACTAGCCTTGGAATCCTTGGTTGGAAAAATGCTCTGGAAGCCCTTGGTGGTTTCAATTACTAGTCCTAGAAGCATTGGTTAGACAAACACTTTAGAAGCCCTGTATAAGTTGTGGGTTGAGTTACTAGTTATGGAAGCCTTGGTTGGACAAACACTCTCGAAGCCCTGGAAACAATGTTTGATGGGTTGAGGTGGATGGCCTCTGGAAGCCTTAGATGAGTTTTTATTGATGTGTTTTATGAGATCCCACATTCATGCTTGGAATATGGCATGGAGGTGAATGGATGAAGAGAGATTTGGCTCAGCCTTTCGACTGTCGGGTGGAATGTGATAGTCGCATCTCCAGTTGGTATATTGAATTCATTAATGAGAAATCCATTTCCTTGATTTTTATGTGTCAAGGTATTGATGTATTTATGGTTTTTGATGGATGATATGTTTATTGTATTTATGTTCCTATTATTATGGTTGTATGCACATTTTATGATAACAATTATGTATGGATCTCAACATGTTTTTACTTGTATGTGAATGGATAATGTTTCTATGACCGAATAGATGATAATGCAACAAATGGCATGAGGGAACAATGGTTCATAGTGATTCTTAGATAACTATGAGATCCCTACACTTAATTCTGTTGTTTACACCTATAGGTTACATGTCGATGATATGTTTAACGAAATGTCTATCATGGCTAGTAGGGGTCTAGTCAATGTCTTGAACGAGATTTTCTTGAGTACTATTATTTCCATGTTACTTTATTGATTTGAAGGGATGGATCATTTCTTGGTAGTGACCCAGGTTCTGAGCCTGGAAAAGTGGCTTAAATCTCGGGGTCGCTAGCACAATACTAGAAATTTTGGTCCACAATTGTTGGCAAGTAGGCTAGTGAGAGCGACTTTAGGTTGTTGGTCTCTCCCTTCCCCATAGCATGAGAATGATTATGGCCCGAGAGACCTAAAACAATAGTGGGACCTAGGGATAGGCTGTCCAAATGGATGCCTTGTCTTTTGAGGGTTCTGTTGATGATGTTGGATGTCTGTATCGTGTGTTTCCATCAGTTCCACTTCCTTAATGTGACTTAGGAGGTCGAATCATATCATAGTGGCCTCCCATCACATATTTACCCCGACTGGCTGGTTGCTTGGGTAGATGTGGGAGGGGGGAGTTACAAAGTGGTATCAAAGCATGGTTCAACTCTCGGACTGAATGGTTTGGATTTGTTGGTCATGCATGCATGTCAGTTGCACGTGTGTGTATTACACTTATATACTTGTTACATTTGCTTAATGATTGATTAGGGTTGTAGTATGGTTACCATGGAGAATTTGATATTGATTTCATGAAACATATTTGTCATGAGTATGTGATTGGTTTCTTATGGTTATATATCGCTTATATGCTGATTCTATGGCTCCTACTTACATCCTTCTATTTTAGGCTACATTCTTGAATATTTGGATTACGTGTATCAGTCTTGTAGCTTGATTACAAGATTTGATCACTTACATTCGACTACATGCAGTTATGTGTATTTGTAGTTGTTAGGAATTGCTTATGCATATTGTCGGTTGCATGTAGAAATGTGTAAAATGGAGTAATGGTTGTTTTCATGCATGAGGTCATAACATGCATTGTTGATATGGCCCTCCATTAATGATTGAACCCTAGTTAGAGTGATGTTTATGAGTTGATACATTTACTTGCATATGTTGATATGTTGTTATGATTATTTTATACATGTATCACGCTAATTTGGTGATATTGTAGATGAGGTATCCTCCCTAAGCTAGACTAAGGAATGTTGATTTATTGTGATTTGGTTTATCTGACATATTATGCCTTGCAGAAAGAAATTTCAAATGGCTATAAATATGGTTGACTACAGAGACTCTCCCTACAAATTCAAAGAGCAGTATGGTGTTGGGAACTCTTCCTATCTGGAAGTAACACTGGGAATTTTAAAGGAAGAGATAACGAGTTGTAAGGCAAATAATGACAAAAGCATACAAACATAGGAAAAGCTAGCTGAGGTAAATGTAGTGATACTCCAAAGCTTGTCATATTTGAAGCAACAAGGACCACATCAGATTAGTCATGAGTAGGAGGACAAGACTAATGGGGCATATGGTAGTAGATCGCATGGAAATCACTGATCAGATAGAGATGACACAATCCAATATGGCATATTGTTGGACACTTCGAAGAGGAGAAGGGATAGACACAAGTATGATTCTAGTTCTAATTTAGATAGGCACTATGATCATCATCGTTATCATCGTTACAAGAGGAGTGAAAGGGGATACTTGTCGAATGAGTTTAAGAAAGCAAAGCCACCTAATTTTGATGGAGAGCTAAAGAGATCATAGGATGCACAAGCATGGTTGCTTGGTATGAATAATTTCTTCAGGTTGCATGACTACTAAGAGAACATGAAAGCTAGAGTGGCTACTTTCAGTCTCAAAGGTAAAGCAGACATCTGGTGGGAAGATGTGAAGAATGTTAGAGATATAGATGAGGAAGAACTGACTTGGAGTGAATTTGAGTGGCTATTCAAGAAGATGTATATGTTGGAGAGATACTTCGATGATAGGTAAAAATAATTCTATGAACTAAATATGGGATCCATGATTGATGATGAGTACACCAGTGAGTTCTTGGAACTATTGAGGTATGTGCCCTACCTCAAGGAGGAGAAGGCTAAGATTCAAAGATTCATTAGTGAACTAATGGTTGCATTCAAAGACATGATTGACTTGGATGAGCATATATCATTGGAGGAGGCAATTCGAAAGCTAAAGCATTACTATGAACAATCAAAGTGCATAACTGAGAGTAATCCAGATTGGAGAGGTAATGTAAAGAACAAAGGAAAATGGAAAAAAAAGTGAGCAAGGCCACATGGTATAGAGAACAAGGAGAATGTTGCACCACCTAAGAGGTTCAATGCATCAGATAGAGGACAGGGACATCAATTTGAAGAAAAGAATAAGGATGGAGGTTGGAAGCCTTTAGAGTGTTCAACTTGTGGCAAAGATCATCGCAAGGGAGATTGTTTGCAAAATCAGAGTGGTAGACCTCAGATATACAATGCATAGGAGGCGCAGACTATTGGAGATGTAGGTCGGAGTATTCCTCATATCTATGCACTCGTGGACAATAGGCAAGAAAAACATCATGCATCTATCATCGAGATGGATGACAAGCTCTGTGATCAAGTTATTTCTATTTTGATTGACACTAGATCTAATTATAACTATGTTAGCCTTGATTTGGTGGATAAGTGTGGTTTGAGTAAGGAATTGCATGTAGAGTCTTGGTTAGTGCAGTTGGATGAAGGTATGAAGAAAACAGTTCATCATTGGGTAAGAGCTTGCACATTTGATTTGAATGGTATGCCTACTGTAGCACATTTGAATGTGTTACCATTGGGATCATACAATATGTTATTGGGAATGGATTGGTTATATCTACATAAAACCAAGGTTGACTGCTATGAAAAATATATTAGGTGTGTTCATGCCAATGGAGGACCAAGAGTCTTACAAGGTAAGAAGAAAGCCACATCAGTTAGGATGGTGACAACTATGCAAGCAAAGTGTATCCGTAGGAAAGGGTGCAAGCTATTTGCAGTACAAATTTCTAGTGATAAGGGTAAGGAGGTTGAGGATGAAGATGTGTTTAATAGGTACCTGATTTTATAGCAGTTCAGGGATGTATTTCTTGAGGATACTACAAAGTTTCCACCTCATATGGAGTTAGAATTTTCTATTGAGTTAGTGCCAGGGGCAACTCCAACATCGAAAGTACCTTACACGATGAGAAAATCTGAGTTGATTGAGTTAAAGCTTCAGCATAAGGAAATGTTGGAAAAGGGATACATCAAGCCAAGTGTATCACCTTGGGGCACACCGGTTATAACAACCCTGGTGAAATTTTTTTATAATAAAAGTTAAAAACAATAACCACCGATGAATGGGACACTTATTCCAAGTTGAATGTTGGGCAATACAACCTAGGGTGTGTTCATTTGGTTGTTTATGGCTAAGGAAATTAGCAAAGGTAAAGGAAAAGGAATTAAATGGCATTTTGGCACAATTATCTATGAAAATAAATGAAATTAGGAGAAAAAGGAGGTGAAAGGTCACAGGTTGCATGTGAAGAGGAAAATGAAGGAAAATAATGGAAAATGAAGAAAATAGAGGCCTCATTCATAAAAAGGATTGAGGATCAGTTGGTAACCTTTTGTCAGTTTAGTGTTGGAACTCTGTCATTATTCTCCCTCTCTCATACTCTTGGATACTTAGATATTTCTTGGAGCACCCTTGGAGGGTGTGGCATACTTGGATGATTTGAGAAATAAGGTAAAGGAAGAGCAGGAAAGTGCGAGAAGGCATCAGTATCAACACTACATTAGATTTGCTTGCATGTACCAAGTTACATGTATGATTTCTTCAGTGGTTTTGGCATGCATGGCATATGCATATGGTTTATTGGTTGTTATCTTTCATTGGCATGAAGGATTGCCTGAATTGATAGTGGATTTCCTAGCCTTTCCATTTCCTAGATAGCCATGGTGATTGTGGGTTTACCTTCATTGTTTATTTTTGGTTGGTTGTCATGTTTCCTTAGCTTGGGTTGAGTTACTAGTCCTAGAGCCTTGGTTGGATAAACTCTTTTGAGCTCTGTATGAACTTGTGTTGAGTTACTAGTCCTAGAGACTTTGTTATATAAATGCTTTGGAGTCCTTGGTGGGTTGAGGTACTAGTCCTGGAGCCTTGGTTGCACAAACGCTCTGGAGCTGGGTAAAATCTATGGGTTGAGTTACTAGTCCTGGAGCCTTGGTTGGACAAATGCTCTGGAGCCCTGGAAGGCTTAAACGGAGACCAATCCGATGATGGTTTTGTGATGTCCAACCATGAGGTGGAATCATAGTTTGATGGGTTGAGGTGGATTGCCTCTAGAAGCCCTGGAGGCATTTTGATTGATGTGTTCTCTGAGATCCCACATCCATGCTTGGAATATGGCACAGGGGTGAATGGCTGAAGAGATATTTGGCTCATACATTCTATGGTTGGGTGGAATGTGGTAGTCCCATCTCTGATTTGTTCATTGCATTCATTAATGAGAAATTCATTCCCTTGATTTTCATATGTAAAGGTACAAATGTATTTATGGATTTTGATGTCTGATATGTTTATTATTATTTTTGTTCCTATTATGTTGGTTATATGCACATTTTATGTCAACGTCTATGTATGGCTCTCAACATGCTTTTACTTGTATGTGAATGGATATTGTGTCTATGACCTAATAGATGATAATGTAGCAAATGGAATGAGGGAACAATGGTTCATACTGATTCTCTGATAAGTATGGGATCCCTACACTTAATTATGTTGTTTATACCTGTAGATTACATGTCGATGATATGTTTGATGAAATGCATGTCATGGCTAGTAGGGGTCCAGTCAATGTTTTGAACAAGTATTTGCTTCAGTACTGTCATTTCCATGTTACTTTACTGATTTGAAGAGATGGATCAATTCTGGGAGTGACCTGGGCACTCAACCTGAAAAAGTCGCTTAGATCGTGGGATCACTGGTGCAACACTGAAAATTTTGGTCCACAGTCACTGGCAAGCAGGCCTGTGAGAGCGACTTTAGGTTACTAGTCACTCACTTGCCCATAGTATGAGAGAGACTATGGCCCAAGAGACCTAAAACAATAGTGGGACCTAGGGACAAGTTGTCTACGCGGCTAACTTGTCTTCTGAGGGTTCAATTAATGAGGTTGGATGCCTGTATGGTGTGTTTCTATTGGTTCCACTTCCTTAATGTGACTTAGGAAGTCAAATCATATCATAGCGACCTCTCGTCACGTGTTTACCCCAGCTGGCCGGTTGCTTGGGTAGATGTGGGAGGAGGGTGTTATATCGGTATTGTTTGTGAGGAAGAAGGATGATACTCTCAAATTATGCATTGATTGCATCAAGTTGAACAAAGTGACTATCAAGAACATGTACCCTTTTCTGAGGATTAATGACTTGTTCGATCAACTACCATCAGGTACACATCAAAGAGGAGGACATATACAAGATTGCATTCAGGACTAGGTATTTGATGAATAGTGTGTTGCACCAATATTTGGATAAGTTTGTTATCGTGTTCATTGATGATATACTGGTATATTCAAAAAATGAGGAAGAGCATGCCAAGCATTTAGCAACAGTGTTGAGGTTGTTGAGAGAACATCAGTTGTATGCTAAGCTCAACAAGTGTAGTTTCTTTCAGACTAAGGTACACTACTTAGGGCATGTTGTCTCCAACGAAGGGATTGTAGTAGATCCAAAAAATATAAGATCCATCATGGAGTGGGTAGCTCCTAAGAATGTGGATGAGTTGAGATCCTTCATGGGGTTGGCAGGTTACTATAGGAGGTTCATCAAGAACTTCTTGCAGATTTCTTATCCTATCACATATTTGTAAAGAAAAGGTAAGAAGTTTGAATGGACTGCGGAGTGTGAGGCTAGCTTTCAGTAGCTTAAGAAGTTGTTGGCACATGCTCTAGTACTATAGATTGAAAATATGGACAAGGACTTTGTGGTATGTACAAATGCTTGCAAGAGAGGGTTTGGTGGAGTCCTTATGCATGATGGAGAGTTAGTATGCTACGAGTCATGGAAACTAAACGAAAATAGAAGTGTTGTAGAAAGTGTATCTAGGTTCGGTCTTCATAATACCTTGTAATTATGTAAAGAAGAAACAAAGAAGAATAAAATGTATTTATTTTAATTCCTTGCTTCATGTGTTTCATGAGAAAGATGTTTATTCTTAGGTCAAAGACTTCTTCTTGATGTCTTTAGGTTTTATCATGTTACACTTGTCAATATAATGCTCTCCTAGATCAAGCACAATCATCTATAAAACAACCTCAAAATATGCTTAACGAAATGACATGTCGGCTCCAACAAATATATATATATATATATATATATATATATATATATATATATATATATATATTTGACATGTCGGTTCATCAATGAAGACATGTCGGCTCAAATAAATAGACATGACAGTTCAACAATTCATGTCGGCTTAAATGTGTAGCCTAACAACTATATAAAGGAGTGTACCCCTCGCTGTCTAGTCAGAGAAGATCTCGCATTTTCCTCTATGATTTTTGGGTGTAATTACAGGAAGTGATCTTGGGTACTATTGCAGGAAGAACCTTGGACCTGTTCCACAGTATCTCAGTTCAGATGAAGGGTTTGTTTGATGGGCATCTACAGGATTGCAATTTCGGGTGTCTCCATAGTACAAAATTCGGGTGTCATCTCAGGAAGTTCGAACTGTGATTTCAGGTGTCACCACAGTGTAGATTTCAAGTATTATCTTAGGAGGAGCTCGATGATGATCACAGTGTGTGCTACAATGAAGGTCATGATTAGTGATGCAATCATGATGGATAAAGGATGATTGTGTCTTGATCTAGGAGAGGCTATGGGTCAAATGTAATTTTCAAGGTCAGTATACTCATCTAGTGAAGAATCTATAAGAAGAGAGTTGTAGGTTTTCCCCTCAAGAGGAGGGGTTTTAGCCCTGGCTTGGAGCCTAATTATTGTGTCACTGTCTTATTGATTTGATTTCTATTTTGATGTATTGAACATAAACACTAATAAGGAACAAATATAATGTAAGAAGAAGTACACAAGTAGTAATCAAGTAAAGAGAATTGTAATAACATATGCCCTTCCTAAATTCTCAACATGGAATTAGAGCTATGGTTCAATCAAGGGCATTTAAGTGACACTTATTCAGTTTAAAGGCTATCCTCAGTCTTGGATTCATCTACATTTTTGGTGAAGTATTACCTCAATCCAATAACATATACTAACTCAGTGCCACCCTCAGACCTTAACACATGTTCAGTTCATGAATTCTAGAGTTGGTCTCATTATACAATCTCAACATACCTACAGTTCTCAAGACAACAAACTCAAGTTCCATTATATGGTGCCCTTCACTATCTCAATCTATGTCATATCACAAATTCTAAAGTAACATGATATTACAAAACCATAGATCAATCATCCTCTGTATCAGGTGCAATTACAATCCCATAATTCTCAAGTCTGTGATTTTGAGTCTATTACAGGAGTGCAATTCGGATCACCTCTTAAATCTTGGGTCTACCATTATCAGATATACTCCACAGTCTCGATCCACTTTTCCACAATCTCAATGCTTATAGTAATGTATGGCTCAGTGTTACAACAAATGATGCTACATAATAATGATACATGATCTTAGTGCTCAGTGATAAGACATAATCTTAGTGATGCTTTATGTCTCGGGTTCACAGTGATGTTCCATACTACTACTTGATCTCAGTGATACCATGGTGATGCTACATGATTTAGGTGGTGCCACTACTGCAAGATCAATGATAGTCTCGGATCTCCTAGAGAATAATTCAAATCGGTGGCATTATAGTCTCACTTCTTGGTGTCAAGATCACAGAACCTCCTCAATACAAATATCTCACAATATATCTTGGTTTTGCAACATGAAGTCCTGGTGACATCATAGTATGCTAAGTGTTTCATAATACTTTGGTAAAGTCACAATTTGGAGATAATTTTGTTAAGCATAACTAGGATAAATATTCTTGGGCCCTCTCTAAAGAAGTGTCTCAATGTTAGCTCCTCTATTCTGGGCAAGTAGTGCTAGGTCTCAGTGCCATAAAGAGATCATCAGTATCTACACACTACTGCTAATGCTCCATAGTATCCTTATGTATTAGCAATACAATTCCATGTAAAGTATATCAATAATCATAATGACTTGATAAAGAGTCAAAGTACCTTAGGATTTAAGATGATGAAGCAATTTAGAATATCATAATAACATATAGTCCAGAGTAGTTTTTGTCATGCTTGGTGCTAGAAATGCAAGAAGTCTTGGTAAAATGTTTTCAATAATGCTCTAGCAAGAATCTCATTCAAAGAAGAATCAAGTAAGGATCTCCTCTTCATGTCCCAAGTAAGTATCTTTCATGTTTATGATCTATCTTTGGTTTAAATGAAATTGTTTTACAAGGAAATTGATATGTTGGTCCTTGCATAAGGAGGATAGTCTCAGTCCTCATAGATAGGTGAAGTCATTGAAGTAGGTCTCCTTTGAATTCATGAGAAGAAACTCTTAAATTCATCTCACGTAGACAACATTGGAGACATAAAAGAAGCTAGAAGAAGAAAATATTTTCCTTAAAGGACAATATCAAATATAGGAGAAAACGAAAATTCATGTTACTAGTTAGGATGGAAGGAGATGAACGAATTCCATGGTAAGAGGGAGTAAAAATCTTTAAGTTAGTCTCTCTAACTATAATTTTATTTTTGGGCTCCTAGAACCTACATAAAGTATGTCTACAAATATATAATAAGATGCGGTGTGACATCATGGAAGTATTAGAAACAAGAACTCGTCACATCATCGCAAGGGTAAGTAATTTCATAGGATAAGTAAGATACCTCATTCAAGAACTTAGGGTTTCCATGGAAGAAGGAAAGTTGAAGGCAATAACTTTTCAGAACTCAAACATTTAAAGAAGGTTCAACATGCAACAAAAGGGAAACATCTATCCGATAAGGATCTTTAAGATAATCAAGATTCTCTAATGGAATCTTCACTAGAAGATTCACTGATCCAGGGATGAAGCAAGTGTTTCAATAGAAACTCCAACTTGTGGAGTTCATGGATGATGATATGATGACATAAGAGTAGTTCAAGGGGTTGAAGATATTTCAATCAAGGAAGTTGGTGAAAGAAGCCTAGGTAACCTAAAGGTAAAATGAGGTATGTATGCTTGTATTTAATTTTTATATTGGCAAGTCATATGGTTTCAGGTAATATGGATCATTACTTCTATCTTAGGGAAGTATGATCAAGGGAAAAGGATCTCCTCCTCTGAAATGATACTGGAAGGCATAAGTCACATTAGATGAAATCAAAATAATATGTCCTTATATAAAGTATGAAATGGTTTACTACAATTACAGAACTCTGATTAGAAACCCCTGGGAATGGAATGTGTGAGGAAGGAAGAGATTGAGAGATATGCAACCATGATGGAGGAAATCAACATCCAAAAGATATAGAAGAGTTGACTAGGAAATCTCTTAGAAAGATATGAAGACTCTAATGAAAGTCTGAAAAAGATGAAGACCATCAACAATGGATATCTTTGGGAAGATGTGTCAACATGTATGTAGGATGTTGATACCTATAGGAAGATGTCATGATGAAAAGACATCTCGAAAGGTACGATTTGATTTAATGTTATGATTTCTTGAATAATATCTAGATGAGTTCATGCAGGGCTATTGGAAGAAGAATTGAAAGTACAAGTACAACTAGCATTCATGTGGTGGATGGAAACTCCTGAAAGAAACATGATGAGGAAGAAGTAGCTATATGACAAAGGTTCTAGATATAAAGAAGGCCACTTTCCATGAAGAAAGGAATGACATGATGAACCAAGAAGGATAGTGATCAATGGTTGATGCCCTGCAAGGAAGAAGCTCAACTAAATTTCATGACATCAAGGAAATAAATTGATCAAGCAGTTGAAGGACTCACGAAGAATGAGATATTTATGAAAAGAAAAGTCCCTGATTAAGAGGGAGCTTGGATTGGGTCACCCTTGATTAAAAGGGAGTGACAGTTGTGTTTTTCTATTTCACGTGTCATGCACTAGATCGAGACTAACGACCGTAAATATTATTGAATGCCATGAAGATAAATGTAGACACATGACGGATGTATCCTCCCTAATTGAGAGGGAGAGATAGACACAACATTATTTTCTTCACTTGGAAGAAAGAATGGAGGATTAGGTAATTATCTAGCATCTGATGCTCTTTGAGGGTGTGTAGGGCATCCAAGATATGAGTAGGCAAGAGGACCTATATTCTTTGATATTTGGGAACCCAATGTTTAGTTAATTTAATGTTCTTAAATTGTCAGCATAAATTATCAACCAGGACAGGTATACTGATGAAGCACAAGTGCACTCTATGTGCTAGAAGTTGTTTTATGTCGTTAATATGTTTATGTTATTGTTAAAGTCTAAATTTAGAATTAGTATGGAAATGGTGTTGCTATCTATATTAGAGTATTGTTCCTAAAATCTGTTGGCTGGTTATTCTAAAATTAATCTTAATTGAATCAAGTTTTGTGGATGGTTGAAGAATGATCCTAAACTCTACTTTGTTAGACTGTTTTTTTTTTTTTTTGAATTTTATGCTACAGCCAAACTAGACTAACTATGAAAGAATGTGAAAAAGAAATCAAATTTACCGAATTGGGAATGAATGATGCTTGAATTTAGTTTCCAAGAAAAATACCGTCACTCTTTAACTATTGCAGCATCACTCAAACAAGAACTAAATTGATAAGCTATAAAACAACCAAACTGTAAAATGAGATGACTAAATTATACTAGTTAGAAAGCAAATGAGATGATCAAACTATGCTAGGTAGAAAAGAAATGAGATAATTGAATTATGCTAGGTAGAAAGCAAATGAAATTGTCAACGCAAATATTAATTCAATCGTGGACTTCATTGGGTTTCATCCTAAAACATAAAACAGAGCATCCATAATTTAACTCCAAGAAATCAAAGGAAATCTAATTGAAATGGATCAAAGACCTGAACTGGACACAGGGGCCCTCCACAAGATAGTCAGCGACTTCAATCAAAGCAACATGGGAAGCATGAACCGAAATCTATTAATCAAAAATAGTTTTAACAGAACGTTTACAAAATTACATACAACAACATGCACCAAAACACAGAGATACCATTGTTCTTAAAGCATTTCTTCAAATAACAGCGTGAGAATTTTAAGCCTAAGTATCTTCATTATGATCCCTATCAAACCAAATTATATCGCTAATTCATTGATTCACTATTTGGAAAAGAAAATTCATAATATTTCGTGAAATTTGGATTCTGTTCTGGCATATGATCTTGCAGTTGACTTTGAGGTTGACTGCATTACAGTGTGATTATCTTGAAGGATTGGCTCGAGATAATAGGAAAGAATCCATGGGGATAATTCCTCATCTATCCATATCTTCTTTTGCTGAGTTGCTGCACTCGAACCTTGTCAACAATGGAGGTAGCTACGGATCTATGGATTAGCTGCAGAATCAGGTCAATTTTGTAGCTGAATGAAAACTTTAATAAAAAATAAGGTATAAAGGCAAAATATGAAAACAAGGACATGTAAGTGCTTACCTTAACAAAACCTTATGATTATTGCATTTATTTAGGTGATAGGAATAGGAAAAAGGGAGAAGTATGGGCAAAAAGGGTGTCAAGGTAAAGTAGTCCTTGGACTCTACATTCCCCCATGCTAGAGGATTTATACATCCTCATACAACTCATCATTGCCATTCTCTTGTACCTTTTGACTATCACAGTCAGGATTCACTTTCTTCTTCTTTCTGGCAACCACTAGCATTATTGGTTTCTTCATGAAAATTTTATATTTTAGGTTGATGATTTCTCTTTGTATTGCCCTATTTTCTTTCTTCAACTTATTATTCTTTTTGTACCATAAACTCAAGTGAAGAATAAAGTTGTCACTCTTGGCAATTTGAATCCCATTCTATGCTTTTAGTGTTTGATTTTCCTTTTTAAGGTATCTGTTTAATGTCTCCAGCTCAAAGATTTATTGATTTAAAACATTAGATGTTGAAGGTTCTTGTGGCTCATTGAATTGATTACTTCCTTATCCTAGACTTTGGATTGACTCTTTAGTTGCTGCTTCCTTCCTTTCTAATGACTCTATGTAGTCATAAATTTCTTGTTGAACAGTATCAACACCTGGACTGTGTAGTGGACTTCTTGGAGGTGAGCTGAAGGGGGTTGGTGACACAATTGGTGATAGTTTTAGTGATTCTCCTGGAGAGTCTTCATGGTATTTAGTTTGTTCTTTCTCCTCAAGATCAATATATTCTGCAACTCCTAAGACTTCTTATTGTACCATGTTCAATCTGTTACTTCATCTTAGACATGTGGTTGGAAATCCTTGAGTTTTCTTCTCTTTAGCTTTTGGATTCTCTTTCTGAGGAAGGATCTTAGTTTGGACAAATCCTTTGTTTCTTTTCCGACTTTGTTTCTTCTAAGGTTCCCTTTTTTCATTTTCTGCAAAATATCTACTATGGGTAGTTCATCCTTCGATAATTCTTGTTGGGACTGGGGTTCCTTTTCTTTTACTGTTTCCATTTTTCTTTTCCTTCCCCTGAGGGTTCTACTACCACTATGTTGTTCAAGGGTTTTCTATTCAAAATGATTTCTTACCTAAAAATTTTCCCAATTGTCACCTATACTCTGAAGGTGAAACTCAATCAAGATTTTTATCAATCCATGATGGCACATTGTATTGTTTATGGAATGAATTTTCATTTGAACATTCATTGAAATTTTCTTAAGGCTATGCAAGAGGAAATATGGAATATTCATTTGATGTTCCTCAAGAAAATTCATCATTATCCTAATGTGGTAGAAAAACATGCATCCAAACCGACCTTCACAAGTAATAAATTTTTGAAGTACAAAGAGAAAATTCCTCCATTTATTCTTAAGGGTTGTAGTAGGAAAACCTTTTTTGAAGATGGTAGTGTCCATGTTAGAATACTTTCCAATCTTCCCCATCAATTCCTCTGTTTTTGAACCATTTTTCTCCACTTTTGGGTATTTAGTAGCTTTTGCAATCAGGGACTCCGTTATGGTGAACTTGATATCTCCTATTTCAACCTCCGTTCCATCAAAAGAACATGAAAATGTCTTCATTACCTCCCTGTGGAAACCATAAAAATTTTCTATGAATTGTAACCACTATACTTTCTGCAACAACTCCCTAGTCTGAGGGTATCCTTTCAAGAACTTCTTTCCTGCTGGTTCTATTCGGACAATAACACCTATGATGGAAGATGCTTCATCTCAAGGACTATTTACTTGACAGTGAAAAATGATGTTGGTAGGGTTTCGTCAGTGGTGGAGAGACGAAGAGGATATGTGAATTCAAAGAAATGAGAGAATAAGTGAATTATATTGAAGGTTGCAGAAATGAATTAACCATTAGAGTGATTCAAATTAATGATTCAGCAATTACTTCAATAGATTCAGAATGGGGACAAGACATGAGTTAAAATGGTGGATTATGATGATTTTGACAAACGACCATCACCCATGATTTGCAATGAATTTGTTTCATTTCGGCGTGGTATGTCCCCATAGTTCATATATGCAATATATTAACCCTTATTGTAAGATTAAAGTATCACATACCTTTGACTAATTTGCTAACCTTATTTGTCCTTTGATATCTTCTGCAGGTACTTTGCATTGTCAATTATTCTTCAATTCGAGTCACAAAGTGTTCTTGTCAAATTGGCTACAAAAATCTTATTAGAGTTGCAGAAACTTGTCTAAGCTGTAGAAAGTTACTAATTTTGTAGCTGAGAAAAAAATCTTTAGGAAAGGGGAATTTTTTTTTGGAAAGGAGAAAATTTAAGGTGCCAACATGAGTTGGTTTTCACTTCAAATTTTCTATATATACAATATATGGTTTTCATATATATATATATATATATATATATATATATATATATATATATATATATATTATTTATTATTTATTATTTATTATTTATTTTTTATGTATATATAGAAAAATAAAATTTCTAAGGTGGAAAAGAAGAAGAATTCTTCTCAACCATCTTCAATTTTGAATTATCTTGGAAAATTTTAACAAATTCTTCTTTTGTCAATGGCTTATGATAAAGTCAAATTCGATGTCCATTCACTAAAAGAGGAATTTTCTCTTCATTGATAGTCTTGATTCTAACTGCACCATTGTCAAAGACATTTTCAACTTCATAGGGTCCAAGCAAGTGAGTTTGGAATTTTCCTTGGAAATTATTGGACTTTGAATTGAAGAGTATTGCCCAATCTCCTGAATGAAATTTCATTTCTTTAATGTACTTATCATGCCATCTGGATCTTTGTTGTTGAACTAGGTTGGTCGTTTGGAGGGCTTCTTGTGTTATTTCATCAAGCTCATCAAGTTGTCTCATCCTTTTCTTTTGTGCTTCTAATAAGTCAAGATCTAACTGGAATGATGTTTTATAGGTTTGGATCTGGAACTCTATTGGAAGTAAGACCTGCTTCCCATAAACAAGTTCATAGGGAGTATGTCCTGTAGAACTTCTCCATGTAGTTCTATAAGCCCACAAAGCTTTTGGAAGCTTTTCTGCCCAGTCCTTCCCATGTAAGTGTACAAACTTGGTAAGAATTTCTTCAATCACCTTATTTGTAGACTCAACTTGTCCATTTGCTTGTGGATGGTATGGAGTGGACTTTTGATGCTTGATTTTGTATTGCTCCATAAGCTTCTGCACTAATCTAGATGTAAGTTGTGTCCCTTGATCTGTTACAATTTCTCTTGGAACACCAAAATGAGAGAAAATATCCTCAAAAGGAAATGAAACTACAAATTTTCAGTAGCAAAAGGAAGTGCTTTAGCTTCTACCCATTTAGTGACATAATCAGTACATACCAGGATATACCCTTTTTGCTTTGAAGGTGGACTGATTGGACCAAAAAATCTAGTGCTCATTTTTCAAATGGTTCAGTGAGTACCTGTGGATGTAATGGCATTTCATTTGAAAGAGTAGGTTTTCCCATTCTCTAACAACTGTCACATCTTTTAACATATTCCTTGGTATCCTTGAAAATGAAAGGCCAATAATATCCTAAAAGTATAACTTTATAAGCAGTTCATCATGGCATGCTTTAAGTATTTCTAGTATTTCATCTTCTTGAACACATCTTCTGATGATAAGATCTGGTCCTGTTTTGTATAATTCTTCATTTATCCATGAATAAGATGTGCTATTATGAACTATCCTCCTCTTTTCTCTAGGATACAAATGAAATGGAATTTTCCTAGTAGCTAAATAGTTAGCAATATCTGCATACCAAGGTGATTTAATAGATACTGCAAAAACATATTCATCATGAACTTTATCCTCTATAGGTTTATCATTGTTATCATTCTGAATTGTAGATAAAATGTCAGCAATTGTAATTTATTTTCTGGGTCTATCTAGAATGGTGATGTTGAATTCTTGTAACAATAAGAGCCATCTGGTTATTATTCCATTAGTGATTTGTTTATTCATTAGGTATCTAATGGAATAATGGTCGGTGTGAATGAAAGTTTCATAGCCAGTTATATAATGTCTAAATTTGTTAATGGCATGAACTACAGCTAAGAAATCCTTTCAGTTACAATATAATTTAGCTCTGTAGGAGTTAAATTTTTATTGGTTTAATAGATTGCATAAGGAGTAAGGTATTTTTTCCCTAACATAGCTCCTAAGGATATATCTGAACCATCGGTTGATATATGGAAAGGCAATTTCCAATTAGGTCCTTTTAAGATAGGTGCTTCAAAAATTCTCTTTTTCAAAGTTTCAAAAGAATATTAACAATCAGAATTCCAACTGAATTCACAATCCTTGGTATGTAGTTTAAAGAGTGGAGATGCAATTTTTGTGAAGTTTTCTATAAATCTTCTATAATATCCAGTAAAACCAAGAAAACTCCTAACATCTCGTTGATAGTTTGGCACAGATAATTTAGAAATTACCTCGACTTTAGATGAGTCCACCTTTATTCCATCTCCTGAAATATGGTGACCTAAAAAAATTCCTTCGTTAAACATCATGAAACATTTCTCATGACTTAATGAAAGATTTGTTTCTTTACATCTTATTAAAAACTTTTTCTAAATTTTCAAGTGCTTCATTAAAAGAATCTCCATAACTTATGAAATCATCCATATACACTTCCACACAATCATGGATAAGATCATAGAAAATTCCTGAGGACTGCTCTTTCGAATGTTGTCAAAGAATTGCATAATCCAAAGGGAAGTACTCAATAAGCATAAGTTCCCCATGGATAGGTGAATGTGGTTTTATCTTGATCTTCAAGTGCTACCTGAATCTGGTTATATCCACTAAAACCGTCCAAAAATGAAAAATACTTTTTCCCTGCTAATGTGTCTAAGACTTGATCTATGAAAGGAAGTGGAAAGTGGTCTTTTAATGTTGCTTTATTCAATTCCCTGTAATCAATGCATACTCTCCATTTTCAATTTTTCTTTGGAATGATTACTAGGGGTGAAACCCACTGACTGTCTGATATCGGATAGATGAAATTTACATTTAGCAGTTTTTGCAATTCCTCCTTTAAAATTTCTCTTTGGTTTGGGTTCATTCTTCATTGTGGCTGTCTAATTGTCTTGGACTTTGATCAATGTAGATATGATGTATGCAAGTCTTATGATCAATTCCTCTCATACTAGTGTATTCCCATGCATACACAGAAGAATGTTTCTGTAAAACTTCTACCAGTTGATTCTTTTGTAATTCTTCCAAGTTTTCATTAACATTCAAAGTTTTACCTGGAAAAATTTCTATTAAAGAATTCCCAAATTTATCCATGGAGAGCAATGATACTTGTCTAGATGAGAGATATTCATTTCGAGTATGGTCATAATGTGAGGAAGATTCATTATTTTCCAATAAAATTAAGAATTGGTCCTCCGCTCTTACTTGTTCAGTAGTGAAAACATGTTGTATATCATCATCATCATCATCTATCCATTCCTCATTCTCTATTTCTATTGTTGTTCTTGTAGGTGGGTATAATGTAAATTTCTTTGTAGAATTTCCATCTGAGATAAACATGTCACCTGATCTACAACCAATGAAAGCATCAGTTGTAGCTAACCAAGGTCTTCCTAGGATTAATGGATGTCCTCCTAAATTATTCTTAGGTGTTAAGACCATGAAATCAATAGAATATTCCCAAGAATCTAAGGATACACAAACATCTTCCAACACACCATCAGGTTTAATCACAAACCTATATGCTAATTGTAATAGTGTTGGTGTGTATTGAAGGTTAGGAAGCCTAAGTGAATCCATAACTTGTTTACTCATTATGTTTATGGCTTCTCCTAGATCAATCAGTGCGTTTGGTATTTCAATTCCATTGATGTGAATTTTTACAATGGGGCTCCTTGGATCTAGATATTTTTGGATTGTTGTTTTCCCCATCATGATGTCTGCAATTTTCTCGGCTAATTGAATTCTTTTTATGTCTTTTCTTTTTCTTCCTGATATTTGAGTAATTAATTCCTTAATTGTTTTTGCAAAGATTGGTATTTCTTTTATGGCTTGTAATAAAGGAATTTTGATACAGACATTTCTTAATTCATTCATCATATTATAATCAGGCAATGCGATTTGTTTTTCGACTCCATCAATTTTCAACCGTTTAGGAAAAGGTGGTATAATTGATACTGAGGGTTGTTCTATACCAGGAGTATTTATTGGAACATTTCCTATTTGATTATTTTATTTTTGAGGGAGAGAAGTCACTCCCTCTTCAAATTGATTTTTATGTTTTTGAAGGTTTGTTCTTGTTTCTTGAATAACAACAAGGGGTTTTCAAGAGTATTAGGATTTGGAAGTGGTTGAGCGGGTAATTGATTTGGATTTTGTGCAAATGGTAGAGAGAGATATGGATTTTGACTCTGAACTGGGACTTGAGGTAATTGATTATCTTGAGGAATTTGATTAGATTTGGGTAGGAATTGTGGTGGAAGATGAGGATAGGATGGTGAATATTGTTGATATTGAGCATAAGCCCCAAAAGGCTTTTTCCATCCTTGATTCCAAGATTATGATTGTGGCTGAGCCCAAGGCTGCCAAGATGGATTTAAATTATTTTGTGAAGACAAAGCAAATTGTTGTGGTCTCAAGCCTTGTGGTTGATTTGGTTGGGAGTTTTGCCATGGTCTCTTGGCTATAAAGTAAAGAGGGTCTACTTGTTCCAGTGTTCCTTCATCATTAAATATAGCCTTGAGACCTGGTAAAGAAGGACACTCCTTAGTATCATGGTTATATGCACATATGGGACAAGTTTCTATAGTTTTTGAATCTAAGGGACACTCTCTTAGGGCATGCTTCTTTTGACATCTAGGACAAAAATGGATAATGCGACATTTTTAGATTTTTGCTTATTTTGTATTTTAAGGGTGTTTATCTATTCACTTAGACTCCCTAAAATATCTGTCTTGAATGTATCAAGAAAGCTTCCTAATTCTTCCCTATTGACTGTCCCAGCTGCATATTTATTAATTCTTGATAAGGCAGGGTCTCTAGGACTCTTTCCAACTCATGCTTTACCCCTTGAGATATGTACACATAAATCACAGATATCTGCAAATGGAAATTGAGAAATATATCCTTTTCCTGTTAATTTAAGGAGATCAATCCATTTATGTTTGATAGCCTTGAGTAGGAGGGCTTTCAAAGTTTCCTTATCCAAATTATCCATTTTTACTCTTTTAATATTACAGACAAATATCTCTACTAAATCTTCAAGATTTTCATCTTCCTTTTGTGTCATTTTCAAGACTTCATCTTCAATGTTACTAGGCATACATTAATCTCTATAGTTGCCTAGGAAAGCCTCTTTCATTTGTTCCCATGTTCTTATAGAATTCATTCCTAAACTCATGAACCATTTTAATGCTGAATCCTTTAAGGTAGCAGGGAACAATTTCAGTTTTTAAGCATCATGCAGATAATCATATGATCTGCATGATACTTCAAATTCGAAGATAAATTTATTTGGTTCTTCACTTCTTTTCACGTGGAAATTAGGAAGAATAGAAGGTGAAATATTTTTCATTGTGAGGGTTGTATCTTCATCGAAAATAGGAAATCCAAAAGGATCTTGATTTCCACTACCTCTACCCCTTCCTCTATTCCCATCTCCTCCTCCTCCTCTACCTCTACCTCCTCCATTCCTATTTTCCTCACCATTGACATTGTGTACCTCTCCTTCCCCTTCTTTAGCCATGACAGATTCCTTAGAACTAATGTAAGGTTTTTTTGATTCTTCTGGTTCCTCTGTCAATGGGTGGCCAAATTTTTTTTCTTGTTCCTCTTCTTCACTGGGAATTTCTAATTCTTCTCCTAGAATTTGTTCACTAGTGGAGGATAGAAAACTACTCCTGTAGTTGGGGATGTAGGTTTTTCTTTAATTACAACTTCAGTAGATGAAGTAGGTGAAGTTCTAGATTGGATTTCTGATCTTGAGGCTTTAGGAAGTCTTTGTTGACCTGCAAATGGAATTCGAATTTGAGTAGGTGGTGTGGAATTTCAAAGTCGTGGTGAAGTGAGTGTATTTGTGGGGATTAAGCTTCTTCCTCGTCCTAAAAATGTACCTCTAAAGCCTCTATCCCTATGCATATCATGTTTTGAATTGATGATTTTTTTTTTTTAACTTCTATTTGTACTTCCTTGGAAATGGCACCAAAATGTTTAGTCAATTTATTGTTCTTAAATTGTCATCATAAATTATCGAGCAGGGAAGGTATACTGATGAAGCACAAGTGCACTGTATGTGCTAGAAGTTATTTTATGTCATTAATATGTTTATGTTATTGTTAAAGTCTAAATTTAGAATTAGTATGGAAATGGTGTTACTGTCTATATTAGAGTATTGTTCCTAAAATCTGTTAGCTAGTTATTCTAAAATTAACCTTAATTGAATCAAGTTTTATGGACGGTTGAAGAATGATTCTCAACTCTACTATGTTAGAATATTTTTTATTTTATTTTGAATTTTATTTTGAATTTTATGCTGTAGTTGAACTAGACTAACTATGAAAGCATGTGCAAAAGAAATCTAATTTACTGAATTGGGAATGAATGACTGACACACTTTAACTATTGCAGCTTCAATCAAACAAGAAATAAATTGATAAGCTATAAAACAACCAAACTATAAAATGAGATAATTGAATTATACTAGGTAGAAAGAAAATAAGATGATCAAATTATGCTAGGTAGAAAGCAAATGAAATTTTCGATGCCGATATTAATTCAATCGTGGACTTCATTGGGCTACATCCTAAAACATAAAACAAAGCGTCCATAATTTAGATCCAAGAAATCATAGGAAATCTAATTGCAATGGATCAAAGACCCGAACTGGACATAGGGGCCCTCCACGAGACAGTTAGCCACATCAATCAATGCAACATGGGAAGCATGAACTGAAATTTATTAATCAAAAGTATTTTTAACATAACGTTTTCAAAATTACATACAATGGCGCGCACCAAAACAGAAAGCAGCCATTGCAGTTTGCAAAACCAGAGATTCTGGGTTCGATCCCTAGTGGGGTCACCAATTCTGTTAAGGGACAAAGTCCCCTAGGGTCTTGGGTCAATACCCTAGCAGATCGGGGGTTATCTACAAAGAAAAGCAAGCATTCCACACAACCATGATACTAATATAAACAAACTACATGAAGAGAGGTGCACCAGGGGGTCCTTCGTTTTGGGGGATCCAGCCAGGTCCAACCCCTTTTGGAGTTCCTTTCAATCCTTAAACCTGCAAAACAATCAATTCAAGAAAGCATAGCAGCATATGGACCAAGCATCATAAGGAAATCAACTTCATAGCATATTGAAAGTAGTTAGTTATACAATCGAAACAACCATTCATATGCAAATCATAACAAAGATATCATAAGCATGAAGAAGATTAATATCAAGAACAAGACAAGTGTTTCTTTTATTATAGATAACTAAAATACAGAAAGGAATGATTTCACTTAAGTCTTCCTTTTGCAGGCTCCAAGCAGAACCGTCCTCCGAATTCGTCCAATCTCAAGCCTTCAACAAGCTCCTTCCATGACTCACTCAAGGATATCTCAACTAATGGAAAGACATCATAACTCAAGGAAACAAGGGTTTCCTGTAATGGGGGAAGTGTTGGAAGCACAAGGATCTTCAGACCTGATCAGGGATAATCTTAGCAGAGTGATTTTTCTCTCTATTCTCTCCTCCTTAGGCCTTCCCATTGAAGCCTTTTTATACTTCTCCCAAAGTAGTTTTTTAGTTGGGAATTCATTGGGAACAGTTGGGCCACGGGCACTAATAGGTAATCAATAGGTAAAACCCATGATCTCCACCCGAAATTAAGGAGATTTAATTTTTTTAAGTGTTTTAAGACATATACACAGGTTGGGTATACACAGACCTGCGTACACATGCATTTAGCTCAGGGCAATGTCACGTATAGGGAGTAAAACACTGTTTTTTAAGTATTTGGACCAGGTCTGGAAGGAGGGGTTTCCCTACGCCATGGGTACAGCATCACAAACATCAAGAGTGAGATTTGGAGCTATAACAATCTTCATTACGATCCTTATCAAACCAAATGATATCGCTAATTCATCGATTTGCTATTTGGAAAAGAAAATCAATAATATTTCGTGAAATTTGGGTTATGTTTTGGCATATGATCTTGTAGTTGACTTTGAGGTTGACCACATTATAGTGCGATTATATTGAAGGATTGGCTCGAGAGAATAGGAAAGAATCCATGAGGGGACCATTCCTCATCTATCCATATATTCTTTTACTGAGCTAGTGTACTCGAACCCTGTCAACAATGGAGGTAGCTACGGATCTGTGGATTAGCTGTAGAATCAGGTCAATTCCATAACTGAATGCAAACTTTAATAAAACAATAATGTATATAGAAAAAATATGAAAAAGAGGACATGCAAGTGTTTACCTTAACAAAACCTTATGTTTATTGTATTTCTTTAGGTGATAGGAATAGGAAAAAGGAAGAATTATGGGCAAAAAGGGTGTCAAGGTAAAGCAGTCCTTGGAATCTACACCCAATGTTGGCTTGTATGGGCCTGACCCAGGTTCAAAGATGATTTAGCCAGACAAATCCTAGTACTACTGGCCCTTTCGGTAATAGTCCGCGGAGTGCGGACTGAGGTCTCACCCAAAGTAGTATGGGAGGGTGCTAGAACCAGGTTTCTGCACCCTAGAGATGTCTGATGGTTTTCCGATGGTCCGTGGTTTGACCCTGCATGCACGTCGCTACATGCACCTATTAGTACCTCGCAGCCTACAATGATGCCTTCACGCAGCCCCGTTTGAGGCACAATCTGTGTTATTACCCAAGTTCCTTACTATTAACCATATATTATCTGATTACTTAACTTATCTGTATGAGCCCAATTATACTTAACAGTGTTCAGTTTTCATAAAAGTGTGCGAGATAAACAAAACAATATAAATGCATAGAGAGTAATATGAAAGCACATACACATTATTGGGAATTAAACTTCTCTTTATTATTCTTCTTCTTGAGTTATAGACTCAACTCCGCCCTGCGCACTCAGCTATAGGGGTCTGCGCACTCAGCTGTGGACTCTACTAGGCCTCTGCACACTCATCTGCAGAGCCTCTTCCTACTACTATGACCCAAGACATTTAGACCTTTCCTCTATGCTTGATATCTTCTAGACTCTATCCATGTTCATCTATCTCTCCAACTATCGTTACAACTTAGAGCCTCGCTCTATTTATACAATCCCATGTTCTGCAGACCATGGGTAGGCCGACATGACATTACATTACATTACAAAACTTAGGGTGAACAACCCTATGACTCAATGTACATTTCACACTCCGTGCCCGCAATTCGTGGAGTCTTACAACATATTTGACCAAAACCTAGGCTTTGAGCCCCAAAACATGCTGTGGGGGGATTCCAGGCCCAACAGGCCCCCAACACAAACATCGTGACTCGCGCTTGAGTCACTCTGTCGGTGTGGCGATCTTGGCTCAGAGTCCCTCCAACTAGTCCAGAACTGCTTGGAGGTCCACAGTGCACTGCTCTGTAGTTTGCTAGACCTACTTCATGCGCTCTTCTGAAGCCTATTTGTTAGGAGCAAATCCCTACCTTAGCATGTACATCCCCTGCATATGTGCAAGATTTCCTTCGATATCTGTCGTGATGGTGAAGGCCTCGTCAATCCATGGCTGGACGCGTGCTTTGAGAACTGCCTCTTTCTGTCACGCCGCATCCACCTGCTCCTTCAGTGCCTTAGCTTGCTGCATCTTCGCAAGCCATTGAGTGAGGACTACTATCTACACAGTTCCTTGAACATTGTCGTACTGCACCTGAGGTTCGTGCACTTCTGTTTCCAGGCACTGTATGTTGGGGTCCTCCTGCAAAGATGTGAGGACCACAAATGCTTTTTCCAACATACCGGTACAGTCTTGTACTGCACGTCCAATTTCTTCCAACCCTGTTTGGATAGTGCTAGCGCACTGTTCTCTGACTTTCGGGGGAGTGGAAGGCCGCGCCTTCAACTGCAGCTCAGTGTTATATAACAAAATGACCTCCTCATCAACTCAAAGGTGGAAGACGTGATTATTGAAGCAAAGACCACAATTGCGGGCCTTGATTCCACACTAATGTTGCTACACACTGAAAACCTGCATTATAAAGCTTGTTACCAAGCCTAAGGGTGCATTAGTGACCCTACTAACTCAAGTTGTTAGACCAGGGGCAACATTAGTGAAACTAAGAGAAGTTCAATGGGTCAAGCCAATGAATTGACTCACAAATACCTAGATATTTGTCCCTAAATTTTCTCAAGAAAAGCAAGGAAACATCGAAAATCAAAATATTTGGGGGATTTATAATCTAAGAAAAGAAGGCAAATGGGAAAGAGCTGGAAAGAAGAGCAAATTCATTGCTTTTTCCCTAGTGAACTCTATGAGGAGCTTGGCAACCCTAACTCGATTGCTATATAAGCAAGGTGAGGGTCATTGTAAAAGGGGTCAGAACATTTGGAAGGATAGCTTACTAAGCTAATGTGAACTATCACATAAGAATTGAGCTAGAAGAGAGAGAGAGAGAGAGAAGCGGAAGGGGAAAAGGAAGACTGATACAAAGGATGGTTGTAATCACTCTTCTGTTATTAATACAGAACTGCAGTTGTGTTCCCTACTCCATAGTGTCGGTAACATTGTTCATTGAGTTGTTCATTTTGATACTTGTTTAGATGAGTAGTTAAGTTATATATAAATATATGTTCATTGTGCATTCTTATATTAGTTTTCAAGATTGTATGTTGTGACTGTGTTTCTTTCCTTTGTGCAGGAATTGTCTTGGAGCCAGCTTTGAAGGAGTTCTTCTTGGCTGCATTGAGATCTCCAAACAAATCTAGAAGGAGACTTGAGGTAATCCTCTTTCCATACCTTGTCAATTGATGTTTGATAGATGAACATGTGTATAACTTTGTAGCTTCTGCAAATAATCTTACAGTCTGTCGAAGGTCTTGGGAAGACCTTTAAGGGTAGTTTTTATTCTCCATATACCGTGCATTTTACCCTACAGTAGAATTGGCGACTCCACTGGGGACTATACATCTAATTCCCGGTTTACCTAGACTCTTCTTGGTTCTCTCTTCCTTCTAAGAGCTCCCTATTCTTCAACAATCCTTTTTGCTATCCACCAAATATCTTGCTGCATCCTACTAGTATACATTCATCTCAGAAATTGATCTTTAAAGCCCTTTGTTTGACTAATTTCCCACTCTAACGCAGGTTACTAGGCTACATAGAGCTTTATAAAGCATTGTGCCTGTGTACAGAGAGCGTTAGTGGGCCTACTAACTCTCTGTAGCCACTGTTACAGAGCGTTAGTCTCCCTTTGCCTTGATTTCTAGTAGTATCTGTGGACCAAAAGGGATGGAAAATTTTCTCATGGGCTGAAATAAGATCTATAACTGTATTATGCCAGCAAAATTGGTGTCGTGGAAATTTATTTTTAGGAAAAAAGTTTTGGTTTTTCTCTCTTAAAAACATTTTTTTTGAAAGTAACACTGATAATTTGTATTCATCCTTCTGTTTAAATTAGCTAAAAGTTGCTTCATTTTGGTTACAAGTAGTTGTTAAGAAACATTGGAAAGAATATTTTGGTTATGCAAGTGTTGAAAGTCTATAGATGCATGGAAGAAACTATGAATATGTGAAAAATATGAATATGTAGAATACAGCTTGTTTGCATCAAAATGATTTTTTTTTTTAAAGCATTGTTTTTTGCATGATTTATTAAGTCAAGAGTGTCATCACATTTCATACGTCAACTCCCCTATCGAAGACAATAATCAAGTACACATAAAATTTACCTAAAATCAATGAGTAACTCTTTATTGAGAAAACAAACATTAGCTAGGCTAAGATCTTGGGATAAGCATGTGAGTGAACTACCCAAGGTCGAACACCAAACTAGTGTCATTAACGAGTGAAAAATTCCTTCTGCACTCATACTACTAGGACCACTCTAGTCAAAGAAGAGCAAAATACGAGACAACATCAGACTGTAAGCGAAGGTAGCCCTCCCTCTCTTACAAATCCTTTGGGTATTCGTGTATTGGGGGTCCCTTCGGGGATTTCGGAATTGAGTTGGGGACTCAGGTATCCTGCCCACAAAGCATGCTATCTACGACTATGTCCCCCTTGGTGGTGTCTGTGATTTGAGGTATCTTTAGTGGCCAAACTTATAGGAACTTACACAAGGTGACTAGGATGGGCTATCTTGGTACCTAACATAGATGGATCTACTTTGTCTTCAATTTTTGGGAGGGTGCTCGTCTTCATGAGAGTACTTGGCCCCTCAATCTGAGGTTCGAGCAAAGCTCTAAAGTAACCATAACTGTACATCTAGCCATCCTTCTCTGTTATTCATTGAGATACAGGGTTTCATCTCCGGTGATCAGTGCTTATCAGACAAGGTATTTTCCCTCTGCTTACTGATTGATAGACTTAGTGTATTTTTTATATTTTTTAGGCACCTGAGTGTTATCATTTTGAGACTTCAACAAATGTCACGATAAAATTTATTGATAAAAAATAATGGTCACTGTGGCTACATCTGGCCCTCGTCGTCACTCCATATGATTGTTAGGACTTCCTCCACTCATTGTGGAGGATCCACCGAGTTCCACTATATCGGATTTCCCATCTTCAGGGGATCAATCTCCTAGATCTCACACAGGATCTGTTTGGACAACTGACGATTCAAGTTTGCCGGAGGACTTCTTTACCGAAGGATTCCTTCCTTCCTTTAACACTCCGCTCATGAATCCGTTGGAACCTGTCTTGGTTCCTGTGGTACTTGTACTTCCTGCTTCGGTAGTTGGAACATTTCCATCTATCCAATCAATGACTAACGAGTTGTGGAACTTTGTGGACGCTTTCGGCCCTTCACCACTTCCCCAGTTGATAGTCACCACAACACCAGTAATGGTGAATCCCGCTATACCATTTGTCCCAGGTACAACCACTCACATGACACCATATCCAAGTGGAACCCAGTTGATGCCGGGTTCCACCCCTTTGGTGCCAAACTGCATACCTTCGACAAGTGCCACATACAGTGCTCCCTATAACACTTAATGCAGCACTATGGGCGCGGTTCCCATCTACCAACAACATGGTCGGTCGTCGTTGTACAGTTCAAACCCCCAGATTCATATACCTGGGGGGGCTCCCAATATGCACATACCAGTAGGGAACGTAACAGTTCCCCCTCCATTCTCAGGCATGCATGGTCAGTCGCTAATTGACATGAGCATTCCCTCTGTTAATCAAGGAAAAATGGTTAGTTCTGTGTCGTGCGGGAATCCTCAAGGGGCTCCCAACCAATCTATGGGGCCACCCTACTCATATTTTCAAATGAGTCAAGGGGGCATTGCTTATACTGGGGCCAATTTCATACCCCGGTATCAAAATCCCCATGGAAATCCACTCTACAACACCATACCTCAAAGCAACTACTACACCACGCAACCCATGTACACTATGGGGAACCAAACAATGGGAGGAGCGCAAAGCTCCTCAAGTCATCTGTCATCACCATGGTCCGAGTCGGGGGCACCAAATAATTTGCCTTTCTTGACAACGTTGGATACACCCAACTTGTACAAGCTGACAAATGACCCCATCTATCACAACTTACAATGGTCGCTGATCCCGCATAAGATACGAACGGACATCCCAAAGTTCGATGGAAAACAAGGGGAGGATCTCGGCACCCATATCACCACCTACCATCTCTGGTGTGTTTCAAACTCTATGGTGGATGATAGTGTCCGGTTACGTCTTTTTCCCCGCACCCTCACTGGCAACGCAACGAAATGGTATATTGAGTTACCACGCATGTCAGTAAACACCTTTGACGCTTTAGCGATGGAATTCCTAAAGCACTTCCAGCTACCCATCCGCTATGAGACTGGGACAAAGCTCCTCACTTCATTTTGTCAGGATACCACCACCCACATCTTCGATCATATTCATGAATGGAGACGTAGGCGGAGGTTAGTCAAAGCTCCCATCCCAAACTTTCTCTTAACAGACTAGTTCTACAAGTCCCTACTCCCACAAATCGCTCGAGATGTCACTCTAGGTGGTGCGGTCACATAAGACCAATCCATACGTCACACCCAGCACTTAGATCTAATATATTTACAGTCTATCACTCCTTACGACATAATCCCCAATGCTCCTGGTAACCCCAATGCTTCCGCCACTCAGCACCCTAGAGTGCACGTCGACGGGATTGTCGGCGCAACCTCTGAGGTCGTTGTAAAACAACTCAGTGGTTCCATTGCCAGGCTGGCAGTGGACCCGTCTACCAATACGACTGCTCTTCCTTCCACTGTGATAAACTCTGTGCAGTCTACGAAAAATCTAGTGGCAAGAACAAGAAGAATAAGAAAAAGACCACTCCTTTTGAAGAGCAGTCAACAAAGTAGCCTTACGTAAAACAGAAGGCCACTGTGCCTACTGACAAAGAAAAGGATAAACCCACCAGATATCCATGCAAACTCTGTGCTGAAGACCACATGACTTGGTGTTGTCACAACTTCAAGAATGCACTAAATAATTTTCCAAAAAGGATACTGGTAAGGCCACTGCTGTCCTTAGGAATCCTTTTCCCACTCAACAACAACAAAATCTTATTGCAAACCAACCGCAACCCCCGCAAGGAGGCAAAGATGGTTCACAACATCCTTCGACTAGTGAAGGATCTTCTACCGTTTACACATTTGAAACAGTAGAACTCGCCACAAGAGCCAAATCTTATGGAGCTCCTATCACTCCTGCAACAGAACCTTCCTCAGGTCAAAACAAACCACCACCCAATGATTTGCATATCGAAAGGCCGATTGAGGACCTTGTAATTCAACCCCGAAAAGGGGCACTTCAACACACAATGCACAATACAACTGCATGTGCCGCGCAACACTACAACATTGTAGAATATTTGGTGCAAGCGTCATCGGCTATGTCGGTGCTCGAAGTATTACAAACATGCCCAATGCAATGGAAAGCTTTGCTTTCGGCTATTGAAGGTGTTGACCAAATGGATTCCATGCTTACTATTTTCAACATGGACAAGTGTAAACCTCCCCTTTCTCACCAGCTTGCATTCCAGGTGCATATCACTTCGAAAGGTAAAGGTATACATAGAACTGTCATCGATGAAGGTGCTTCTACCTATGTCATGTCGGCTTCATGTTGGCTCACCCTGGGTTCTCCAAACTATTGTGCTATACAACAACCCCCCCATCCCCATTTCTTTAATTTTTACACAAAACTTTAATTATAAATGGGTCCCTTTTAATAAACTTAGTAAATTAATGATTCAATAAATCTCTTGCATGGCATTAACCATATAACACATAAAAGCCCTTATCAAAAGGCTTGACACAATAAAACTCCTATCTTAAAAACTTTTGTTAAAATGTGAAATATATTTTTGAAAAGGCATCATAAGAAACTCTCTGATGCGATAAAGCAATCGAAGATCACATATCGCAATGATAAAAGGATGCACTTAAAAAAGGTCCTCTTTAAAACCCCTGATCTGATAATGTAATCACAATCGGAAATCAGAGGTATCACACAACACATAGCGAGGAGGACTTAAAATTCCCCGATTGCGATATTATAAAGAAAGACGCTCATTTAAAAAAAAACCTCGTTAAAAGGTATTGGTTCCGAATATAAAGTTTGAAAGTATTAAACCAAACCATTCGTTCAACATATCCCGCCTTATTATATTCCTTTATCGCAATTGAATATTTTGATCTGAAGCACTAAGCCTGACCCACTGAATCTCCCAATTGCGATCCGCGATTTATCGTTGATCGCTGATCGGGGAAATCTAAAGACACACTTGAAAGGATCATTAAGCATATGGCCGATGCGACGGGTAATTATGACATTTATTTACTACGATTGGTCGATATGATGGTTATTAATTTCGCAGTTAAGGGTGAATCCTTCGAGGATTTCACCCGTGGTGATTCTTAATTACATTGGGTTTATCATATGCGAATTGCCTTAACTGTTTTCATTATGTTTTAGCTTTCAGCACAAATATTTCTCTGTTACGTTTTCCATTCTCTGTGCAGAGCTACTCTAAGCTTATGAATCCGGAAAAGATGGGAAAGAAGGTGAAGAAAGCCAAGGCCCCTATCGTTGTTAAAGAACCAAGCCAACCAGAGCCAAATAAGAAAGGATTGATATCAGATACGACTTGCCTTGGTTTAGGAAAAGAAAGTTGGGAGAGTGTCTACAATTTACTAGAAGCGGAAGAACCTAAAGAAATCGAGGAAGAAGCTACTGCAGATTCTACAAGAAAATCAGAAAATACATTAAAAGAATTTCCCTGCTAATTCCTACATAGGATAGCACTGTGAGCGAATGTTTTTCCATATAATGAAATGGTTAGATGGATTGTTGAAATTATTACAACTACAGACAGAACGTTTAGTACAGCTGATGGAAAAGTGTTTGGGTTATTTAGAGCAGAGGATCTCAAACAAATGTATCATTTACCCAAGCCAGAGAAGTATTATAATAAAGCATTCTTAGAAGCTTTTGCAAAGAAAACAACATTGAATCAGATCCTATCCGACAATGGAGACACTTCCCAAGCAAACACAAGCATGAGTCTTCGGGTATGTACTCTGTAGATTCCTTAGCCTCTCCTTATTGTTATGCTGGTGCATTAATATGCAGACTCTGGGGAGTCCATAATTCTGCTAAGTTCTCTATAGATATGGTTCCTTTAATGGAAGTTGCAGTTCATGGTTATATTATGGATTGGGCAAACATTCTGTCCAACAAAATGGCCACTGAGATACTTGAATATAGAAGAAAGAGTTCTGTGGTTTCCCAGGTGATACCTCCTTTTTACTTCAGTGCCTATATTATGGACACCATCTGTTTTAATTCCGAATACCCCGTTCTCGGATGGAAATATTCTCCCTAGGATCCCAATCCCATTCATATCTATCACAAAGAGCGATGGAAGGCCCATTATAAGAACCATTTGTATAGAATTTGTAATGGTTTTATTCTTCCTGTACATTACTCCTTATTCAATAAGACTGTCCCTAGGATATCCTAGGAAGCAGCAATTGACCTAACAATAGTGGGTAGTTGGTTTGGAGAAGAGAAATTCACCTATATAAGGCTTTTCGGCAGTCTCACTAATCCTCATGTTCTTCCTTTGTACGTCCTTGATAAATTATTGGCCTGGGAATTATCATATCAGATAACAGTTGCAGGAACATCAAAGACCCTTAGGGATTCCAAGAAACACATGTGGCCTACATTTCCCCTTCGGCGTGGCATCTTTACTCTGCATGATTATAAACATGCATAGAAAGAGGCCGAGCAAATCAAGTTATTAAATCTTGCGACTATTCCAAACAGGTAGTATGACCCTAAAACGGTTGCCTATATGTTATTTCACAGGCTAAAATCACCAGATTTGATCATAATGAGGATAGCTTTGACAACCTGTTTTCTTCAGCAGAACTATTTTTCCAGGTCAAAGGATTGGTTAAGACTAAATTGGGACCAGCAGGATTAGAAAAATTCAATAGGCTCAGAGCCCAGAGATTGGAAACCCTACCTTTAGATTTATTAGCCACAACCTCAATGGTTCAACCACAAGGTCACAGTGAATAGAAAATCACTAATAATGATCCTGAAATGGAGAAGGTTCCTAAGAAGAAGAAGACACCAGAACCAGAGCAAAAGCAGGTAACAGTTAGTGAACCCCTTGATACACAGATTAAGGTTGATCCTAAGTTGATCAAGGAATGGGAACAATTCAATTCTATCATCAGTAATCCAGAGAATACCCAAGGGTTCACTATACCAAAGTTGTCTACAGCACAGAAATCATTAGTCGACACAGTTCTGATTGGAACAAGCCACCCACCCAAGTTCCATAAAGAAATCGAGATCATTCCTGAAAACCCCACTGATGAAATTGTTTTGCATGTAGAAGAGATACTACCATTAGATGTCTTCTACAGCCCTAAGCATAGAGTTGTAGTTAAAAGACAGAGGAAAAAGAGGAAAATTGATCACTCTCCTCTTTTGACTCCTCAGATGGATTTCATGAATGTGGTATGGAGAGAGGAAGTAAATCCCTCCGAAGATTTAACCAAACTTTCTCAGTATGCCGGAGCATATACAATGGCAACAATAGATAAGGTTTTAGAGGTTAATCATTTATTGAAGGAAAAAGATCAGGCGATCACTCAGCTAGAGGCACAATCGGTAGAGTGGCAACAAAAAATAGAGCAGCTTGAACAGTAGTTGGCAGAATAGAGACAACTTAATGAGCAGTTGAATGAGAAGTTAATTAATGAAAAGTAGAGAATTGATGAACAGGCCATCCTTAAGTAGCAAGAGTTATCCCAAGCATTGAGCAAACTGCAACTATTGAATGATCAAGTCAATAAATCAAAAGAAGAGCAAATCGCTCAAATGAAGGATCAAATAGAGCAATTCAAAGGATATCCCAAGGTAGAAGAATTCAGAGCTAAAGCCCTGGAGATGACAAAGGCTCTATCTCGGCAGTTGGACCTTCTGTGTTATAATATCTCGTTGGCTATTCCTTTATGTGATATCACAGCAGCTATGATCGATAAATCAGTAGATGCAAGGCTTGAGCTAGAAAAGGCAGATGAAAGCTTAACTAAGTTTCTATCTTGGCAAGATTCAAATGAAGGAAAAGCTACCAACCTGCCAAAGATACAGGAATCACATAAAGAAATTCTATTCTCTGAATGGGAGTCTCAGTTAATGAAATTTGAGAGAGCAACATCCAGATGCAGATCAACGACAAATAATTTGATTGAATTAATCAATAAAAGTTTGTATTTATGTAATCTAATAACAGAATTCTCTCAAGGCAAACTCCCACAGGTGAAAGCATTAGAACAACAGTGGAAATAGGAGCTAACGCATAGGGAAAAACTGATTGGAGGCATTCACAGCTTAACATGGGAAACGTTTTGGTTTTTCCTTGTGAAACCACATAATCAGCAAATGGCGATGAAGTGTCTCATAGAAGCGATCAATCATATGATCCCCAAACTTGCTGATGCCACATTTGCAGCTCAGTTACACTCTCGTATGAGTCAGCCACTAGAGGTTCAACCAATTCTTACCATTTGTCAGCTCCGATCACAATAAGATCAGCTGATTCAATGAATCCCTTCAACCGACTGCAACACTTTTATTTCAAGATGATCTCCACATTTTTATGTTTTGGTTATAACAACGCATAGCATTTTTCTTTCATAGTTTGTTATTTTTATAGTATTTATAGACCCTTTTATGTTTTATAAAGGTCTTCATTTCTTTTACTAAGACTTAAGTCAGGAGTTGCACTACTGTGCTTCCGATATATTTATTTTTATAAAAGACTGGACCTGAATTCTGATTTTTGACAAAGAAGGCTTTTTATAAAATATGCACTTTTGCTTCCTATGAAAAGTATTCTCAAATTGGAAGACAAAATTTGAATGTGATTCACATCAGAGGAGATCCAAATGCATACGGTACTACTATCTATGTTTTTTGCTTTATGTTTCTGTGTGAATTAAGCATTTATCAATTTTGCTATTATTGATGTGTATATGTTTCTACAACAATTCTTTAATCTTTCACTATTGAATGTTTATGGAATTGTCATATTTCATATATATATGTCAGTGATATATTATGGTTAGTGCGATAATGTTTTAATTATTACTTTGTTCAATTAATTGAACAAAGTAATTATCATATAAATGCATCTTTTTATTTATGAGTATGTCATCTTCATGTTTACTTGTCAATAAAAACAATCAAGAATTGCACTAAGATAAAGGATTCCTGGGATAGATTAGGTACTTTTTTATATTTTCGCATTTTAGAATAGATCACTTATCATTCCCGTTATATATTATCAACCATTCACCCATATATCACTGGGAAATTGGTCCCATTACATCTAGTCGGAGCCACCACACCAAACAGAAAAGGAGTTGCTTTAAGGTCCGGACCGGGTGGTTTTCCCCGATGTTGATGCAACGATTTTAGAGGCATCAACATTTTTGGAGCTAAAAGGAAGGCATGAACTGTGAATGGTGAGCAAATCCAAATCCATAGCCCATTCTGAGATTAAATCTCCCTCCACCTCACCTCTGACTTCTCCCTTGCATTCTCAATCTCCAATTTCTAAGCGAGAAGTGGGGAAAACAACAACCACTACTGATCCCCAAAACATCTCAGATAAATCCACTCTTGAACCTCTTGAAGTTCAAACTTTAATTCATAAAATTCAAGGATTTTCAATATCACCATAGAAATCTGTGTTATCTCAAGGCAGTGTGACTTCACAATACATCCCTTCCCATCCTCTTACCAGATTGTAGAGTGAAAAGCTTGGCATTGACCCTACAGAATTCCCTCTGTCGAAAAGGAAAATAGCAAGGAAGACACCTGAAGATTCTGACAACGAGACTCTTTCATCATCATCATCCATTTCATATACTCCATTGCAAAGTCAACTATCCACTCCTCCACTCCATATTGTTGTTCAATAGGGTACTGGAACTTCAACATCTTCTTCCCAACCACTAGGAACTTCATCTACACTTTCCTCTATTAGTAGCTCAACAATGGCTCAAAGACCATGGAACAATCCAGGGGCAGTTACAATGCCTGCACCCTTGAGTCAGTTGCCAACTCATCCCAAAAAATGGCTGCCAAAGTTTAATCCAGAAATAGGCATGCTAGCAGAAGAACATATAAACAACTTCATGTTGTCAGTAAACTTAAAAGGAGTAACAGAAGAAGATGCGGTTGTTAGGATTTTCCCATATACTTTCCAAGGAGCAGTTGGGTCTTGGTATTTTTCATTACCATCAGGATCCATTACTAGTTGGAACATTTTTCAAGAGCAGTTCTTAACTAAATTTGGTGATGATAGGTCAACAACGACATTAATCAATGATCTCTCAAATCTCAAAACTGAGCAAAGAGAACCAGTCAAAGATTTTAACTCACGGTTTAATAAGCTCTTAAATAAGATTCCTACTGCATCTAAACCTAGTGAAGAGGTTCGAAGTGAATGGTACATATCAGCCTTACCTTCAAACATAGCAATCTTTGTTGACAGAGCTACAAAGCCCACTTTAGTAGAGAATATGAAAGAAGCAATTGCTGTCGAAAAACGTATCATTGCCTTAGAAAAGAAAACTGCCCTTGAAGAACGAAAGTCCAAAAAAGTTACTTTTAAGGATGATTCAAAGAAGAAAATGGCTAAAGATCCATATGATATGGAAGGTCTACAAAAGGTTTTAAAGACTATGTCAAATGAGATGGTAGAAATTAAAAAACAAGTAGCCGAGACCTCCACTAAGAAGCCATTTAGAAACTTAAAAAAACCAGAATCAAAACCACCTAATGTTATATCTAATGCAGAATCAAATCCAGAGAACGATGAAGAAGAAGATACAGTCTTATCATCTGACGAAACTAAGGAAGAAGAGGTTGTAGAATGTCATGGTATGTGGGACTTCATCTTGCCCAATTCAAACACTAAAAATAAATAGGAAGCTTTCCCAATAAGTACCAGGAGTAAAGGAACCATTGAGCCTGTTCAACCAACTCAAAAGAAGAAGAATATGGGTCCCACTACCAAAGATAAGGTTACCACAAAGAAGTCTACAACAGTGCCTACTCAAAATCAGCCATCATCTTCCAATCCACCTTCATCATCTAAGACATTAGTAGTTGTTGACTCTATGGATTACAACATCATTGAAGACATGAAGAAAACTAGAGCAAATATCTCTATATTTGAGCTTAGTAAGCTCAAACATCAACAGAAATTGCTGCTCAAAGAATTAAATGCAGTACCTTCTTCTCCTCTTCCAAATGTTGTACTATCCAAGGCAGCTAATGGAACAAGTAAGCCACCATCCAATAGAGTAGAAGCTATTGATGCTGTGTTGATTGGAGATAGATCTAATTCTCATACCCCTCCTTTTTCTCTTGACCTCTGAAATCTACAAGAGAAACTTGCATAATTGCTTGATATATTTAGGGGCTTCATCGAATATAATGCCAACTTCAGTCTCTTCCAAATTGAATATTGAGCCTCAAAAATCTGCAGTGCATATTGTTCAGTTGGATAGAACTAAGGTCCAAGTATTGGGGGAAATCAATTCAGTTACCATTAGGTTATTAGCTGATCCAAGAGTAGTCCAGAGAATTGATATATTGATTGCTGACATCCCTGAGTTTTATGGTTTAATCCTAAGCAGGGATTGGTCTAAGAAACTCCATGGTTACATTTCTACCGATTGGTCTCATATGTGGCTTCCTTACAAAGGGAAGCCAAATCAGATCAAGATTGATCAGGAGAAGCATATGACTCATACTGTAATAGAATTTGAGCAAGAAAACCAGCCCATAGCATTCAACAATAACATCCTTGGCAACTACTCATCTGAATCATTCTTTGGTAATTTTAATGCTCAATCATCACCATTCTCAGTTAATAGTTTCACATCTCAAATAGAAAATTTTTCCCATACAGATACATCAAGGTGTGTTAATATTGCTGAGGAAATTGTAAATAAAACTGTAGATAAACCTATATTTTGGTCTTTATATTTTGATGGGTCAAAATCTAATGATGGTGCAGGAGTAGGATGTATTTTAGTTAGTCCTGAAGGAGAAAAAACTATGTTATCCTGTAGGCTAGAATTTGAGTGTACAAATAATACTGCTGAATATGAGGCGTTGATCCAAGGACTTCACAAAAAAATAGCCCTGAAAGTGCAATATCTCAAAGTATTCGGTGACTCTAAAATTGTTATCAAGCAAGTAAGAAATACTATACATTGCCTTTTTGGTCATCTTAAACATTATCAGTCCTTGGTTCAAGACCTTATATATCATTTTCTAGCATTTAATATTTCTCCCATTCCTAGATCTCAGAATGCAGCAACTAATTTACTAGCCAATGTAGCTTCTAAGCTCCTACCATCCAAAGATTGCAACCCTGATACATTTTCAGTAGAATTAATTTTCAAACCATCGGTTCCAGACAATGTCACTAACTGGCGGGTATTCAATCATGACGATGACATTTTAAATTTCTTAACTTCTGATCAATCCTATGATGACCAGATTATTGATGAAAGTGAACATGATCTTCAAAGGAAGCATAGACTTGAGGAAAATTATATACCTAAATTAGTAGTCAAGCTTGAGGATATATATGATATCAAGGATAGGTTTAAACAAGTTACTAATTCAAAACTTCAAATTTCTACTTTGAGATTTGAATTAATAAATCTTGGCACTGAGGCCAAACCACAAAATATCAATCTGGGATTAGGACTTACTTTAGAAGAAAGACTTGCTTTTATAAGACTTTTGAGTAGATACAAAAATGTTTTCGCTTGGAATTATGATGACTTAAAAACATATGATACTTCTATCATACAACATACAATTCCAATGATATCCGAAGAGAAACCAATGTAGCAAAAATTGAGGAAAATTCATCCGAACCTAGAAAGTCAGATTAAAGTAGAGTTAAACAAACTCTTGAAGGCTAAGATAATTTTTCCTGTTAGACATTCGAAGTGGGTTTCTAACTTAGTTTCTGTTAGGAAAAAGAATGGTGACATTAGAATTTGCATTGATTTCAGAAATTTTAATAAAGCTTGTCAAAATGATAACTTCCCAATACCAACAATGGAACAAACTTTTCATTCAGTAGCTGGTTCTGAATTAATGTCTTTTTTAGATGGTTTTTCTGGATATAACCAAATATTGGTGCATCCAGATGACAGACTCAAGACTACTTTCAGGACTAAGTTGGGAACATATGCCTTCAAAAAATGCCTTTCAGATTGATTAATGCTGGGGATACATTCCAGAGAGCAATGGATATAGCATTCAAAGGTTTAATTAATAAGTTGGTCATTATCTATTTAGATGACATTACTATCTTCTCCAGGAAAAGGGCAAATCATTTACACGATTTAAAACAAATCTTTGAACGTTGTAAAAGGTACGGGATTTCATTGAATCCTAAGAAATCATTTTTTGCTCTTGACCAAGGTGAACTCTTGGGGTTTATTGTCTCAAAAGATAGTATTTATATCGATCTAAAAAGGATCAAGGAGATTTCTAAAATTCCACTTCCAAATAATAAAAAATTGATGCAATCATTTTTAGTTCAAATAAAAAAGATTTGTGCCAGATTTTTCACAGATTGTTTTACCATTACAAACCATGATCAAGAAGAACTTAGTGTTCAGATGGAGGCATAAAGAAAAGGAAGCTTTTGATTCAATCAAATAGGCAATCATAAATGCTCCTGCATTAAAAACTCCCATTTTTTCAAATCATTTTATTTTATATAATATGGCATCCAATACTTCCTATGCAGTTGTGTTGACACAAATCAATGATCAAAACATGGAAGCACCCATATCATTTTTTAGTTCAAATCTTCAAGGTGCTGAGCTTAATTATTCTGATGTAGAAAAGCAAGCCTTTGCTGTGTTTAAATCCATTAAACACTTTAGGCCCTTCCTCTTAAAGACTCATACAAAAGTAATAGTCCCTTTTTCAGCGGTAAGACAATTACTAGTTCAAAGGGAATTGGGAGAGAAAAGCGCAAACTGGGTCACGACATTACAAGAATATGATTTGGACATTAAACCAGCAAATATTGTCAAAGGTCAAGGTTTTTGCAGGTTGTTGGCAAGAGCTTCTAATATTCAGGAACATGAAGGTTCTAACAATATTGAAGAAATCAATGAGATAAGTACCATCAATCCTGAATCTCAATATGCAGATTTGATATTTTATTTGAAAAATGGATATGCTCCTTCTAATATTTCCTATAAAATAAATGTGCCATAAAATTTTATGAAAGGTAGAACAATGGCTAGAGCAAGTGGTGGAATGCATTCATAAGAGGTTGGTGCCTCTTCGCAACTAGGTGCTTGCTATCTTAAGGGGGTCAGTGCCTCCTATCAGTGGGTGCTCACAAACAAATTGATGTAATTAAGTAGGAGCTTAATTTACATCATAACAACAAATAGATTGGTGGTTTTCTCCCTTTGGGTTCCCACGTAAAAATACATGTGTTAATATGTGTATGTTGTTCATGTGATGGATTGTATGAACATGTGAATGCCTTATCTTGTTGTTCATTTGTATTGTGTATGAACGCTCTCATAAGTAACTGAGAGTAGAGAAAAGAACTAAAGACTTATTCATAAAAAGTTTTAAGAACCTCACTATCACTGATTCACCCCCCACTTTCCATAATTCCTTATTCCAACAATAACTTTAGGATTAACCACAACTTGTAGAAAATATGTTAATGTCTCAAGTATAAAATATCATTATGAACCCTATGAAAAGGAAACTTGGATACATTTGGCTACTTGATAAAATGCAGTCATTAATGTTATAATAACACTATTGATTTTACTAAGGCTATGTGAGGCCTATCAAACATATCTAAAAACCCAAGCGATTTGTGTGAGAACCCAAGTTATTTGTGTAAATAAATTGATAAATCCATTACCATTGAGTATGAATTGCAACATAGCTGACTTAATTAACTAATATTAATGTTAACGTACCCTTCCACAAAGTTTTTCTTTAAAGTAGCATAGTTGGTTCACTAATATTAATGTACCTTTTCACAAAGTCTTTATTTCACAATTGAGTTCACACATAACTTATAAAATATATATTTTTCTCAACTTGAACAATTAATGCTCATCGTAAAGTATTGATTTCATCATATTATCTTGGTTTAGTCTAACCAAATTGTTTGTTTGCCTTGAAAATCATGGAAATTCTAGCAAGATTTCGATAATTCTAGCAAGATTTTTGTAAATCCAGGTTACAACTCTCAAACTTCAATATTTTGGTTTGGGTGCTCATAGGTTTTTGATGGTGCTGAATCCAATTTCACCTTCGAAAACATGATTCAAACACTGCTACTACCATTTTTTTTTATTTTTTTACCCAAATTCCAACCACTTTTGACCATTAAGCAATTCCTCCACCTGAATAAACAATACCATTATCTTGTAATTTTTTAATATTAAATTAAGTTTGAATACATATATTGAATAAAAAATCATATACTTAATAACAACAAGATATTGTTACCAAAATTATATAACAAACTCAATTACTTAACAACTAAATTTAAATACCATTTAAAAAAGTATAATATATAATCTATATAATTGACTTCTAAACTCAAGCTCTCCCTATAAAATTTAAACTTAAAACAAACTAAAAACTAAACCCAAACAAAACAATTAATCTACTAGTATTGTAAAACGCCATACACTCAAACAAAACAACTAATCTATTGGTGTTGTAAAACGCCATACACTACATATGACCTTATTTTAACTTTCAAATAAAAACCTATTGTAATCTCCCTATATAGCCTTACCAGCAAACATTACCTTTGATTTCCTCACATCAAAAACTGTACATATACATGTACATTCATATGTACATACAACCCATCACATGAACAACATATACATATTCACACATATTGACCCATGGAAACCCATTCTTGAACCATGGAAACCCATTCCCTCACGTCAAGAACAGTGCATACCGATCCCCCACATCAAGTGGTAAAGTCTTGAACGTCTGGTGCAGTTTGGAATATCTGATCACCACACGACGAATATAATATCAAACACCGCACCCTCAGTGACACGCTAGACTTCCGGTTCTCGCGCGCAAGATAAAGAATCTTTCTACAGTTGCATGTCATTTCTCAACGGGTAGGTCCACACGGTTGCTCGCCGTTCCGGATATATCGGATATACGGATGGCTCGGACTTTTATCTTTATCATCCATACCTGCCTGCCTCGGCTATAATCATCTTTGCAATTTAGCCTTTCTGCCTGGTGTTTGGGCTTCAACCTCTGTTCATCAATGGTAACCCCTCTCTACAGCCATGGCAATGCTTTTCCTCTACCCTCCTCGGCCTCCCATTCTGCTATGGCTTCTTACACCTTTTACAGATCTTGGTCCTGATGTCAAGAACATTTTACACTTCTATCTACACCGTCCCTAGAAAGATCAGGGATTGCGAGTTTGCCCTAATTGGTGGCAGGACGGCACATTGCTTCTCAGATAGAAGCCGTTATTCAAGCAGCCTCCGTTCATGTTACCATTTTTTATGCAAACTATGCGCAATCCCTCTGGTGCTTGGATGAGCTGTAGCTCATAGTGAAGTCAAGGGCTCCTATTATCCCTGTGTTTTACAAAGTTAAGCCACATCCACCACCAGAATTTGCAGATTTGGTAGATCGGGTAATAAAGGTCTGTGTTGCACTGCTATTATCATTGAAAGTGATTGGAGCGCTTGTACACCCAAAGCAGTTGGGTACGATACGAGACAGACTGAAGATCATTTGTTAGTCGCTAGGTGAAGAGGATCAACCAATATTCTGGATATTGCTTGTCTTGCCATACGACAAAACAGTGATAAATAAGTGAGTATATCAGGAATGGTGGGGCTTCGAAATCGGGAGAACGAGCATGGTGGAAGCGGTTACAAAAATAATACAAAATTCATGATGACATGAGAGATTTGGGAAGAAATATTGTGGAGTGATGATCATTGTCCCTTGGTTTTTTGCAGCAAACGACCAAGATAATTGATCAATGATTTATTACAGCGATACTCATATGTAAGTGCTTCAATCATTTCAATCTTTGTCTTCTGTTTAAAATGAATCTTTCCTGTTTCAATTATTTTTTAAGTATGTTATTCCAAGAATCTTAAATCTGTATATTGTATACTTTCCCTCATTGAACAGGTGGTAAAATATCGAAAGCAGGGGAGCTATCAAGGCCTGAAATGCTGAGATCTTGGGAGGTGATTGACGCTTCTTGGTGTAAGAATATGAAGAACATACAAGGATTGGGGCAGTTGATGAAGCCTTGTACAGGGAAAATTGATTTTCTCAAGAAAATACCAGAGCTGACAGGTTTGGAGCATTGGATTTAGTCAAAGGAGCTTAATGCTTGTAATTGCAGTGGGTTGGGGGGATTTTTAGCAGCTTTGTCAATGATTGAAAGAAAACCTCCACATAAAATGGTAGCACTGTGTTATGAAGAACATAGCAAAAACAGTAGTTGTGTAGGGTTTCTCTATCGATGAGCTCCGAGAGTGTTTCATGGCTGTAAAAATAGGACACAGTACACCGAACTATATGTCAAAATAGTAATTTATTTCATTTTATTTGTAAGTAAGATGGAAGGCCATGATCTCTGGGAGCTCAGTGTTTCTGTGATCTTGTCAAAGATATGTTTGCCGGAAAGCTTATTATAGGTAGATGTTTATTGAATATGATAAAGAGAAACTGTGCAAAGTTTATTATGGATATTTATGATCTGATTCACACATATGTTACCGAAAAGGTTATGATATATATGTGTAGAGAGAAACGGTGCAAAATTTATTCTGGATATTTGCCGTAACTCTGGTTTCAGCTCTGAAGCAATTTATTCCACATTTTATGGTATGTAAGAGTCCTTAAGGGGTTGAGTCCTATAGGATTGCTCCAAACATAATCGTTATATTATGTTAAGTAGTACTTAAGTCTTAAATTAAGGAGTTAGAATATTGTATATACCAAGAGTGCCTTATTTTCAAAGATGTGATCACTCATGAGTTTCTGTATTGAGTGATCGATTTGAAAGTTTAGTTTTGGGTTTTGTTTTTAATCTAAAGAAAAAAATCCAGATACATCATATCCAAGAAACTGTGCAAAAATTACAGCCAAGTTGGTATAAAAACACCTATAAACGGTCCAAAAAACCCTGCTGTCATAAGTCTGAAACGATAAAACCATTAATTAACTTTAATTTTTCATAACCAGATAGGAGCATAGAATAGCCTTTAGAAAGGAAAGTCCGCAAAGAAGTGGAATCTGTAAGTGACTCATTTTAGGACCTAATGAGGCCCAGGGAACATGGAAGGATTCTTCCTGATGATTATTTTTTATACTGAGGATCTTCCAAGTGCCGGGGTCCAACACCAATCCCAGCTTTGAGAGGGAGTCAGCGTCTTGGTTCCTGTGTCTGTAGACATGATCAAAGGAGACCTCAGAGAATTGAGTAATCAAATTCTTCTGAAAAGAGGTTGAAAAGGAGATTTTTTTATTTCTGCAGTCATTTCATCTACTTAATAATAACAAGTATAGAATCTCTAGGATATGGTCTAGTATCGAATCTCTAGGATATGGTGTAATGGTTAGGATACATCAGAGAATTGAGCAATCGAATGTGTATTTCTGAAAAGAGGTTGAAATGAGAATTTTTTCATTCTGCAGAGTCATTTCATTCGATTTAACAAATATAGAATCTCCAAGATGTAATCCAACAATGGTTAGATGAGGGGTTTGGTCCCCACAGATTTTATAGTCTAATCCCGACCAAGACTAACTATGTAAGCCTAAAAACTGCTCCAAAAGAAACTTCTTCGGTCGAAAAAAAACATAAAATATGTAGAAATTTGTAACTCTGTTTTCAAGAAAAAGGTGTAAGAGCTCGAAAGCCAACAGATCAGCATAGTTATTTGTGGAGGGCTTGATCCCAGCCCGGAAAGAAATTTGGGATGATGTGGATAGATAAAGAATGCCCCAGCACCCCCATAGATGGAGAACCCTGTGTAGCCCTGTCGAAAAAACCCCACTGGGATTCAGTAAGAATAGTAACCTCAGGCCGACGAGTGGAAGATGGCAGTGATTGAGATTAAGCACTGGAGGAGAAGATAGCTAAGCTGTGAGCTTCTACCTTAATGGCCAATGGTAGATTGTTTTAAAAAATTGCCTGATTTCTATCCAGCCAAATGCCCCAAGCCACAAAAAGCGGGAGGGCTTTGAGTGATTTCTTTGAATTAACCCATGATTGTAAACAAGAGTCAATGGCAGTTCCAGCCAACCTTATATTCAGACTAGTGAGCCTTTGAATTTCAGACCGGACCAGATCTTATGAGAACAATGCAGTTGAGATTTGAAAGTTATTTTGCTTATAGATCTTTGATTGTGCAAACTATTTGGAATTGGCTTCAGTGTAAATTCTTCTATTCACAAGTTTAGTTTAATGATTGTTTGTTGTGATTATATAGCGGAATGGCATTTAAAAGGTATGGAGCAAAGTTAAAAAAGTAACTTTGCGGAAGGGCATTTAAAAGGGCATGGAGCAAAGTTAAAAAAGTAATTTTGCTTCGGGTATGTTGGATTTGTTTCATGTCCATTGAAATGTTTGGAATTTGCAATATAAATAAAAATGTTCAAAGTCTAAGGTAATAAGATTTATAAGAAAAGAGCAGAAAAGGTAAGAGTTTTGAAGAATTAATGTAATTTTAATGTAAATTTTAGCTTTCATACAGAAGAGAGGAGATTGGAAGTTTATTGTGAAACATATATAAGTTTGGTTAAAAATGAATGTATAGAGTATTATGTTTTTTGCACGGTGGGAAAATTTATCATAACTGGGTTGTCAAACTAGTAGTGAAGACAATCATCTCTGGCTGGTAACCCTATCATAACTCAGTTGACAAACCAACAGTGAAGACAACCATCTCTAACTGCTAACAACAAATGCAGGCTGACTTATAAAGTTTTATGTTGTTAGACATTGTTCTATCTTTTTTAATAATTAGTTGTAATATCAGACAATGATAATTTGCTGCAATATTTGTTTAATATTACTATTAAAAATAATACAATAATATATCTAATCATTGGAATTATTTTGTTTCCCTTTGGAAAAAGAATGGGGTCATATCCAATAAGAAATTAAACAGTGATGTCATCCCCTATGTGCATACATATTTGTTATTTTGTAATAAAAGATATGTTTTTGAAAGAGGATTTATCATTGTTTCATATAATTTTGAACATGTTTATGTATAAAATTGTGAAACACTAAAGGACGATGTTGCACTTTATAATGAATAAATATTATAAAGGAATTATATTTTTGGCTCTTGATATATATATTGATAGATATAGATTTAATTCATTTCATCATGACTATTAAAAAGAGGAGAATTTGTTTTAATGAAAGTGATAAAAGTCAGTCTTATTGATTGAAAGATTTAATGGATAGAGAAATGTTGAGAAGATAATAAAAAATTGTAACTCATTCGGTCACCAAAAAAAGGTGGTTAAGGATATTTGTACCCATGTGTGTGCCCAATTCATGTTGGTTATATGATATCTCTTTATAGTGATTGAGAGTTATATATATGTGTGTGTGTGTGCACCCAATTCATGTTGGTTATATGATATCTCTTTATATTGATTGAGAGTTATATATATATATATATATATATAAGGCATTGATATAATTGGGTTATGTAGCAACATTATTAGATAAAATTATAAAAGCATGTAAATGGAATGCAAAATTGATTAGATTTCTATTTCTCCTAGAATGCATATCAATGGTTTGAATACAAATTTATCGTTAGATATTGCAAGTTCTAGTTGTTAAGGAGCTCTTTACAAAACCCATCAAACGTCAATGGAATATTTTTTTGTTTTTTGTATTTATACTTTCTTGGAAAGACCAATCGTCGTACAAGAAGTTATTACACTAACTTCCTCACCAAACCCATAATATTTGACCAATGACCAATTTATCTTGGTTTCTTTATCCAATTATCCATGAGAAATTGCAGAATCGCACACATCCTCCTATGTTTATGATTATGTTGCTTCCTTTTTCTTCAAATTATGTGACTTGCCTATATTGAGATTGTGATGTCCACATTGGTTAGTCATGACTTTCCTATATTGAGAATGTGATGTCCACATTGGCCAGTCATGGCACATCCTAATTGGTTGCCACATCAAAATCATTCTCATTATGGCTTTTTTTATTAATTCTCATAAATGAGGATTCATTTGTTAGACTCTTTATCATGTTCCCTATGTCAATGTCTCATAAGGAAACACGATTATTTTTTGGAAAGCATGAAAAAGTCTCGTTCTATACCACGTCAAGATATAGGTCATAGATTCTATGTACATCCAATGGGTATGCATTCAAATGATTGATACTTCCCTAGCTAGACTTGGGATTCATATATCATTAATGATGACATGATATAATGATGTGAGGACCCTATAAATGTGCCATCAAGTTCTATAACTTTCCATGATACCTATAAAATGAATTCTATAACTTTCCATTATACCTATAAAATGAAAATTTGATGATGGATTATCATAGTGTTTATTGCTTTTCATTTTACATTTTATTCAGATTTATAGAATATCATGATTTTGTATTATCATAAGAAAACATTCTTATAAGTTTTGCATATTCAGTAAAATTTGACTATACAGTACAATTTTATGTTAGATTAAAAATGTCAAAGAGAATATATGGAAAAAAAAACATTCATAACAATAATAATACCAAAAAAATAACTGTATTAATTGTATACCAAACCATATTCATTAAGAAATCAATATATTCCATTTTCTTATTGTATAATCGCTCAAAGTTCCAGGTTTTCGCTCTAACCAAACTCTCATGAACTTATGTTGTAGTAGTGAATTAAATCCCTAAACTTTTTTGTTGCACTCATGGGCTCTCCAACCTAGTATGGAAGAGACAATGTAATGTCCTATCTGTTATGTAAACATTTTGACTCAGTTAAATTCCATAAAAATAAAAATAATAGTTATAATTAATAATTGTTAAAGTAAAATTTACCATTGGTGATTTGGGCATCTGTTTCTAAGAACCCATGCTTTTGCTAATGGTATTTGATGAGCCCAAATATCCCAGCAAGGATGTTGAGACTCCTAAGGATACCAGCTTTAATTATGAACCCGAGGTTCATACAAGCTTAAAGGTGACAATGTTATATGCACAATAGGTCAAGCTCTACTCATGTCACCTTCAGTTATTGAATCAGATCAAGGTATGCAGAGACCACTCCTTCAAGAGATTGCATGAAAAGACAAGAGTCTACTCTAATTGCAGGAAGATAAATATTATCCTAATTGTAGAAACGAAAGTGTCATTCATCAAATGTAAAGACTAACTACATTGGTTGTGAGGCATATGCTGATATGTCTGTGGTGAAGTAGTCAAATCTGAATTACAAGGCTACGAAATGTATCTTCATTAGCTACAAAATTGATGTGAAAGGGTACAAGATTTAGGATTGTCTGGCTAAAAATATTTTGTATAGTAGAAATATTATTTTTCAGAGAAATTAAGCCTTGTCCCATCACCAATGTAACTAGGAGATGATAAGACGAAGGGACCACCAACTTAGCTAAATTTCCCCTGTATCATCTAAATTTGCAATGTAGTTTTGGTTTATATTTATTTTATAGATATCATATGTTAACTCTTTCAATTTATAGCTAAATTGTATATTAATTTTTTATTTCATAACTACATTTCCTACTAATTCCCTGTTTCATAAATAGAATGAAATTATTTGATATCCTTTGATTTAGAACCATGATTATAAAATTACTCCTTTTGATTTCATAATAAGAGTTGTATGTTAATTCTCTGATTCATAACTAGGTTTATAGCTCTATCTCTTGGATGCACTCAGTGCTCTATTTATTTATAGGGTTATTGCTTATGGTTGATTATCACTTGTAGAAGTGAGATTAACCATTAAAGGGTAGGGATAACATGTTGCATATCTTCATGGTTGCATGAACACCTTGTTGGATCATCTTGAAATATTGTAATTTATCAAGAAGAGGCTTTGTGTTGACACCCTATTTATCATGATATCTCTTAGGTTTCCTTCATTTTTTTTCATTTATTCTATTTTTTGAGTGAGATTTCTTACTAAAGGGAATGATACATTGTAACCCTTCCTTGGATACATGAACACTTTGTTATGTGATTGTGAAAGATTTCAACCTATGGTGAAGGGACCTTATGTTGATACCAAAGATAACAAATATGTCTTAGATTTCATTTTTGAATGCCTTTATTTTGATCGTAGTTACAGTGGGCGAAGTTATACTAAACATAGGGTTTGAGATTTTTTTTGCTAGAAATTTTAAAGAGCAACGCCACTGACAAACCTATTTCAGAATGCTTAGGAGAGTAATCTAGGGACACATGGTTCCCAGTTTTCTTTAATAACGAATGTTGTTCCTAAAGGACCCTTCATGAAACTCTTGAACAAAGTCAAGATAGGACGTAGAGACCTAGAAATGAAAAATATACTCAATCAGGAAAATAGATCATGAAATTATACAATGAGCAATTTGAAATGTTGTTCTTTATAAAAGACATCTTTAGAATGAAGAGAAGAATCAACTACGAAGGTAGCTCTAACCTTGAAAGTAGTATCATTGAGGCTTGGTCTTGTGACATCCCATCTGGTAAGGAGTGGAGAATCTTGATGGATTTGTATGAGTGGGCTTCTCAAGACACACATGCATCAAGACCTCGAACTCATGCAAATCCAAATTCTTCCGCAGTGATCTTAATGCATTATATGGAACTTCATCAGCTCACATGTATCTAAAGACTCGATTCAATGTCAGTCTTTGTAGATTTTAACCCTATATAGAATTACCTACAAACGAATTCTTAAAACAAAAAAAATATACAATGGTCAAAACATAAAACAAATATACACAAAGATTTTCCCCTGGATCCAAAAACTAGAACTACCAGTGTAACAACCCTGGTGAAAATTTCATGTAATAAAAGTTAATAAAGGGAAAAATACTAACCACATTTGATGGGACACTTATTCCAAGCTGAATGTTGGTAAAAACATCCTAGTGCGGGTGTTCATCGGTTTAGTATGGCTAAAGGAAATCAACAAAGACAATGGCTAAGTTGAAAAGGAAAAATGGCATTTTTGGCACATTTATTTATGAAAATAATGGAAATTAGAAGAAAAGGAAGGTGAAAGGTTACATGTTGCATGTGAGGAGGAAAATGAAGGAAAATAAGGGAAAATGAAGAAAATAGAGACCTAATTGATAAAAAGGTTTCTGCGGATCAATTTGTAACCTTTTGTTAGTTCATTTTTGGAGCTATCTCATTATTCTCTCTCTCTCTCTCTCTCTCACGCTTGGACACAGAGTTTTCTTGGAGCATTTTGGCATTGGATCAAGAAAGGCAAAGAAGGCAAGAGGAAGTAGAGATCAAGAAAGGAAGAGCAGGATCAAGCAACTACAACAATATTCTTTGCAAGTATCGGTTTGCATGTGTATTTTCCTTGCTAGATTTGGCATGCGTGGTATTGCATGTGGTTCTTTTTCTGCAATGGAATGGGTTTTGCCAGGTGTAGTGTTTTTAGCCTAGCATTTCCATTTCTAGATAGCCATGGTGTGTTGGGGTTCTCATGTTTTGGTTGAGTTAGATTGTCAGATGGATTTGAAGCTGAGTGAGGTGGATCTCTGAATCATAGAGCACATGGCCTAGTGGTCCCTGAACCAGACTGTGGATCACGGTAAAGCCACTGACCTAGTAACCCTTGAGCCAGATTGTGGGTTGTGGTAAAGCCAGGATTATGTTGCCTTAGTGGGCCTAGGAATCCTTGCTAGTGAATGATAAGATATATGGTAAAGCCAAGAGGTGGATTTCTCTCCATTGGGCCTAGTAATCTCGGGTGGGGATATGTGATAAAGCCTGGAGAGTGGGTCATGGTTTAGTGCCTAGTGATTTGGTGTGGATTGCGGTAAATCCCCTAAGAGACTAGGAGATGGGAAAATTCATCATGGTGTAGGTGGAGAAATCCAGTGGCACCATGTTTTTTTGGCCTAGTGATCGGGTGGAGATCATGGTAAAGCCTGTTATTACATGTTTATTGTGTTGGCCTAGTGATCTAGGATGGATTATAGTAAAGCTTGGTTTCTATTGATGAGGGTGAGGTGGTTTAGCCTCGAGATGCCCTAGTTGGTTCTTTTGGTTTGAGTCCCACATTCATGCTTGGAATATGGCACGAGGGTGAATGGCTGAAGAGAGATTTGGCTCAACCATTCTATGGTCGGGTGGAATGTGGTAGTCCCATCCCAGGTTTGGATTTTGCATCATCAATATGAGGTCATTTCTCCTTGTATTTCTATGAGTATTATATTGGTTTATATGTGGATCATATGGTTGTGATTTCCTTGGTATTTTGTTGCTATTATGTTGGTTATGTATGTGTTTTATGACAATGGCTATGTATGGCTCTCATCATGTTTTTACTTGTAAATGAATGAACAATGTATCTATGACCTAATAGATGATAATGCAATAAATGATATAAGGGAACAATGCTTCATAGTGATTCTCAGATAAGTATGAGACCCCTATGCTTAAATCTGTTGTTTACACCTGTAGATTACATATTCGTGATATGTTTGATGAAACACATGTCATGGCTAGTAGGGGTCTGGTTAAGGGCTTCTTCAAGTATTTACATTTGCATCATTGTTTCCTTGTTATCTCTCTGTTTTGAAGGTGTCATTCAATTCTGGGTAGTGACCTGGGCTCTGGGCCTGAAAAAGTGGCTCAAATCTCGGGGACGCTGGCACAACACTGGGAAAAATAGTCCCTAGACACTAGCATGCCTTGGCATGAGAGTGTCCAGAGCCTCCTAGATGTTGTCAGGTCCATATCATGGGAGCGTCTGGGGGTCAAGTGGTCTAAAACCTCAGTGGGACCCAAGGGCTAGCTTCCTGAGTAGTTGGGATGGTCCCTGGGAGTCCTGTAGCTAATGTGGAAGGTATGTATGGTATGTTTCCGTCGATTCCAATTCCTTAAGGTCACATAAGAGGTTGAATCTAATCATAGTAGCCTCTCATCACATGTTTACCCTGGTTGGCTGGTTACTTGGGTAGATGTGGGAGGAGGGTGTTACAACCAATTTGATTTTTCATTATATTCCTTTTAATTTTACAATACATATATATACGTGCCGAAGCATTCATAAACCCAAATCCACAAACCCTGGGTTAGAACATAATCGTAGTTCCCTTGACCAAATCTACAAAATACCATGGGCAGAAAACCATCATTCCAAAAACCATGTGAAAAACCCATGAAAAAGACCATGGGTAGGTCTGCCCACCATCTTTGGGTCTGCCCCCCATCCTTGGGTCTGCATTAAAAAAAAAACTTCCTAGGATGCTACCTAGGACCCCATGTGGGGGAGCTATTGCCCCTGCGAACTCCCCGACAGGGAGGGCTGCCTCCCCCCCTGTGACCCCCCTATTGTGCCTAGTGGAACATACAATGCTTGCAACTAGTCGTGGAAAGAATATAACACATACCCAACAACCTCTTCATCAACAATTATCACATCACTATCAATATTGTTGGTAGCGCGCCTGCCCTAGCTAGTGCCAAGGGAAGGAAGGAACGCTACACCTAGAAAGGAGAGAGAAGAGTGAAGTCAAGTCTTAATCTAGAGAGTCCCACTCTACAACCAACAAATTTCCAAAGGTAACTTCTAGAAGAAGTTAGTTACAATACAACTAGCAGTTTTGTAACAAATTTGAGTGGTTTCTCATATACCACTAGTGGTTTTAGGGTAGGGCCAAGATCTTGGAGTGCCTATATATAGGCCTCATTTTGAAATGTAAAATGGGGGGAAATTATTGGTTGTTGGGGAATCTTTGCCAAAACTTTATGTGAATTGCTAGGAAATGTTGAAGCGATTTTGGGGAAGGATTTTGAAGTAACTCTTGGGTTGTCTATCTTTTCTCATCATTTATGTGTTCATCTCACCTTTTATTTTGAAGCTTACAACTGATATGAAACAATTTTATGTAGTTTTCATGGCATTTTGGGTTGTGAACATGATTTGTTGTGTAAATTGTGTGGAATTTTTTTAATATCTCAGATGAAATGAATTATGGCATCAATGTGATTATTTGTTTTAGTTTTGCAAGATATATTAGCTAGCTTAAAGAGTATCTTGGCTTTCTTGATATTTCTTGCAAGGGTTTTAAAGGAACAAGTAACTTTTAGAATCATATGTTTTCTAATGGTTGAATTCTTAATTGCTCCTCTAACTTGGGTAAAACTTGATTATCCATTTTCATCCACCTTTTATTTTTTAAAATTTTCATGTCAAACACAAGGGTTATGAATGCTCCTACCCAATATCAACAAAAATGTGGTTCATCAAAGGATCTAATGTAATGGTGCTTTCCCCCAACCTTGATCCCAAACCACTCACAAATTACAACAACTTTAAAACATATTTTATAAATTCCAAAGACCTACGATGTACACCACATGCCCACGAAGAACATTCAAAGAAATTATACACAAATGATTTTGAAATCATATTTAGTTTGATTTTGCTTGTTGTCCAATAACAATTAACCATTTGAAGGAGGACATAATATAAACCCACATGTGGATTTAATGTCATGGTTGTGATTGAAATTCGACATACTATTTATTTTCTTGTGCCATTTAAAGGGGAAATGAGATGCATTTGACTTAAATATGTAATGTGTGTTTTTTTGGTTAATTTTTAAGTATGAATTCCACAATCATGTATGATTCTCAAAGAATAATTAATACATGGTTTTCTTATTTGTTGTAATGTAATCTTACATAAATTGTTGATGGCCCAAAGAATGAAATACAACCAACATCATGAAAATGTCGAGCATAAATTCCATTAATAGAAGTGAGATGACTAGAATTTAAACTATAATTTGAATTCTCCCGTTGGCCATACAACAAATAGAACATGTTTAGATGTTCCCATGCTTTGCACCACAACACAACGTGGTGTGACTCTGGGGAGCCAACATATGGTAAGAATTGGAGTGGAACATTCATAAAGAAAATGATTTTCATCATCTGTAGGAATCCATAATGGTTCTTTAATTTCTTTAATGGATTTTGCAGGAGGCTATAACTTTATTTTCATTGATTCTCCTTTAGAAATAGTCATATTTCCCAAGTAGCATTCAATATAGGCATCTATAGTTGCTAACCACGATTTTCCGAATATTTTTGGATATCCTCCTGTACTATTTTTGGTATGAAAAATAAGAAAATTAGTAGGATATTCCCATGAATCTATAGTGATAATGATATCTTCCAAAATACCCTCTAGTTTAATAGTGGACCTATCATCCATTTGCAATAAAGTTGGGGTTTTCCTCATGAGATTTTGAAGATTTAAGCTCCTCATAATTTCATTAGTCATCAAATTAATGGTTGCTCCAAGATCAATTAGAGTATTTGGAATGACCTTTTTTCCTATTTGTACTTGGACAATAGGAGCACCAAAATCCCCATATTTCAGATTTAAAGTTTTTCCAAACATAATTTTAAATAATTGACTAGTTACTTGGATATTAGGACAATCTCTTTTCTTCCTTCCTAGTTTACTAATACATAAATACCTTATAGCCTTGTTATATATTGGTATATCTTTGATTTCTTGGATTATAAAATTTTTATGTATTCATTTTTCAATTATTCTAGGATATCAAAAGATGGTAGTGTAATTGTCCTAGTCTTTGTACACCTTCAAGAAATGGTGGAGATTGAAAATGATCATATTTTTTCCGAATATTGAGAGTTCAACGATATAGATTCATTCTTCTCCTCACTAGTTTGTTGCTTTTCTTCACTAGCTTGTTTCCTTTTTTCACTCACATCCTTAATTCTGAGTGGCCTTGGATCTTCTAAAATTCTACCTAATCTTAAAGAGGTGGATTGAAAATTAACTACAACAACAATAAGGGTTGATGATTCACAAGAGTCATTGGTATAAATTACCTAACTTGATTTAACGTCTCGATTTGATTGTCGTTGTTGACCTACCTAACTTTCCCTAATATTTGGGTTTTGATTCAGTTGAGCATGTAATTAATTTGGCCTTGGTGCTTAGTTAAAATTATGCATTTGTGGTGGATGGAGTAATTTTTGTTGTTGTGGTCAATTCTAATATGTTTGGTTCAATTGTTGTGTATGTCATTTATTAGGAAAAGATTGCAGATTGGAATAGAATTGTGGATTGTAAGGAAGTGTATAATTTTAAGGATTTTGAACATATGGTTTCCAAGTTTATGGATTGTTAGAAAATTGAGAAGAAGGTAATTGTTGTCTTTGGTTGATCTGAGGATTATACCAAGGTTGATTAAAATACTAAGGATCTTGATTCCCTCTAGGAAATGGTGGTCAAAACTATCCAAATCGTATTTTATTAAAAAAATCAACTTGCTCAACATGTTGATCAGCTATCTAATAAACTCCTTTCAACCTTGGAAGTTGTATACAACTGTTGACATGACAATTTTCGAAGTGAATGCTACATACTTCTAAAAAAACTAACAACCGCTCATTTCTAGGATGTTTCTTATTGCATTGAGGACAAAATATAGCCAAATATTTTCATTGTCTTCTTATTTCTTTCTTTTTTTACAAAGCATCTAGCTACATAAATGAGTTTAGAATATCAATTTATGTATCCTCTTGTAAATTTCCAATTTCAGTTTTTGTTACTCCTAAACTATTCTTAGATGTAGGAGTTGTTGAACTTCTTATTCCTGTACCTTTTTTCATGTTTTCTCTTGAGTATTTATTAAATATTTCCCTAGTCACGTCATATGATAATTTATAAACATCTCCAAAATCTATAATATTCAAGGGCTCTATTATCTCCTCTCTAACTCCCCTTGAGAAGACTACCTTGAGTGATTCATCATCCAATTTACAATTTGTTGACCTTTTGTAGTTGAACTGAAAATGTTCAACATAATCCTCCAAAGTCTCATATGGTCTTTGATTCATTCTAAATATTTCATCTCTAGCCTCTCTTGCTTTGTAATAATCTTTGTATTTGTTCAACAAGTGTTTTTCATTTCTTCCCAAGTACCTATACTTCCTCCTCTTAATCCCATGAACCATCTTAGAGCGACATCTTTCAAAGTTGAAGGAAATAACCTTAACTTCTGGGACTTTGTCTTATAATCATAAGTTCTACACAGAACTTCAAATTCAAATAAGAAGGCATCAGGATCTTCTATAGGTAGTCCATAGAATATTGGAAGAATATAAGGGTTAATATTTATAATTTTAGCGTCATCTCTACTTTCTCTTATTGGAAAGGGAGGTTCTTCCTTTTATCCCTTCGATCTCCTCCTCTATTTCCTTCATCATGATCAGCCATATTGAAATAAAGAGTCTCTAATTTAGGGTCTATAGTTTCATACTCTTCTTTTATATATAGTCCAAAAAGGTTGTATTTACGAGTTTCATACTTGATGATTGCTTGTGATTTTCCTTTAGAAGTTCTTAAGCTAGAGGGAGTCTCTTGTTTTACTTCTTTTGGAATTGGTCTTAGAGGTGTTTTTGGAAGAAATCATCCCAACATATCCCTCTTTCTCCTCATTCATTCTCAATTCACTCCTTTGACAATTCATTATATCAAAATGTTTCCAAAATTGGCGTTTTCCCTATAAACAACGCAAAAAAATGGACTTCTACAATGTTCTCATAAAATTACTCACAATAACATCAATCTATGGTCATAAAATTTACAAAATGTTCAGCAAAATATATGAATTTTTGGGCTTTATGAAATTCCTAACTCAAGAAGTCAGAACAATAATTACAACTTATTTATAGTAATTACAATTAATCACAAGAAAATTTGTGCAAATCTTGTAGCTAAAAATCTATATTATTTCATATTAAAGACAGAGAATTGAAAAAAGAAAAAATATATCACATCAATGCTAATTAAAAATAGTGAAAGTAGCTATGGAGATAACTCACAACAAGAAATTAAATGGAAAAGAACACCATCTATCAACAAAACAAATTAATCTACTTTATTGAAAGAAATTTAATCTACAAATGTTGCCACAAAAATAAACTACAACTAACAAGAATACTCTCTTGAAAATAAATTGTTATGGAAATGAAATATAATTACGAAATGAAATTTTATGCTATAAAAATAGATGATATATATATGAAATACAAACTAAAACAAATGTGTGCATTAGAGAATATATGCTGTAAAATAGGAATAATCAAGCACAATATCAAACAATAAAATGTGGGAATGTATACAAGTAAGAAAATATAACCACCAGGACTATAGAGTGGCCCCTGTCTACATTTTTTTGGTGGATTGAAAGTTGCACACTATCAAGAACTCAAACAAGTGATTTTTATTAAGAAAAGATAACAATATAGATCAATTGAAAAAAAAATGAACCTTCTGATTTTGGTTCTCAAAGTTTTATACAAAAAAATAATAATTGTTTGATACTTTCTAGCATTTCTTGTTGACAATAAAGGAGACAACCAATTTCATTTACAGTAGTTAGGTGTCCCAAAACCTATCCATAAAACATAATTGTTTTAAGTGTTTTCCCATAACTTCCCTATTTTATCTTGATTTCAAGCCTCATGTGTTGAATGGCCTAAAGTGGGTGAGACAAAATAGAAAGATTGTGATGGAAAATAAAAAGTAAATGACAATAGAAAAACACTTGTTGTTGACAAAAGTTTCAACAACAGTGGTTTCCTTCATTGGAAATATCTTTGGCTATACAAAAAATATGTAGCGTGGTTGTATACTTAGTACAAATCTTAGTGTTGTAGAAAGGTACTCTAGCCTTAGTTCCATCCTAAAGATATTTTTAGCTTAATGAATTGTTGACAAAAAATACTATAATAATCATTACAATTGAAACTATAGAAAGGTACCTGTGAACTCATAATCAACCAACATTCAACAAAAAATGAAAATTTATTGACTAATTATAAAAAAGACTTTTTCATTACCACTAAATCCAACCACTATAGTTATATTGAATAATAAGGTAGTAATGGATGAAAATGGAGAAAACAAGTGATTTTTGTAAGGAAAGTGATGATTACACGATGGTAAAAGTGGTGATTATGAATGCCAATTTCACTCTTCATCACAAAGAATAGTCCTTTTTATCCTCTTTCTTTCATTTCCTTATGTAATATTTAAATATGTTGAGACAATGTTGTATTATGTATCCAAAAACAATCTCTACTTCTTACACATGTTCCAATTGTAGACTTGTGAGTAGTCGTATTCTTGGCTTGAATGACAAGAAAATTGCATAGCTTAATATTTTTAGGATGTTTTAGGAAAATACCATGCTTAATGTCTTCTTTTAATTCACCCATGTAACCTTCCAATAATTTTTCATTACTTATGTTACCTATCCTTGTGGCCAATACTTGAAAATTTTGAATTATAATATTCAATATCACCTAATTTCTTGGTTCTTTTCAATTGACTAAATTATCATTTAGAGGTCGGATTAGGTATGATGAGACTTAGACACTTGATGAAGTTATTTGGAAATTGAAGCACTGTTATGAGCATTCAAAGCGTAAGAATGAATCTCAGCAAGGATGGAAAGGGAAAGATAAAGGTAAAGGTAAATGGCAACTGAAAAGAGCAAGACCTCAGAATGCAAAAGAGAAAGAGAACGTTGCACCGCATAAGAAGTTCAATGCAGCTAGACAAGAACATGAGTCACAACGACATAATAGAGGTGAGGATACATGATGGTTGGAGTGTTGGACATGTGGTAAGGAGCATCTTAGGAAGGTTTGTCTGCAGAATCAGGGTGGTAGACCTCTGATCTTTAGTGAACAGGAGGCGCAGACTGTTGGGGATGTTCGGAAAAGCATTCCTCGTATCTATGCAACGTTGGATAACATGCAGACAAATCATCAGGCTTCTATCATTGAGATGGACGATAAGCTTTTTGATCAAGTTGTTTCTATTTTGATTGACCCTGGATCTAATTATAGTTATGTTAACCCCGACTTTTTGGATAAGTGTGGTTTGAATAAAGAAGTGCATGCAAAATCTTTTTTAGTGAAGTTGGCTACATGTACCAAGAAGAGAGTTCATCATTGATAAGAGCTTGTGCATTTGATTTGAGTGGTATACCTACATCAACACACCTGAATGTATTACCTTTGGGTTCATATAGTATGCTTTTGGGTATGGAATGGCTATATATTCATAGGACTAAAGTGGATTGTTATGACAAATCCATTGAATGCTTGGATGACAATGGAGAACATATAATATTACAGGGAAAGAAGAAAGCAACATCAGTTAGGATGGTGAAAACTATGCAGGAAAAGCGTAGTCGCAAAAAAGGATGTGTGTTATTTATAGTGCACATTTCTAGTGATAAAGGTAAGGAGGATGAGGATGTAGATATATTGAGAAGGTACCCGATCTTTCAACAGTTTCAGGATGTGTTTCTAGTAGAGATCTTAGAATTTCTGCCTCACAGGGAAGTAGAATTTTCTATTGAATTGGTACCAAGGGCAACACCAGCATCAAAGGCACCATACAGGATGAGCTCTCCAGAGTTAGTAGAGATGAAGTTGCAGTTGAAGGAAATGTTGTACAAAGGATACATTAGGCCAAGTGTATCACGGTGGGGTGCACCAATATTGTTTGTGAAGAAGAAGGATGGTACTCTCAGGTTATGCATCGATTACAGGAAGTTGAAAAAAGTGACCATCAAAAACAAATATTCATTGTTAAGGATTAATGACTTATTTGATCAGTTGAATGGATCCACAATGTTCTCAAAGATTGATTTGAGATCCAGATATCACCAGGTACGCATCAAGGAAGAGGATATTTATAAGACAACTTTCCAAACTAGGTATGGGAATTATGGGAATTATGAATAGTGTGTTGCGTCCGTATCTCGACAAGTTTGTTATTGTATTAATTGATGACATCTTGATATATTCTACGAATGAGGAAGAGCATCTTGAGCATTTAGTAGCAGTGTTGAGACTGTTGAGAGAGCATCAGTTGTATGCTAACCTCAATAAATGTAGTTTATTTTAGACAAAGGTACATTACTTGGGGCATGTGGTCTCCAAGGAAGGCATAACAGTGGATCTAGAGAAGATAAGATCTGTCATGGAGTGGGAAGCTCCTAGGAATGTGGATGAGGTAAGATCATTCATGGGGCTATAAGGCTATTGTAGGAGTTTCATCAGGAACTTCTCTAGCATTGCATAAGAAATTTGAATGGACATAGGAATGTGCAACAAGTTTTGAACATTTGAAACAATTGTTGTCAAATGATCCAATGTTAAATATTGCAGATCTGGACAAAGAGTTTCTAGTATGTACAAATGCTTGTAAGAGAGGGCTTGGTGGATTTCTTGTGCAAGAAGGACAGGTAGTATGCGATGACTCACGAAAACTGAATAAGCACGAGAAGAACTATCTAATAGATGATCTTGAGTTGGAAGCGATCATTCATGCATTGAAGATGTGGAGGCACTATCTTCTTGGCAAGAGGATTGCACTGATGAATGATCACAGTGGGTTGAGATATTTGTTTGACCAGCCGAATCTGAATTCCAGGCAAGCTAGATGGTTAGCAACAATCAACAAGTTTGACTTCGAGATTAGGTACATCAAGGGTAAAGAGAACAGGGTTGCAGATGCTCTTAGCCAGTAGATACAAGTGAATCATATAACAACTCTGAGCTCTTATGGGGCAGACTTGTAGGATCTGATTTTACAGGCAGGTCAGTAAGATAACATTTATATATAGCTTAGGAACATGTTACAAAAATGTAAATTTACATTTACAGGTAGTTGTAAAGGTTAGGTACAGGTGCAGATACAAGTGCACAAGATGTGGACTATCATCTCTCAGTAGATGGCTTGATTAGATTTATGGACAGGATATATGTGCCAAATAGTAGTGAGCTCAAGAAGATTACCTTGAGGGAGTTTCATGCGAAATGATATTCAAGTCACCCAGGATACCATAAGACATTGACAACAGTGAAGAAATTTTACTATTGGCTGAATTTGGAAAAGGATGTGCCTGAGTGTGTGGCTAGATGTTTGGATTGTCAGCTGGTGAAGGAAAAGTGTAAACATCCAGGTGGATTTCTACAGCCGATTCTGATTCCAGAGTGGAAATGGGAGGTCATTTACATGGATTTCATTATAGGTTTTCCGAGGAGATCTAGACAGCAAGATTCCATCATGGTTGTGGTGGAAAAGTTGAATAAGGTAGCACACTTAATTCAAGTGAAGACTACGTATTCAGCTAGCGATGTCGCACATGTGTTCATCAGAGATGTGGTCAGTTTGCATGGTGTTTTGAAGAAGATTGTGTTAGACATGGATGAAAAGTTCACTTCCAAGTTTTGGAAGAAGCTATTTGAAGGTTTAGATACAAAGTTGGCCTTCAAGACAAATTATCATCCACAGATAGATGGACAGAAAGAGAGGGTCAACAAGATATTGGAGGACATGTTGAGGATGTATGTGATGCATCAATAAAGGATATGGGAGGAGTACCTACCGTTGGTTGAGTTTTATTACAACAATGGTTACCAGGAATCACTGAGGATGAGTCCATTTGAGGCATTGTATGGGCGGATTTGTAATACTCCCATTAGTTGGAGTGACCTGGTGAACATGGTATTGATTGGACCAAACATGTTAGAATAAATGGAATAGGAAATGTAGGTGATCAAAAGAAATCTAAAGGCAACATAGGATAGATAGAAAAGCTATGCAGATTGGAATAGGTTGTTTAAGGAGTTTCAGGTTGGGGAACAAGTGTACTTTCACGTCAAGCCCAAGAAGAGCTACTTGCGGATTGGTTCATGTGCCAAGTTGGCACCTCGATTTTATGGACCTTTCAATATTCTTGAAAGGATTGGGCCAGTAGCCTATCGACTTGCACTGGCTCTGACAGTAAAATTCTATGATGTTTTCCATGTGTCATTTCTTAAGAAGTATGTTAAAGATGATGATCACGTGATTGAATGTCGGTATTGCAGGTGGAGCCAGATGGAGCCAAATGGAGAATTCCATTCAGAACCTTAGTGTATATTGTAGAGAAAGGTGCTCATGCTCCGGAATCGAACAATTGAGTGGGTTAAAGTGCAGTCGAAGCACTTTGGGCCCGATGAAGCTACATGGGAAATGGAAGATCAAATGCAGGCTATGTATCCTTCTCTATTCACTAGTTGAGCAAATGTCCTTGATATATGTTTTTGTATATGTCTTGGTATGATGTTTTGGTATATGTACATATGTATATGGATGTAAATACCACCATGACCTGTGTTATAAAGCTCCAATAAGCGGTATGGGTGTCAAGTCACTATGGTTGTCATGTTGGTTTACTTCTGAGCAGGTTGATAATTGTAAATAGTGCAACCAGCTAAGTTATAAATCTCCATGGTTAGTATGATTTTATTTCAGTAGTCTTGTTGGTTGTAGGTGTCATTGAACACCGAGGAAGGTGTTCCCCCAAGGTGGAGAGTTTTGTGACAACCTTGCTGAAAATTCCATGTAAATAAAATTAATAAAGGAAAAATAATAACCACGATTATGGGACACTTATTCCATGCTAAATGTTGGGCAAAAATTTCCTAGTGCGGGTGTTCATTTGGTTTATTATGGCTAAGGAAATTGGAAAAAAAAATGACAAAGGCTTTGGAAAGGAAAAATGGCATTTTTGGCAATTTATTTATGAAAATAGTGGAAATTAGGAGAAAAGGAAGGTGAAAGGTCACAAGTTGCATGTGAGGAGGAAAATGAAGGAAAATAATGGGAAAATGAAGAAAATAGAGGCCACATTAATAAAAAGGTTTCTAAGGATCAGTTAGTACCTTTTGTCAGTTTAGTTTTGGAGCTCTCTCTCTATTGTCTCTCTCTCACACTCTTGGACACTTAGAGTTTTCTTGTAGCAATTCATCATTGGATCAAGAAAGGAAAAGAGAAAGAAAAGATAAAGCAAGGAAGATTAGGATAAAGCAACTACAACAATTTTACTTGCAGGTATCGATTTGCATGTGTGATTTCCTTTTTAGATTTGGAATGCATGGTTATGCATGTGTGTTCTTGGTTCTCTTGTTGTCATTGGCAAGGATTTTTCCAGGTGTGACAGTGTTCTTCAACCTTGCCTTTCCATTTTTGGATAGCCTTGAGGTGATGGGTTGTCATGTTTTGGTGGAGTTGGATTTCCAGATGGATTCTAAGTTGAGTGAGGTGGATATATGAAAGGAAAAATACATGGCCTAGTGATACTTGAACCAGACTATGGATTGCAGTAAATCCACTGGCCTAGTAACCCCTGAACCAGATTTTGTGTTGCGGTAAACCCAGGTAATGTGTGCCTCAGTGGGCCTAGGAATCCTCAACTTCCTAGAGGTGGTTTCCCTTGATCAGGCCTAAGAATCCTTGCCAGTGAAAGGCGGGATATACGATAAAGCCTGGAGGGTGGTGTCTCGATCATGGCCTAGTGACCCCTGAATTAGACTGTGGGTTGCGGTAAATCCTAGGGACTAGGAGGCAGTAAAATCCCTCAAGGCATAGGTGGAGAAATCTGATGGCATCCATGCTCATTCGGTTCTTCTTTCGGTTATGAGTCCCACATTCATGTTTGGAATATGACACAAGGGTGACTGGTTGAAGAGAGTTTTGGCTTAGCCAATATTTAGTCAGATGGAACATGGTAGTCCCATACCAAGTTGGATTTTACATCCATCAATAAGAGTTCATGTACTTGATATTTTATGTGTAAATGTACTGGTTCATTTGTGGCATATATGACTGTCGTATCCTTATTATTTCTGTTGTTTATATGTTGGTTATGAATATGTTTTATGATAGTGAATAGTTGTCATCATGTTTTGATTTGTAAATGAATGAGAAATGAATATATGACATAATATATGATAATGTAGCTAATGTGATAAGGAACCAATGCTTCTTAGCGATTCTCAGATAATTATAAGACCCCTATGCTCAGATTTGTTGTTTAAACATGTAGAATGCATAATTGTGACATGCTTGACGAAATGCCTGTCATGGCTAGTAAGGGTCCAGTCAAGTCCTTGTTCAAGTATTTGCATCTATATCATTGTTTTGATGTTAGTTTTCATTTCTGAAAGTTTCATGGAGTTCTAGGCAGTGGCTTGAGTCCTAGCCTTCAAAAAGTGGCATAGAATCCAGAGTCACTAGCACAAAACTACCTAGAAAAGTTCCTAGTCGCATGCATGCCTTATTGTGGGAGCGACTAGAGGGTCCTAGTTGCATGCATGCCCATGTCAAGGGAGTGATTGAGGATTTAATGCATCAGAATGTCAGGCTGTCTCAGGGGCTGGTCACCTGGAAGGGTTGGATGGCTCCTGTGGGTTCTGTTGCAAGTGTGGAAGGTCAGATTGGTTGTGTTGTGTTGGTTCCACTTCCTTAATTGTACATGGGGAGTTGAATCAGATCATAGTAGTCTCTCGTCACATGTTTACTCCGGTTGGATGGTTACTTGGGTAGATATGCGAGGAGGGTGTTACATTGACTCTACCCAATTTTGTCTTACATGGGTATGGGCGATATTGTAATATTTCTTTGTACTTAAGTGTAAGTGAAATTACAAGTGTCAATTGTGAAATGTGAAGAGCCATTTTGAAATGAAGTCCAAAGGTCATGGTTGAAGGAAGTCAAATAGTCAAGAGGGATGATCCAGATCTTGGGGGGAGGCCCCCAAGATATAAAAATAATTGAAATGGATCTTGGGGAGGAGGCCCCCAAGATCTGAAAAGTTGCAATGCTAGAAAGAAAATGAGAGAACACACAATAAAAAAACCACAAAGAAACTTTTTATTAAAACAGATAATAACTGTAAGGACTACATTGTGGTGGAAAATATGTCCTTTCACAAATTGTGACTTGTTACTTATAGTCTTTTTCGGTTACAATACCACGGGTAAAATCCATGGGTGAATGAATACCATGGGTGGATGTGACAATACCATGGGAAAATACCATGGGTGGATGCCACTTATAATATCATGGGTAAATTCTATGGGTGGATGAATACCATGGGTTGATTCCATTTTCTTTTCAGATCATTCCTACCTCCTTAAGAAGCAATGGTCCCCATTGCGTGAAGTTTCCTCTTACGAAGCCTTTGTTGAATATGAAGAGTCACTGAAGAGAAGAGTTTTATGTGGTTAACCCATAACCACGATGAACGAATATCCGAGGATAGAGATACCCTGTAAGGCTTGTGACCGACTGTGATACTGACACTGTGCGGCCTAACAAATGGACTTCGATGAAGTGTGATTTTTTGGATGACCCATAACCATGATGAACGAAGATTTGAGGATAGAGATATCCTGTAATGCTTGTGACCAACTGTGATACTGACAGTGTGCGGCCTAGAAAATGGACTTCGATGAAGTGTGGGTTTCTGGATGACCCATAACCATGAAAATCAAAGATCCAAGGATAGAGATACCCTATAATGCGTGTGACCAACTGTGATACTAACAGTGTGCGGCCTAGCAAATGGAATTCAATGACAAGGATTTTGTGCAGTTGACCGCTAACTATGATGTTGATTGATGATGAAGTAGTAGGTGCCTACATAGTCTGGGGTGGGATGGCACGTCTCCAAAGAACCCAAGTTGGATGCTACTATCCTGAAACTGATGAATGTGAAGTAGGTGCCTACTAAAGCAGGGTGGGAGGTCAAGTCTCCAAAGGGAACCCACTCTGAATGCTGCTCCAGATTTAAAATTGATATAACTCGGTCAATATAACTCAGAATATTTATTATAACCTAGTTTTGGAAACAGAATGACCATTCTTCATCTTCCAATTTGTTGGAAATCCTTATCTGGATAGTCTCGAATCTCAGATTCACGCTGCAACTGTTCCGTCGCCACAAAAGTTCTAAAAAAATAACTGATTTTAAACCAACGATATCTCCCACATCCGAACTCCAATTCGACCTATTTGTTTTTTGAAATTGGGTGAATTTTAGAGAGGAACTCAGATCTGCAATCATTGTTCTAGAATTCTATACAAAAACTACAAAAAATTATAGGAGAGTCGTCGTCCACTAGTTTTTGTTGGAAAAAAATATACAACATAGCTGATTTTAAATCAACGATCCCTCATTCAGACTCTGATTTGATCGATGTTTTTTTTTTTTTTAATTTTGGTATTGTTTCGCAAGGAATCCATATTTTTTATTTGTGTTTGTAAATTTTTCACCAAAGGTTTCATATCTGATATGCAAAATTGCCGCCCAAAATTATTCTTGCAAAAAAATGAAAAAAGGAAAATTCTTCTTGCTTGGCCCAAGAAAGTGCTCTGTGGAGGTCACAGCACGTGCCTGAAGTTTGTTAAATATTGTTGCAAAAATTTGAAACTGAAATATCCATTAAACCCTCATTCCCATGGAATCGTAACCTGCTATGATAGCACTGATCTGGATCTTTGGGGAAGGCCCCCAAGATCTGAAAAAAATTGAAATGGATCTTGAGGGGGAGACCCCCAAGATCTAAAAAATTGTAATGCCAGAAAGAAAATGAGAGAACACACAATAAAAAACCACAAAGAAACTTATTATTAAAACAGATAATAATTGTAAGTACTACATTGTGGTGGACAATCTGTCCTTTTACAAAATGTGACTTGTTACTTTAAGTCTTTTTCGATTATAATACCACCGTTAAATTCCATGGGTGAATGAATACCATGGGTGGATGTGACAATGCCATGGGAAAATACCATGGGTGGATGCCACTTACAATACCATGGGTGGATTCCACTTATAATACCATGGTAAATTCCATGGGTGGATGAATACCATGGGTTGATGCCATTTTCTCTTTGGATCAAGGGAAGTCAAAGAGTCATAAAGGGAGATGAATAGGCACCCATTTTTTTATAAATATACCCTCATTAGTCATGTAAAGGGCTTTTGGCTTAGGAGCAGAATCTTGGGAGTTTTTGAGCCTTGGCTTCTCTATAGCATAGAAGGAGTATCTTTATTTGGAGGAGTAGGTGTTGGATTCATGTTCTACTATTGGGACTAGTGGTTCGTCAATTGTATATGTATGATTGGGACTTTCACTTTAATAAAAACTCAAAGCCGACACATTTTCATGCATATGTTGTGAATGTAGTAGGACTATTCTTGTTATGTTTGCAATATATGTTATTTCAGTTATGCTAACACTTATGAACTACTTCATTTTCATTAGTATGAATCTTTTTGAATGCATTCTATTGTATATTTCTATCATGGTTAACTTGTGAGCTATTTTCAGGCTAACTTGTGATGCCTTTTATGCTCATGTTTTCCTTTCAAGCTGCGTACTATTACAGGCTGCTAAAGGGCTCACTCACTTTCCCTTTGCTGTGTTAGAACATTTCATGAATTGCACTTGATCCTTCACAAAGCTATAGACTTGTTTCAACAAAGTCATGAATACATCATTATATGTGTTATTGAAACCAAGGCATAACACTAAATCCCACTATTTCGGCAATTGGGCCATATTCCGTATGGGGATCCTACTACAAATGGTGCGAGGTCTTATTGGGACTTCATATCGAGGAGACCTCCTGAATATTGGTGGGTCTAGCATTTTCAACAAGACCTAATGAGGAGAATGGTTCAAAGAGTTTGGAAGAGAAGGAAGAAAATCAACCTTAAAATTTAAGGAAGTCCACTTGAAAAATAAGGAAACCAGACATGTGCAATTATAGTCCATTTCATTTTAGATGTATATTTGTTTCGTTTGCTACAATAAACAAGCTTGAAGTCATAATGGAGATAGAAAATAAGGAGTCTTAGATATTGGTCATGAATGAAGAAATGGATGCATTTGGAAACAATGATACATGAGACTTGGTACAATTGCTTGATGGATGAAAACCCATAGTGTCATGGCTTCGAATTGATGCTACTCTTACTTCCATACGATGCCTTTTTGACCTTATACACCCTACTTTCATTCAAGTCTTATCCTCTTTTCCACACCTTAAATTGGAAAAGGCCACCTATAGGGATACAAGGTAAATTATTGATTATTATTGTTTTTCCATTTTTTTAATAATTTAAGGAGCTTTTTTAATTTTATTTTCCACTAATGATGGTTTTAAATCTAGGTCTTGTAACCCATACAACATCTGACAACCCACCTCCATAATTAGTATAGTTGTGCACCTCCAGAGTGAAAACCACAATATGGGTTTTCTTCCCCACACCTTTAGGAAGCTTCTATATTCACAAGATTAGCTTCAGGTCAACCATGGTAGGAATTTTTCATTGATCAATTCCATGTTCAACAAATCCCATCTTGGAGGATTCAAATAGGGTAAATTGTGCTTGTGCAACAACTCATCTAATATCACATGCCCCAACCAATTTCTAGTTTATGTAATGTAGTTTGATTCTAAAAATTCTATGGGAATCCACTAGGATTATCCAACTTAGTTTATCATGATATGGATCGATGGTTCTAATGCATGAGATAGGTGAGTCATCAAATCCACCTTCTCGTCGCATTTACAATGTAAAATTTGTATAAGTCGACCTGTTGTAGATCGTAAAGACCAATCGATCTCATAGCAATTAAAAGTATAGTGTTTTGAACCCATCTCTCAATTTATCTTATTGTTAGGCACTCTTCTATGTTTCTTATGTATTTCAAGGACTAATACAAATCCATTGTTGGTACTTTCCTACAAATCATTGCGGTTTGAATTGTGCATGATTTATTTTCCTTCTTAAGGAATCATGACACTGGTTGGGAAGGGACCACGAACTTAGCTAAATTGCCCCTATATCATCTAAATTTGTAATGTAGTTTTAGTTTATATTTATTTTATAGATATCATATGTTAACTCTTTCAATTTATAGCTAAACTGTATATTGATATTTTATTTTGTAATTGTATTTCCTACTAATTCCATGTTTCATAAATAGAATGAAATTCATTTAATATCCTTTGATTTAGAACCATGAATATAAAATGATTCCTTTTCATTTCATAAAAAATTTTGTATGTTAATTCTTTGATTCATAACTAGGTTTGTAACTCTCTCTCTTGGATGCATTGATGCTCTATTTGTTCATAAGGTTATTTCTTATCGTTGATTGTCACTTGTAGAAGTAAGATTAACCACTGAAGGGTAAGGTTAACATGTTGCATATCTTCAAGTTTGCATGAACGCCTTGTCCAATCATCTTGAAATATTGTAACCTATCAAGAACGGGCTCTATGTTGACACCCTAGTTATCATGATATCTCTTAGGTTTCCTTCTTTTTTTTGCATTTATTCTATTTTTTGAGTGAGATTTCTTACTAAAGGGAATGATATACATTGTAACCCTTCCTTGGCTACATGAACACTCTATTATGTGATTGTGAAATATTTCAACCTATGGTGAACGGACCCTATGTTGATACCACAAATAACAAATATGTCCAATTTCATTTTTGAATGCATTTATTTTGATCATAGTTACAGTGGGCTAGATTTAGGATTTGAGATTATTTTTGTAAATGAGATAGGAACAATCAACCCATAGCTAAGTGAAAGACTATCTCTTGTGCCCTAACAAAATTGTTCTTAAGCTTGTCATCCAGTAAATTAGTCTCCTATAGCATTGATGTGTAAGTTGTGTGGTTTTTATAATCTTATTTCAATTTTGTAGTAATAGATTAGAAGGTCCACAAATATTTTGAGCTCTACACATGTGGTGATAATATCTCTAAGTTTATATTCTCAGATTGATAATTTGATGTATATAATTTAGGAAATTGAATCGACGAACACATAGTATATAAAAGGGTGCTAAAAAATCCCTGAGGGTTAGCTCAGTTGATTGAGTCTTCGTCGTTAAAGCACCTCTCCTATTGAGAGGTCATGTGTTCAATTCTCTCAACATTCTTGGGGTCAAGCTCCATAGTTGAGCCAGAAGGAAGTGATCCTTTCGGATAGCTATTCTTGGTACAAATATTTCATGGACGTAACAGTCACCAATATCTTGGGATTGTGAACCACATTGGAAAAAACCCAAGGAAAAAAAACAGGTGCTAAAAACAAATATTGATTTAGAGGACAACGTTAAAAATAAAAATGCAAGGATGTTTGTGAAAGAATACTCCTAGGTTGAGGGGATGAACATTGGTGAGATCTTTTTTGTAGTTGTTAAGTTAACATATATTATTATCTATAATAATAACTTCTGATATGGCGATAAAAAAGGATATATGTGAAAACAATTTCTAAATGGTGATTTAAAGGAGGAGATAGCGCAACCAAAGTGCTAAAGTAAAAAAGGTAAAGAATAATTGGTTTACAAATTGAAAAATTCTTGAGATGTTCTCAAAAATACTTCTAAAATGTGATACCAAAAGTTTGATTCTTTTGGTAAGGTATTTGGATTAAGAGCCAAATTAGTTCACTATCTGTATCACAAACAAAATGGTGGATATTTCTGATTATCAATCTATATGTCTAGATAATATATTACTCTTTGGTAACAATGAGGATGTGATTCGTGATTCAAATTCTCATTGTTTAATAAAAATTGAGGTGAAGGGATTAGGAAATTCAAAATATATCTTAGGAATGTAGATCATGATAGACAAAGAAAATAGAAATCCTTGGCTGAACTAGAGTAAGAACATAAATTTTTAGTTATAGATTTTTCACATGGTAGATTCTAGTCCATTAAGCATTATGGTTTCTATGAGAACTAAGTTTTTAGTTGAGTAATGTCTAACAACATCCACAAAGATGGAGGATATGGCTTTGGTTTCTTATGCTAGTTCAGTTGTAGTTTGATGTATGTTATGGTTTGTAACAAGCCATTCATTTCCCAAGTAGTGGGAGCCTTGAGCCGATTCATGCCTAATATTAAACATAGACATTGACTATAGTGGAGAGCATTTTTAGGTATTTGTGAGGTACTTCTAAATATTAAATTTTTTAGATATCATAGTGATGTTTTGGGGGATCTGCACTTGGTGGATATACAAGATTATGTGGATTTTGAGTGGGCAAGGGATGTACATGGAAAGAGATCTATGAGGGATACATGTTTCTATTGTTTTCTAGAAGTCAATAAGATGAGCAAGTGACAAGATTTAGTTTCTTTATTCGCAATAAAGGCAGAGTATGATGATATGTACTTATGTTTATAAAAAAACCATTTGACTTATGGAACTATGTTCAAAAGCGATGCTAATCCATAGAGTTATTATAATTCAATGTGATAGTACCAGTGTCATTTGTTTGTCTAAGATCGTTACTTTTCATGTGAAAACAAAACATATAGATCCAATACCATTTCGTTATGGACATGATAGGAAAGGGAAATATGAAACTAGAGAAAATTGACATTTTGTAGAGTGTTGCATATGCATTGACAAAACTAGTGAGCGTAGGGAAATTCAAGTGGTGTTGGGATTATATGAGCCTTATGGCCCCTAACTATTAGCTCACAATTTGATGCATTCTCCCTTATAATATTGCATGGTATATGACAAGTGGGAGAGTGTTTGGACGTGTGTGTCTACACCTTGTAATCGTGAAACAAGTAATGATTGCTAAGTTGTAGCACAAAATAAAGGCTAAGCATTAGTAGGGAATAAATATTGATTAGTGATAGGGAATAAATGAAAATCACTAGCAAGCAATGAATGTTAAACATTAAGAGTTGGGCAATTAATTGGCAATGGTTTCTAGCATGTAGAGTTAGAGAATCACAAATCGCTTATGGTTTGTTGTGCCTGTTTATTGAATGCTAGGATTAGAGAAAAATAGAATGAGTGAGTTTCAACTTATTGTTAGGTTGTCAAAACTTATTTGAAATCCTTATCTTATTATTGATGATGGGTTGAAAGCACTTAAACTCTTTAATGCATTATAAATATCTAATGTTATTTAATATACTAAGCATACAGGTTGAAAGCCCGTAAACTCTTTAATGCATTATAAATATTTAATGTTATTTAATAAACTAAGCATACTTTAGATTGGGATTTTTCATAAAATTATTTTACAATAATTTATTGTTTAATTCATTTTACAAATTTTTCTTTTATTAATTAATATAAAAATATATATTTTACACTTTTATTTTTATTTTTTAGAAAAATAATTAAATAATAAAAAAAAACAAATTTAGAAAATAAAAAGATTATTTGTTCCAACGCACATCTCAAACCACTCTCCTTATCATATAAATATAATTAATGTGTAACAAAACTTTTGATACTTTTATGAAAAAAAATAAAAACATCAAATAGTTATACCACCATAATTGCAAAAAAATAAATATATAAGATGCTATGTTACTATCGAAATGAGGATGGATATAAAGGGTGCATATAAATTTTGGTGTTAAAATAAATATGGTAGATGCTATATAAGTATCGAAATGAGTATAGATATCATCGCATCTAACTTTATGATTTCATCTCAATTATGCATATATATATATATAAAAATTAAAATAAATTTACAGAATTAATTTTTTATTAATATTACAAATAATAATATTATTATATAAATAAATTTAATTAATTGAAATATTTGATTAAGAATCCATTTAAATAAATATTAAATCATATTATAAAACTGTATATTTTCAATTTAGTTTTATTGAAAAATTTATTAGTTTAATATATTACTCTTATAATATCAAGAGTCAAGATTAGTTTTCGCTGTGAAAATCAAGAACAATATAGATATGTTTAGGTTTTAGGTTATACTTCCAACAAGCCTATGTCTTATATATCAAGGTTTGAGACAAATAGTGAATATGAGAATTTAGGAGGTGATTGTTTTTGGTGATTCCTTGAATATAATTCAACCCTTTTCAAATACAATGTTAAGTCAAATGTTCAAGCATATTTATCAGTTGTATCAGTGTATCCCTAAGAAGAAATGTCTCCATGTTCTCATATCAAACTCTAAGGCTAATGACATGGCTAATTTGGGATTAAGGATAAATCAAGGTGAACTTTGGTGGCAAGGGAAAAAGGGGTATGTCCCCTTATTTAGTGGTTAATAATGAGACTCAAATATTAAAGCTAAATAATAATTCCTCATGGTTTAATGTAACATTTTGTTTCTTTGTAAATTTGGTTTTTGTTAGGTCAGTGTTCAGTAATTTACAAGCAAAATATTGTAGACATTGTAGCATTTTGTTCAAAAAATTTAAGGTCAGAATTTTGTAAATGATAGTTGATACATACTCTCTTCTAACCATATCCACTAATTCCCTACTGGGAGTGCATTTAAGGAGGGGCAGGATGCTAGAGCACATGATTGACATATGTGCATTGTTAGTGGGTGATCAAGTGTCACAGTTCGATGATAGAGGTATCGTCACCACCTGTCCAATGGCAGTGTACGTGTGCCCTCCCTACGGTTTTCATGATCAATCATGCTGGCCATTGTCTTATCAATTTAAAGAGGTGCAGGTGGGTAGTAGTGAAGTATCATCCGATATTCCCTTGTTTGGTAGTTTCCGGCAGTCAAGTTTTCTCATGGAGACATCTGAGAACAGGGAGCACATGTTTGGAATATTACATGCAGGCTTCAATAGGTGTGCCCATGCACCCACCTGTCTCTCCTGTGTGATTTCAACTATACACTCAAGTTTTCATCCACGCTGCTCACTTGCAAGGAATTGTCTTTATAAATATGGTGGCCTTGCTACAGTATGGTGGTTCTTCTGTTTCATGTTTGTTGATGCCCACCATCTGCTCCTCATACCTAAAGATCTGTTAACTAATTTCTATCATACCTCCTTACCTCTCTCAGTGTACTTCATTCATAGTCTATTTCATTTTGGGTCTGGCACGGGCATTGTTTGTGGTAGGTGCCCATGTTATTTGTCTTGTTTGTTCACAATATAATGACTAATCTTGCTTTCAAACTTGTCACTGTATTGCCATCTGCTTCCTCTTATTTACCTAATTTAGCCGACATTTCGTTTAATTGACACATCCTTGTTTGCAGTGTATGGTACTCAGTCACCAATATCTTGGGATTGTGAACCACATTGGAAAAAATCCAAGGAAAAAAAACGGGTGCTGAAAACAAATATTGATTTATAGGTCAATGTTAAAAGGAAAAAAGCAAGGATGTTTGTGAAAGAATACTCCTAGGTTGAGGGAGATGAACATTGGTGGGATCTTTTTTGTAGTTGTTAAGTTAACATATATTATTATCTATAACTGATATGGAGATAAAAAAGGATGTATGTGAAAACAATTTCTAAATGGTGATTTAAAGGAGGAGATAGCACAACCAAAGTGCTAAAGTAAAAAAGGTAAAGGGTAATTGGTTTACAAATTGAAAAATTCTTTATATGTTCTAAAAAATACTTCTAAAATGTGATACTAAAAGTTTGATTCTTTTGGTAAGGGATGGGGATTTATAAGAGCCAAATTAGTTCACTATGTGTATCACAAACAAAATGGTGGATATTTCTGATTATCAATCTATATGTCTATATAATATATTACTCATTGGTAACAATGAGGATGTGATTCATGATTCAAATTCTCATTGTTTAATACAAATTGAGGTGAAGGGATTTGGAAATACAAAATATATCTTAGGAATGGAGATCATGATAGACAAAGAAAATAGAAATCCTTGGCTGAACTAGAGTAAGTACGTAAAATTTTTGTTATATAATTTTCACATGGCAGATTCTAGTCCATTAAGCATTATGGTTTCTATGAGAATTAAGCTTTTAGTTGAGAAGTGTCCATCAACATCCACAATGATGGAGGATATGACTTTGGTTTCTTGTGCTAGTTCAGTTGTAGTTTGATGTATTTTATGGTTTGTACTAAGCCATGCATTTCCCAAGTAGTGGGAGCCTTGAGCCGATTCATGCTTAATATTAAACATAGACTGTTAGGCCCCTATACTACTAGTGTAACCCCGTATTGTTATTAGCACAACCCCCTTATTATATTGTTGTACCCATGTAGTCCCCATATTGTTACTATTGTGCCCCATAGAAGCCCACTATTGTTATTATTATGCCCTTACATTATTATTGTTATGTCGGCTCTGATTATGTTATGACCCCTTAGACTCCTATATATAGAAAGGGGGTATTTTCATTTGTATCATCCAAGAATTGTTCATTTATGTAATGTAAAGGAGGTTGCCCCCTCGAAGAGGTTGAATTCTAAGGTGTTAATCTATCTTTTCTATTTTTTTGTGAGCTGGTTTCATAACATTTGGTATCAGAGCTTTGGATTCTAGGGTTTCGCTGCTCCAAATAGGTCAACGTGGCATTTTTGCTATAACTATTTCGCTACAAAGTTTCAAAAGCTAAAGAAAAAAACCCATTTTAGACGAAATAGGTCTAAACCTTGGCTCCGAATTTCAGAACTTGTCTCGCTATATTTTTGGAGATATAGTCTGAGGAAGTTAGGGTTTTTGCAGACCCTCGAATTAAATTCCAAACAGGTGACCTGGGGAAAATAGACATAACTTTCTCTCTGAGCATTAGATTGAAATTTCATAAGAAGTTACAGAAAGAGGACGGAGTGTAGTTTCCTATGTATAGTTTTCAGATCCTAAGGTCAAAACAATGACACGTGGCACTTTATACAAGTTCGCTCTTCTGAAAAGGTCTATAATCAGGTCACTGTGGGAGATTTGGCATAACTCTTTCTTGGAGAATCCAATTTGGATCAGACTGGTGGCATTGGAAAGAGGACGCAGAGGGTTACTGCAGGTCGCAATTTTAGAACTGGAAGATCTGAAATTACAGAGTTACAGTCGTTTCAAGATCGAGCTCCTAAAATCAAGAAAAAGCGAGATGAGGAAGTTTGATGGCAAGGATCCGGTAAATTGGATACTACAGATGGAGAAATATTTTGATCTACATGGTGTACCACTATTACAAAAGGTATGTATTGCATCTAATTATTTAGAACCGAATCAATTTTTATGGTATAAAGGGCTTTGTTCTCGTAAACCACTTGTCATGTGGTCAATTTTCACAGAGGAAATGATAGCACATTATGAGGATACAAAGAGAAACTCCTTCTTTAGCCAATTGATAAATCTCAAACAAAAGGGTTCAATGGAAGAGCACATTGAAGACTTTCAAAAATTGAATAGAAGGGTAAATTATATTCCAGAGACGCAAAGGATTGATGTCTTCATAGGCACTTTAAAGGATAACATTCAACATGAGGCTCGTTTTTGGGAACCTGATTCATTGGAGGAGGCATTCGAGTTGGCAAGAAAAATTGAAAGAGAAATTATGAAAACAAGGAATCCCACCACTCATGACTATAATTATGGAAGTGTTTCTTCTCCTAGCCTTCCATAACCTACAAGGCTTACACCACAACAATTGGAAGAAAAAAGAGAAAAAGGGCTTTGTTACAATTGCGATAGGAAATGCACTAAAGGTCATAAGCGTGCTGAGAAGAAATTATTTTACATAGAGTATGAAGAGGAGGAAGAAAAGGATCAAGAAACATCAAAAGAAGAGGATATACGCCAGGACCCAACCCCAAAGAAAGAAGAAATAAATCTGACCATATCTTGTAAAGCATTGGCAGGAATTACCACTCCTCAAATTCTCAAGATAGAAGGACATATCAAGAAGAAAAAGGTTCAATAAGTGAAAGATAACATCAAGAAAGAAGAAATGAGTCCAACCATATCTTGTAATGCATTGGCCGGAATTACCACTCCTCAAACTATCAAGATAGAATGACTGTTATGAAACCAGCTCAAGAAAAAGATAGAAAAGATAGATCAACGCCTTAAAATTCAACCTCTTCGAGGGGGCAACCTCCTTTACATTACATAAATGAACAATTCTTGGATGATTCAAATGACAAAACCTCCTTTCTATATATAGGAGTCTAAGGAGTCACAATATAACCCAGCCGACCTAACAATAATAATATAAAGCCACAAAAATAACAATAGAGGGATTCTATGGGGCACAATAATAACAATATGGGGGCAATAGGGGCACAACAATATTAATAAGGGGTATAACTACAATAGTAATGGGGTAATCACTAGTATTATAGGGACCCAACATGCCCCTCTCCTTCAAAAAAGTGTTGTCCTCAACGCTTGAGTAGTTCTGGATACTTCTGTATAAAATTCTCATCCTCCCATGTGGAATCTTCAGCGGATAAGTTCTTCCACTTGATAAGATACTCTGAAATTGATCGATTTCGTAGCTGTCGAGTTCTTGTTTCTGTGACTGCTTCCGGTTCCAATATAATTTTTCCTTCCTCGTCAAGTTCTGGCAATATTGTTTGAACTGGGAGCTTGTCGCCTATAACCTTCTTTAAACATGAAACATGGAAAACTGGGTGCAATCGAGAAGCTGCAGGAAGCTCCAATTTGTATGCCATAGTACCAATCTTTTGCAACACCTTGTACGGACCATAATACTTTGGTGATAATTTATTATCCTTCTTAGCTTGCTTGAGGGACATTTGCTTATATGGTTGTAGCCGTAGGAATACCCAATCACCTACATCAAAACTTCTTTCACTGCGATGTTGATCTGCCTGTTGTTTCATTCTATTCTGTGCCAACACGAGGTTATCCTTTAAGAGTTGGAGGACTTGTTGTTGATGTTCGATGTGATGTTCCACTGCTTGAACCTTAGAATTTTCTCTTAAATATGATGTGATGGATGGTGGTTGATACCCATAAAGTGCCATAAATGGGGTCATTTTTGTTGTTGTATGGAAGGAAGTGTTATACCACCATTCAGCCAGAGGCAACCATTTGACCCATTGTGTCTGTTTATCAGATACAAAGCAACGAAGATATCCTTCCAAACATTTGTTTACTATCTCAGTTTTCCCATCAGATTGAGGATGATAAGATGAGCTATGAGCTAACTGAGTACCAAGACAAGAAAATAATTTTGTCCAAAAATTTCCAGTGAAAATGGGATCTCTGTCACTTACAATAATCTTTGGGTTTCCATGTAGCTTTTGAATTGTTTCCATAAATGCAGTAGAAACTGTACTGGCTTTAAATGGATGTGATAATGCACAAAAGTGTGCATACTTGGTAAGTCTGTCAACTACCACCATGATGACACTCTTTCCCTCAGACTTGGGTAAACCTGTGATAAAATCCATTGAAACCTCCTCCCAACGTTGGCTTGGAATGGATAAAGGTTGTAATAGACCTGGTGTCTTAATTGTTTCAACTTTATTTTGTTGGCAAACCAAACATTCCGCCACAAACTTTTGAATATCTGATTTAAGGCCATCCCAAAAAAATTCCTTCTTAACCCTGTGGTAAGTTTTTAAAAATCCTGAGTGCCCTCCTAAGGGAGAAGTGTGCAATTCCATAAGAATCTTTTGTTTTAGCTGGGAATTCTTACAGAGGTATAAGCGATCTTTGTACCATAACGAATCATTTTGCCAGCTAAATGTATCAGACGTACTGGAATCTTGTTGTAACTTTCGAATAAGTGCCCACACTTCTTCGTCATTCTTCCATTCCTCCCTTGCTTCGTTTATCCAATCTGGTTGGATAATAGAAATGGCGCACAACAATGCTTCCACATCCTCATCCTTTCTTGAGAGTGCATCTGCCACCACATTTTGCTTCCCTTTTTTGTAGATGATTTCAAAGTCATAACCCAACATCTTTGTGACCCACTTTTGTTGCTCTTCAGAGGATAATCTTTGTTCTAAAAAGTATTTAAGGCTATCATGATCCGTTTTTACCTTGAAGTGTCTTCCCATTAGGTAGGGTCGCCATTTCTTAAGTGCATGGAGTATTGCCAACATTTCCTTCTCATAAATAGCTTTGCTTAAAAACTTTCCCTTGATTGGACGACTTTCAAAAGCAATGGGTCTTTCATCTTGCATTAGAACAGCACCAATTCCATTTCCTGAAGCATCACATTCCACAATAAAGGTTTTTGTGAAGTTCGGTGTAGCTAAGACCGGTGCTTGGCACATTGCCTCTTTAAGATGTTCAAAGGCCTTTGTTGCTTCCGGAGTCCATGAAAATGCATCTTTCTTCAATAATGTTGTTAGAGGTGCTGCTATTCTCCCATAATTCTTAACAAACTTGCGATAATACCCTGTCAACCCAAGAAATCCTCGCAGATGCTTTATGGATGTGGGGATTTTCCATTCCTTAATGGCTTTAATTTTGCTAGGGTCTACCTTAACTCCTTCATGAGATACAATATGACCCAAATATTCCACCTCCTGGACTCCAAAGAAACATTTGGATCTTTTTGCATATAATTGTTTCTCCTCCAATAGTTGTAGCACCCTGTCAACATGTTCAACATGATCCTTCCAAGACTTGTTGTAGATTAGTATATCATCAAAAAATACTAACACAAATTTTCTAAGGAATGGTTTGAAAATTGAATTCATCAAACCTTGAAATGTTGAAGGTGCATTGGTAAGGCCAAAAGGCATGACCAAAAATTCATAATGACCCTCATGAGTTCTAAATGCTGTTTTCGGAATGTCTTCAATCTTCATTCTGATTTGATGATATCCTGAACGAAGATCCAACTTGGTGAAGTAAATTGATCCATGCAATTCATCCAGTAATTCATCAATGACAGGAATGGGGAACTTATCTTTAATAGTGAGCTTGTTGAGCTCCCTATAATCCGGACACATGCGCCATGATCCATCCTTCTTGTGCACCAATACTACTGGAGCAGAGAAAGAACTTTGACTCGGTTGAATTATACCAGCCTCTAGCATTTCTGCAACCATACGTTCAATTTCACTCTTTTGGACATAGGGATATCTGTACGGCCTGATGTTTGGAGGAACACTTCCTGGAATCAGATGAATAGCATGATCATGATCACGCATAGGTGGGAGACCTTTGGGAGTCTCAAATACCTTGGAATGATTGTCCAGGACTTTTTGGAGATCTGGAGAAATAGATGATTCCGATGTGGAAACATCTAGCGAACATAATTGTGCAATTACACCTCTTTGCTCCTTTTTTAGAAGCTTTGTCATACCATTAGAGCTGATTATCTTTCCTGGTTTCCCTGCAATACCCCTTAATTCAACTTCCTTTCCTTCGATAGAAAATTTGATGAAAAGTTCTTGAAAATTAAAAGCTATTGTACCCAAGGATTGTAGCCATTGGACTCCTAGTACAACATCAGCACCTCCCATTGGAATGGAAAGCATTGGGCTAGTCAATACATATTCTCCCATGGATAGCTTGATATTATGGCACTTTCCAGAGCAATTTATTGTTCCTCCATTTGCAATCATCACTTGACACTCTGGTGCTGGATATAGGAAGCAATTCAATTCTTTTGCTACCTTACAATGAATAAAATTGTGGGTGCTTCCTGAATCAATCAACACTATTACCTTTTTCTTCTTGATTTGTCCTTCTATCTTGATGGTTTGAGGAGTGGTAATTCCCGCCAATGCATTACAAGATATGGTCGGATTTATTTGTTCTTCATCTAGGCTTTGTTCCTGGAGTATATCCTCTTCTTTTGACCTTTCTTGCTCCTTTTCTTCTTCCTCTTCACAATCTATGTAGAATAATTTCTTCTCAGCACACTTATGACCTTTAGTGTATTTGCTATCACAACTGTAACAAAGCCCTTTTGCTCTTTTTTCTTCCAATTGTTGTGGTGTCAACCTTATAGGTTGTGGAAGACTAGGGGCAACAACACTTCCGTCTTTATAGTTGTGAGTGGTATGCTTCCTGGTTGCCATAATTTTGCTTTCCATTTTTCTTGCTAACCTGAATGCCTTCTCTAATGAATCAGGTTCCCAAAGGCGAACATCATGTTGGATATTATCCTTTAAAGACCCTATGAACACATCAATCCTATGCTCCTCTGGAATATCTTTTACCCTTATGTTCAATTTTTGGAACTCCTCAATGTGCTCCATTATTGAACCCTTTTGTTTGAGACTTATCAATTGGCTAAAAAAAGTGTTGCTTTTTGTATCCTCATAATGTGCTATCAATTCTTCCGTAAAAATTGCCCAAGTGATAAATTGTTTACGAGAGCAAAGCCATTGATACCATACAAACTGATTTGGTTCCAAATATAAAGTTTCCATACGTACCTTTTGTGTGTTTTGCACATTATTGAGATCGAAGAATTGCTCCATCTGTAATATCCATGTGGCGGGATCCTTGCCATCAAACTTCCTCATATCGATTTTTGGAATATGGTGAGTCTTCGATCCAACATTAGAGTCTATGGAATCATGATTAACATTTCTTTTGTTCTCATCATGAGTTTCCTTTAGTACCCTTTCACCATTAGTGACCATTTCTTGTAGCAACTTATTCATATTTATCTTCAATTCTTCCATCTTATCATCCATGCCATCAATTTTAGCGTCCATGCCATTCACCTTAGCTTCCATGCCATCCATATTAGCTTCTACACCTTTCTTTAAACAATCCATCTTAGCTTCTACACCTTTCTTTAAACCATCCATCTTAGCTTCTACATCTTTCCTTAAACCATCCATCTTAGATTCTGTTGCTTTTTGTGCAAGTGACACTTGTTGCACTTGTTCTTGTAATTTTGATATATCATGTAGCATTTCTTCCTCTTCTTCATGAGTCATGCTAGAGCTTTCAGGTTCCTTACTAGGTGTTTTCATTTTCTTTCCTCGGGGCATCAGTTACCGATAATAATTCTCTACTATGCCCTTTGAATTCCTTCAAAATAAATTTTCAAACCAAGCTTAAGCAAAAATTTAAGAAAATCTACACACCTTTTTTCACTTTGTAGGAGCTCGATATTGCCTCTGATGTATCTCTGTACTTTCCGATCATCTAGTTCTGAATTTGTGACCTACAGTAGCCCTCTATGTCCTCTTTCCAATGCCACAAGTCTGACCCAAATTGGATTCTCCAAGGAAGATTTATGCGAAATCTCCCACAGTGACTTGATTATAGACTAGTTCAGTAGAGCGAACTTGTACGACGTGCCACGAGTCACTGTTTCAACCTTTGGATCTGAAAAATGCATACAAGAAACTACAGTCCGTCCTCTTTTTGTACCTTCTTACGAAATTTCAATCTGATCCCCAGAGAGAAAGTTATGATGATTTTCCCCAGGTCACCTGTTTGGAATGTAATTCAAGAGTCTGCAAAAAGACCAACTTCCTCAGATCATATATCCACAAATATAGCGCAAAAAGCTCTGAAATTTGGACCCGAGGTTCAGCGTGATTTCTTCTCAAATGGGTTTTTTTTGCAACTTCTGAAACGTCGCAGAAAAAAAGTTATAGCGAAAATGCCACGATGACCTGTTTGGAGCAGCAAAACCCTAGAATCCAAAGCTCTGATACCAAATGTTATGAAACTGGCTCAAGAAAAGATAGAAAAGATAGATCAACGCCTTAACATTCAGCCTCTTCGAGGGGGAAACCTCCTTTACATTACATAAATGAACAATTCTTGGATGATTCAAATGACAAAACCTCTTTTCTATATATAGGAGTCTAAGGAGTCACAATATAACCCAGCCGACCTAACAATAATAATATAAAGCCACAAAAATAACAATAGAGGGATTCTATGGGGCACATTAATAAAAATATGGGGGCAATAGGGGCACAACAATATTAATAAGGGGTATAACTACAATAGTAATGGGGTAATCACTAGTATTATGGGGACCCAACAATGACATATCAAGAAGAAAAATGCTCAAGAAGTGAAAGATCACATCGAGCATCAAGAAATGAATCTGACCATATCTTGTAAAGCATTGGAAGAAATTACCACTCTTCAAACTCTAAAGATAGAAGAACATATCAAGAAGAAAAAGGTTCAAGCAGTGAAAGATCACATCGAGCATCAACAACAAGTTCTCCAACTTTTAAAGGATAACGCCACCTTGGTGCAGAATCGAATGAAAAAACAGGTAGATCAACATCGCAGTGAAAAATGTTTTAGTGTAGGTGATTGGGTATTTTTACGGCTACATCTCAAGCAAGCTATTTATGAGAAGGAAATGTTGGCAATACTACATGCACTTAAGAAATGGCGACCTTACCCAATGGGAAGAAACTTCAAGGTAAAAATGGATCATGATAGTCTTAAATACATTTTATAACAAATATTATCATTAGAAGAACATAACAAATGGGTCATAAATATGTCGGGTTATGACTTTGACATCATCTACAGAAAAGGGAAAAAAAATTTGTTGCAGATGCACTCTCAAGAAAGGATGAGGATGTGGAAGCATTGTTTTGTGCTATTTCTATTATCCAACCAAATTGGATAAACAAAGCAAAGGATGAATGAAAGAAGGACAAAGAAGTGTGGCCACTCATTCAAAAGTTGCAAAATATCCCAATTCAAACAATATTGCCAGAACTTGAAGAGGAAGGAAAAATCATATTGGAACCTGGAGTAGTCACAGAAACAAGAACCCGACAGCTAGGAAATCGATCAATTTCAGAGTATCTCATCAAGTGGAAGAACTTACCCGCTGAAGATTCCACATGGGAGGACAAAAATTTTATACAAAAGCATCAAAAACTACTCAAGCGTTTAGAACAACACTTTTTGAAGGAGAGGGGCATGTTAGGCCCCTATACTACTAGTGTAACCCCTTATTATTATTAGTACAACCCCCTTATTATATTGTTGTACCCATGTAGTCCCCATATTGTTACTATTGTGCCCCATAGAAGCCCACTATTGTTATTATTATGCCCTTACATTATTATTGTTATGTCGGCTTTGAATATGTTATGACCCCTTAGACTCCTATATATAGAAAGGAGGTATTTTCATTTGTATCATCCAAGAATTTTTCATTTATGTAATGTAAAGGAGGTTGCCCCCTCGAAGAGGCTGAATTCTAAGGCGTTAATCTATCTTTTCTATCTTTTTGTGAGCTGGTTTCATAACATAGACATTGACTATAGTGGAGAGCATCTTCAGGTATTTGTGAGGTACTTCTAAATATTACATTTTTGAGATATCATAGTGATGTTTTGGTGGACCTGCACTTGGTGGATATACAAGATTATGTGGATTTTGAGTCGGCAAGGGATGTACATGGAATGAGATCTATGAGGGGTACATGGTTCCATTGTTTTCTAGATTAGTCAATAAGATGAGTAAGTGACAAGCTTTAATTTCTTTATCCACAATAAAGGGAGAGTATGATGATATGTACTTATGTCTATAAAGAAGCCATTTGACTTATGGAAATATGTTCAAAAGCGATGCTAATCCATAGAGTTTATAATTCAATGTGATAGTACTAGTGTCATTTGTTTGTCTAAGATCGTTACTTTTCATGTGAAAACAAAACATATAGATCCAATACCATTTCATTATGGACATGATAGAAAAGGGAAATATGAAACTAGAGAAAATTGACACTTTATAGAATGTTGCATATGCATTGACAAAACTAGTGAGCGTAGGGAAATTCAAGTGGTGTTGGAATTATATGAGCCTTATGTCCCCTAACTATTAGCTCACAATTTGATGCATTCTCCCTTGTAATATTGCATGGTATATGAAAAGTGGGAGAGTGCTTGGACATGTGTGTCTACATCTTGTAATCATGAAACAAGTAATGATTGCTAAGTTGTAGCACAAAATAAAGGCTAAGCATAAGTAGGGAATGAATATTGAGTAGTGATAGGGAATAAATGCAAATCACTAGAAGACAATGAATATTAAACATTAAGAGTTAGGAAATTAATTGCCAATGGTTTCTAGCATGTAGAGTTGGAAAATCACAAATGGCTTATGATTTGTTGTGTCTGTTTATTGAATATTAAGATTAGAGAAAAACAAAATGAGTGAGCTTCAACTTATTATTAGATTTTCAAAACTTATTTGAAATCCTTATCTTATTGTTGACCACAACTTGAAAGCCTATAAATTTTTTAATGCATTATAAACATTTAATGTTATTTAATATATTAAGCATACTTTAGATTAGGGTTTTTCTCTCATAATTTTCCAATCAAATTAATTTTATAATAATTATTGTTTAATTCTTTCTACAAATTCTTCTTTCATTAATTAATATAAAAACATATATTTTACAATTTTATTTTTAATTTTTAAATAAATAATTAAATAATAAAAAAAGCAAATTTAAAAAATAAAAAAATCATTGGTTCCAATGCACATCTCAAACCACTCTCCTTATCATATAAATATAATTAATGTGTAACAAAACTTTTGATACTTTTATGGAAAATAAAATAAAAAACATCAAATAGTTATACCACTATAATTGCAAAAAATAAATATATAAGATGCTATGTTACTATCGAAATGAGGATGGATATAAAGGGTGCATATAAGACTTCGTTAAAATAAATGTGGTTGATGCTATATAAGTATCGAAATGAGTATAGATATCATCGCATCTAACTTTATGATTTCATCTCAATTATACATATATATAAATTAAAATAAATTTACAGATTTTTTTTTCTTATTAATATCACAAATAATAATATTATTATATAAATAAAATTTAATTAATTGAAGTATTTTTATTAAGAATTAATTTAAATAATTTTTTTTGTATAAAGTGGAATCAGCAATAAGGGCAGTCTCGCGACTCGCGTTACACGGGGTCGATTCTGACCACTACCTCTATAACCACTGGGAGCTGCGCCCACCCGTCTCCAAAACGCTGGGTTAGTCTGGGGGAATTGAACTCGTGACATTCAGTACCGAGCCCGCCTGTCTAACGAACTTCACCGTAGTGTGATTACCAACTTGCCTACCCCTGTGGGGCTTAATTTAAATAAATATTAAATCATATTATAAAATTGTATGTTTTCAATTTAGTTTTAATGAAAAATTTATTAGTTTAATTTATTACTCTTATAATATCAAGACTTGGGGTTATTTTTTGCTTTGAAAATCAAGAACAATATAGATATGTTTGGGTTTTAGGTCATACTTCCAATAAGCCTATGCCTTATATATCAAGGTTTGAGACAAATTATGAATATGAGAAATTCACGAGTTGATTGTTTTTGGTGATTCCTTGAATATAATTCAATCCCTTTCAAATACAATGTTAAGTCAAGTGTTCAAGCATATTTATCAGTTGTATCATTGTATCCCCAAGAAGAAATGTCTCCATGTTCTCATATCAAACTCTGAGGCTAATCACATGGCTAATTTGGGATTAAGGATAAATCAAGGTGAACTTCGGTGGCGGGGGCAAAAGGGGTATGTCCTCTACTTTAATGGTTAATAATGAGACTCAAAGATTAAAGCTAGAGAATAATTCTTTATGGTTTAATGTAATATTTTGTTGCTTTGCAAATTTGGTTATTGTTAGATCAGTATTAAGTAATTTATAGGCAAAATATTGTAGACATTGTAGCATTTTGTTCAAAAACTTTAAGGTTAGAATTTTGTAAATGATAGTTGATACATACTCTCTTCTAACCATATCCACTAATTCCCTGATGGGGGTACATTTAAGGAGGGGCAGGATGTTGGAGCATATGATTGACATATGTGCACTGTCAGTGGGCGATCAGGTGGCATAGTTCGATGACAGAGGTATTGTCACCACCTGTTCGATGGAGGTGTACATGTGCCCTCCCTGCAGTTTTCATGATCAATCACGGTGGCCATTGTCTTGTTGATTTAAAGAGGGGCAGGTGGGTAGTAGTGAAGTATCATCCGACATTCCCTTGTTTGGTAGTTTCCGACAGTCGAGTTTTCTCATGGAGACATCTAAGAACAAGGAGCACATGTTTGGAATGTTAAATGCGAGCTTCAATATGTGTGCCCACGCACCCACTTATCTCTCCTATGTGATTTCATCTAAAAGCTCAGGTTTTAATCCACAGTGCTCATTGGCAAGGAATTGTCTTTATAAAGGTGGTGGCCTTACTATAGGATGGTAGTTCTTCTGTTTCATGTTTGTTGATGCCCACCATCTGCTCCTCGTACCTGATCTTAGACTTCAACCATTTGTTCTAGGCGAACTGGTGATAGGTCTGTTTACTAATTTCTATCAGCCCTCCTTACCTCTCCCGATGTATGTCATTCATAGTATGTTTCAGTTTGGGTTTGCCACGGGCATTGTTTGTGGTAGGTGCCCATGTTCTTTGTCTTGTTTGTTCACAATACAATGACTAATCCTGCTTTCGAACTCGTCACTGTATTGCCACCCGTTTCCTCTCATTTACATGATTTAGCTGACATTTCATTTAGTTGATCCATCCTCATTTGTAGTGTATGATACTCGAGAACATTTTCTTTATGGTTTTAACCTCTGTTTAGTAACACAAGGGTTTAGATTTTCTGGTAGTATCTCAAGATTTGGTGTTTGGTATGCAAATGGTAATATATATTTTTTTTACCAAAGGTGGGTGGATCTGGGGTGTGTGTGTTTAGTGGTCACTGAGGTCCTCGAAAACATCGTTACATGGTACTTTCCCTATTGCTACAACACAACCTACACCTTATACCCAGTCTACTGTCCATACTATTGTCATCTGGTTTGGGAGGAGTCTATGCTCTTAGGGTCCTACCTGACTATGCCAGTTGTCTTTTGTCCACCTCGGTCCATTCCAACTTGGGAAGCTAACATCATGGCACCTTAACATCGACTTCCTAGTCGTCGGGGAGGTGTGACAATTGCTTCTTCTTCACACTGTCGTCGTCTATTCAACTAGCATTTGATGGCCTACCATTTCGACATTGTTCCTCTGGAAGTAAGGAACGAGATCCTCGAACTGGAAGCCAAAGAATTTGGCGCCAGGACATACTTTTCAGATTATGAAATTTCGATTCTACCTTCAGATGGACTCTTGATCCAAGCAAATTTCGTAAAAGGAGACTCTACTTCCTTCATATAGTGGCATTGCACAAGAAATTGGAGACCTTGCTTCACATGGTCATCCATGACAAACACATGGTAAATTATCAACTATTTGCAGGGCAAGAGGAAATTAAAAAAATTCTTCGGGACATAAGGTACAATATGGATGACTTAGATTACAGAATAACTTGGGTGGAACACTCGTTGTTGTCTGATTCTAATTTTGGCTCCGACTCACAACCACACACTCCAATTGTTGTTAAAGCACCAACATAAGGAACGCCTCCAAGAAACTGTCATGCTATCTCTCCAACTATTGCCTTAGATTAGTAGCTTTGGCACTGAATTTTGGTATAGTTTTGGTCTATGTCTACTATGCGGTCTTTATGTCTTTATGGTGCTTTAAACTATATGGGTTTATGATTTCAGTTCTCATTTTTTTTCAAGCCCACTATATCTATTGCATGGAGCTTTTGAACATGGAGCTTTTGAAGGGTTATGTTAACTCTGTTTAGCTCTTACCGAAAACAAGTTATGAAAAATCAAGTCTATTAATGTTTCAGTTCACATGTAATTTTTTGAACAAATTTATTATTAATGTAAAATCAATCTTTTTAAAATATAAATATATTCATCTAACTCACTTAAAAAACATAACCATAAAAAAACATAACCATATCCACTAATTCCAACTCAAATAAATCATATATCTTTTTTTTTTAAACAGTAACTATTCTCAATTCCTATTAAAAAAACAACAAAAGAAAGGTCGACTACAAATATTCTATTCTGTTATACACACCCAAAATTGAACCCCACACCCTGTTCATTTCATTAAAGAAACCAACGAATCGAACCCCACACCCATTCATTTCTGACGGCGTTTATCATTAAAGTAACTATGGTAGACCAGGACGATTCAAATTAAAGTTGAAAAGTCCAGGAAAAATAATATAAAGAATACTCTTTTTTTTTCCGATTCAAATCCGGTCTGCGTGATCGAATACAATGGAAAAGATTTTTTGGAACAAAGAATAATTCCTTTCCAGTAGAAAAGCATGGAATTGCTTCTGCAACATCCTTCCAGGCTGCCACGGATGGACAAATGGGGGGCCTCTGAAGGTGACACCCACTAAATACCTTCATCCACTCTGGATTTCTTGTAAAGAAAGTTTCATGCCGCTGGATAAACGGCTGTATTAGATGGTACAGCCAGTTCTTTTGTTTCCCAATTGTGGGGGCAGCCTGCTATCTGTCCCCGCTAGCTCTTTCTTTTTATGCTGCTTACTTGCTTTACACCCATCCATAAATACGTCGTCTCTTCCTTTGGGAGAAACCTGCAGAAGTTGCCAGAAAGCATAGAAGTAATTCCTCCCCGGAGTTCATGTTCTATAGGTATAGCTTCATTTCTGTGAAGAAATCCCACACCTGTTCTGTGCTCTAGTGTTTAACTACTTCCTATCTGCGTCCTGCCGGCATAGTTGTCAGCATGGTCTCGTCCTCTGAAAATTGAGCATCTAATGTATAGTCTAGATTAGTAATTCATATTTTTCTGTCTCCAAATTAAGCTCCGTCTGCTCATTAGTTTCAATTTACAGAGCGGCTATAGGATAATTCTAATGGCGTTGGGAGTGGTAAAGTCTCTAGCGGGGTTTCTCCTGCTGCTGAATTTGGGCATATATTTGACTGTTGGTGCTATTGCCGGATGGGTTCTCAACAGCGCCCTCGACCACAATTACTTTATTGGTACTTGTTAATCTTTAAATTAATCATATCATAGGACTTCTGTACATAATAATTTTTTGTGCTATACATCATGGCTGATTGTATGATTAAGTTGCAGGTCGTAGAAGAGCTCTTCCCGTGGGATTTTTTCCAGTGTATTTTCCAATGGGGAATGAAGCGACGGGTTTCATGATTATTTTTGCTCTGATAGCCTCCGTAGTAGGAGCTGCTTCATGCCTTTCAGGGCTTCATCATCTCCGAGTTTGGACTGCACAGAGCTTGGCTTCCAGTAACGGATCCTCCATGACAGCTTGGGCGCTCACATTACTTGCTATGGGGTATGTATGTATTTATATATAACTTGTATAAATTTATTTTAACTCAGTTTTATCAGTTTTTTAAAGTATTATAAGGATTTCTACTTTTTTTTTTTTTCAACTGAAAATTTGTGTTCGGAAAGGCTCATAGATATACATAGTTTTACTCTGGATTACCCTGGATTAGATCACAATACTTACTTGTGAGACCAAACTTAATTTCTACTTACTAGCTACAAAATAACATACTATATATATGAAGGATTAATAGAATTATGATATCTGATTTATCTGCAAATTGAGAATGAGCTAATGATTTTTCACTCACAAAACTGTAGATTGGGATGCAAGGAGATCCATATTGGCGGCCGAAACACAAAGTTGGTATGTAGTACTATTATTTTATTTGATTCATATACTCCCATATTCGTCACCAATGTCCTGTTCTCTGCTTGAGTTTTCATACTGTCATGGCGTTTTGTATCAGTAATGTTTGGTGAGTTTGCGTTTGTGTGCAGATAACATTGGAATCGTTTCTTATTATTGTGTCCGGAACAAAGCTGTTCTACATCTTACTCATCCACGCTGGATTTTTCGGCGGAAATTATTGTTCTTATGAGGACACTTATGTTGCCACCACTACAACTACAGCGGAACCTCAGAAGGGACGCAAGCCTGCGGCCTCTTCAGTTTAGTGTTAGATTGTCCACAGAGTTTTGCTAATAGCTTGTAAACTACTAGCAGATGGTTTGTGTAGTGTGACTAGTATATTTATTGCATGCGAGAGATAAAGTGCAGGTTAGCTTTGAATTTGAGCACAATTATGTGAAGTTTTGTTTGGCAATATCGTAGGTTCAGTGTTTACTGAGTGAAGTTGGGTTTCCATACACTGCTTGCAAGTCATTGTCATAGCAGAATACAGGAATCAAAGTTATTGTATGAATGTCATCAAGTTGCGGCTCTGTTATATGTAAATTTTGTACTATAAAAAGCATGTTCTACCCTCAAAGTTTCTCGCTACCTTTTCATGATTGAATAATGGGCCAATAATGTTTTATTAATCTTTACTTAGTCATAAATGTTGGAAGAATTACCTTATCTCTGTAGAATCTGTAATTTCCACTCTGGTGATCTTAGTTACTGGTTTGGAACGTTTACCCAAATTCGATTCCCACAAATTGCGTTTGAGGAGGGTTGTTGGAAAAATCACCGCACCTCTATAGAATCTGTAATTTCCACTCTGGAATTGGTTTGAAACTCAAAAAAAAAAAAAAAAGCCACCCAGTCAAAAGAATATAATGTTCCATCTATCAAACACTCTGTTTTCCTTGGAACTTTCTGCAGGCCATCAGATTTTTTTATCACAAATTTATGACAAGTCTGTTCGGCGCTTTCTGTTAATTGCACTCATCACCAAGTAATTTCCTTTGTGGATCTGTTGGTGGAGGTATTTTACAGCACAGCATTGAAATGAGGAATCATTCCTTACTGTGCAGTTATTCGAACCCATTTAATAATGGACGATAAAGTTTATTGCTTTAAATTGGATATCCCACCGCATAATGATATGTTTGAATCCAATGGTTATTATATCTGATGAACAGTAGGCCCCTTACGTCCGATATTACACGAGAATATCTTTGCCGTGTTCTAACCAAACCACAATTTGCTCATGATTGACACGCACCACTTCGTTCTTCGTTTCAGTTTAGCTTTCGACATTAACTTGGAAATGGATTTGGAGGTCAGCATTAGTACTTCTAATTTTTGCCATTGTCCCTAATTTCGCCGCCAAAGTTCCCCAAATGGGGTTGTTTACTTTTCCACTGAATACAACTAGAGGAACTGGGATAAAGCTTAAGAAGTTTGTCTGTTTGTTTTTTTCTTTAAATAATTTAATATAATTTTTCATTTCCATCTTATTTTCATTTATATTAAGTTCAGATTGATTAAGTATGTGGAGAGATTTAATTTTATAAGTAAGTATTTTAGAATAAAATAAAATTATATTTCATGTTTTTTTGTTATTAATATATTTTTAAATGTATTTTTTTCATACTAGAAAAACAAAAAACATATAAAACATATATTTTTGGGATAGATTTCTTTCTATAAGATTGTTTTTCTTATTAATATTTTTTAAAATTTTAAATATTTACTTTACATTAAACATGGTAGAAATTATAAATCTCCCTAATACCTTTTATTAAAAAGTATTTATCAATAATAGTTTTTTTTTTAAATAATCATTTTAATTGAACATAAAATGAATTAAACTAGCATACCCACTGGTAAAGGATTGTTAAAGTGAATGATGATACATTATTTCAAGATAATAAAAATGTGTTAAATGGTTCCTAGATAACTGTTGACACTACTTGATCTCAGAATTCGACCATTGCTTCTGGGAAAACCGGTGACTCATCTGTTAACTAATTTCTATCATCCTTCCTTACCTCTCCCAGTGTAAGTCATTCATAGTATGTTTTGGTTTGGGTCGGGCATGGGGATTGTTTGTTGTAGGTGCCCATGTTCTTTGTTTTGTTTGTTCACAATACATTGACCAATACTGCTTTCAAACTCGTCACTGTATTGTCGTATGCTTCCTCTTATTTACATGATTGAACTGACATTTGGTTTAGTTGTCCCATCCTTGTTTGCTGTGATTGGTACCAAGGAACATTTTCTTTATGATTTTAACCTATGTTAACATAAGGGCTTATATTTTCCTGCAGTGTCTCAAGATTTGGTGTCTAGTACGCAAATGGTAATATACTTTTGTTTGACTAGAGGTGCGTGGATCTAGGGTATGTGCGTTTAGTGGTCACTGAGGTCCTTGACAACATCGTTACATGGTATTTTCCCCACTGCTACGATATGACCTACACCTTATACCTGGTCTACTATCCATAATGTTGTCATCTGGGTTGGGAGGAGTCTATGCTCTCAGGGTCCTACCCGATTGTCCCAGTATTCTTTCGTTCACCTCGATCCATTCTAACTCGGGTAGCTAACAACATGACACCTCAATGTGAGCTTCCTAGTCGTCAGGGAGGTGCAACAACTACTTCTTCTTCACACGATCGTCATCTATTCGACTGACATTCAGTGGCCTACCATTTCGACACAATTCCTCCAAAAATAAGGAATGAGATCCTCCAACTGGAAGCCAAGGTTGGCGTTAGGGCATACTTTTCAGATTATGAAATTTTGGGTTCTACCTTTAGATGGACTCCTCATTCGGGCAAATTCCATAAAAGGAGACTCTACTTCCTTCATACAGTGGCATTGCACAGGAAATTGGAGACCTTGCTTCACATGGTCATCTGTGACAAACAAGTGAACAATTATTAGCTATTCGCTGGGCAAGAGGAGATTAAAATAATTCTTCAAGACATAAAGTACCATATGGATGACTTAGATGCGACTCTAGTGGAACACTCATTGTTGTCTGATTCAGATTCTGGTTCTGACTTGCAGCCATACACTCTAACTATTGTTAATGCACCAACAGAGGAAACACCTCTACGAAACTCTCATGCTATCTCTCTAGTTATTGTCTTAGATTAGTAACTTTGGCACTAGCTTTTGGTCTAGATTTGGTCTATGTCTACTGTGCAATCTTTATGTCTTTATGGTGCTTCAGACTATATGGATATATGGTTTTAGTTTTTTTTGGTCCATAGAACTTTTGAAAGACTATGTTAAGCCAATTAAGCCTTTTTAACTCTCTTTTGGTTCAAAATTTATTACTAAAAACAAAATATGGAAAATCTATTACTATTTCAATTCTCATACAGTTTTTTGGACGGACTTGTTATCAATTTAAAATTATTTTTTTTATAATATAAATATATTCACCTGACTCAAAAAAATAAAATATCCACTCATTCCAACTTGAATAATTCATGTATCTGTTTTCAGCTCTTAAATAAATAATGTATGTAATTTAAGCTTTATGGAGTGGAGTAGTCTTTTCAGATTAACTATTCTCAATTCCTATTAAAAAACAAATATCAGTATTACGATAAATGATTCTGTAAATCGTACGAATGTGATCTTGGATTGAAATTATGAAGGCTTCTCTCATGCAAAACGTCGACTACAAATATTCGATTCTGTTATACTCACCCAAAATTGAACCCCACACCCTGTTCATTTATGATCATTAAAGAAACCAATGAATCTAACCCCACACCCGTTCATTTCTGACGGCGTTTATCATTAAAGGAACTATGGTAGACCAGGATGATTCAAATTAATGTTGAAAAGTCGAGGAAAAATAATATAAACAATACTATTTTTCCTAATTCAAATCCGGTGTGTGCGATTTGAATACAACGGAAAATACTTTTTGGAACAAAAAAGAATTACTTTCCAGTAGAAAAGCATGGAATTGCTTCTGCAACATCCTTTCAGGCTGCCACGGATGGACAAATGGGGCCTCTGAAGGTGACACCCACTAAATACCTTCATGCACTCTGGATTTCTTGTAAAGAAAGTTTCATGCCGCTGGATAAACGGCTGTATTAGATGGTACAGCCAGTTCTTTTGTTTCCCAATTGTGGGGGCAGCCTGCTATCTGTCCCCGCTAGCTCTTTCTTTTTAGGCTTGCTTACTTGCTTTACACCCATCCATAAATACGTCGTCTCTTCCTTTGGGAGAAACCTGCAGAAGTTGCCAGAAAGCATACAAGTAATTCCTCCCCGGAGTTCATGTTCTATAGGTATAACTTCATTTCTGTGAAGAAATCCCACACCTGTTCTGTGCTCTAGTGTTTAACTAATTCCTACCTGCGTCCTGCCGGCATAGTTGTCAGCTTGGTCTTGTCCTCTGAAAATTTAGTCTAGATTAGTAATTCATATTTTTCGGTCTCCAAATTAAGCTCCGTCTGGTCATTAGTTACAATTTAGAGAGCAGCTATAGTATAATTCTAATGGCGTTGGGAGTGGTAAAGTCTCTAGCGGGGTTTCTCCTGCTGCTGAATTTGGGCATATATTTGACTGTTGGTGCTATTGCCGGATGGGTTCTCAACAGCGCACTCGACCACACTTACTTTATTGGTACTCGTTAATCTTTAAATTAATGATATCATAGGACAAGTAATTTTTTGTGCTATACATCATGACTGATTGTATGATTAAGTTGCAGGTCGTAGAAGAGCTCTTCCCGTGGGATTTTTTCCAGTGTATTTTCCAATGGGGAATGAAGCGACGGGTTTCATGATTATTTTTGCTCTGATAGCCTCCGTAGTAGGAGCTGCTTCATGCCTTTCAGGGCTTCATCATCTCCGAGTTTGGACTGCACAGAGCTTGGCTTCCAGTAACGGATCCTCCATGACAGCTTGGGCGCTCACATTACTTGCTATGGGGTATGTATGTATTTATATATAACTAGTATAAGTTCTTTAAGTATTATAGGGATTTCTACTTACTAGCTGCAAAATGACATACTGTATACTAACACCATATATATCAGGGATTAATTGAATTATGGCATCTGGTTTATCTACAAATTGAGAATGAACTAATGATTTTTAACTCACAAAAACTGTAGATTGGGATGCAAGGAGATCCATATCGGCGGCCGAAACACAAAGTTGGTATTTAGTACTACTCTTTTATTTCTTTCAGACACTCATATTCGTCACCAATGTCCTATTCTCTGCCTGAGTTTTCCTACTGTCATGGCGTTTTTTTATCAGTAACGTTTGGTGAGTTTGCATGTGTGTTCAGATAACGCTGGAATCGTTTCTTATTATTGTGTCTGGAACAAAGCTGTTCTACATCTTACTCATCCACGCTGGTTTTTTCGGAGGAAATTATTGTTCTTATGAGAACACTTATGTTGCCACAACTACAGCGGAGCCTCAGAAGGGACGAACTCCTGCGGCCTCTTCAGTTTAGTGTTAGATTGTCCATAGAGTGTTGATAATAGCTTGTAGTCTACCAGTAGATGGGCTGTTTAGTGTGACTAGTAAATTAATGCATGCGAGAGATAAAGAGCAGAGTAGCTTTGAATTTGAGCAAAATTATGTTAAGTTTTGTTTGGCAATATCGTAGGTTCATTGTTTACTGAGTGAAGTTGGGTTTCTATACACTGCTTGCAAGTCATTGTCATAGCAGAATACAGGAATCAAAGTTATTGTATGATGGTCATCAAGTTGCGGCTCTGTTATATGTAAATCTTGTACCATTATCATGGAAACTTGTTAATGTTGGAATAAAAAAGCATGTTCTACCTTCAAAGTTTCTCGCTACCGACCTTTTCATGATTGAATAATGGGCAAATAATGTTTTATGAATCGTTACTTAGTCATAAAGGAACGCAAAAGGAAGGAAAAGCAGCCCAGGCGAAAGAATATAATGTTCCATTTATCAAACACTCTGATTTCCTTGGAACTTTCTGCAGGGCATCAGATTTTTTATCACAAATTTATGACAAGTCTGTTCAGTGCTTTCTGTTAATTGCACTCATCACCAAATACTTTCCTTTGTGGATCTGTTGGTCTAGGGACTTTACAGCACAGTTGATTTGAGGAATCATTCTGTACTGTACTCTTATTTAATAATGGACAACAAAGCTTATTGCTTTAAATTGGATGTCCCACCACATAATGACATGTTTGAATCAAATGGTTATTATATCTGATGAACAGTAGGCCCCTTCCGTCGGATATTACAGGAGAATATCTGCGCCTTTTTCTAATCAAACCACAATTTGCTTATGATTGACACGCAACACTTTGTGCTTCAGTTTAGCTTTACGGGTTAACTTGGAAATGGATTCAGAGTCCAGCATTAGTACTAATAGTTTTTGGGTGGAAATAACAAAATTTCAATTTTGATAACCTATGAATAGAGTTATACATTATACTAGCCGGAGACTCTAAGCTCAAATATATTTTTAAATAGACTTCTTATTTATATTAAAAAATAAAAAGCATATATTTATAAGATAGATATATTTTAAATGCACTTATTCTTTATATTAAAAAGTAAAAAGCATATATTTATGAGATAGATTTATGTATTGTTTTTATTATTAATAATTATAAAATTTTACATATCAATTGTATATCTAATATGGAAGGAATTACAATTACAAATTCCCTTAATACCTTACCTTAAAAGTTCTCTGTATATCATGTTATTGATATTAAGAATGGAATAACTTATACTATCTTTTTATTAAAAGTGGAAAAAAATTTCACATTATCTTTTTTTACATAACACAAATAAAAAAATATACTATTTAATATAAACATTGAAATTTTATTTATAGCTAACCTAATTTTTTTTACTAATGCATATATTTTAAAATACTTCATCTTAATTGAACATAAAATGAATTAAACTAGTATAGCAACATGAGAAAGGAATGCCATAGTGAATCTGGGTGATACATTATTTGAAAATAATAAACGTGTTGAATGCTTCTTAGGAAACCAATAAAGGATCCATTAAATATGGTTTATAAATAATGTATTCAGATGATCTTAGAAATGGTTAATTAATAATGGAAAGCCTTAATGTCCAGTAGCATCTAGTCAACACTTGCTCATAAGGAAATGAGGTAATTATATGGTTTATAGACAAAACCACATTCTTAAATAGATGCATATTAAGAAGACAATTTGAAATTGCAAATTGAGAAAAATTTGAAAAAAAAAACCTTGTTTGACGAAGAAGATGTTAAGACAAATGTGGATATTATCACCACAACTAATGATGTGAAATTAAGACGTAGGATTCAATTTCTAGAAATGGAATCAAGGGCTCCAGAGCATTTGTTCCAACCAAGGCTCCAAAACTAGTAACTCAACCCACATCTGTTACTGGGCTCCAGAGCGTTTGTCCAACCAAGGCACCAGGACTAGTAACTCAACCCACTAAGGGCTCTAGAGCATTTGTCCAACCAAGGCTACGGGACTAGTAACTCAACCCAAGATGTTATAGGGCTCCGAGTGTTTGTCCAACCAAGGTTCCAAGAAGTAGTAACTCAACCCAAGGTAAGGAAACATAAGAACCAACCAAAATAAAACAAGGAAATAAACCCACAATCTCCATGGCTATCCTGAAAATGGCAAGGCTAGGAAATCCACTGTCAATCTAGGAAATCCTCCATGCTAGTGACAGATCATGACCAATAATCCACATGCATATGCCATGCATGCCAAAACTAGTGAGGAAAACATACATGCAACTCGGTACCTTCAAGAAACTCCCGCTATAGTTGCTGATCCCGATATCCTGTTGCACTTTCTTGCTCTTCCTTTGCCTTCTCGCTCCAAAAATCCAAGTATGCCACACCCTCCAAGAGTGCTCAAGCAAACTCTAAGTATCAAAGAATATGAGGGAGAGAGAGAATAATGGGAGAGCCTCAACAATGAGCTAAAAAAAGGTTACCAATTAATCCTCAGAAGCATTTTTATAAATGCAGCCTCTATTTTCTCCATTTTCCGTTATTTTCCTTCAATTTCCTCCTCACATGCAACCTGCTACCTTTCACTTCCCTTTTCTCCTAATTTCCATTATTTTCATAAATAAATGTACCAAAAATGTCATTTTGTCTTTCTAAAGCCTTAGCCATTGCCTTTTCCAATTTCCTTGGCCATTAATAACCAAATGAACAACCACACTAGGATGTCTTGCCCAACATTTATCTTGGAATAAGTGTCCCATCAATCGTGGTTTCTATTTTTCCTTTATTAACTTTTATTTGTTTAAAATAGCAACAAGAAATGCTAAATATAGAAGTGCTAAAAATAGCACTGCCATAAATAGCATTTTGGGATACCTTCTTATTTTAGTTAGTCCTTGAACTAAAATAGAGAAGTAAAAATTCGAATTTGATCTTAGCATCTATTTGTAAAACAATTAATTAATTCATCTTGAGTTAATTAGTTGTAGAAAATCAAACATGAAGTCTTGTGAGCTGATTCTTTTTGTAATTTGAACATATTTCCACTTGTATGATAATACAGAGATTGGGGTTTTAGGCTGAAGCTTTCCCCGGGTTATTCATTTGTGTTAATGTGTGATTGATTTCTCATTCTCAGTTATATGTGTTCTAATTGATCTTGCTCATATTCGATTAAGCTTCCGCAAAGTTTGTTGTAGAAGTAGATCTTGTATTTTGTTTTAGTATATTGCATACTCTGTTGATCTACAGTGCGAATTTTTACATGTTATCAGAGAAAAAGTGATCAAAGAAGAGAACTGTATACAAGAAGGGAGAATTTTGAAGTTTGAGGTTCCTGAATATAGAAATTGAGTTCTTATCACATCTCTATTTCACCAATGGCGTTCAACGGTTTAAGACTCGAGTATGCCTTTGATGGCAGCTCGAATTATATAGCCTGGAAGTGTTGTGGGGAAAAATGCCTATGCAGGACGATCCTATCCACCTAAGGTGTGACAGTGCCTTAGCAACAAACAGATACAACTATTCTGGTTTCTTCCTTTATGAAATGCGAAAGAGGGGAGATCAATGGACTTACCGGTGTCTTTCGTTTGTCCCTCGATCTAGATCCTCTTCTCTTTGGGTGTTCACAGCTACTTGCCTCCTCGCTCGCCCAAGAGAACAGCTACTTGATTCCTGCGAGATCACAAGAGAACAGCTACTTGCGACAAGAGAACAGCTACTTGCGACAAGAGAAGAACACAACACAAAGACAGATATTCATATTCATAAATGATTCAGGATTAGAAGTAAATCAAATACACTAATGCAATCATACATCAAAGATACACCATTATATAGGAGAAACCAAGATAGCTTTATTGATAAATAACAAGGTTCAGGAAGAGATACAACCCAGAGGGCTCCAATCTAGCATCTCCTTCCCAGCAGAATGGAATTCCTATCTTCACCTCCCTTCAAAGCATTAAGCACCCAATGATTCCAGTCTCAAACCAACATCAATTCTTTGCAATCACAAAATTCCAGCCTCTAGATCTCATGGAGGAGAGATCTATATATAGATGTTTTGGAGAGAGGATGAGTCACCGTGAGATCTGACTAGTGTCCTCTCCCTCTGTTAGTTCTTGATTCCACTTGGAGATTTGGAACCTCTTACTCATCACCAGTCGAATTCCCTAAGGCAAGTGTCATTTTGGAAGCTTCCTGGGCATTGACACCTTGAGGAATGAGTCTGCCACATGTCCAATCTCGCTCAGCGCAGGTAGCCAGTGTTGGAGTTGACATTCATCACAGGTAGCCAGTGGAGCCATTGACATTCAGCACAGATGGTCAGTGGAGCAGTTGACATGATCCTGAATTGACTTGTTTTTGAGCAATTTCAGGTGGAGAACTTCTGTGAATTGCTGTGGTTTGTTAGCCTTGTTCCTCTAGGGGTAGGAACAACATGTTTAGGGACTTTGGATCCCTTAGGTTATGGACATTTCATGCTCAATGTTGTAAGGCACAAAAATGTCTATAACAGTTGCCCCCTAAAGTATGAGGCCGTTTATCGGGTGAAATGCTTTATCCAGGAGGGTCCGAAGTTCATCCAATTGCTGGGAGGAGACCTGTAATAAGATACAATACAATACATTATTTTTCATACTGCTTTCATGATTTAGCTGAGGCGGACATTCCCATGCTCAGCTTTATAAATTCATTTTTTTTTTGTACATAGAACAGACGATCGTCTGATGGTAGACTGATAATTTTGGTGAAATTATCATCCTTTGAGTAGGATGATCATCTGCTGCAATGATGTACATGTCAAATGTCTTTATCTTTCCTGAATACATATCGCAGCCCGGATGGATGAAACTAGATCCGGGGTCTTCAAACTCGTTCGATCTTCACTCTAAGTACAAGTCGATCCATGTGAGAATTGTGCTGAAGTCGAACACGGAAAGACATCGCTTGATTACCGGCCAATGAGGTAAACCGTTAACAAGTGTGAGAGGAATCATCGATAATGATAATGACCCTCAAAGTACTGCAGTACAATTCACGTGGTGTGAATAAAGGACTTGGCGTCGAACACCACGCAAAATCTTCTGGTCGAAGGTCATTGATGTATACCTGTCGCCGGAAGTGAGAAACTTGCCATTGAGGCATGCAAGCTTCAAAGTACTAAAGGGGTTGTTCCTAGATCAACTTCTTGGATAATGAGCTGATGTCGACAAGAAGCGATCCGTCAAAGGAGGGCCTTAATGTATCCCACATCAGTGACACGGAACGGAGCTAATGATTTTGATGGAGGTGAAAACGATCTGTGACATATGATTCAGGGTGGCGGTCATGAATGGATGAAGGATAATGTATGGCAGTGGATGGGACCCGGTTGACTCTTTCTGAACGACTTCTCTTGAACATATGGCGACACTGATGCGATGGATCGGTAGCATTACCCCAAATATGGATGGTATGGCGAGACCATGGTGATGTGACCGGTGAATGAAACAACCCAACCCGATTGTGGTACGGAGGAAAAGTGTCATGTTCAAGAGCGACTTGCTACCATCAAAGTTTTCTTGATTTTCTCACAATTTTTCCCCAGTCATTGCTGACCAGTACCTCTTTATTTTTGTCAAGCTTGAGGAGGATAACATATGCTTGTTCTATAACCTGCCCTTCGGGCAAGCCCATCGCTATGTTTTAACGAGCCTAGCGATAGTGAAAATCGTTCTCGTCTAAATACAAGTTTGTCGCTATTTAGTGATTTTAACGAGTCTAACGACAAGGATAACTCGGTCCTTTTCATTTTTAGAGAGTCTGAAAAGGTACATAAAGTTAACTCCAAAAGTCCTTTTTCGTCATCTAATCCCTTAAGTCCGAAAAAGTATAAAACAATACAGAAGGGATGAATTTTCGATAGTTTTAACGAGCCGAACAAAACAAGCGCTCGATCTTTTTGTGCAATAATCCCTCAGGTCCAAAAAGATTAAAATCTAGAGGAGGGATAGCACTTCCGGTCACTTTAACGAGCTGGGAGGCCAAAACTCGGCAATCTTTTCATATTTTACGAGTCGGATGAAAAGAGCTTAAAGAAGACTCGTCTTTTGAGGAACGAGTGATGAACAGGGTTAGCAGCTGATTCCAGGTACAGGTTGGAATTTTCCAATCACGGCAGTGTCACAAGGATGGCTAGGTGAAATCACTCTTCGCAGCTTTTCCTCAAAATGGGTAAACAATCATATGTAGGTGAACGATCGGCCAAATGAAAAGTGGAGGTGACGGTGCAAACACGACCAAGGCTTTTAATGGCTGATAAGGTTACATACACAATGGTTATTTACCGGAATAGGTTCATTTTTTAAAGAGCTTGAATGCGCCAAAACACTGCTCAAACTTATGTTTATTTTTTAACGAGCATGAACTATGTGCTAAAACTGCTCGGATCTTGCGTTTATTTTTTAACGAGCATGAACTTTATGCTAAAACTGCTCGATTATACCAGTCATATGATAAGAGTGTCTCATTGGAGATGCTATTTTTTATGGAGCTTCATCTCACGTAAGCTTTGCCCCGGATCCTTTCGTTATGCAAGTTCGGAAACGACTAATCCTACGAGTTTAAAGGGTTAGACCTACAGGTTTAAAGGGAGGACCTAAAAATTTAAAAAATAAATAGCCGCCCCTTGCTAGCACTCCAAAAGGTTTGCATGCCCCCAGGCATAAAGTACGATTTCAAGGTTACCTCTACTTCACCTCCGCCAAAACATTTGTTTCACCGAGAGAGGCCTACCTCTTTCAGGTTACCCAAAGATTGTCTCGTTCACGGAGCAAACAAAACATTTCTTCGGCGATGTCTACCGAAATAAACAAAGGTGAGTGACGACGCCCGCCAACTCACATAACTTTGACAAAAGAATCTTATTCTAGAACAACCCTCTTCCTAGACGGACGAGGTACAGACTAGTCATATTCTCCTGCGGAAACCTACTCTATACCCAAAGTTTCCCTGCCGAAGCAGACCAGGACGCATGCCCCCTGGGTTCCAGTCATATCCTCCCGGATTACTTGCGCTCATCAGGAGGACGGATCATGGGTTGAGACACTTCTTGCGTGAATAGACCATTTAGGGATGGTACATGACTATTTGCAATGCGTGATCCGGGAAATGAAAGTTGGTCCACGAGCTTGACCACTCTTCCTTCGTGCGGAAAACACATTAGTCTAAAGAGTGAGGAGACGATGGCTCCCATGCAATATATATAGTCTCGTCCAAGGAGTAGGTTATAATCCAAGGGTCCTTGAACGACCATCACGTTCATTTGAACGGTCTTCCCTTTCAATGTTACGGGCACATTGGGGAGGATCCCTAAAGGTCGACTGGTTCTTTTATCAAAGCCTGATAGATTTCTCATTTCAGGCAAAAGCACAGGCGAACCAAGCGCTTTCCAAGCAATAGAGGAAAGGACACTCACAGATGCCCCTTCATCAATGATAGTGCCAGCCATTACCATTCTGTATATTTGGACGATAATTCTGAATGGTATGCTAGCTGGCAAGCGGGGTCTGCCTAGTTGGTTCCAGTCGAAGGACACAACCAGGTTGCTTGGTGGTGGGACCGAGTATACGACCGGATATTGCTCTGATGAACTTCCTTCCTGCGACAAAGGAATGGTGGCATTGCCTCCTTGATCATCAGAGTTAATGCTGATGAAGAGAATTTGGACGGTGTCGTCTTTATTCTCCTCTGTGATGGTGTCATTCGAAGATAGAGCCTCTGAAGGCAAAACCGGGTCAACTGCCATTTCAACCTTTAGAATTTCGTTAGGTATGGATTCAGACGGTTCATCTTCAATGACAGGTGCTTCGGCTGACCACCTGGGCGGGTCAGCTGGGTTCTCAACTAGCAAAGGACTTGGCAGGAGTCTTTGATATCCAGGAGGAAGTTGCGCTCGTAAAATCAGGCGATCTTCCAAAACTCTTTTTGCATCGTCTAAGAAGGGACAACGGTGGATGGCGTGATCGCCTTCACACAGTCTGTAGGGAAATTTAGCTTTCCCGCTCTATCCTGGGGCTTCACTCCCACTAGTTGACGGTGAGTAGTCGACATGGCTATCAGAGGTCGATGCTACCGAATTGTGCAAACGGGGGGACCAGTCCCTTAGTATCCGAGGGATACAGGGACAATCTCTATGGAAGTGGTCTCCCCTGCATATGACACATGGCGATTTAGGCCTTACGAGTGCTGTGTGTGGATTTTTGTCAGATGACACTTGTTTGCCCCCAGTCGCCTTAGGCTCCTTCTTCTTCTCCTTCTTCTCCTTAGGAACTCGGTTTTTTGTTCTACCAGTTCCGTCAAGCGAAGAGGAAGGAGGAGAGGAAGATGAAGTGGAAGGCTGGTGGGAAATTCTTGTCTGATCTAACTGTTGACTCGACTGTTCAGGAATGGTGGTGTTTTGAACGACATTGGTTGAAAAGAGCCAGACTGGTAGGCCAATTGTCAGTCCTGGAAGCGACAATGTGGCCATGTGGGGCGCACCAACATCTCCCCAAGAGGAGAAGGGACTAGGATTTCCACCAAGGGGAATTCCTTGGTTGGTGTGCTCCATCTTTTCAACCTAAATATCAACGTGGGAATAAAGGGTGATTGTTCCGTTTAAAATAAATTGTTAACGACGCTTTAGACACAACTTGCTTTTTCACTTTTAAAGAGTCGAGAAAAAGCTAAAGATGACTCTAGTCTCCTTCGATGTTTTAATGAGCCCGAAGTGACAAATGCTCGGATGGACTTTTTCTGTTATAGAGTCTGAAAAAGGCCAAAAGGAATTGCTCTGGAGTTCTAGGCAGAGGGTGTGCCAAACTTTTCGCAAAACCGCAAAATACTTTTTAAGGTACGGGTGGTCGATCTTCGTGAATTATGTGTTCACTGCATTGTGGTCAATAGGGCGGCCGACACGGCTTCCTAAGGATAAAGGATATATGCCTATAGGGGTCTCCCAATATATATGCGACGGTACGTGGGAGCACAATCCGTACTAGCGCTATCGTCCCTCAGGAGGAATCACCCACCTTCCACGAGATCGACAGTCACTAGGCTTAACGACGCCGGAACACGTCTCTAGCCTAGACCTCTATGTTGTGCGTTATGTTGCAAAGCGTTGTTAGGTTCATTCAGTTTATTTTAAGTTGATCTTTTTAGAAGTTTGCCTTTCAAGATCACCACGAGATGTATGGTACGATTCCTAAATGCAGTCTAAGATGATAAGCAAGCTTGATTATCTTTTCAACTTTGAAAATCCTAGCTACTAAGGGAAAAGAAAGACACCATCTTTTCTCAAAGAGCAATCAGCACACTCTAATGCACTCTTTCCTAAATCAAGCATGCAAACTTATCAAAATGCAAATGCACAATGCAGATGTTTGTTTTCCGCTTTCTTAGTATTGATGCCTACAAAGAAAGCTTTTTGTACAACTTTGAATTTGCTTTTAAATGACAGATACAAACAAGTTTACTTTTTCAAAATCAACAAGGGTAGAAGAGATTACAACACTTTGCGAATTTCGAAATGAATACTTGTTTCGACACTTAAAAGAGACAAACTCAAACCAATAAGCAAAAGAAAATGTATAATCAACTGAAAACAGCCAATGAACTCTCTCCTAAGATCACAATCAACAGATCTGAATCAAGGGCTACAGGATGATTATTTCACTCATGCAAAGGAAAACTGTAAATGACGCCACAAACACATAAAAACACTCACAGTCTTTTTGTACAAAAGGAGGCGAAATTCAAGCAAAGAAAAGGAGTTATCAGACTGGTACCTATGCTGGTTAAAGGCTGCAAAAAACAGAGATCAAAACAGGGCGACAGAGAGCAGAGAACCCCAGCTGCATAAGGCCAAACTGGTTCAGCGCAACCTCAACACTGTGGGTTTGACATTCAGCGTAGGTAGCCTTCACGGGACCTGCGTTGAAATGCAGACTGCCTTCACAGCAGTTGCGCTGAAGGAGAAACTCTCATTTCCCCTGGGTTCTGCGTCACAAATTGCTCAAAAATCAACAGTTTCAGGCCAAATCAGAAACACAAGCAAGGTACAATCAAAGGGATGCTTTGAGAGGGTGCTAAGATCTATCACAAAGGATCATCAAATCATTTGTGAGTCCATTGTTCATATCATAGACAAAATCCAGTGAAGGATCAAGGCAGCAACTGTCTACTTTGCAGAAGCAGTTCGATTGTTGCTGTTGAGTCTATGAAGCAAACAATGATAGAAACACAAATAAAATGACTAAAACAAATCTCCCCAGCGGAGTCGCCAATTTGTTGTGGGGAAAAATGCCTATGCATGACGATCCTATCCACCTAAGGTGTGACAGTGCCTTAGCAACAAACAGATACAACTATTCTGGTTTCTTCCTTTATGAAATGCGAAAGAGGGGAGATCAATGGACTTACCGGTGTCTTCCGTTTGTCCCTCGATCTAGATCCTCTTCTCTTTGGGTGTTCACAGCTACTTGCCTCCTCGCTCGCCCAAGAGAACAACTACTTGATTCCTGCGAGATCACAAGAGAACAGCTACTTGCGACAAGAGAACAGCTACTTGCGACAAGAGAAGAACACAACACAAAGGCAGATATTCATATTCATAAATGATTCAGGATTAGAAGTAAATCAAATACACTAATGCAATCATACATCAAAGATACACCAGTATATAGGAGAAAACCAAGATAGCTTTATTGATAAATAACAAGGTTCAGGAAGAGATACAACCCAGAGGGCTCCAATCCAGCATCTCCTTCCCAGCAGAATGGAATTCCTATCTTCACCTCCCTTCAAAGCATTAAGCACCCAATGATTCCAGTCTCAAACCAACAACAATTCTTTGCAATAACAAAATTCCAGCCTCTAGATCTCATGGAGGAGAGATCTATATATAGATGTTTTGGAGAGAGGATGAGTCAGCTTGAGATCTGACTAGTGTCCTCTCCCTCTGTTAGTTCTTGATTCCACTTGGAGGTTCTTGCTTCCACTTGGAGATTTGGAACCTCTTACTCATCACCAGTCGAATTCCCTGAGGCAAGTGTCATTTTGGAAGCTTCCTGGGCATTGACACCTTGAGGAATGAGTCTGCCACATGTCCAATCTCGCTCAGCGCAGGTAGCCAGTGTTGGAGTTGACATTCAACGCAGGTAGCCAGTGGAGCCATTGACATTCAGCGCAGATGGTCAGTGGAGCAGTTGACATGATCCTGAATTGACTTGTTTTTGAGCAATTTCAGGTGGAGAACTTCTGTGAATTGTTGTGGTTTGTTAGCCTTGTTCCTCTAGGGGTAGGAACAACATGTTTAGGGACTTTGGATCCCTTAGATTATGGACATTTCATGCTCAATGTTGTAAGGCACAAAAATGTCTATAACAGGAAGGATCACATGGAAGCAGTGTTAAAGGATAACGGTCTAAAGGACTTCATTGATCAAGAAGTCCCCAAGTCGACTAATGCTACAGAATTGGCGGAATGGAAGAAATGTGTGGCTAGAGCAAGGAGAATCCTTCTGGAGGGAGTTCGAGACCACATAGTCTCGAGTCTCCATGGGAAGGAGACACCGTTTTTGATGTAGAAAACATTGAAAGATATATATTAGAACAATAGCAATTAGAGGAAGCTAGCACTGAAAGATAAGCTTCAGAAAATCAAGTGTGAAAAGGACGACACGATCTCTACATATTTGAACAAGCTCACCACTTGCAGGGATGAGCTTGGAATTGTAGGGATCACGACAACCGATGATGACATGGTGAGTCTTGCACTCTTCGGTCTTCCTGAGAGTTGGCATAGCTACCAAGACTCGGTTAATGGAAGAGAAAAACTGCCAGATTGGGAACGACTTTGGTCGGATTTGATGCAGGAGGAAATAAGAAGAAGCACCAGAGATGGATCCTCATCAAAGCAAGATGATGAGGAAAATCTAGCCTTAGCGAGTAAGGTGAGGAAAGGGAAAGGGAAGGCGTCCCATCCCAAATCCAGTTCTTCCCATGGTGGGAAGAAGTTTGACAAATCGAAAGTGCGATGTTTTCATTGTCATGAAGTGGGCCATTATGCTACGAATTGTCCATAGAAGAAATCCAAGAAGGGATCCTCGAAGGGATCTGATGGTGAGGCACTCGCCTCACAGTTTAAGTTGGATTTCTCTCTTATTGCATGCATGGTGTCATCCATGGTGGGATGTTTGTGGTACCTGGACAATGGAGCTTCATTCCACATGTTAGGTGACAAGAATCTTTTCAGTGCCTTGGAGGAGAAGGATCTCCAGATGCGGATCGAGATGGGTGAAGGTACGGTTGTGTTTCAGAGGGAGCATGGAGCTCCTCTCACCCTGACTGATGTAAAGTATGTACCAGTTCTAAAGAAGAATCTTGTGTCTGTCGCTATGCTAGAAGATAAAGGTTATGATGTAGTCTTTAGTAAAGAAAAGGTATTCCTAAGGCATATCAGTATTGGACAGACAAAGCGAATTGGGATTCGAGAAAATAATCTCTACAAGCTAGAGGTAGACCACTGTGCTGCATTGAGTTCCAAAGCTGAGATGGTGCAAAGCCAAGATGTTGGCGAGCTATGGCATAAAGAATGGGCCACTTGCACCATGGAGCCCTGAAGATCATGCAGCAGATTTCTACAGGACTTCCCAAGGGAAAATTGGAGTAGACGAATACATGCAAAGGTTGTACCTTGGGTAAGCATGTGAAATCTTCCTTTCCCGATCGAGACAGTAGAGCTGGAGCAATCCTGGAGCGAGTTCACTCAGATGTTTGTGGACCCTTCTCTACAACCTCCATCGCTAAAAAAAGGTACTATGTTATTTTTATTGATGATTTTTCTCGTAGATGCTGGATCTACTTTATGCAAAAGAAGGAGCAGAACTTCTTGAGGTTTTGTGAGTTTAAAGCCTTGGCAAAGAAAGAATCTGGAAAGAAAATAAAAGCCTTGCGTAGCAACAATGGTGGAGAGTATGTCTTCCAATAGTTTAAAGACTTCTGCACTGCAGAAGGAATTAAACAGGAATTGATGGCACCCCATAACCCATAGTAGAATGGGGTGGTCAAAAGGAAGAACAAATCGATTGTGGGAGCAGTGCGAGCGATGTTGCATGACCAAAGCCTACCACTACATTTGTGGGCTGAGGCATGTAATACAGCAGTATACTTGCAGAACAGAGGCCCGCACCGTATACTGGGAATGAAGACACCTATGGAGGCCTTTTCTGGGAATCGACCAAATGTGAGTCACTTCTGAATCTTTGGATCATCAGTTTACTATCATGTGACCAAAGATGCCCAGAAGAATCTAGATCCAACAACTGAGTTGGGAATACTTGTGGGGTACACTGATACACCCCACAACTATCGGGTGTACTTGCCTACCAATAAGAGGATAGTGGTGCGCAGGGATCTGAAGTTCGACGAGCAGAAATCCATGCAAGTATCACTTGAGAGTGAGCTCAAGTTGCATGCAGAGGAGGAACTTTCAGTTCCTGAGGAGGAGGAGCCTCAGATTGATGCGGAGCAGCCGCATGCAGAGGATTCGGGAGTGGATACATCCACTCATGCTGAGACTTCCAGAGATGGGCGGAAACGCAAGGGAAGCTGACAGGTTGATGTTGGATGCGCGGGAGAATGTGGGACAACCATCTTCTCAGCGCAGACAAAGGAGGTCACCTGAGCGGTACACTGGGTACATGGACCTGGTTGGGGAGTGCGTAGATACCGAACCTTCTTCATTCGAGGAGGCAATGCAGCAGCCAACCTGGGTTGATGCAATGGTAGTGGAGTACAACTCTATCATTCGGAACAGTGTGTGGGATGTTGTCCCAAGACCTCAGGACAAGTCAGTGGTGAGTTCCAGATGGCTTTACAAGGTAAAGCAGGCAGCTGATGGTAGTGTTGAGAAACATAAGGCAAGGTTTGTTTCCCATGGTTTCTCACAAGTCGAGGGGATCGACTATGATGAGACCTTTGCTCTTGTAGCAAGGTACTCATCTATCAGATTGATGTTGGCACTATCAGCTCAGATGGGTTGGAAGATCCATCAGATGGACGTGAAGACAACATTCCTCAATGGGAAGATTGAGGAGGAGGTGTACATTGAGAAACCAGAAGGTTTCGAGACCTTCGATCGTGAGTCGCATGTGTGCTGACTCAAGAGGGCTTTGTATGGGCTGAAGAAAGCACCCCGTGCTTGGTACACCATGATCGACAGCTATTTCACCGGGTTGGGCTTCACCAAGAGTGAAGCAGATGCGAACCTTTACCACATCATGGTAGAAGGTAAGCCATTGATCATTGTTCTTTATGTCGATGATCTGATTTTGACAGGTGATGATCAGCTGATCCAGTTTTGCAAGGAGGACCTTGCAAGAGAGTTCGAAATGAAAGATATGGGTCTTATGCACTACTTTCTAGGCATGGAGGTGTGGCAGAAAGATGGTGAAGTATTTGTGTCTCAAGGCAAGTATGCAAATGAGATACTAAGGCTCTTTCACATGGAGAAGTGCAAGCCCATGCAGACTCCTCTAGCCGGGAACTAGAGGAAGGAGGATGCTACTTCAGGTGAGGTAGTAGCTACTACTGTTTATCAGCAGCTAGTGGGTTCACTTATGTGTCTGGTGAACACACGATCCGACTTATGCTTTGCAGTGAACCAGCTGAGTCAAGCTATGGTTCAGCCTACCAAGCTATTTTGGAAGGCAGCGAAGCATGTGCTGAGATACCTCAGAGGCACATCTCAGTTTGGATTGTGGTATAGACGGACAGAGGGAGTGAATCTTCAGGGCTTCACAGATGCGGATTGGGCAGGGAGTCCATCAGACAGGAAGAGCACTTCTGGAGGAATCTTCAACCATGGTTCAGCTGCAGTTTCCTGGTACAGCAGGAAACAGAGGTCAGTTGCACTTAGCTCAGCAGAGGCTGAATACATGGCTGCTAGTCACGCTGCATGTGAGGCCATTTGGATGCCAAAGATTCTAGTGGGATTGTTTGATCAGAGGATGGATACAACCGTGATCTACTGTGATAATCAGAGTTGTATCAAACTCTCTAAGAATCCAGTTTTTCATGACAAGTCCAAGCACATTGATATCTGATATCACCATCTTCGACACTGTGTGGTCAAGAGGATAATGTTGTTGTGGTATGTTTCAACCGAGGAACAGGATGCAGATATTTTGACGAAGGCATTGTCAAAATGCAAGTTCGAGTTCCATAGAGACAGGATTGGGGTTACTGATAATCCCTTTCTTGTTGAGAGGGAGTGTTGAAAATAGCAATAAGAAATGCTAAATATAGAAGTGCTAAACAATAGCACTGCCATAAATAGCATTTCGGGATACCTTCCTATTTTAGTTAGTCCCTGAACTAAAATAGAGAAGTAAAAATTCGAATTTGATCTTAGCAGCTGTTTGTAAAAAAATTAATTAATTCATCTTGAGTTAATTAGTTGTAGAAAATCAAACATGAAGTATATGTGGGGACATGCAACAGTTTCTCCATTGATTGAGGAATTTATCCATCAGTTAAAGAGATAAGGATGAGTTGTAATTAGTTAGCTTAGTTAACCGAGTCAAGTCCAGTGAGAATAGTTCAAATAGTTTGTTGAACTAATTGTGAGTTCAGTTAGTTAATGCATGCATGCATGTAATTGCTACACTTCAGATAACTGAATATTCTCTCATAAATAACTCATGCATGTCAGTTTAGACAGAGACCTAGTTGAGATCAGATGGAGGGACAATGTACTATCAGTTGCAAGAATATTCCATTGTGAATATCTCTTGCATGCAGAAGGAATTCATTCCTTGGAGATTGCGCAGTTACTTCTTTAGTGTAGTGAGTGTGATGAGGCCAATTCACACAGGTGGCATCACTGGACCCCAAGGAAAACTACACAAGGAAATAGGAGGCTTGGAGGGATGAGGGAAGTCATATCTAGTGTCTATTCAGTCTGTGAGTTGTATTGTTTTTTGATTGCAGAGAGAGCAAGATAGCTTGTGAGCTGATTCCTTTTGTAATCTGAACATATTTCAACTTGTATGATAATACAGAGATTGGGATTTTAGGTTGAGGTTTTCCCCAGGTTATTCTCTTGTGTTAATGTGTGATTGCTTTCTCTTTCTCAGCTATATGTGTTCTAATTGATCTTTATCATATTCAATTAAGCTTACACAAAGCTTGTTGTAGAAGTAGATCTTGTATTTCGCTCTAGTATATTGCATAATCTGTTGATCTACAGTGGGAATTTCTACACTATTACATGGAATGTTCACCAGGGTTGTTACATTCCTTCTATCCACATGCCTTAGCCTCACAACTAAATGCACTGCCCCAAAATTATGAGGGTTATGGCAATAAGGTATCTCCTCATGATCAAACAATAGGGATGTCTTCCATTTGACGACTACAAGGGACACTATACCAGGAAGATGTACGATAGATATACGAAACAAGTAATGCGAAGATTGACACATGACCACCTGTTGTCACCTCTGGCCCACCTTCAGGCCCTCCATAGCCAAGAGCTCATGATCGAGGTGGTTATTGGTGACCACCTTCCTATTCCACCTAGATGTCCAGTTGGTTTCAGTTGTTTCCTTGTTTATTGTAGCATTTATTGTTTTAGCAGTTTTTCGGGTCTTGAACTTTTGGAGCAGTTTTGACCCCCTAAACAACATTTTTTTTGAGGTACGCAATAGGCCCATATTCATAGGCAAGAGCCTGGCACAATTCATGTACTACTCAGAGAGATATTTTAAACAAGGTAATGTATGTGCCAAACAAAGATAATATGACCAAGTTACGACCCCGGGAAGTTGGCTGCCCAACTAACCCCAATGGGGCCCACAAAATCTTAGTGTTCCATCTCTTGGGGTTAGGGTTTTGGTTGTTTAGGGTTTTCCCTTGTTTTTCAATAATAAATAGGCCCTTGAGCCTCATTGTAACATAGTTTAGAGGCATGTAGCCACCACATCTCTTCTCAGAGATAAGCTACCATCACCCGAGCTAGTTTATTTCCATTTCTGTTTGTAAGCATATTTCAGTATTTGATATTAATATTTCTACTTCATCTTTGCATTTATGGTTATATCTGTAATTTTTTACATTCTTGTTTAAAGTTTGGATTAGTGGTATCAGAAAGGTCTTCTCTTTCTTTGTTTTTCTTTGCATGTCCCCAGCGAGGTCAGGATATAAGGAGTTAGGGATCGAATTGGTTGAACCTTTGCAAGACCATCCTCACAAATCCTGATAGCCTCCCATGGAGGAAGAGAAGAAAAACAAGGGGGTAGGATATCCTTTCAAAATATTTCTTGAAGAATCCCTTGAGCGATAGAGGAACGCGATGATGGACAACTTTGCCTAGATCCTTCAGGGACTACCCAAAGGCGACGCATATTCTTTCAGCAACCACTCTGGAAGCGCCACACCCTTTAAAATACAAGTTAACTTCAAAATATGCATATGCCGTAGATAAATAGTTAAATATGATAGAAGGATATTTTTGTGTTCATGATTTTTCTAGCCATTAAAATATTACTTTTGCACTTCTCAAAGCCGCCCCACATGTCAAGGACTAGAGAGAAACCTACTTTGAGCAGAAGGAAAAAAGTACACCATCACTATTTTCAGCGGCATCCACTTGGGATTCATTCCGGGATGCCATCAAGGAGAATTAATACCCTAACAGGAGCTCGTACATAAAGTGGACCATGCTACAGCAGGGAAGGGACCAAGACATGCCAGAGTTTACCAATGTCTTTCATACCCTTCGAATGAAGTTGAGTATCAAGGATTCTAAGGGACATTTGGTACTCAAGTACTACGGTTGTATACACAGATATATTCAGGACATGATGGATTTCCTAGACATCTCCTCGCTCGGTACAACGTACTAATATGCTCTCAATATTGAGCAGAAGTTTAAACATAAGAAACAAGACTTTGGATATGCGAATCCGAAGCAAGGGAAAGGTACCCCAAAACTATAGAGAAGAGGACAAAGTGTATACGGGGTGACCCAGGACAAATCGCTGAAGCCGTAAGCAAAGAAAAACACCCCGAAGACAAAGGACATAGGAAGATGGTGTGAGTTTTGTAAGAGCTCCATTCGCAACAAAAGTGAGTGTCGGGTGAAGAAGTCACTAGTGGCTGAGATGAAGGCTTCAGAATTAGATGCATGTTCTGACTCTAAGTCAGAACCCAACAAGGGGAATGACAAAGGGATGTAGATCATTGACGTGGAACCCAATGCCACCATAGCCACCACCAAGATCTATAAGAATGAGCCTGAAGATCCAGAGGAGGGGGAACACCTCTTCCACTCATAGATGTGGGTGAAGGGTTCTTTGCTACAGTTCATTATCGATAACAAGAGCCAAAAGAACCTCATTTCAGAAGAGGTCATGAAGTGGTTGGGTCTACCAACTACAACACATCCATAGCCATACACCATCAGGTGGCTTCACTAAGGAACGAGATCTCCGTGTCAACCAACAATGTTTCCTTCCCTACAACATCAAGTCCTTCACGGATGAGATACTATGTGATGTTTCTCCTCTTGAAGTTTGTGATGTATTATTAGGACAACCATACCTGTGGAAGCAACATGATGTATATGAGTCTAGACCTCGCTTTGTGATTATTACTTGGTAAATAATTTGTACAGGATACCGAAGGTAGCCCCGCCTACTTCCATCTCTTTGATCTCCGCAAAGCAATGCAGTAAGATCATTTCATAGACTAGGAAATTTGTTTTCCTTCTGATTTTCCCTAAGGGCAAGCAGAAGATTGTGGCCACGCTTCCAAACAGGGCTCCTCCACACAACAACAAAATATGGACAAGGGTGTGGAGGAGTATAGGGAAAATTTCGCCTCACCTACGGGGGTTCCTCTACAATTTCAGGTCAAGCACCCCATCGATCTAACCCCGGGCATGCTTCTACCCAACTTACAAATCTATCAACGCTCTATTCTAGAGAACGATGAGATCAAGAGGCAGATTCAGGGGTTGTTGTAGAAAGGGCACATTAGTCCAATCTCATCACCCTCTGGGAGCCCAATTGTATTGGTATAGAAGAAGGACTAGACTTGGAGACTATGTATTGACTATTGTGCACTAAACAAGATCACTGTCCGGAATAGGTACCAAATCCCATGGATTGATGACCTTCTAAACCAAATCAAGGGGGGCCAAATATTTCAACAAGATTAACTTGAAGTCCGGTTATCACCATGTGCCTATTGAACCCTCTGATGTGTGGAAGACCACCTTCAAATCCAAGGAGGGCCTTTTCGAATGGTTGGTCGTGCCTTTTGGGTTGACAATTGCCCCTGCAAACTTCATGAGGTTGATGTATGACATCTTGTGACCCTTTTCCAATGCATTTATGGTGGTGTATTTAGATGACATCTTGATCTTCATCCAGAGTTTGGAAAAGCACCCGCACCATATTCGACAAGTCCTCCAAACCCTGTGACAACACAAGTTGTGTGCCAATATGGAGAAATACACTTTTGTCATGACCCAGGTTGAATATCTGGGGTACATAATTGATGAGCAAGTTGTGCATGTAGACCCAGCCAAGATACAAGTCATGTACTGGCTAGCCCCAACCACTATAAAAGAGCTCCGCATCTTTCTAGACCTTGCCAATTTCTACTACAAGTTCTTGTTGGGGTTCTCTCATATCACTTGGCCTTTAAGTCAAGTCACCAAGGGCAGAGCGAAAGAAAAGTTCTTTTGGTCCAAGACCTAACAAAATGTGTTTGCTGAGTTGAAGCAACACCTCTGCTCTACACCAGTGCTCACATTACCAGACCTGTAACAACCATTTGAGATTGAGATAGATGCCTCCAACTATGCTATTGGTGTAGTTCTTACTCAGCAGGGGCATCCAGTGGCTTACCACCGTGAGGAACTTTCTGACAAAGTCCGAAAGTATGCCAACTATGACAAAGAAATGTATTATATTATGTAGGCCCATTGTCAATGGAAGCATTACATTATGGGGAAGGAACGGTCATCTACACAGGCCACCAACCCTTGCAGTTCATACAAACACAAGGGAAGTTTCAGAATGATCACCATCAGAAATGGTCCACATACCTACAACAATTCCATTTGAACATTAAATACAAGAAGAGAAGCACCAATAATGTTGCAGATGGCCTTAGTCGACCACCAGTCATGGTGCTGATCACTGTGCTCGACTCCAGTTGGCACGAGACTTCGGGGTGGCCGCATCTTTATTAGGGCAATCCAGAGTTCGGCAACACATACCAGACACTCCTGGAAGGTAAGAAAGTTACAAATTTTCACCTCCAGGATGCATTGTTATGCCGCGTGGGAAAAATTTGTGTTCCTTCAAGCGAGCATTCCAAGATGCTTTGGGAGGCGCACTACAATTGGGTCACTGGACATTTTAGAGTAGAGAAAACAGTGGCAGTGCTACAAAAGTATTTTTATTGGTTGAACCTTCGTCAAGATGTTGGGAGGTACATTGAATCCTACACTGCCTGCACCATTGCCAAACCAACCATGAAGAAGCAAGGCCTATATAATCCTCTTCCTACTCCTAATCGACCTTGGGAATCCATATCCATGGATTACATGTTGGGCCTTCCTTCTTCTAAGCACAACAACAACTGCGCTTTCGTGTTTTCCAACAGATTCTCTAAGATGGCCATTAAGGAAACATGCAAGAAGAGTATCACAACATTGGACATTGCTAAGCTCTTCTTTGAGAGAGTGTGGGTACACTTTGGGATCCCACAACCCATTGTCTCAGATTGGGACAATAGATTCCTTAGTGCATTTGGTCAGGTCTCTGGTCGATGTTGGATACAAAACTTACTAAGTCCACGACTTTCCATCCCCAAACTGATGGCCAAACAGAGGTCATTAACATGATGATCGTACACATTCTATGCATGTACAAATCGAAGCACCCATGCACATGGGATGAAAGACTAACCTATGTCTAGTACAACTACAACAAGGTTCTCCACAACTCAACGTGCCACAACCCCTTTCAGTTAGGGCAAGGTTTTCAGACATTATGCCCCATTGACGTAGCCATACCATCTGCAACTACTCAGGCAGATTCATCTCACGTCTAGTCCAAAGACGATAGGGCTAACAACTTCATTGAGAGAATTCAACATATCCACCAGCAGGTCCATGATATTGGACATAGCCAATGCTAAGTACAAGCAGGCCATGATCAGCATTGGGTTCCACACAAGTTCCAGGTGGGTGACAAAGTTTGGCTACATTTTCATACATAGTGCCTCGCTGGACCCCACTGCAAGCTTCACCTACTTCGATATGGGCCATAAACCATCACCAAGATTGTAGGGGACAATGCCTTTGAGCTTAGCATTCCACCATTCCTTGGTCTACTCCCAATTTTCAAAGTAGACAGTCTTCAACCATACTTTCCACCATTGCTCGACACATCCAACTTAAACTCACACCCACAGAGTTAAACCCAGACTGCATGGACCATGTCACAACTGATTAGAGAATGGATACATAAATAAATAACACTTTCCAATAGAGGATTCAATTATATCAATTTTCCAAAACAAGCCAACTCCTTCACCAGGGCAAGTGGTTCACTAGGGACTAGGTTCAAGAGAAATTTCCTCACCTCATGGAGGCTCTACACACAGTGGGGACCATTGCTTCCTAAGGAAGGAGGAATGATCCAGGTGGATATTACTGGCCACCTACCTATTCCACCTAGAACTCCAGTTGGTTTCAGCCATCTCCTTGTTTATTGTAGCATTTACTATTTTTAGCAATTTTTTCAGGTCCTGAACTTTCGGAGCAGTTTTGACCCCCTAAACAACATTTTTTTGAGGTCCTGAGTAGGCTTGTAGCCATAGGCAAGGGCTTGCCACAATTCCTGTATTACTTAGAGAGATATTTCCAACAATGTATCGTACATGCCAAACAGAGATAATATGACCAAGTTACGACCCCGGGAAGTGGGCTGCCCAACTAACCCCAATGGGGCTTGCAAACTCTTGGCGTTCAATCTCCTGGGGTTACGGTTTTAGTTTTGTAGGGGTTTACCTTGTTGTTCAATAATAAATAGGCCCTTGAGCCTCATTGTAACATAGTTCAGAGGCATGTAGCCTCCATATCTCTTCTCACAGATAAGCTACCATCGCCCAAACTAGTTTATTTCCATTTCTGTTTGTAAGCATATTTCAATATTTGATATTAATGAAATGAAGTGTTATTTATATTGCATCTATGTATTTATGGTTATATATGTGATTTTTTGAGTTCATGTTTAAAGTTTGGATCAGCTCAACCATGCATAAGCATGACATGTGTCTTTCAAAAGTGGTCAATACTCTACATCATCTTCCACATGCACTCCATCCAACATGTCATTGACACCACCAAAAATTTCCACCAAGGAGACCCTCACATGTGTCACTAGAAAATTAGTATAAAGGGGCATGAAAAAAGATTGTTCTTGTCACTTTTTCCATTTGAATTGTTTGTACCAACTTGCATGCTCTGAAACTCTCTCATCTTGCCATATTTGCGGGGTATGTACCTTGAATGCACCCGAAAAAAGTTGAGAATGTTGTTGTCCTTCTGAACACCATAGCAATGTCCCTAGTGGGAAGGTATATGTAGAAGTATTAGACTAGAAATGTTAAGATATTGGTTTTCCATAAGTTACTCCTCTCGCTTTGAAGAATTTGCATGGCATCCCAAATGTTCTTATAGATTGGTGGGATTATCGATGTAATAACGTGATTAAGGAAATGTAACACCCTCCTCCCACATTTACCTAAGCTAACCAACCTACCGGGGTAAACATGTGACAGAGATTTAGTATGATATGATTCAACTCCCCAAGTACGGTTAAGGAAGTGGAATCAACAAACCAAAACCAAACTGATTTTCCTTAGGAGCTACAATACCCCCAAAGGCTAACCAACAACACCAGGGGCCCAACCCCTGAGTTAACTTTATTTTTAACTGAAATAAACCCCCAGTTTCTCCCATGACAAGCCCTTTGTGCAATTATAATCCTGCAGTCGCTCCCACAACAAGGCCTCCATGCTACTACAAAATTTTTAATCTAGTTTTGTGCCAGAGACCGTGGGATTTCAACCACTTTTTCATGGCTAGGACCCAAGCCTTTGCCCAAAACTTGATGAAACAATTAGAAGTGATAAATAAAAAGAATACAAGGCATCTAATGTAAAACTTGAACAACGACCTAACCTGACTCGTCCTAACCATGACAAACATTCTATCAAATACATAATAAACATGTAATGTATAGGTCATAAATACACATATGAACCATATGGATTTCATACTTATCTCAGAATCGTCAAGAAGGTCTGATGCCTTCTCATCATAGCTTCAATATCATCTATTAGGTTATTCATTCATTAACATTTCATTTACCAATCAAAACATGATGAGATCCATAATTGAAGTTTGTCATAAACCATGCTTATAACCAACATATAACGAGAGAAATGTCGATAAAAAAACCATTAAAGCCACATAGTAACAAGTACATTTACACATAATATATAAGAGGAAAAGAGCTCTTATTAACATTTGCAAAATCCAACCAAGTCAGGGACATCCATGTACAACTCGACCATAGATTGGGCTGAACCAAATCTTTCTTTCAGCAAATCACCCCCATGCCATATTCCAAGCATGAATATGGGACTAAAAAAAAGACAACCATGGCTTCCTTAGGCTTTACCAAAACCTCACCATATACCAGTCAAGGATTCCTAGGCCCAACTCCTCATCTATACAACCTTGATTTACCGCAATCTCGCCATATACGAGTCAAAGATTCCTAGGCCCAAACAAGAAACATACACTACGAGGATTTACCACAATCCCAAAATATACCGGTCCAGGGATCACTAGGCATATACAAGCATGGATGCCTCCACTTCTCTCCACCTAAACCGTGATGAATTTTTTCGTCTCCACTTATCCAAATGGAAAATGGCATCCACTCATGGTATTCATCCACCCATGGAATTTGCCCATGGTATTTATCCACCCATGGAATTTACCCATGGTATTGTAAGTGGCATCCACCCATGGAATTCATTCACCCATGGTATTGTAAGTGACATCCACCCATGGTATTCATTGACCCATAGAATATATCTATGGTATTATAACAAAAATAAAGGCTATAAGTAACAAGTCGAATTTTGTAAAAAGGAAAATTGTCCACCACAATGTAGCTTTTACAGTTATTCTCTATTTTAATAAACAAAATCTTTTCGGTTTTGTTTACTATGTGTTCTCTCATTTTCTTCAGGCATTTCAAATTTTCAGATCTTGGGGTCTGCCCCTCAAGGTCTATTTCAATTTTTTAGACCTTGGGGGCTCCCCCTAAGATCTAGATCAATGGTATCAAAGCCAGGTTATGACTCCATGGGAATGAGCATTTGACGTGTTAGCGTTCGAATCTGCCTCAGGCTGAGGAAGGCAAAACTCGAGGCCACATCAAACCACGCTCAGCCTCGTAGCTAGCCCTACGAGGACAGGAGAGGGCTCTCTCCGAGTCTATCTCGGCAAAATATCTTCAAAGGAGTTGAGATGACTCAAATTGAATACTGATTTTAGGCTAGTAAAGAGATAGGAAAGTTTGTTTTAGATTTTTGAGTTTTTTGTTGGAGAAATGGGAAAACCAATTTTGGGTGCGGGGATTGAGGTCAGATCTTTGCAGAAATCGAGTTGGGGCGAGGTAGGCAATAGTCTTGATGCCTTTGATCAGGTGTATGGATGGATCAGAATGACAAGGAGTTGAAGAGGGCAAAAGAGAATATGGATCCTCTTCAAACTGACGAAAACATGGAAAATCAAACAAACTTAAAGGCAGAGCATAACAATCTATGGATTCTACCTTAACACTTCATTTGTTCAATTGCAGAAGATGAAAGAAGGAAAATGATACACATTAACAACTTACAATTACAGAAAGAAACACACCATAAACACACAAAGCCACAAGGATCCCAACAAGTGCTGCAAAATATCTGATCTTTCCTTAGCCAAAATATGAAAAAATATGTACAATAGTGTCCAAAATCTTCCCAAGAGTCCAACCTTTGCTATTGAATAAAAATTTACATGTATAGATCAAGCTAACCTCATTCCCTAACCTCTAGGGGTCGAGCTCCTCCTTCTAAGAGAAGTTTCAATAAATTCAAAACATGGAGCAGGAATCTAGGTGACCAAAACAACCTGCTTCTAAAAAGAAGGAAACTGATTCATTACATTAATTGTTTGCTAATTTGTGAATGAATCATCTAGAAGAAGGTAGATAGGTGCCATGTTACCTTACATACATCAAATTACATCATGTTGGGTCAAAAATCACATCAAGGAGTGAAACTGGTGAAAACTGGCCGAATTCCTGAGCTGGAGGATGAAAACTGGACCAAAAACCCCAATGCGTAGCGCCCTGATCCCAATGCGTAGCACACCTTTCCGCCTATTTTTGGGGCACTTCCTGACATCCAAATTGAGCTCATGATAGCTCATTGGAAAGCCCTGGATGTCTACTTTCCAACCCAAGTGGAATTTTCCAATTTGGAGCTCATTTGCCCCTCCAAAACTGCATTCTCCCAGAAGTACTTCCTGCTGTTGCAAAAGGTGGCAGCAAGGTGGTTTTCATGGTGTTTTTAGGCCTTTTGATCATCCAGAATTTGATGAAATGCCTTGGCAATAACTGAGCATGTATATTTCACCATGACAAACCCAAAAATATAAGGTTTTTCTCCAGCAAGTGCCCCAATCAAAAGCGAGCGCGCGGGCGCGCTACCCATTGAGCGGAAAAAACTGTTTTTTGAGACCAAAATTTCAAAATGACAAAATTTTCTCCGAATTTGCTCAAATTCAGAGAAAAGACCCTCCATCATGTGTCATGCTCAGCCAGAGAAGCCTCGGCCAAAACTCGAAGCGGATCTAGCCTCTTTCATCATTTTAGTGCTTTGCTCAACCTCCTTTGCAAAATCTTCATTTTGCTTTGCCAACATGCATGCGAGCCCAATAATGATTCTTCATGTGACAAAGCATGTCTTTGTCTCTATTGGCCTTCGCCAACAACTCCTCCAGATGTCGATTGACTTTCTCAAGCCAAAACTCTCGGTTAGCATCTACCTCCTGCTTATAAACTGAATCTGTGTCTGACATGGCTTTGAAAACAAGATGTCTGCAATATGTATGTTGTCTGCAATGTGTAGAATGTCTGCAATATCTATGTTGTAGGTGTGGTAAAATCACAATTTCAATGCATACTCAAAAGCCAACTGAAGCATCATAAGAATTATGCCATAATGATAATACTCTGTTTCAGTGTATTGGACATGAAATAGTCACTGTTTTGATCACAAGGACAGTTTTGGCAAACGAACAAAAGTATGAAATGTACCCTTTGTGATGTTGGAAAAAAGCTTTCAAATGAGTATGGAGCTGTGTTTCATCAAGGGAGAGTGGAAAAATCTTCACCGGCCACCCACATGTCCTTTAAAACCCTAAATAATGACTTTGACATGAGCCTAGGGTTTCAATTTTTTTACACCCAATACATCACATTTTCCTCTCAAACATACTACAAGCAATTTCAAATTGACTGAGCAGCCATGAAACACCTACTTGCAAGTTTTGGAGGCGATTTGGTAAGATCTGGTCGCATGAATAAAACAATTTTGGTGCTGTGACTGAGTGTGTAGCGCCCAAACCCAATGCGTAGCGCACACCTCAGTGCATAGCGCCTGTGTATTTTTACACTGGCCAGTGAGGCCTAATGCGTAGCGCACTACCTGGTGCATAGTGCACACCTCCAACTCGTAGCGCACCCTCCAAAACTGTCCACAGGTATGTAACTCGCGGTTTTGGCCTTCAAACGCTTAGACACGATGTTGCTTTGGGAATTTGTGTGCAAATGGACTTGTTTTCCCTTTTTATAAGTAAACAAAATATCTCATTTGATTTAAATTGATTTCAAAAACCCACTTTGTAAGGTTTGGAACTTTTCACTTTTGGTCTTTAAATACAACACTGCTTTTTGATTTTCTCATGATTTTCTGAGGTTTGGACTGATCATTTTGTTGATTTTTGCAGGGATATGGCATTTGGCTTTGGAGAAGATTAGAGACTTGCTCTGAAACCTTTGAAATGACATAAATACAATTATTTACAATAACAACTTTTAGTTCCAAAACAGATTTTTGGACTAAAAATGTTTTAAAATGCTCTATGGAAAAGTTATTAAATAAGAGTCTTTCGACATCAACCTCATGGCCTGCAGGCTTGTTTTATGTATATGCTAAGGACTGACAACCCTAGACTCTAGGACACTTTTATGACAAAGAATGCATGATTATGGACTTCAGTGATTTTTGAGAAAATTTGTTTTTCACTAACCCTGCAGGGACACACATGAGGAAACACAAAACAACCAGACCCCCTCGTCAGTCAATGGCATGCCCCTAGCGGAATGCAACGAAGTTGAACAAGCGAGACACCTAAAAATGATATGCAAAAGCAAAAAGATCTCTGATGGAGGGCTGTAAGGACTGACTCTAACATGACGCACATTTTAGTTTCAAAGTTTTGAAACAATATTCAACAAATTCCATGCACGTGCTACGACCTCCACAAAGCACTTTCTTGGGAAAAGTAGGAATATTTTTTTTTTTCTTTTCATTTTTTGCAGAAATTTTTTGGGCGATGAGTTTGTAGATCATATTTGACACTTTTGGTGAAAAATTTACAAAAATAAATAACAGATCAAGATTCCTTTGCGAAACAATATCCAAATTCAAAAAAGCAATCGATCGAATTGGAGTCTAGATGAGGTATATATCATTGATTTAAAATTAGTTGTGTTGCAAATATTTTTCTGACGACAATTCATGGACAATGGCTCTCCTATCATTTTTTTGTAGTTTTTATGCAAAATTTCAGAAAGAGGATTTCATATCCGAGATCCTAAAAAAAAATCACCCAATTTTAAAAAAATGGCTGAATCTAATTTTGGATGAGGGAGATATTGCTAATTTAAAATCAACTATTTTTCAGAACTTTTGTGACGACAAGACAGTTGCAGCGCGAATATGAGTTTCCAAAGTGTCTAGATAGGGATTTCAATCACAAGGGAAGATGAAGAATAGTCATTATATTTCCAAAAACAGGTTATAATAAATATTTTGAGCTATATTGACCAATTTATGCCTATTTTAAATTAGTTTTTATATCTGGAGCAACATTCAGAGTGGGTTTCCTTTGGAGACGTGCCCTCCCACCCTGCTTTAGTAGGCACACGCTTTACATTCATTAGTTTCAGCATAACAACATCCGACTTGGGTTCTTTGGAGATGTTTCCTCCCACCCCATGCTATGTAGGCACCTTCTACTTCATCAACAACCAACATCACGGTTATGGGTCAACCACACAAAATCCGTGTCATCAAAGTCCATTTGCTAGGCACACACTATTAGTATCACAGTTGGTCACAAGCATTACAGGGTATTTCTATCCTTGGATCTTCTTGTCATGGTTATGGGTCATCCACAAACCCAAACTTCATCGAAATCCATTTGCTAGGTCCCAAATTGTCCGCATCATAGTTGGTCACAAGAATTATAGGGTATCTCTATCTTCGGATATTCAACAAAACCCTTCTCTTTAGTGGCTCTTCATATTCAACAAAGGATTATTAGGAGGGGACTTCATGCAATGGGGACCATTTCTTCTTAGGGAGGGACGAATGATCCGAATGGAAAATGGAATCCACCCATGGTATTCATCCACCCATGGAATTTACCCATTACATTCATCCACCCATGGAGTTTACCCATTACACTGATCAACCCATGGTATTTATCCACCCATGGAATTTACCCATGGTTTTGTAAGTGACATCCACCCATGGTATTGTAAGTAACATCCACCCATTGAATTCATTGACCTATGGAATTTATCTGTGATATTATAACAAAAAAAGGCTATAAGTAACAAGTTGCATTTTGTAAAAAGACATATTGTCCACCACAATGTAGATTTTACAGTTATTCTCTATTTTATTAAAAAGTTTCTTTGTGGTTTTGTTTATTGTGTTGTTATAGACATTTTTGTGCCTTGCATCACTGAGCATGAAATGTCAATAATCAAGGGATCCAAAGACCCTAAACATGTTGTTCCTACCCCTAGAGGAACAAGGCCAGCAATCCACAACAATTCACTGAAGTTCTCCACCTGAAAACACTCAAAAACAAGGCAATTCTGGATCATGTCAACTGCTCCACTGAGCATCTGCGCTGAATGTCAACTGCTCCACTGTCTACCTGCGCTGAATGTCAACTGCAACAAAGGCTACCTGCGTTGAGCGTAACTGGACAAGTGGCAGGCTCATTTCTCAAGGTGTCAATGCCCAGGAAGCTTCCAAAATGACACTTGCATCAGGGAATTCGACTGGTGATGAGTAAGAGGTTCCAAATCTCCAAGTGGAAGCAAGAACCTCCAAGTGGACTCAAGAACTGAAGTGGGAGAGGACACTAGTCAGTTTCATACCAGCCTCAAGCTGACTCATCCTTTCTCCAAAACTCCTTTATATAGATCTCTCTCCATGAGGTCAAGGGAGGCTGGAATATTGTAATTGCAAAGAATTGCTGGTTCAGCGCAAGTGTAACACTGTCAGTTTGACATTCAGGGTAGGTAGCCTTCACGGGACCTGCGTTGAAATGCAGACTGCCTTCACAGTGTCTGCGCTGAAAGGAGAAACTCTCATTTCTCTTGGTTTCCGGGTCATAAAATGCTCAAAAATCAACTGTTTCAGGCCAAATCAGAAACACAAGCAAGGTATAAACAGAGGGATGCTTTGAGAGGGTACTAAAGACTATCACAAAGGATCATCAAGTCATTTGTGAGTCCATTGTTGAGATCATAGACAAAAACCCAGTGAAGGATCAAAGCAGCAACATTCTACTTTGCAAAGCAGTTCGATTGTTGCCGTTGAGTCTATGAAGTAAAAAATGATGTAAACACAAACAAAATGACTCAAACAAATGTCCCCAGCGGAGTCGCCAATTTTTTGTGGGGAAAAATGCCTATGCAGGACGATCCTATCCACCTAAGGCGTGACAGTACCTTAGCAACAAACGAATACACCTACTTCGGTTTCTTCCTTTATGAAATATGAAAGAGAGGAGATTGGTAGACTTACCGTTATCTTCCGGTTGTCCCTCGATCTAGATTCTCTCCTCTTTGGGTGTCCACAGCTACTTGCCTCCTCGCTTGCTCAAGAGAACAGCTACTTGATTCCCATGAGGTCACAAGAGAACAGCTACCTGTGACAAGAGAACAGCTACTTGCGACAAGAGAAGGACACGACACAAAGGCAAATATACATATTCATAAATGATTCAGGATTAGAAGTAAATCAAATACACTAATGCAAATCATACAATATACACCAGCATATAGGAAAGAACCAAGAAGCTTTATTGATTGATAAACAAGGTTCAGGAAGAGATACAACCCAGGAAGCTTCCAAAATGACACTTGCATCAGGGAATTCGACTGGTGATGAGTAAGAGGTTCCAAATCTCCAAGTGGAAGCAAGAACCTCCAAGTGGACTCAAGAACTGAAGTGGGAGACGACACTAGTCAGTTTCATACCAGCCTCAAGCTGACTCATCCTTTCTCCAAAACTCCTTTATATAGATCTCTCTCCATGAGGTCAAGGGAGGCTGGAATATTGTAATTGCAAAGAATTGCTGTTGGTTTTGTGGTTGGATCATTGGGTGTTTATGCTTTGAAAGGGGTTGAAGAAGGAATTCCATTCTGCTGGGAAGGAGATGCTGGGTTGGAACCTTATGGGTTGTATCTCTTCCTGAACCTTGTTTATCAATCAATAAAGCTTCTTGGTTCTTTCCTATATGCTGGTGTATATTGTATGATTTGCATTAGTGTATTTGATTTACTTCTAATCCCGAATCATTTATGAATATGTATATTTGCCTTTGTGTCGTGTCCTTCTCTTGTCGCAAGTAGCTGTTCTCTTGTCACAGGTAGATGTTCTCTTGTGACCTCGTGGGAATCAAGTAGCTGTTCTCTTGAGCAAGCGAGGAGGCAAGTAGCTGTGGACACCCAAAGAGGAGAGAATCTAGATCGAGGGACAACCGGAAGATAACGGTAAGTCTACCAATCTCCTCTCTTTCATATTTCATAAAGGAAGAAACCGAAGTAGTTGTATTCGTTTGTTGCTAAGGTACTGTCACGCCTTAGGTGGATAGGATCGTCCTGCATAGGCATTTTTCCCCACAACAAATTGGCGACTCCGCTGGGGACATTTGTTTGAGTCATTTTGTTTGTGTTTACATCATTTTTTACTTCATAGACTCAACGGCAATAATCGAACTGCTTTGCAAAGTAGAATGTTGCTGCTTTGATCCTTCACTGGGTTTTTGTCTATGATCTCAACAATGGACTCACAAATGACTTGATGATCCTTTGTGATAGTCTTTAGTACCCTCTCAAAGCATCCCTCTGTTTATACCTTGCTTGTGTTTCTGATTTGGCCTGAAACAATTGATTTTTGAGCATTTTATGACCCGGAAACCAAGAGAAACGAGAGTTTCTCCTTTCAGCGCAGACACTGTGAAGGCAGTCTGCATTTCAACACAGGTCCCGTGAAGGCTACCTGCGCTGAATGTCAAACTGACAGTGTTACACTTGCGCTGAACCAGTGTGGCCTTGTGCAGCTGGGGTTCCTTGCTATCTTTTGCCCTGTTTGATCTCTGTTTTTGTAGCCTTTAACCAGCATAGGTACCACCTCTGATAACCCCTTTTCTTTGCTTGAATTCCGCCTCATTTTTGTACAAAAAGACTGTAAGTGTTTTTATGTGTTTCTGGCGTCATTTACAGTTTTCCTTTGCATGAGCGAAATAGTCATCCTGTAGCCTTGATTCAGATCTGATTGATTGATTGATTGTGATCTTAGGAGAGAGTTCATTGGCTATTTGCAGTTTGATTATCATTTGCTTTTGCTTATTGGTTTGAATATGTCACTTTTAAGTGTTGAAACAAGTATTTCTTTCGAAAAATGGCAAAGTGATTGTAATCTCTTCTACCCTTGTTGATTTTGGAAAAAGAAAAACTTGCTTGTTTCAGTCATTTAAAAGCATATTCAAAGTTGTGCAAAAAGCTTTCTTTGTAGGCATTTATACTAAGAAAGTTGAAAACAAACACCTGCATTGTGCATTTTGCATTTTGATAAGTTTGCATGCTTGATTTAGGGAGAGTGCATTAGAGGGTGCTGATTGCTCTTTGAGAAAAGATAGTCGCTCTCTTTTCCCTTAGTAGCTAGGATTTTCAAAGTTGAAAGATTATAAAGCTTGCTTATCATCTTAGACTGCATTTAGGAATTTGTACCATACATCTCGTGGTGATCCTGAAAGACAAACTTTAAAAAGATCAACTTAAAATAAACTGAATGAACCTAACAACGCTTTGCAACATAACGCACAACATAGAGGTCTAGTTAGAGACGTGTTCCGGCGTCGTTAAAACTAGTGACTGTCGATCTCGGGGAAGGTGGGTGATTCCTCCTGAGGGACGATAACACTAATACGGACTTGTGCTCCCACGTACCGTTGCGTATATATTGGGAGACCCCTATAGGCATATATCCTTTATCCTTAGGAAGCCGTGTTGGCCGCCCTACTGATCGCAATGCAGTGAACACAGCATTCACGAAGATCGACCACCCGTATCGTAAAAAGTATTCTGTGGTTTTGCGAAAAGTTTGGCACACCCTCTGCCTAGATCTCCAGAGCAGTTTCTTTTGGCCTTTTTCAGACTCTATAACAGAAAAAGTCCATCCGAGCATTTGTCACTTCGGGCTCGTTAAAACATCGAAGGAGACTAGAGTCATCTTTAGCTTTTTCTCGACTCTTTAAAAGTGAAAAAGCAAGTTGTGTCTAAAGCGTCGTTAACAATTTATTTTAAACGGAACAATCACCCTTTATTCCTGCGTTGATCTTCGAAGTTAGTCTACCTTCATCACAAAGTTCTTGTAGAATCGCTAGGAAATCTTTTGGATAGACTAAATATGTCTAAACAACTGTCGACATCCAGGACTGTGTCATCCGACACAGCAGCGACAGAGCCTCCTGCTGCTACTCCAACGATGTTCGCTGGTATACCATCTGTTCCGGCAAATTGTCAACAACAAGCTGGAGTCCAATCAGAGACTGTTTCGACAACATGGTTAGTTCCTATTTCTTCATCTGGATTATCATCTGGTATTTCTTATGTTGAAACTCAACAACTTGATCCAATGTGTCTTCAAAGGCCAAGCTACCCTTTAAGCACTGGATTGCCACCATATGGAGGGCAGTATGTCTTTTCATTGTTCCCCCCCGGAGAACAACCATATGGGAGTTTACAACAAAGTTCAGGTCAAACTGGAATTACATCTAGCGGATGGGTACCAATACTGCCTCAGCAACCAAGGGTTGCATATTCAATGCAACCAGTCCACCCTGTGTCGAATGTTGCCACTATACCTGGTATGTTGATTGCGTCGCAAGTACAAGCGCTACCTGTTGTATGTCAACCCCAAGTTTCTCAGGTTGCCATACAACAACCTCTTGTCTCGACAACTCAATCACAACCTCCGGTTAGTGCCTCCTTATCTGGAGCGACTCAGGCTCAAACAAGTACTATGACTCCTCATCTTGGTCAATCATCCAGTATTGGACGACAGCAAATGGTCCAACAACCGGAGCTGGTTCAAACTCAACAACCGCAATTCCAGCAATCATATCAAGGACCCGAGCAACAAGTCTTTGTAAGTAATGGGCAACCGTATAATAACGGTTATGCCCATCAAACTTGTCAAAGTTGCCAGCATCAAATACATTATGCTGGTATGCAAAGACCCACTACTCAGGCGATTCCATCTTATCCTGGGTATGCTCCGCCTAACCTGAATCAACAGTTGCCCTTTGTAGCAACTCTAGAATTACCAGTTCTAAACCGGCTGACGAATGATCCAATTGCTTATGCCCCTTGGTGGCCAGCGATTCCGCATAAACTTCCATCGGACATTCCTAAATTCAATGGAAATCCAGGTGAAGACCCATCGAATCACGTCATGACTTTTCATCTGTGGTGTTTGTCGAACACCCTGAACGATGATTCGATAAGGCTTCGCCTTTTTCAGAGGACATTGACGGGTCCAGCGGCTAAATGGTATATTAAATTACCTAGAGCCTCTTTCGACAATTTCAGTTCCCTAGCCACGACTTTCTTAACCCATTTTCAATTACCGATAAGGTATGAAACTGGAACGGAAATCTTAACCAACTTCAAGCAGACGACGGCCACACATATATCCGATCATATACATGAGTGGCGTCGTCGTCGCAGGATGGTAAAGACTTATGTTCCAGATCAGCTGTTAGCTGAATGGTTTATAAAGTCGTTACTTCCTGCCATAACGGAAGATGTGGCCAAGGGGGGAGTCGTAACGGAGGAGCAAGTTATTGCTCGTGCACAATATCTAGACTTAGTATATACTCAGTCCGGCACGCTCTATGATAAAATACCTGACGCCCCTAGACTGGAATTTTCAATTCCTCCTCCTCCTAAATCAAATAGTGACTCTCATGCCGGCGACGGCGTGATTGGTGCAACAAACATGAAATCGACAAAGGCTATATCTAAAAAGGCCCGTATGATTTCCGATCCAAATGAAAATGAGGAACTTCTTGCCTCGGAAGTAAGTGCGGTGTCGGACGACAAGGGCAAACGACCGAAGCAACCAGGGGGCAAGAAGAAAAAGAAAGGGAGAAAAAGGAAACCCCCTACGGGGTGTCATATATGCGATGAGGATCATTGGACAACAGATTGTCCATACAAAGCTGAGCTTAAAAGATTCTTTAAGAGTTCGAAAACCTCAGCTGTGTTAACTGATCCGTTTCCAAGCCCGAGAACCGAACTGGTTGCTAATCAAAATGCTTCCCGATCCCAAGTGCTTATGTTGTCTGTATCAAAGCAGCAAAATGATGCTTTGACGAGGAATAAGGATTACAGGAATCCAAAGCTGTCGAACAACAAGGCTAATGAACAACCTAGTAGTTTGACAACAACTTTGACCGAAGTTGTGCCACCCATCGTCCCTGAGCCAATGATAAAGTCGCAAAAGGGAGCAGTACACAAATCGACATTTAATCCTTGTGTGAAAATAGCACAGATAGAGGACCTGGCCCAATCGCCATCCGTTATGTCGACACTTGAGGTACCGCAAAATTGCTTCTCCCAAGAGCAAGCTTTATTATCAGCAATAGGTGGAATTGACCCAATGGATTCCAATCTTGTAGCCTTTGATCATAAAGGATATGACCCTCAATTACCAGCTCAACTAGCTTTCCTTATTCAAGTGAAAGCCCTCAACAAAACTGTTCATCGAACAATTATTGATGAGGGGGCATCTACATGCATTATGTCGATGAGTTGCTGGAAAACTTTAGGATCTCCAACCTTGTCAAGGTCTGCGATGACGTTAAAAGCATTCGACGGAAGGACATATACCCCATATGGTATACTAAATAACTTGAAAGTTGAACTAGAGGGAAAAACGGTAGAAATAGATGTTGAAGTCATCGATGGGAATCTTGATTACAACATCCTACTAGGAAGACCATGGATATATGCCATGGCAGCTGTTGTGTCGACCTATTTTAGGAAGATTGCATTTCCCTTCCAAGGAGGAATTACAATCGTTGACCAACAAACTTTTCTCCCCAACAGTTCGCAAGTTACGGGAAGCATTCCAATGATCCATGGAAGGAATCATTCACTCCAAAATATCGGAGTAGGTCTCCTAAAAGACCCTGCCTTAATGGGTACTTTTGCCCTACCACCTCCGAGTAATCTGGCGGAAGTGGCCACAGTAGAATATGAAACCTTCTACATCTAATGGATTTGGATGCCGAGGACGATTCTTATCTCGTGTCAACCTCGTTAAAAAATGAAACAAGGAGTCATGAGGATAGTTCTTTTACTGTGTCAACCTCATTAAAAAATGAAACAAATCCCCTTTTCAAATCTCAAAGGTAAACCTTCATTCCAACCACCGAGTTGAATGCAATGAAGCTTGGGGGCATGCACCTCGATTTGCGTTATTATGCTGGGGGCATGCAAACTTATCTCCGAGCAGTTTTAGCACATAGTTCATGCTCGTTAAAAAATAAACATAAGATTGAGCAGTGTTTTTCCGCGTTTAAGCTCGTTAAAAAATGAACTATCTTCCGGTAAATAACCACCGTGAATGTAACATTATCAGCCATTAAAGCCTTGGTCGTGTTTGCGCCGTCACCTCCACTTTTCCATTGGCCGATCGTTCACCTCCATATGATTGTTTACCCATTTTGAGGAACAGCTGCGAAGAGTGATTTCACCTAGCCATCCTTGTGACACTGTCGTGATTGGAAAATTCCAACCTGTACCTAGAATCAGCTGCTAACCCTGTTCATCACTCGTTCCTCGAAAGACGAGTCTTCTTTAAGCTCTTTTCTATTGACTTGTAAAATATGAAAAGATAGCTGAGTTTTGGCCTTCCAGCTCGTTAAACGACCGGAAGAGCTATCCCTCCTCTAGATTTTAATCTTTTTGGACCTGAGGGATTATTGCACAAAAAGATCGAGCGCTTGTTTTGTTCGGCTCGTCAAAACTATCGAAAACTCATCCCTTCTGTATTGTTTTATACTTTTTCAGACTTAAGGGATTAGATGACGAAAAAGGAATTTTGGAGTTAACTTTATGTACCTTTTCAGACTCTCTAAAATTGAAAAGGGCCGAGTTTTCCTTGTCATTAGACTCGTTAAAATTACTAAATAGCGACAAACTTGTCTTTAGACGAGAACGAGTTTCACTATCGCTAGGCTCGTTAAAACATAGCAATGGGCTTGCCCGAAGGGCAAGTTATAGAACAAGCATATGTTATCCTCCTCAATCTTGACAAAAATAAAGAGGTATTGGTCAGAAATGACTTGGGAAAAATTGGGAAAGAATCAAGGAATCTTTGATGGTAGCAGGTCGCTCTTGAACATGACACTTTTCCTCCGTACCACAATCGGGTTGGGTTGTTTCATTCACCGGTCACATCACCATGGTCTCGCCATACCATCCATACTTGGGGTAATGCTACCAATCCATCGCATCAGTGTCGCCATATGTTCAAGAGAAGTCGTTCAGAAAGAGTCAACCGGGTCCCATCCACTGCCATACATTATCCTTCATCCATTCATGACCGCCACCCTGAATCATATGTCACAAATTGTTTTCACCTCCATTAAAATCATTAGCTCCGTTCCGTGTCACTGATGTGGGATTCATTAAGGCCCTCCTTTGACGGATCGCTTCTTGTCGACATCAGCTCATTATCCAAGAAGTTGATCTAGGAACAACCCCTTCAGTACTTTGAAGCTTGCATGCCTCAATGGCAAGTTTCTCACTTCCGGCGACAGGTATACATCAATGACCTTCAACCAGAAGATTTTGCGTGGTGTTCGACACCAAGTCCTTTATTCACACCACGTGAATTGTACTGCAGTACCTTGAGGGTCATTATCATTATCGGTGATTCCTCTCGCGCTTGTTAACGATTTACATCATTGGCCGGTAATCAAGTGATGTCTTTCCATGTTCGACTTCAGCGCAATTCTCACATGGATCGACTTGTACTTAGAGTGAAGATCGAACGAGTTTGAAGACCCCGGATCTAGTTTCATCCATCTGGGCTGCGATATATATTCAGGAAAATAATGACATTTGACATGTACATCATTGCAGCAGATGATCATCCTACTCAAAGGATGATAGTTTCGCCAGAATTATCAGTCTACCATCAGATGATCGTCTGTTCTATGTACCAAAATGTATTTATAAAGCTGAGCATGGGAATGCCCGCCTCAGCTAGATCATGAAAGCAGTATGGATCATAATGTATTGTATTGTATCTTATTACAGGTCTCCTCCCAGCAAATGGATGAACTTCAGACTCCCCTGGATAAAGCATTTCACCCGATAAACGGCCTCATACTTTAGGGGGCAACTGTTATAGACATTTTTGTGCCTTGCATGACTGAGCATGAAATGTCAATAATCAAGGGATCCAAAGTCCCTAAACATGTTGTTCCTACCCCTAGAGGAACAAGGCCAGCAATCCACAGCAATTCACTGAAGTTCTCCACCTGAAAACACTCAAAAACAAGGCAATTCTGGATCATGTCAACTGCTCCACTGAGCATCTGCGCTGAATGTCAAATGCTCCACTGTCTACCTGCGCTGAATGTCAACTGCAACAAAGGCTACCTATGCTGAGCGTAACTGGACAAGTGGCAGGCTCATTTCTCAAGGTGTCAATGCCCAGGAAGCTTCCAAAATGACACTTGCATCAGGGAATTCGACTGGTGATGAGTAAGAGGTTCCAAATCTCCAAGTGGAAGCAAGAACCTCCAAGTGGACTCAAGAACTGAAGTGGGAGACGACACTAGTCAGTTTCATACCAGCCTCAAGCTGACTCATCCTTTCTCCAAAACTCCTTTATATAGATCTCTCTCCATGAGGTCAAGGGAGGCTGGAATATTGTAATTGCAAAGAATTGCTGTTGGTTTTGTGGTTGGATCATTGGGTGTTTATGCTTTGAAAGGGGTTGAAGAAGGAATTCCATTCTGCTGGGAAGGAGATGCTGGGTTGGAACCTTATGGGTTGTATCTCTTCCTGAACCTTGTTTATCAATCAATAAAGCTTCTTGGTTCTTTCCTATATGCTGGTGTATATTGTATGATTTGCATTAGTGTATTTGATTTACTTCTAATCCTGAATCATTTATGAATATGTATATTTGCCTTTGTGTCGTGTCCTTCTCTTGTCGCAAGTAGCTGTTCTCTCGTCACAGGTAGCTGTTCTCTTGTGACCTCGTGGGAATCAAGTAGCTGTTCTCTTGAGCAAGCGAGGAGGCAAGTAGCTGTGGACACCCAAAGAGGAGAGAATCTAGATCGAGGGACAACCGAAAGATAACGGTAAGTTTACCAATCTCCTCTCTTTCATATTTCATAAAGGAAGAAACCGAAGTAGCTGTATTCGTTTGTTGCTAAGGTACTGTCACGCCTTAGGTGGATAGGATCGTCCTGCATAGGCATTTTTCCCCACAACATGTGTGTTCTCTCCTTTTCTTCTGGCATTTCAATTTTTTAGACCCCCAAGATCCATTTCAATTTTTTAGATCTTGGGGGCCTCCCCCCAAGATCCGAACCATCCACCCTTAGGCTTTACCGCATATCCCACCTTTATCAGTCTAGGGATTTCTAGGCCTTTGGGATTTTTCATGAGACAACCCCACTCAGTTTCAAAACTATCTGACAATCCAACTCAACCAAGAAAAAGAACCCCATCACACCATGAATATCTTGAAATGGAAATCCAGGCTGAAACCACTATCACTCCTAACAAAACCCATGTCAATGACAGCAAGAGAACCAAATACACACATGCATATACCATGCATTCCAAAACTAGCAAGGAAATCATACATACAACTTGATACCTACAAGTAATCATGTTGTAGCCGCTTAATCCAACTCTTCCTTCCTTGCTATTCTCTTCCCTTTTTTTTTCTTCTCTTGCCTCTGCCTTCCTTTCTCCAATTCTAGAATTCTCCAAGAATTCTCTAAGTGTCCAAGAGTATGAGAGAATAGAGAGAGAGCTCCAAAAATTGAATTGAAAAAAAGGTTGTGAATTGGTCCTTAGAAGCCTTTTTATCATTGAGACCTCTATTTTCTTCAATTTCCATTATTTTTCCTTCATTTGCATCCTCACATGAAACCTATGACCTTTCACCTTAATTTTATCCTATTTTCCATTATATTCATAAATAAAAAGCCAATTAATGCCTCTTTTCCTTTTCAATGCCTTTGTCAATTTCCCTTAGCCATAATAAACCAAATTAACACCCAATAGGGTGTTTTTCCCAACGTTAATATTGGAATACATGTCCCATGACCTTGGTCATATTTTTCCTTTATTAACTTTTATTACAAGAAATTTTAACTTGGGGATGTTACAGACTCCTCCCCCTTAGGGGAACATTATCCTTAATGTTCTATGACACCTACAACCAACAAGATTGCTGAAAACCAAAACATACTACCCATGGGGATTTATAACTTAGCTCTATGTAGTATTTGAAATGAACATCCTACTGAAAAGAAAAACCAACATGACACCCATACCGCTTATTGGAGCTTTATAACACAACCCATTGCGGTATTTACAATAACAACCATACATAAATATGTAGATATACCAAAAACTCATTTGCCTTCATTGAAAAATAATGAAGGGTACATAGCCCTCATCTGAGAAGCCATCTCCCATGTAGCTTCATCAGGCCCAAAATGCTTCCACTACACTTTAACTTGCTCGATTGCTCGGTTCCAGAGCATGAGTTGTTTCTATTGAAAAATGCACTGAGATTCTGACTGGAATTCTCCTTCTAGCTCCACCTACAATACAAACCAATCAATCACATGATCAACATCCTTTGCATATATTTTAATAAATGAAACATGGAAAACATCATGTAATTTCACTGTCGAAAGTAGTGAAAATCTGTAGGGAACTGGTCCAATCCTCTCAAGGATCTTGAAAGGCCCATAATAACAAGGTGCCTTCTTCGTACACTACCCAATCCTCAAGGAGCTCTTCTTGGGTTTGATGTGCAAGTACACCTGTTCCCCAAACTAAAACACCTTAAATTCCCTGTGCTGATATGAATGACTCTTTTATGTGTCATATGATGCCTTTAGATTCTTCTTGATAACCTGCCTTTCATGTTCCATGTTTGCCAACATGTCTGATCTTGTCAACACCCTGTTCACTGGAGTACTCCACTAAAGGGAGTATTACAAATCCGCCCATAAAATGCCTCAAACAAAATCATCATAAATGACTCGTGATACCCATTGTTGTAAGAAAACTTAACTAGTGGAATATACTCTTGCCACTTCTGTTGTTGATGCATAACATACACTCTCAACATGTATTCCAAATATTATTGACCCTATTTTTCTATCAATCTGTCCGCAGATGATAAGTTGCACTGAAGGCCAACTCTGTACCCAAACCTGCAAATAACTCCCCCAAAACCTGGAAGTGAAATTGGCATCTCTATTAGATACAATCTTCTTAGGTATACCATGCAACCTCACTATCTCCCTGATGAAGACCTATGCAAACTCACTAATTGAATAAGTAGGCTTCACTAGAATGAAGTGTGCTACCTTTGTCAACCTCTCAACCACAACCATGATGGAATCATGTTGTCTAGATGTCCTCATAAATATATAATGAATTCCATAGAAATGAACTCCCGTTTCCACTTTGGAATTGGAATCAACTATAATAATCCACCTGGATGCTTACACTCTATTTTTACTTGTTGACAATCCAATCATCTAGCCACAAATTTTTCCACTTCCTTCTTCAAATTCAACCAATAATAGAACTTCTTCACCATTGACAATGTCTTTTGATATCCTGGGTGACCTGAATACGACTTAACGTGAAAGTCTCTCAAGATAAGCTTCGCCAGTTCATTGTTGTCTGACACATAGATACTATCACTAAATCTGACCAAACCATCTATTGTGAGACAATAGTCCACATCTTGATCACCTGTACCCTACTTATGTAACCTATGCCTAATCTTCCTTTACTTGTCATCCTGCTATCCGGCCTGTAAGATCTGGTACTCTAAATTTGTCCTATAAGAACTCATAAATGTTATGTGATTCACTTGCACTCTTCTTCTAAGAGCATCTTCAACCCTGTTTTCCTTTCCCTTAATGTACCTGATCTCAAAGTCAAACTCACTATTCATCACCAACCATCTATCTTACCTGGAATTTAGATTTGGTTAGTCAAATAAGTATCTCAATCCACTATGATCACTCATCAATATGAACCGCCTGCCAAGAAGATAATGTCTCCACATCTTCAAAGCATGGATGATCACTGCCAACTAAAGATCATGTGTCACATAGTTTTGCTCATGCTCGTTTATTTCCTTGATTCATAAAGCACCACCTGTACCTCCTGCATCAGGACTCCACCAAGTCCTTTCTCACAGACATTTGTACACACCACAAACTCTTTTTCTGGATATGCAATCTTTAGAGCTGGAACATTTGTAAGCAACTATTTCAATTGCTCAAAACTTGTTGGAAATTCCTCTGTGCATTCAAATTTCTTCCCTTTTTTCTATGATGATGTGATAGGATATGCAATCCACTAGAAGTTCCTAATGAACCTCCTGTAGTAGCCTACCAACCCCATGAGTGATCTGACATCATCCACTTTCCTAAGAGCTTCCCATTCCATGATAACTCTGATACTTTTCGGATCCACTGCTATGCCTTCCTTGGAAACATCATGCCCGAAGTAATGTAACTCTTTTTGAAAGAAATTACATTTTCTAAGGTTGGGATACAACTGATACTCTCTCAGCAATCTTAATATTACTGCTAAGTGTTCAACATGCTCTTCCTCATTATTAAAGTATATAAATATATCATCAATGAATACAATAACAAACTTGTCCAGATAAGGACGCAACACAGTATTCATTAGACACATGAAAGTAGTTGGAGCATTAGTTAAACCAAAAGAAATTAGAATAAACTCATAATGTCCATACCTAGTCTATAAAATAGTCTTGTAAATGTCCTCTTCTTTGATGCATACCTGATGGTATATGTTGGCTTGGTTTGGGCTGACCTAGGTTCGATCTATATTGCACACCAACAAAACCCTCAATCACTGACCCTTCTGACAATGACATGTAAGAAGATCGCAGTCTCACTCGAAGTGACTATGGGAGGATGCAGAACCAGGTTTCTATAGCCTTGAGGGACTAGGAGATGTGGTATTATTATGTTTACTTATTCTTAACATTCATAAATCACTTTTCCGTAGTATATTAAACATTTAAACATGCCATATAAACCATAAATCATCACTGTGCTGAAAGTAAAATGCAACTGTAATAACTGCTACTCTACAACACATAATAAGAAAAATATACACATGAAGACACCAAATTACCGTGGTTCACCCCAATGTGGGCCTACGTCCACAAGAACTGTTGCTAATATAATGAATCTTTGTAAAGCAAATAGTTCTTGACCTGTGCACTAAGATGAAAGTTGTCTGCGCACTCAGTTGCAAACTCAGGCCTCTGCGCATTCAACTACAGAGCCTCACCTTCTCTACAAGATTACAAATCACAATAATACAACCATAACACTGATTTGAATCAATTCAATGATTCTCTTCTTTATTATTTTACCCTATATATACTATTACATCATCAAAAACCATGGGCCAAATACCATGGACTCCCTAAAACAAACTACTATGGTTCGAAATCCATTGATTCCTTTACAAAATTGTGTGCTTTTACAAAAAGGAGGGGCTTCGACCCAGCCCGAAGCCCTTACACTACAAAGTATATTCCAAATACTCCACTGCATGGTCCACTTCGTGCTCCGCTGCATTCTCCACTACACACTCCACTCCACAAAATGCGAAGTCTTTTCTAAAATCTAGGTCAAGTTGGGCTGTCCCTAACAGGCCCCCAACAGCCCCCCAACACACACATGTGACTCATTCTGAGTCACTCAACCATTTTTCCTCTAATATTTGCTGCAATATTGTTGTAGGTACTATTGAATTGGTGTAGGATATCTGTGACCTACTTCTCTTTGTTGCGCACCTCTTCCAGTAGTGCTTATGTTACAGGTTATGTATCCTTTTGCACCATTGATGTCTCTTTTCGTCAAAGCTCTTGAAGCTTCTCATCCACTTCTTATGACAGTTGGAGAGCCTCATCCTGCCAGGGCTAGGTTCTCTTTGTCAAAACCTGCTCTTCCTTCCTCAGCTCCTCTATCTTCTTCTAGAGGGCATTTCCATCATTGATCTTTGTGAGCTTCTATGAGATTGGTAATGTTCTCACAGTTTCCTGAATCTCGTCTAGCTATTGTTGCTTTTGTTGAATGTCTCCTATAGCTTCTGCGCATTTGGATCTTTTTGCAATGATGTCCAAATTTGTAGACTCTCATCCAACAGCTTCCCACAATCTTCCACTGCTGTGGAGATGTCAGCCATTGCAGCCTTCAGGTTGGTCTCCCTCTACTCTCACATTTCCTGTGGTATGGTTGGTTGTAGCTTCATTTGTAGCTCACCGATCTTCATTTCATATTTAAATTGTACTTTAGCGATCTTCTCCTTATATCCTTTCACTCCAAGGTTGATCTTCACGACCTTTTCCTACACTGGCTCTTCTTCTCGGACATCAAGGTCCAGAACCTCTCGGAATGTCTCAACCACCTCCTTAAGCTTCTACTACTACTGAACTTCCTGATCCCTTTCCTAGAATGCCTGGTCAAGCTTCTGCTGCAGTGAAGCTCACTCTCTTTCTACCTGAATGTTCAATTGTGAAGTGTGTTATTCGCACAACTTCAACCCATCTATGATTGCATCTTGTGTAGTCTCTGCAATGGTACTACTGCGATGTTCATGTTAACATACCTCCATTCTTTAGCCTATTTCTGTACCTCTTCTGAGTCAAACTGCAGGGCTCTGACAGATATCGGTGCTATCCGCACTACAAGTGAAGGCTATATTGGCCTTTCCTCTCCAATCTTCTCCACTACCTATGTTGGCTATCTAATTGTCTGGGCCAATATTTTTAGTTTTGCGATGTGCTCTTTGACACCTGTTAGAAGTGCACCATAGTGATATTTTAACTTGTTCCATGACTCCATTGTTGCCTCCTGAATTCTATCCCCAATCTAATCAAAGTCCCCATCAGTGAGGATGACTGGTGTTATATCCTTTGCCTTATCTACCTTCTGCTTATTTTTGCTTCTTGTGGTAGCTTCACCACTTGGATTTCTCTTCTCTGCAACAGGTAGGTTTGTCTCTGTCTTCTCAGATTATTTTTTTCTGCTCATCACCTTAAGGAGGATCCTGGTGATCCTCATCATGTTTATCCTATTGTTCTAATTCTTGTTCATCTTTATCCTTATCCTTGTCCTTCCCACTTGCTTCCCCGTGCTGTGATGTGTCCTTCTCTGTCGGACTATCTTATGCCTGTGTCTCCAACACAATCATCCATTTCGTGAGCCATTGTTGTACCTGTGCTAAGAGGTCATCTTCTGTCACAATGTATGGAAGGGGATGCCATTTCTTCCTTGTGTCCCTTAGAGCCTGTATGCAAACTTTGTGAAAATCAGCTTCAAACTTCGCAACAGAGCTATACTTCTCATAATGGATCAGCGAAAGGTGAGGGTTCTCATTCACCAACACATGTAAATCCATCTAGTATAATACAAAAACATCATGTTCTCTGGTGCTCGTGATATTTTAAGGTATGCAATAGTGAGGCATACTGCGCAGCTTCACAAACATTTGAGGCTATTGGAGGGAACTATGAATCCTATGACTCTCTCCATGCAAGCATATAAATTATCAATATTAACCAAGCGTAATGAAATGCAATAGCTTTATCTTGAGCCTCATAGGAGTCGTCCATAAATTCTTGGAAAAGGTATGTGGCCCAATTGTACTGAACCCCATTAGCGCACTGCGTAGCTAATGAAACCATTGATGTAGGAAATTCAATAACTCAACACTTATGATTTTCCTAGTGAATATGTGTGTTGCAAAGAAAACTCCCTGGTCATTGATTGAGTTTATATCATACCCTCACTTCCCTTGTGTAAGTCCAAACTTCTTCTTCATTCTTTCGGCTATGGCATGGTCCTGATCTTTTCCAACAAATTCTTCTGCGAGGTTCCGCCCGTTATACAATATCCTTGTAATTCTCCGTATCAACATTGGGTCGATAGGGATCCCCTTCCCCATCCACATGCATCCATCGTGCACCAACACGAGCAGTTGTCTCGCATAGGCTATGCTTCCTGAACTTCTACCGAAGTGTGGCACATTCAACATATTCATTAAGCTCAACTGGGCCAATCCAGCCTCCCACTACTTCAATTCTAGCCTCCTCACACTGCTCTTAGGGTAGTGTACCTATTTCAAGTATTTGTTTGGTGTGGACTATGGATATTTCTTTCTCTCCTTAAAATCATAGTTCACAAACTTCAGCTGCGAAATTTGATGAGCTCCAGTATTGCAGCAAGGATGTTGCAACTCCTAGGTCTACCAATCTTACTTCATCAACCCGGGGTTCATACAAACTTGGAGGTGATAGTGTTGTATACACAGTGGATGCAATGATCTACTCTTGTCACTTTTCAACTGGGGTGGTAGACCACTAGGGTTTTTCAAACCAGTCTTCTATTGGCTAGAAGGAGTCTGACTACTAATGATAAATGGAAAACTATCTGTAATGCATAAAGGAAATGCTACCCACTCTAGGAAATGAAAATGTTGAATTGGAAAGTGCTATGAAGTGACATGAAATTATCTAGGTAAGAATTTACACATATTACTTGCAAAAGAGACTTGATTTAACCTTGCATTCTAACATCTAGTTATTTAGACTAAGTAAGCATGGAAATTATCCTAAAACTACTACGATTGTTGTACGCATGTACTAACTAGAAATTGCAAAATAATGTCTTTTTTATTTTCAATTTTATAAATTTAAATGCTAAGTGAACCAATATGATGTTTTGCAGGGGAGAAAGGCAAGCAGAAACATGTCCAGAATGGTATTGAGGGTATGGAATCCAAGTGGAGGCCTAACCTAAGCTTAGATGATCATTTATGCTCAATTCAGGCTTAAAACAAGCTGCTACATGGTTTCCTGTAGTACTACAGGATGTCCTGGTTTTAATACAGGACGTCCTCGTTTACTATATGAAACAGACTAAAATTTATATGAAGGTAGGAGAGGTGGAATAAAGTGTGGGAAAGGTGTCTGATGGTGGGATAAAGCATAGAGGAGGTGTACACTACCATAGGATCAACCCAACTATTCAAGATGGTTGGATTTGCTCAAGGGAGATGTCCACTTTGTACAAAACAGAAATTGAGATTCGAGGTTGGTAGACATTGGTAGTATGGGTGAAGAAGACTTGGATGAGGCTGGTGAAATGACTTCTCCCTGCAGATTAGAAACTCCTGCAACAACACACATTCTTTCCTTCAGTTACGCATAACTTCATTTAAATATGGAAAATATGAGTTAAATTTAGAAAAAATAGATTTATTGATGGCTAATGGAGAAATCTGTGAAATACAATGCTTTCTAGACTACAAAAACTTCAATAAATCAAAATGAAAACTACAAGTACTTCTAAGGAATTATAAATAGTAATCTACTCAATCAAGAACCCTAGCCACGCAATGACCTAAAGAGACAAATTTGTTTTTGGGGCTGTGAGAGTGGAGCCCTTAAACCATGATCCCATGAGGGAGATAAAGAAGAGGCCACTATCACAAGCCTTTTTGAAGTATTCACTTTCACTATTGCACCACTAACCTACCTTTTCAACTAATGGAAGGAAAATTAAACAGTCATTCAAGTACTTGTAAATGAAATAAAGAAGAAATAACTTCAGTAGCTAACTATGAATGCAATCTAAGAATACATATAGGAAAAGAAAAGGAACCTCTAATTCTAGGGTTGGGCCCTAACCCAAGAGCTTTAGCCCTATGATTCAACTCAGTGTTGGATAATGAAACCCTTTTCATTATCACCAAAATGTCAAAAATAACATGAGAATAACAGTCACAATATCTTAAACTCAAAATTGCCTCTTGGCTACAATAAACAATCGAATCCTAATGAGGCCCTAGGCCTTCTATTTTTACAACTGAAGCTACCAACAACTTCCTTAAAATTAGGGATGTTTGGCTCCCAAACTCGAGATTAATTTGTCTTCAACTATGACTAGCTTGGTTGCCAATGAACTCGGTAGGCTTGCCTACTTGTAACTCCGAGCTGATGAGATCTGGTGGAGGAATTTTCGAGTGATTGAGGAGTTAAGGAGGGAGATCCAATCTCCTAAACTACCTCTTTCTTGTCTACTTTGAGTTCCTGCACTTAAATTAGCCGAAAACTGCTCCAAATCCTGCAATTAATGCACATTAGGCCACATGACATAACATCTCACTTTTACCCTTATCACTAAGAAAAATATAATAAAATATGTAAAGAAACGTGAGAAAATTTGATTTTAATAAGTTGGGGAGCGGCATTAAGGCCCATATAATTTACCTATAGACGAGCCTCATGATCACTCCCCTACTAAAACTGTTGCTCATCCTCTGAGAAACTTAGTCTATGTCCATGTCTTTCACATCTCTTGTGGCCTCTCTGACATCCCAAGCCCATGTTGATGGAGTTTCCTCTTGTGGATACAATATTGCATGCTTCTCTATTTCATCCCACTACTTTCTTTCCTCTTCCTCCTTTCTTCCTTCTAGCATACCCAATAGCAAGGGTGGTCTGAGTTTCAAACCAATCCAGTTGATTTTGAGTCTATGTAGTGCCTTCTCATACAATGGGGTGCTTTCTAGTGCATCTCTCATTCTTTCAGGGGAATGATACTCCCTAATCCTTAGGCTATATGGTAGGGTGCCCCACCCCTTTGGCATGCTTGTTAACTTTCATCCCCTAGAAATCTCAAGGTGTGCTCAAAATGTGTGACTGCTTGCTCTTATGTAGCTAAGTATCTTGGTGCAAGATGGGGATCATTGGAAATGATGTTGTGTATGCCCGGCGGGGTTTTGGGGGTAGCGCTCCCAAAGCTAAAAACAGATGTAAAATTGCCTTGTAAAAGTATAGTAATTTCTAGTCAATCTAGGCCTTTCATTAGGCAGATGATCTGACGGTAGAACTTATGTTTAGTTTAGGGTTTTTTTTCCCTAGAAGGCAACCCCTCTCTTTGTATGAGGGCATCGTATTGAGGCTATGTAATATATGTGTATTCTCCGAGCGAGAAATAGAGAGGCGAGACTGTGAGAGAAAACAGAGGATATTACAGCGGATCTACTGTAGGTTGTGTCTCTTCATTTTGTTGGATAATAAAAAGGAAGGACTGGATATTCGGGGTGGACATAGCCCAAACTGGGTGAACCACGTATATCTGTGTCTCTCTGGTTTTATGTGTTTTCTATGTTTATATTTCTTCTATATTATATGTGTTCCATTGCTCTATAATTTATAATTTTCTAACAACTGGTATCAGAGCCGAAGGTCTATTTGGCTAATAAACTCGCAGGAAAGAAGGGTTCCTCATTCCAGTGGGAGCAATGGCGAAAGATGGTAAGTTTAGGGTCGAGAAATTTAATGGCCAAAACTTCTCGCTGTGGACGATGCAGATGGAAGATTATCTGTATCAGAAAGATCTGTACCTACCATTGGGCGGAAAAACAAAGATGCTGACGGATATGACAGATGAAGAATGGAAACTTGTCGATAGAAAGGCACTCGGAACAGTACGGTTGTGCCTCACAGCATCGGTCGCCTTCAACATTTCGAAGGAAACAACAACAGAGGGCTTGATTAAGGCGTTGGCGAAACTATATGAAAAACCCTCGGCCTCAAACAAGGTATTTCTTATGAAACAGTTATTTAATATGAAGATGTCGGAAGGTGGATCTGTTGCATACCATTTAAATAATTTTAATACTGTTACAAGTCAGTTAAGTTCTGTAGGGGTAAAATTTGATGATGAAGTTAGAGCTCTGTTATTCTTGTGCTCATTGCCAGAAAGTTGGAATGGTTTAGTAATGGCCATTAGTAACTTTGTTTCTGGATCTAGTACTTTAAATTTTGATGATGTTGTCGGTGCTATCCTTAGCGAGGAAATGCGACAGAAAAGCTCTAGTGAGACATCCAGTAATGCTTTAAGTGTAGAGTCTAGGGGGAGAAAAATGGAAAGAGGAAAGAGCTTAGGATATCGCAGTAAATCAAGGAAAGGAAGATCCAAGTCCAAATCGGGGATAGTGTGCTGGAAATGCGGAAAGAAAGGACACCTAAATAAAGACTGTAGATCTCAGAAGGGAAAAGAAGGAGATGCACAACAAGAAAACAATCATGAAGCAAATGTGACATGTGAGGTGTTACAAGATGCTTTGATTCTTTCTTTCAAAAATATTACTGATTCCTGGGTGGTAGATTTAGGGGCCTCATTCCATGCCACACCTGATAAGAAATATTTTCATGACTATGTTCAAGGAGATTTTGGACAAGTCCCTTTGGGTGATGATAAACTTTGTAAAATTGTTGGAATGGGTAAGGTTCTTGTAAAAAAACAGAATGGAAACCAATGGCTACTAAAGGAGGTAAGGCATGTTCCAGATCTAAAGAAAAATCTGATTTCAACAGGGCAGTTAGGCGGTGAAGGTTGTGTGAAAACTTTCACAGATAAAGCTTTGAAGGTCACCAAAGGAGCCCTGGTAATAGCAAAAGGCGAAAAGGTTGGTACATTGTATTTATGCAACGATATTTCTAACTCTGTTAATGCTTTAACTTCCAAAGCAGCAGATGCAGCATTATGGCATCATAGGTTTGGACACATGAGTGAGAAGGGGATGAAGATTATTCACTCAAGGAATTTGTTGCCAAGTTTGAAGAATGTTGATTTGGACTTCTGTGAGAATTGCATTTATGGAAAATAGAAGAGAGTCATATTTCTCAGAGTTGGGAAAGAAAAGAAAAGCGAAAAATTAGAGCTTGTGCATACAAATGTATGGGGACCTGCTCAGGTATCATCTCTCGGTGGCTCTCGTTATTATGTTACTTTTATTGATGATGCAACTAGAAAAGCTTGGATCTATTGTATTAAGAATAAATCTGATGTATTTGATACTTTCAAGAAATGGAAAGCTTTGGTTGAGATTGAGATAGGAAAGAAATTGAAGTGTCTTAGATCAGACAATGGAGGTGAATATTGCAACAAAGAGTTTGATAGGTACTGTTCAGAGCATGGAATTCACAGAGAGAAGACAGTTCCAAGAACACCACAAGAAAATGGTGTGTCAGAAAGGATGAACAAAATAATCATGGAGCGTGCAAGGTGCATGAGATTGCATGCAGGACTGCCTTTACAATTTTGGGCAGATGCTGTAGATACTACTGTTTATCTAATAAACAGAGGGCCTTCAAGTTCCTTGGATGGTGGTGTTCCAGAGGAAGCATGGACAGGTAAAAAGGTAAACTACTCTTTTTTAAAGCCTTTTGGTTGTGAGGCCTTTGTCCATATTAATAAAGAAAATAGAACAAAGCTTGAGGCGAAATCAAAGAAATGTACCTTTATTGGATATGGTGTTAATGATTTTGGTTATCGCTTATATGATTATGAAAATCACAAAATCATTAGGAGCAGAGATGTAATATTGAATGAAAAGGTCTTGTATAAGAATCAGTTGCAGGAAAAGAAACAGGAAAAAGAAAACAAGGAATACACAGTTCTTGATGAGATCACTGAAAAAGTAAAGGTGCCTGAAAATAATAATAATCAACAACCACAACAACAGCAACCACCACAACAGCAACAAGCACCCCAACACCTGAAAGTGATGTTAGAAGATCTACAAGGATAAGTATGTCCCCTGAACGATACTCTCCTTCATTATATTATTTATTGTTGACTGATTCTGGTGAACCCGAATATTATGAAGAAGCAATGCAAGTTGAAAGCAGGAAGAAGTGGGAGCTAGCCATGGAAGAAGAGATGGACTCCTTAATGCATAACCAGACTTGGGACTTAGTCAAGTTGCCTGCAGGAAAAACTACATTGAAGAATAAATGGGTTTATAGGCTGAAGGAAGAAGATGGAGGAAAACAAAGGTACAAAGCTAGACTTGTGGTGAAGGGGTTTTCACAGAAGAAAGGTATTGATTTTGATGAAATATTTTCTCCTGATGTTAAAATGACTTCAATCAGAACTATTTTAAGTCTAGTAGCAGTTGAAGATTTTCATATTGAGCAATTAGATGTAAAGACAACCTTTCTCCATGGGGATTTGGAGGAACAGATATATATGTAGTAGCCACAAGGATATGAGGTAAAAGGGAAGGAGAAACTAGTGTGCAGGTTGAAGAAGAGCTTGTATGGCTTAAAACAGGCTCCAAGGCAGTGGTATCTAAAATTTGACAAGTTTATGTCTGAACAAGGTTATACTAGATGTCACTCTGATCATTGTGTTTATCTGAAAAAGCAAAATGATGGCAACTATATTATATTGTTATTGTATGTGGATGACATGCTTTTTGCAGGGTATGACATGCAGGAAATAAATGTGCTCAAAAGAAAATTGGCAAATTCATTTGCAATGAAGGATTTGGGATATGTTGATGCAGATATGGCAGGTGACAGAGATAACAGGAGGAGCACTACAGGATATGTATTTACTGTAGGTAGAACAACTGTAAGTTCGGTTTCAAAAATCCAAAGTTTTGTTGCACTTTCAACAACATAAGAAGAGTATGTTGCTGCTACAAAGGCTAGTAAAGAATTGATTTGGTTACAAAGGTTTATGGGTGAATTGGGTAAGAAGCATGATATGGGCACGTTATACAGTGATAGCCAAAGTGCCATTCATCTTGCAAAGAACTCAGCATTTCATTCCAGGACTAAACACATACAACTCAAGTACCATTTCATAGGATCAGTGTTGGAAAATGGAGAGTTGAAGTTGGAAAAGATACACGCTAGCCAGAATCGTGCAGATATGCTAACAAAAGTTGTAACCAGGGAGAAACTGAGAATATGCTCAGTTTCAATTGGTCTTCAAGGATGACAATGAAGATGAGAAACAACCAGGTCCAAAGAGGAGTCATTGTCCAGCAAATGAAGCAGTGATGGAGTTGCTACAATCATTCTCCAAGTGGGAGATTGTTGGGTGTGGAGCATGATTATTTAGATGTCTTTGTTTCAGCTGGATGTATACCCCAGGAAATTTGTACACCCCTCGCGGCGGGGGGTGCGGGGGGGACTTGGACTTGTCCCCCCCCGAGGGGGGGGGCTCCATCCCCATCGGCTGGGGGTTCCGTGGGCCAACCGTCCCCCGGCGGGGGTTTCGGGGCCAGTGCTCCCGAAGCTAAAAACAGATGTAAAATTGCCTTGTAAAAGTATAGTAATTTCTAGTCAATCTAGGCCATTCATTAGGCGGATGATTTGATGGTAGAACTTATGTTTAGTTTAGGGTTTTTTTCCCTAGAAGGCGACCCCTCTCTTTGTATGAGGGCATTGTATTGAGGTTGTGTAATAGATGTGTATTCTCCGAGCGAGAAATAGAGAGGCGAGACTATGAGAGAATACAGAGCATATTACAACAGATCTGTTGTAGGTTGTGTCTCTTCATTTTGCTGGATAATAAAAAGGAAGGACTCGCTGTTCTGGGTGGACGTAGCCCAAAATAGGTGAACCACATATATCTGTGTCTCTCTAGTTTTATGCGTGTGTTTATATTTCTGCTATATTCTATGTGTTCCATTGCTCTGTAATTTATAATTTTCTAACACTAACATGCGCATGGTCTTCTTGGGTGCGGCTGAATCGGCACACACTCATGCATAGTGTCTGTGCTGGTGGTCATGCACATCAACTTTCCAAAGTAATGTCCAACTCCGGTTGGACTTGCTTCTTGTCTTCGCCTTGGTGAGTGTATTGAATGGGTTAGATTTCATGTGTGTGCACAATGACATGCATGCTACTGAATCCCTTGCATGCGAACAACAACATTACTCACCATGTCTGCTTCGTGCCAGCTGTTGGGATGGATATTTAACTTGTATGGGCACAGTTTCATCCATGAGTGCATGTTGCGCCCAATGTTGTTCCTGTTCTTGCTACAACTCATTCGTCTCTCTGTGCAACTTCATGTTCTTCCTTGGGTTGCTGCTTCAATGCATGCAACTCTTTCTTTGTTCCATTCTCTGTCTTCACACGATCTTCATGTCGCGTTGTCACCTCATAGCCTAAGTCTCCCAAGTTTCTTTCATCATCAATTGATCTACTTGATCTTGCAATTTTTTTCCGCCTCTCTGTTGTCAACAACCTTCCTCTTGCATTCATTGCATTCACTGCGTTTTCTAAATTCATTGTGTTCATTGCATTTTCCGCGCTCACTCCTTCCTTCAGCTATTGTTCATGACATTGCTCGCTGTGATATCTTGATGTTCTTTTCTACGAACAACTTGATGTCTTCATGAGTAGGAAACCTCATAGACATTTGATTGAATGCATCCCAAGTGTACTCTGAGCGGTGTCTTCGACTCTTCCCTCTTGGAAACCATTGCACCTGCACTGCTGAGAGGCAGATGAACACCTGTAATACCTAGAGACATGGAAAAACTCATGGAAATAAATCTATCAGTCGAAAACCAAAATGAACTTGAGATCTGACTTGCAACATACCTGTGTGACTGATCATGAAGGTTGCGCAATATTAACCGGAAGGTCGGGAGACTGACTGCCAAGACTACGCAAGGCACAGTCTGGGCTGCTGGGAGACTAACTGACTACTCGAACTGCGCAATGCACAATTCAGTATGGCTGTTGACTGCTTGAATTGCGCAATGCGAATCTCAATTGGCAATGATTGCAGGCTCAGTGACTGCATTGCACAATTTTCTGGGCCAACAGGCATTGTCCCTCAGAAATGTGCAAAAACATCTTGGGGGATAGTCATTGGGCATAAATTCAGATTTCCAGAGAGGAAGAGAGAGCCTTCCCTATCAGGATTGCGTAACACTGTATTGGTGAGGCAGAGTCCGGGCCAACGCTGCCCAGACTCGCCGACGGGCAACTGAAAGTGAATATGAGTGTGAATGCATGGTGATACTGAGTGTAAGCATAAGTGAATGATCATTCATGCAAACGATGAATGACTAATTCAGAAAATGGAACAACATGCATGTGGGTGGGCTGAGTCGCCAAATCGATAACTATTCGTGAAAAACAGTTTCATGCATGCGACAACAGTGAGATAGCAACAAAACTGAAACAATGATAGGACAAGCTAATATACATGTAAATGGCAGCAGGCGCTCACTGGAATCAAGAAAACATTACTCACACAAGCGAAAAAACAAAAAGAGATAGAAATGCAACATAAGGCATGGGAAGCGAGCTTACCCCAAAACAGCTGAGCTGAATGTGCCAACAACTCCTAGATGTGATGTGGGATGTCAAAGCTGCAAGGTTGATGTGAGGAATGAGCTCTGCAGCATTTGGTTGATGAGTTTTGATAACATCAATGTTGTGACGCGCATGCCACAAATCTATGGAAAGTAACGCTTGGTGGGAGGTTTCTGAAATGATCCTAGCATGTAACCTCCAACTACTACAAAAAGATCCCTGAAACAAGGGATGCCTTTGCATACTGCTTTGGGAGAAGCACCCCATGAATGTAAGTCAGTTTTGCTTGGTCCCAAAGGGAACTGGCCAACTCACCTGCACATGCAAGAAATTGCTTGACTACTGGGAGAAAATTTTCATTTCTAGCTGGGAGCTGGCCTGGCTGCCCAAGAGATTTGTGCAATTTCTGGGCAGAGAAGATGATGTTGCCCAGATTTGCACAAATACTAGGTTGAGTAGCCCTGCTGGGGAAAATTGCACAATTCCTATTGGTAGTGTTGACTGGCATAATTTGCGCAATCTTGGAGCCCAGCAGGCTGCCAGACAGGATTGCACAATTTTTGGAGGTAAGGCTGGTTTCCCTCCAAAATTGCCCAATTTCTTGGGGGAGCTTCTCAGCCTGTAGCTAGACCAAGTCCAGGTGATTAGCCTGTGAGGGGAATGGATCAAGTTGTGATCGACAAGTTGCCTTTGTGCAAGCAAAACACTGAAGCTTGTGAACTTGATGAAGCAAGGCAAGCTGCTATGAAAAATTGGAAGGGAAGCTCCAAAACAAAGCTAAGGAAAAAATTTGGAGGGTGGTTGTAGCCGCTACAACTCTTGGTGACACACTGCTAGAACTCCAACTCTCTGAATGGACCTTGTTCGTGAAAAGAAAGTCTAACACCTCTGAAAGTATTGTTCAGTTCTCAGCTCCTCTTGGTTCCCACACTAGCTTAATTGTAAGATGTAGCATATGCCAATCTCTTGGTCGATTGACACACATTCCAAGCCATGGAAACATAGTTGTTTTGATTGGGGTTGAGGGGTATATTGGTGCCACAAGTAGTATAGCCGTCAGAGTCTTAGTTTCGTCTCTGGTGTTTCTCCACTGCCAGCAGGCCTAGACAGTACCCCAGCGGAGTCACTTAGGAACACAAGCATGGCTCTGCTGCCAACGAGCCTGGTCAGCACCCCGGCGGAGTTATTTGCATCACGTCTCTGCTCAAGAAGCCTTTCTCTTCTTTCGCCTTATTCATTTTCACTTTTTGAAACTTTTTTCACTTTTTCATTTTTTTCATTTTCATCTTCCTAATTGTGCATATCACTTATTCATTTCAGAGGAAAAAGAGGGGTCTCGACTTATTGAGAGTGGAAGAGGTTGTTCTTGTAGAGAAGTAGTTTATTACACCTCTGACGTGCCTGTTAAGGTTTTCCCCCTCACCTTACTCTACTTGATTGAGTTGAAAAGGGTTAACCCAAAAACAACTGACTAGAGTAGGTGATACTAGTTAGTGCGCAAGCGTTGTGTTTTCACCAATGTTCATTTTGAACAATACGTATTTTCCTTCAACGTATCATGGACTAAAAGTAACAAGCTGTTCATACATGCTTGTTTCAAGAGTCATACATGGTTTCATGCGAAACTAACCTATGAATGAAACAAGTGAAATCACAACAACAAAGCAAAGCAAGGGAAGAAGCAAAAGCGAAAGCAAAGTAAGTAAGAAATCAAGCAAGCAAGCAAGCAAGCAAGCAAACAAACAAACAAAGTAAGAAAACAAGCATGCAAGAAAACACCTCGAAAGAAAACACTACTCCTACTCCTAATCTAACAATGCATGGGTCCTCTCACGTGAAGTGATACTTCCAATGCAGCCACCAGCACATTCGTTGACCCATGTTGGTGAAGGTACGGTTCACAAACAAGACAGTTGTGCGAACCAGCAAACAAAGAAAGATGTAACAATGAAGACAAACACACTCCGAGCTTACAGGTGACCACAGAACAAAGATGAGTGAGTGCATGACATGCATTCTATGGTGCTGCCATGATGTTGTGCTACACCGCGTGTAGCTATTCAGTGTATGCATTCTCTTGACTGTGGCATGAAAGCAAACGTGAGAAAGGTAGACCACTTGTGTTGTGCATGCGTTCTTGTTGTGTAAGATTCCTCCAATGTATGAGAGATGGGATCGTGTAGTTCGAGTGGAGGAAGCAAAATCTAGGTGTTTAGTTGATATTTAATGCAAAGCAGAGAGTAATGAGGAGCCTTGAGTGTTTCAACAATTTCCTGACTGGAAGTGAAACCAAACTCAGGATAGCGAGGGCCTGACATAACCATTAGGTTAAATAGGAAGATAGGTCATCCTAACGGCTAGAGGAAAACGGCTAAAATTTGACCAAGGAGGGAAATTTATATTGTTTATTGATTTATTTATTCAATTTATTTATATATTATTATAATTTAACCACTGCACCTACACTGCTGAGAGGTAGATGAACACCTACAATACTTGGAGACCTGAAAACACTCATGGCAAGTAATCTGTGAGTCGAAAACAAAAATGAACTTGAGAACTGACTTGCAACGTACCTGTGTGACTGATCATGAAGGTTGCGCAATTTTGATCGGGAGGTCGGGAGACTAACTGTCAAGACCACACAATTCACAGTCTAGGTTGTTGGGAGACTGACTGACTACTAGAACTACGCAATGCACAGTCCATTCTGGCTGCTGACTGCTAGAATTGCGCAATGCGCAATCTCGGCTGGCAATGGGTGTAGGCTCATTGATTACATTGCACAATTTTCTGGGCCAGAAGTCACTGTCCCTCAGAAATGTGCAAAACAGTCCTGGGAGATAGTCACTGGGCATAAATGTTCATTTCCTAAGAGGAAGACAGAGCCTTCCATCTCAGGATTGCACAATGTTATCTTGGTGAGGCTCTTGGTGAGGCAGAGTTCGGGCCAAGGCTGCCCAGACTCACCGACGAGCAACTGAAAGTGAATGTGAGTGCGAATGCATGGTGATACTGAGTGTAAGCATAAGTGAATGATCATGCATGCAAACGGTGAATGACTGATTTAGAAAATGGAACAACAGGCATGTGGGCAAGGCGAGTTGCTGAATCGACCATTTTTCATGAAAAACATTTTCATGCATGCGACAGCAATGAGATAGCAACGAAAACTGAAACAATGCTAGGAAAAGCTAATATACATGTAAATGACAGCAAGCACTCACTGAAATCAAGAAAATAGTACTCACATAAGAGAAAACACAAAAAGCGACAAAAATGCAACACAAGGCATGGGAAGCGAGCTTACCCCAAAACAACTGAGCTGAATCTGCTGACAAATCCTAGATATGATGTGGGATGTCAGAGCTGCAAGGTTGATGTCAGGAATGAGCTCTAAAGTGTCTGGTTGATGAGTTTTGATCAGGGAAAATTTTAAGGATACAAATTATTTTAAAGTTTAGAAACCTTGGCGAATCTTACTAGTCGCTAATATGCGATGTATAAAATGTTTGAAGATACTTTTGTAAAAATATTCAAATTTATAATCATTTTATATAGTGTGTGTAAAATTTTGGCAATTTTTAAGGTAAAATAATTTTATAATATAAAATTTGTGCAAATCATTTTTAGAAAAAAATGGAAATTGGAGAATATTTTTTTTGGAAAAAACATGGAAAATTAGCCCACCTGTGAATATTAGCCCCTAAAATTTTCCCTGGTTTTGACAACATCGAGGTTGTGACGCACATGCCACAAATCTAGGGAAAGTGACACTTGGTGGGAGGTTTCTGAAATGATCCTTGCATGTAACCTCCTACTAGAAAAAGATCCTTGAAACAAGGGATGTCTTTGCATGCTACCTTGGGAGAAGAAGCCCATGGGTGTAAGTTAGTTTTTCTCAATCCCAGAGGGAACTGATCAACTCAGATGCGCATGCAAGAGACTGCTCGACTGCTGGGAGAAAATGCTCATTTCTGGCCGAGAACTGGGCTGGCTGCCCAGGAGATTTGCGTAATTTTTGGGCAGTGCAGCTAACTGTTGCCCAAATTTTCACAAATCTTGGGCTGAGCATCCTTACTGGGGAAAATTGCGCAATTCTTGCTGGGAGTGTTGATTGGCAGAATTTGTACAATCTTGGAGCCGAGCAAGCTGCCAGACAGGACTGCGCAATTTCTGGAGGCAAGGCTGGTTTCCCTCCAGAATTACACAATTTTTAGAAGCAAGGATGATTTCCCTCCAGAATTTTGCAATTCCTTGGGGGAGCTGCTCAGCCTACAACTAGACCAAGTCCGGGTGATTAACCTGTGAGGTGAATGGATCAAGCTGTGATTGGTAGGCTTCCTTTGTGCAAGAAAAACACTGCAGCTTGTGAACTTGACGAAGCAAGGCAAGCTGTTGTGAAAAGTTGGAAGGGAGGCTCCAAAACGAAGCCAAGGAAAAAGTTTGGAGGGTGGTTGTAGCCACTACAACACCATCTCATGCTTCCTCTTCTATGAACTACACATCTCTGTTGATTATGACTTTCTTGGTTGATGGATTGTAGAGCTTGTATGCCTTGGATTCATCACTATATCCAACAAATATGAATTTCTCCCCTTTGTTGTCCAACTTCTTCCTCAACTCATCCGGGACATGTGCATATGCCACACATCCAAAGACTCTCATGTGAGTGACACTATGCTTTCTTCCACTCCATGCCTCTTCAGGAACCACGTTCTAGATGCTTTTGGTTGGACATCTATTCATGATATACGTTGTACAAGCGACAACTTCAGCCCAATAATCATTTGGAAAATTCTTTTCCTTCAACATACTCCTTGCCATTTCCATAATGGTGATATTCTTCCTTTCTGCGACACCATTTTGCTGAGGTGTATACCTTTTTGTAAATTGCTTTTGAATTCTATGCTCCCTGCAAAATCGAAGGAAGTCATTTGAGACATATTCACCACCTCTGTCAATCCTAAGGACTTTAATGTAGTGTCCACTTTGCTTCTCATCAAGAGCCTTGAATTGCGGAAAGCACTCAAACACTTCACTTTTCTGTTTTAGGAGATAAAACCATGTCTTCCCTGTGTAGTCACCTATGAAGGTCAATAAATAATGGCTGCCACCAATTGATGGTGTTTGCATTGATCCACATAAATATGAATGGACAATCTCCAAAGGTTCCTTTGCCCTTATTTACTTTCCTGCTGGAAATGTCTCTCTATGTTGCTTTCCCAAGATACATCATTCACATAGGTTGTCCGGTTTTTCTATGAGTGGCAATCCCTTAACCATGCCTTTATGTTGTAGCGGCTACAACCAACCTCCAAAATTTTGCCTTAGCTTTGTTTTGGAGCCTCCCTTCCAACTTTTCACAAAAGCTTGCCTTGCTTCGTCCAGTTCACAAGCTTTAGGGTTTTTCTTGCACAAAGGAAACCTATCGATCACAGCTTGATCCATTCCCCTCACAGGCTGATCACCCAAACTTGGTATAGCAGAAGGCTGAGCATCTCCCCCAAGAAATTGCACAATTCTAGAGGGAAACCGGCCTTCTCTCAAGAAATTGCACAAATATTTTCTAGCAGCCTGCTGGGCTCCATGATTGCGCAAGTTATGTCAGTCAACACTCCCAACAGGAATTGCACAATTTTCCCCATCAGGGCTGCTCAGCCCAGGATTTGTGCAAATCTGTGCAGCTGTCAACTACTCTACCTAGAAATTGCGCAAATCTCCTGGGCAGCTAGCCCAGCTCCTAGCAAGAAATGTGCATTTTCTCCCAACATTCAAGCAGCCTCTTGCATGTGAAACTGGGTTGACCGGTTCCCTCCGGGACTGAGCAAAACTGACTTGCATGCATGGGATGCTTCTCCCAAGGAAGCATGCAAAGGCATCCCTTGTTTAAGGGATCTGTTTTTGGCAGTTGGAGGTTCCATGCAAGGATCATTTCAGAAACCTCCTACCAAGTGTCACTTTCCCTAGATTTGTGGCATGCGCGTCACAACCTTGATGTTATCAAAACTCATCAATTGGACGTTGTAGAGCTCATTCCTCACATCAACCTTGCAGCTCTGACATCCCACATCACATCTAGGAGCTTTCGGCACACTCATCTCAACTGTTTTGGGGTAAGCCCACTTTCCATGCCTTGTGATGCATTTCTATCGCTTATTGTCTTTTCATTGTGTGAATATTGTTTGCTTGATTTCTTTGAACGTTTTCTATCGTTTACATGTATACTAGCTTGTCCTAGCACTGTTTCAGTTTTTGTTGACATCTCACTGTTGTCGCATGCATGAAACTGTTTTTCACAAATGGTCATCGATTCGGCGACTCGCCTCACCGACATGCATGTTGTTCTTTTTTCTGAATTTGTCATTCACTGTTGGCATGCATTATCATTCACTTATGTTTACACTCAGTATCACCATTCTTTCGCACTCACATTCAGTTTTGGTTGCCTGTCAATGAGTTTGGGCAGCATTGCCCTAGACTCTGCCTCCCCAAGAGCCTCACCAAGGCAGCATTGCGCAATCCTCAAAGGAAAGGATCTATCTTCCTCTTAGGAAATGCACATTTTTTCCTAGGCACTGTCCTCCAGGATTGTTTTGCACATTTCTGAGGGACAGTGATTATTGGCCCAGAAAATTGTGCAATGTAGTCACTGAGTCTACAACCATTGCCAGATGAGATTGTGCATTGCACAATTCCAGAATTCAGCAGCCAAATTGGATTGTGCATTGCACAGTTTTGGCAGTCAGTTAGTCTCCTAGCACCCCAGACTATGCCTTGCGCAATCTTGGCAGTCAGTCTCCCGACCTCCCAGTAAAAATTGTGCAACCTTCATGATCAGTCACACAGGTATATTGCAAGTGAGTTCCCAAGTTCATTTTGGTTTTCGACTGACATATCGCTTTCCATGAGTGTTTCCATGTCTCCAGGTATTGCAGGTGTTCATCTGCCTCTCAGCAGTGCAGGTACAATGGTTTCCAAGAGAGAAGAGTCGAAGACACAGTTTAGAGCACACCTGGAGATGCAATCGATCAAATGTCTATGAGCTTGCCTTCTCAAGTAGATATCAAGTTGTTCGTAGACAAGGAAATCAAGATATGACAGCAGCAACATCACAATGAGAAGCATCATGAACAGCACCTGAAGGCCGCATACCGATTGCAATGAATGCAACGAATGCAGCGAACACAGTGAACACAGCGAATGCAAGAGGAAGGTTTTTGACAACACAGAGGCAGACCAAAGTTGCAAGATCAAGCAGATCCACTGATGATGAAAGCAACTTTGGAGACTCAGGCTATGAGGTGACGACGCGACATGAATATTGCATGAAGACAAAGAATGGAACAAAGAAGGAGTTGCATGTGTTGAAGCAGCAACTCAAGGAAGAACATGAAGCTACAGAGACAGACGAATGAGTTGCAACAGGAACATGAACAGCATTGGTCGCAACATGCACTCACGGATGAAACTGCACCCGTACAAGTTATAGATCTATCCCAGCAGCTGGCACAGAGTAGACATGGTGAGTAGTGTTGTTGATCGCATGCAAGGGATTCATGTCATCGTGTGCACGCATGCGATCCAAACCATTCAGCACACTTACCAAGGCAAAGACAAGAAGCAAGTCCAACTGGAGCTAAATGGGTACTTCAGCAAGTTGATATGCATGACGACCATCACACACTTGAAGATCAGCATGAACATTATGCATCAATGTGTTTCCGGTTCAGCTGCACCCAAGAATACCATACGCATGTTAGCAGATGAGTTGGACGAAGGAGCCGAACCAATGCACTCGCTGGAACGGAGGCAAGAGTTCACTTTAGCAAGATGTCACCATGGGGTGTATGCACACCATCACAGACGACCAAGTTTGGCATCAGCTCACCACATTCACCATCACAAGCATGTCAAAGAGTTGGTCTCATCACAATAGACCAAGTGTTAATGATGTCTTGCATAGCTTTCTCAAGCCATGTTGTCTCACATAATTACATGTGCATTGTAATGTTGAGTCATGTCAAGTGTAATTCAAGTGTCAATAGTTGGATGTAACAGTCATAGAGTAGGTGAAGAGTCATGAGGGTAGTTGAACTGTCACAAAGGGGAATGTCAAGGGTCACCCCACCCTTTTCTATAAATAGTTCATAACTCATTGTATAGGCTTTTGGTCAACCAAGCTTCTGATAAAACTATCTTGGAAAGAGCTTGGACAGTATTGTAATGTGCCTTGGCTTCTCCACTGCACAGAGCTAGTTGATCTCTTTGTAGGAGCAGGCGGATGTGGTTGTAACGTTCCACCATTGGGGCTAGCAGGTTTACATGGATGTATTGTATGATTGGAACTTTAAATTTTTTATATAATAAAGCCAACACGTTTTCATGCATATGTTGTTATTGTAGTTGGACTGTTCCAGTTGTTGTAGAAATGAATGTTGTTTAACTTACGTATTTGTGTATGAACACTTTTCTATGCAATTATATGTATCTTGTTGCAGATGTGCTGTTGGTTTAGCCATCACTTTGGATTGCTAGATTGACCTGCTTTCCAGTTTGTGATGCATCTTAGCTCGTGTGTTCCCTTCCCAGCTGAGTACACTTACAAGTTGTCAAGGGGTGCACTCATCGCAACCCCCCTATGTTAGAAACCTCTCATGCACCTTCCTTGACTCACTGCAGTGGTCACACCCTTGCTACTGACAGAGTTATCTTACTTGCCTCTGTGCAATATCGTGATCAAGGCATTGCATTATGACCCACTGTTAGGACTCTTGCACCAAACGGTCTGAGGTCTAATTGGGACTTCTTACTAGGGAGATCCTCTTACATGTTGGCGGGTCCAGCACCATCAACATTTTGGTGCTAGAAGGAGGGCCACATGACAAGCTGAGTCCTTACATCTATTTTGAATCTCTACACATCTATCATGACTAACTACCAAGATGCTCTTCTGAAATGTATGTCTTATGGAAACGATTTCATCATCCTGAAAAATCTCTCGGATAACTTGTCTCATAAAACATTTGATGGTGGAGGCTACGTAGCCCTCGTAAGGCACGCGATAGGCATTGTAGGCTCATGTGAATGGATTCTTTGAAGAATACATGAGCTGTACGATGTTCATCTACATGCTTCGAGGGCACCCAAAGCACTGGTGTGCCATGCTCCCTGAAAAATCTATTCATTCTCTTGCTCATCCGGTCGCAGAGATAGACCGTGCTTTCAATCACTTTAACTATAAAGCACTCAACAAAGAAGATGATATTGATTGGGAATTTCTTCATGGAAGATTTGAGTATCTTCTTCACGTATCCGAACCCCACTCAACACACTTCGATGATGGAGCTGTTAAATCACAGGCAGGCACAATCGCTGTCATGAGTCACTATCCACCTTCACCTCATCAAACAACTCCACCACCGCGGAGTGATGTGGGAGATCATGCACACACTTCCGTTGAACTGTCACATCCTTCTACCCCACACGCTCTTGAGATTTGCGCAGATTTGTCTTGCAATCCTGTTGGTTGTCACATGGACTTGTTCCATCAACCTTCATCCTCGTGTTCCGTTGATCCTATGGATTGTACTGTCCTGTGTTCTCCCATTTCAAACTCCTCACCTGTTGTGAACGAAGATCAGGCTGTGGACGGAGTTGGTGTTATGTAGCCAACCTGCACCATCATTTGTGATGAGTGTGTGTAGGGATCTAAAGAATAACTCACAATGAAGGATGACTCCCTTCCTGTCGCACCTCATCTGCTTCATCCATACATCCCTTGTGATTCTGCCATTGCTGATTTCCCCTGTGAAAACCCATTTACGGATATTTCTACTTTCGATCATTCACATGACAGATTGGATGTCAGTCTATCATTACAGTGCAGAGAGGACACATCTTCCTTCGAAAATCTGTCCAATATTTCATCTATATTTCTTGAAAACACAAAGGGTGAACATCTTTGCTTCTCATCTACCCCTCTACCTGATTCATCAAATCATGAGGATGCCGACAAACATCCTCAATTTTCTGATCTTGGTTGTCGTGATCTATTTACTTCCTTATCTGATCATGATGTTGATTCAATCGTTGTCAATCTGTCCAAGGCACTAGTCTACAATGATCTATTAGTCAACAAAGTCGAAACCCCCCATACTGTCAAGGCACTTCAGCCTGAGCTGATGGTTATGTCAGGCCCTCGCTGTCCCGAGTTTGGTTTCACTTCTGGTCAGGAAATTGTTGAAACACTTAAGGCTCCTCATCAATATTTGCTTTACATTGAAGATCAACCAAACACCCATATTTCGCTTCCTCCAGTCGAACTACACAATCCCATCGCTCACGCGTTGGAGGAATATTACATAGCAAGCACACATGCACAACACAAGTGGTCTACCTTTCCCACATTTGCTTTCATGTCACAGTCAAGAGAATGAATACACTCAACATCTGCACGCAGTGTAGCACAACATCATGGCAGTTCCACAGGATGCATGTTATGCACTTTCAATCATCTTTGTTTTGTGGTCACGTGTAAGCTCGAAGTGTGTTTGTCTTCACTAGTAAATCTTTCTTGTTTGCTGGTTCACACAGCTGTATTTTTCGCGAACCATGCTTTCACCAACATGGGTCAACTAATACATCGATGGCTACATTGGAAGTATAACTTCACGTGAGATGAACCGTGCACTGTTAGTTTAGGTGTAGGAGTAGTGTTTTCTTTTGAGTTGTTTTCTTGCATGCTTGTTCGCTTACTTGCTGTGTTTGTTTGTTTATCTGCGTGCTTGTTCGCTTACTTGTTTTGTTTGTTCATTTGTCTGCTTGCTTGTTCACTTACTTTCTTTGCTTTTGCTTCTTTTTTTTCTGCTCTTTCTTTTCTATGTTTTTTGTTAGTTCGCTAGTATCATTTCGTAGGATAGTTTTGCATGAAACCATGTATGACTCTTGAAACAAGCTAGATAAAGTACAAAAGGCCTTGTGCAGCTATCACTACTTGGTTATCTGTCATCTTGCCTCTGTTTAAAGAATTTGTTACTTTCATTCCATGATTCGTCGATGGAAAATACGTACTATTCGAAGTGAACCTTGGTAAAAACACAATGTTTGCGCGCTAACTAGCTGTGTCACCTACTCTAGTCAGTTGATTTTGGGTTATCCCTTTTCAACTCAGTCAAGTAGAGTAAGGTGAGGGGGAAAACCTTCATAAGCACGTCAAAGGTATAATAGACTACTTCTCTGTAGGAACACCCTCTTCTGCTCTCAATAAGTCGGGATCCATCTTCCACCTCTGAAATGAATAAGTGCTATGCACAGTAACAAAAATGAAAAAAGTTTGAAAAAATGAAAAATGAATAAGGCGAAAGAAGAGAAAGGCTTCATGCACAGAGAGGTGATGCAAGTAACTCCGTCGAGTACTAAATAGAATCGCTGGCAGTGGAGCCATGCTTGTGTTCCTATGTGACTCCATCGGGGTACTGTCTAGGCTGGCTAGCAGCGGAGCAACACCAAAGATGAAACTAAGACTATGACAACTATATTGCTTGTGCAATAATATACCCCTCAACCCCAATCAAAACAATTGTGTTACCTTGGATTGGAATGTGTGTCAATCAACCAAGATCTTGCAGATTCCACATATTACAATCAAGCTAGTGTCGAAACCAAGAGGAGCTAAGAACTGAACAATACTTCTGGAGGTGTTAGACTTAGTTTTCACGAACAAGGTCCATTTAGAGAGCTGGAGTTCTACCATTGTGTCGCCAAGTGTTGTAGCGGCTACAACCACCCTCCAAAATTTTTCCTTAGCTTCATTTTGGAGCCTCCCTTCCAACCTTCATAGCAGCTTGCCTTGATTCGTCAAGTTCACAAGCTTCAGTGTTTTTCTTGCACAAAGGAAGCCCATCGATCACAACTCAATGTATTCCCCTCACATGCTGATCACCCGGACTTGGTCCACTTGCAGGCTAAGCAGCTCCCCCAAGAAATTGTGCAATTCTGGAGGGAAACTAGCCTTCCTTCCAGAAATTATGCAATCCTGACTGGCAGCCTGCTGGGCTCCCAAATTGCGCAATTCTGGAAGTCAACACGCACAGTGAAAATTGCGCAATTTTCCTTGGCAGGGCTGCGTAGCCCAGAATTTGCGCAAATATGTGCAACAGTTAGCTACTCTGCCCAAAAATTGTGAAAACCTCCTCGGAAGAGAACCCAGATCCCAGCTAGAAATGCCCATTTTCCTCCAGCAGTCGAGCAGTCTCTTGCATGTGCAACTGGGTTGACCCGTTCCTTATGGGACTAAGAAACACTGACTTGCATACATGGGATGCTTCTCCCAAGGAAGCATACAAAGGAATCCCTTGTTTCAGGGATCTATTTTTGGCAGTTGGAGGTTACATGCAAGGATCATTTCAAAAACCTCCCACTAAATGTCACTTTCCCTAGATTTGTGGCATGTCCCTCACAACCTCGATGTTATCGAAACTCATCAATCGGACACTGCATAGCTCATTCCTCACATCAACCTTGCAGCTCTGACATCCCACATCACATCTAGGAGCTGTCGGCACACTCAACTCAGTTGTTTTGGGGTAAGCCCACTTTCCATGCCTTGTGATGCATTTCTATCACTTTTTGTGTTTTCGTTGTGTGAGTATTGTTTGCTTGATTTCTTTGAACGCTTGCTGTCGTTTACATGTATACTAGCTTGTCCTAACACTGTTTCTGTTTTTGTTGACATCTCATTGTTGTCGCATGCATGAAATTGTTTTTCACAAACAGTCACCGATTCAGCGACTCACCTCATCCACATGCTTGTTGTTCCATTCTTTGAATCTGTCATTCACCATTGGCATGCATGATCATTCACTTATGCTTACATTCAGTATCACCATGCTTTCGCACTCACATTCACTTTCAGTTACCCATCGGCGAGTCTAGGCAGCCTTGTCCAAGACTCTACCTCACCAAGACAGTGTTGCACACTCCTGAGAGGGCAGGCTCTGTCTTCCTCTCAAGAAATGCACATTTCAGGCACTGTCCTCGAGGATTGTTTTGCGCATTTTTGAGGGACAGTGACTGTTGGCCCAGAAAATTGTGCAATGCAGTCACTGAGCCTGCAGCCATTTCCAGTTGAGATTGCACATTGCACAATTCCAACAGTCAGCAGCCAGACTGGACTGTGCATTGTGTAGTTCCAGCAGTCAGTCAGTCTCCCAGCAGCCCAGACTGTGCCTTGCGTAGTCTTGGCAGTCAGTCTCCCGACCTCTCGGCCGAAATTGTGCAACCTTCATGATTAGTCACACAGGTATGTTGAAAGTCAGTTCTCAAGTTCATTTTGGTTCTCAAGTTCATTTTGCCATGCATGTTGCCATATCTTTAGGTATTTCAGGTGCTCATCTACCTCTCAGTAGTGTAGGTACAATGGTTTCCAAGAGAGCAGAGTCGAAGACATCGTTCAGAGCACACCTAAATATGCAATCAATAAAATGTGTATGAGCTTTCCTTCTCACGAAGATATCAAGTTGTTCATAGACAAACACATCAAGATATGACATGAGTAGCATCACAACGAGCAGCATCATGAACAACAGCTGAAGGCAGCATACCGAATGCAGCGAATGTAGCGAACACAGTGAACATAGCGAATGCAACGAACGCAACGAATGCAAGAGGAAGGTTGTTGACAACACAAAGACGAACAAAGTTGCAAGATCAAGCAGATCCACTCATGATGAAAGCAAATTTGGAAACTCAGGCTATGAGGTGACAGCACGACATGAAGATCGTGTGAAGACAGAGAATGGAGCAAGGAAGGAGTTTCATGTGCTAAAGCAACAACTCAAGGAAGAACATGAAGCTGCATAGACAAACAAATGAGTTGCAGTAGGAACGGAAATAGCAGTGGTCGCAACATTAACTCACGGATGAAACTGTGCCCATACAAGCTATAGATATATCCCAACAACTAGCATAGAGCAAACATGGTGAGTAGTGTTGTTGATTGCATGCAAAGGATTCATGTCATTGTGCGTGTGCATGTGACCCAACCCATTCAGCACACTCACCAAGGCAAAGACAAGAAGCAAGTCCAACTGGAGTTGAATAGTTACTTCGGAAAGTTGATGTGCATTCCCACTAGCACACACTTGAAGATCAACACGGACACTATGCATCAGTGTGTTGTCGGTTTAGCCGCACCCAAGAAGACCATACGCACATTAGCAGACGAGTTGGACGAAGGAGCCAAACCAATGCACCGACTGCAACGGAGGAAAGAGTTCACTTCAGCAAGATGTCACCATGGGGTGCATGCACACCATCACGGATGACCAAGTTTGGCATCAACTCACCACCTTCACCATCACAAGCATGTTAAAGAGTTGGTCTCATCACAACGGACCGAGTGTCAGCGATGTCTTGCATGGCTTGCTCAAGCCATGTTGTCTCACATGAGTACATGTTCATTATAATGTTGAGTCATGTCAAGTGTAAGTCAAGTGTCAATAGATGGATGTAATAGTCATAGAGTAGGTGAAGAGTCATGAGGGTAGTTGAACCGTCACAAAGGGGAATGTCAAGGGTCACCCCACACTTTTCTATAAATAGTCTGTCATAACTCATTGTATAGGGTTTTGGTCAGCCAAGCTTCTGATAAAACTTTCTTAGAAAGAGCTTGGACAATATTGTAACACGCCTTGGCTTCTCCACTACACAGATCTAGTTCATCTATTTGGAGGAGCAGGCATATGTGGCTGTAACGTTCCACTGTTGGGGATAGAAGGTTTACATGGATGTATTGTATGATTGGAACTTGCACTTCTTTATATAATAAGAGCCAACACGTTTTCATGCATATGTTTTTATTGTATTCAGACTGTTCCGGTTGCTGTAGAAATGTATTTTGTTTAACTTATGTATTTATGTATGAACACTTTTGTATGCAATTATATGAATCTTGTTGCAGATGTGTTGTTGGTTTAACCATCACTTTGGATTGTCGTACTGACCTTCTTTCCAGCTTGTGATGCATCTTAGCTCGTGTGTTCCCTTCCCAACTGAGTACACTTACAGGTTGCCAAGGGGCACTCTCATCTCAACCCCCATGTTTTAGAAACCTCTCATGCACCTTCCTTGACTCACTGCAGCGGTCACACCCTTGCTACTAACAAAGTTATCTTACTTGCCTCTTTGCAACATCGTGGTCAAGACATTTATTTACGACCCACTGCTGGGACTCCTACACCAAACGATCTGAGGTCTAATTTGGACTTCTTACCGACGAGATCCCCTTACATGTTGGTGGGTCCAACACTGTCAACACTTTCCTATGCAACAAATTCAAACCTCCAAAGTTGTGATGTCCAAATCTCAAATGCCATAACCAATTCTCGTCTTTGACCTCTGTTTGAAGGTTTACTTGTGTGACAATTGCATCTTTTCTTCCATCCTCTTGTGAATTCATTGATAGTTGTGCTTGTGCACCTTCGTCTTTCAAATTTGATCTTATCTTTAGGGGAAACATTCTATTGCTTGTCATATGAACCTTTGCAATCAATTGTCTGCTTGGCGGCCTATCCAAAATTGTGCACTCATCATTTTTTAAAAAGTCATTGTAGCCCTTTTGCATGAGTTGTCCAGTGCTTATGAGGTTTTGCTTCAAACCAAGGACAAAGTAAACATTAGAGATGTATTTCTTCTCCCCCTTCTTTGTTAGGATATTAAATCTCCCTTTTCCCATGATAGAGACTTTGCTATCAGTCCCTAATGTCACTTCAGATTTCGCACTTTCATCTAGATTGGAAAACATTTCTATGTTCCCTGAAATGTGGTTGCTACACCCTAAATTTAGATACCATATATCACTTTGTTTTTCTTATGCTACATTACAAGCTAAAAGCATACTATCATGGTTCTGATTTTCTTTTGTGAAATTTACACTTGGTTTGTTACTAATTTCATATTGCTTCTTTCTATATTCATCTACATAATGACCATACTTCTTACAATAATGACATTGGACTTCAGATTTATCATACCTCTGACCTTGTGCTTGATTTTGGCTTGGACCTTGACTTCGATTTTGATTGTTGCCCCTTCCACTTGAGCTTGAAGGGTTGTATCTTCCACCTCTGTGTGGCCTTCTTCCTCTTCCTCTAGCATATGATCTTTCTCTGCCTCTACCTTGACCAAATGAAACTTGTGTCTTGAAGGCATGCTCCAATAATAATGTAAACTTTGAAACGGGAACTATAAACTCAAAAAGGGAACTCTGGCTGAAAAACCCCATAAAAACATCAAAAACAGTGCTAAAAACGAAATGTGTTGATGCTGGAATAACACCTTTTTTTTAGGGTAAATTTTCAACATGTTTTAAAAATGGTGGTGAAAACCAATTTTTTGTGCAAAAATTGTCCAAAAAACACCCTCAAAATGAAGAATGTTGATGTTCGAATAACACTTTTTTTTTCAATGGTAAATTTTGTGTAAAAAACACCCTCAAAATGATAAGTGTTGATGCTGGGATAAGACTTTTTTTTTAAGGGTAAAATTTCAACATTTTGAAATAATGGCGTAAAATATTTTATCATGGCCCCGAAAAACATTAAAATTTCAAAAAAAATAATCAAAACATAAAATAAAATTAAAAATTAAAAAATTAAAACAATGAAAAAACAAAAAACAAAAAAAAGTTAAAAAAATAACAAAACATAAATTAAAATATATACTAAAAACAAAACATAAAATAAAAAACAAAAACAAAAAAAATCAAATATATAAAAAAAGACAAAAAAAAAATCAAACATCAAAAAAAAAAAAAAAATCAATCATAAAAATGTAAAAAACAAAAAAACAAAATTAAACTATAAAAGATAAGAATTAAAAAACTAAAAAAAAACTTAAAAATTATAAACAAATAAATAGTAAAAAAAACATATTTAAAAAAAGAATGGAAAAAAAAGATATTGTAAACCATAAAAAAAAATTGGCAAAAGGAAAAAACAAAAATATGGAAAAAAAAAAATTAAAAATTAACAAAAAAAAACTACTAAAATTAAGATTAAAATGTTGAGTACTTAAAAAAACAAATATAACAATATATATAAAAAAAAACAAAGAAAAATGTTAAAAAAATAAAACTATCACATAAACCATAAAAGAATTTGGAAAAAAAAAAACGAAATTAAAAAAGAAAAAGAAAAAAATTTATATATATATATATATAAAATTAAGTAAGTAAAAATAGAAAAATTAAAAAAACATTTAAAAAAAATTAAAAACAAACTAGATTAAAAATAAATAAAAATAAAATAAAATTGAAAACTAGTAAAATTGATATTAAAAACATTTTAAAAAATCTAAAAAAACAAAAATAAACTCAAATTATAAAAAAAAAAACCAAAAAAATATGAAAAGTTTTAAAAATATATGTATTTTCAAATTAAAAAAAAAAAAATTAAAAAACATTTAAAGTTTATAAAGAAATATGTTTTTTTTTATTGACAACTTTTATTTAGTTGGCGGCGAACAGAACGACAGGGAAGCGAGTTGAACTAGGGTTTGCAACAGGCATCAGTGCTGGTTACCATGGAGGGGCGAGGAGGGAGGAGTTCGACTCCCCCCTACAGTCATGCAATTTTAAACAGATTCAAGAAAGCTATGGAGGCAGAAACTGGGAGTATCAAAATAGAAAACAGTAAAACATCATAGCACAGGAACAGGAAGAGAATCATGAGGAAGTCAGAAGAGAGAAGAGAACAGGAGGAGGTAGTCAGAGAGCTGAGCACAAGAATATGACAGGAATCTGTAAACCTAGGTCAACCATCACACCCCAGGTTGATTTAAGTGATCCAGCACTATAGGTGCACAGGGATCACATGGAGGAGTATGTAATAATATGCAAATTTATGGGGATATGACCAACAGAGAAGGCTTTGCATGCGTGGATAAAGAACCACTAGAACCCTAAGGGAGAAATAAATCTTCACCTGGGGTCCAAGGGTTTATTCACAGTAGTGTTTACCAACTTAGAGGACAAAGACAAAGTGTTCGAAAGAGGACCATATTTTTATGCTGCTACAGGACTCTACATGCGACTATGGGTGATGAATTTTGTCCCGGAATGAGAGATATTCACATCAATGCCGGTATGAATTAGACTCTACTCCCTACCTCTAGATTATTGGCTGTTGGAATCCTTAAAAGCCATAGGCAATAAACTAGGTCATTTTTTTAAAACATCAGATGCGACTCTGCGAGGAAAATACAACTCCTTTGCCTGCATATGCGTAGAAATGGACCTATCTGGAGCACTTCCGGATGAAATTATTCTAGAAGTATATGATGAAGAATGGGTGCAGGTAGTGGACTATGAATATGTCCCATTCAGATGTCGCAAATGTCATGAACACGGGAACCTCTTCAGGGACTGCCCATTAAACAAAATGGAGAGCAATATTAAAAACAACATAGGCAAAGATACTGAAGGCTTTTCTAAGGTGGGAGGCAGAGGGAAAGGAGGGAAAAAGAACCAGAAGAAAACCAACGAGGAGAAGCAACCAAGTCATAACAGATTCAAGATATTAGAAGAAGAAGATGGGAACAATGGAACAAACCAGATACTGGAGGATAGTCCTGCAGAGAAGGAAAAAGATGATAGCATGGAGGATATACCTGAAAACAGTAAACTAAAGGAGGATCTGCCAAGCACTATGGAACTTGACAGGGACCATGAGATGACCCCTAGCGAGGTTGGAATGGAGGACCATGATCTGCAGGAAATTCTTGAAAGGGAGAATCTCGATCTAGAAAAGTTCCTGGAGCAGGGAACCACCAAAGGGGTTGATTCTCTACCACAAGAGGAGTTTGACAGAGTACAATAGCTCTTCCTTTGGAGATCTCAAACAAAGGGTTCTGGAGTCAAAAGAAACCATGATAGCCAGGAAAACAGAGGGGTAAAAACGATGGAGGCAACATCGGGACACGCTCCCAAGAACCCAGGCAGGAAAAGAGGAAGAAAAAGACAGAATGAGTTGTTGATAGAGTGTGGGAAACTCATGATCAACTCAGGTAAGATGAAAGACCTTACTAGTTACTCATTTACAAACCTTTCTTAATGAAGCTTACAACCTGGAATATTAGGGGTCTAGGAAGCAAAAGGAAACAAAGAAATCTTAGTAATAGAATAAAGGAAGAAAAACCAGATATGGTGTTTATCCAGGAAACAAAATGTTCAATAGATAAAATAAGAGAGATACATAGCAAATGGCTCATCAAGTATGAATATCTAGAAGTAAAAGCAGACAACACAGCTGGAGGGATTCTCACACTTTGGAACCCCCAGAAACTTGGAATACTAGATGCTGAAGCATCCAGGAACTACCTATCGATGGTGATCCAACCTTTGGGTGATAAGGAAGTCTATTTGATAACAAATGTCTATGGTCCTCAAAAACTTGAAGACAAACTCAGGCTTCTTAGCTCATTGGAGGAGCTAAGAGAAATATATCTTTTTATGCCCTGGATTCTGGGAGGGGACTTTAATATGATCAGATCTTTTTCAGAAAATAAAGGTGGGACCAGAACACTAGGTAGAGACCCCATAGCCTTTCAGAACTTCCTAAACGACATGGGGCCAGTGGATAAAGAGACAAAAAATGGCACCTTCACCTGGGATAATAAGCGGGGAGGGCCTTCTCAAGTTTCTTCTAAACTAGACAGATTCATAATCTCTGAGGACCTCATTCTCACAGGCCTTGACCTGTCTGCTTTAATCCTCCCTTTTGGAGTCTCGGATCACTGGCCTATCCAACTTGAAGCTTCTTTTATAGGCACTCCGAGAAACAAAGCTTTTAGGTTTGAAAATATTTGGCTCACCCACCCTGACTTCATTAGCAATATTGGAAAATGGTGGGCAGAAGATATGGACGTCCAGGGAAATAATATGTTCATTTTGCATTGGAGACTAAAACACATCAAACTCAGGCTTAAAGAGTGGAACAAAAATTGATTTGGCATTATCTTCAAAGCCAAAAAGAAGTTGAACAGAAACTACAGGGAACTAACCTAGTCCTCATCACAGATGGCTTTACTGAGGAAAGGAAAATACAAGTTGACTCTCTTCAATAGGAATGCAAAGACAAATGGAAGCAAGAGGAGATTTTCTAGAGATAGAATCGAGAGTGCAATGGATAAAAGAAGGAGAAAGAAACACAAATTTTTTCACAAGTCAACCATAGATCACAGGTCTCATAACAAGATTTCAAAACTCAGAGATACTCAAGGAAAACAACTCAACACCCACAAAGAAATAGAATATGCTCTAGTACAAAATTTCCAAAACATAGCAAAGGAGCCTCTCATAGACAGATCACAATATATCAACAACTTCACAAAGTACATTCCTAAGCTTGTAACAAGGGAGGACAATTACAATCTTAATAGGCTAGTGACTGAAGAGGAGGTCAGCAAAGTCATCAAAGAGATGCAAGATGGGAAAGCTCCAGGCCCAGATGGGTTCAATGTAGACTTCTTCAAATCATGTTGGGAAATAGTCAAACAAGATATCCTTGATGTGGTGGAGGACTCGAGGAAAAACAAAACTAATTTGAGGGCGCTTAATTCCTCTTTCATAACATTGATTCCAAAGCAGGAAAAAGCTACGACACCAATAGATTTAGACCCATAGCTTTATGCAATGTGGTGTACAAAATTATATCCAAATTAATTGCAAATAGGCTCAAGCCCCTACTTCCAACTCTCGTGTCTGAGGAACAAACTGGATATGTGGAAGGAAGGCAAATTCTAAATAGCATCATTCAAGCTCACGAGGTGGTTCATTCTCTCAAGAGAAATAAACAAGCAGGTATGATCATACAACTTGACCTAGCAAAAGCTTATGATAAGCTAAGCTGGGCTTACATCATGGAAGTACTAAAAGTGTATGGCTACGACCACAACTAGATAAGATGGGTAATGGCCCTTGTTACTACAGCTATTTTTTCAATCCTGCTTAATGGCTCTCCATCCAGAACCTTTAGGCCTTCAAGAGGCCTCAGAAAAGGAGATCCGCTCTCCCCCTTCCTCTTTATTCTCATGATGGAAGGTTTAGGCAAAGCGATCAAACCAGCCAAAGAAGAAGGAAAAATCCAGGGTCTCAAACTCACCTTGAATGGGGATGCCTTAACCCATCAACAATTTGTGGATGACACCATGCTGCAGGGTACACCCATGGTCAAGGAAGCTAAAGCTTTCAAGAAAATCCTGAACGACTTTTCTATGGCTGCTGGTACAAAGGTAAGCCTTACCAAATCAAAGATTTTCTTTTTTAATACTGACATTGCTATTTAAAGAAACCTCACCAGAATTCTTGGCTTTCAAAGAGAATAGCTACCTGCCAAATATGTGGGAATACCTCTAACAGACTGTTGGACACCTAATCCTAAAGGGTTAGTGTGGAAGCCGAAAAGACTAAGCAGTCCAAGAGACCTTGGGATCTGAAACCCAAGAGTCACATATTTGTACTATAAATGTATATCCATTGTTAATAAAAAATGTACTGCATGATTTATCTTTCATATCTTTTGTGCTGTCCATGTGTGTTTAACATGGTATCAAAGCCGCTTGTTTTTCTGTGGCCTGTTATGTGCACGTCAGTCCTACACCTCTGCCCATAATTCTGTGTCTGAGCTGCTCATACTTGAGCGCTGCCTCTGTCATGCGTTTCATTCTCTGCCCTGACACTGCGCCCTCTGCCCTGCTGAATGTGCTATACACCTGAGCGTTGATGCGTTTTTTACCTGAGCGTTGATGAATGCATAGAAGCGTTGTTACTGTCGTGGTATTCATTCCATTCTCAGGCTCAGTGTTGCGCTCGGTTCCATATTCCACCTGCTCAATTCCGTTATAGTGGAACGCAGAACCTAAATTTGGCTCTCTGCCCCGCTAAATCTTAGTCACGCATCGCTGCTCCTACGCTGCTCATACGCTATTCAGGTTGTAACGCTGGTATCCTATGAAAACATTTCAGTTTCGATTATAACAATCACAATTATAACATGCCATTATAGAAAGACACCGCAGGTTGTAACGCTATCCTTTGGACTGTGCTCAGCCTCCTCCCTCTGTCATGCTGAATGTTGCTCCCTACCATATATCGCTCTGCTCCCATTGTGAAAAATACACCATAGCCAGAGACTGACTGAATTGTAAAACAATAGGTGTCAACACCCTAATGTTGGAGGTAACTAGCTAGTCACAAATCTGGGCTTCGCCTTGACATAATTTGAAGTTTAATTTCTTGAATTTTGTGGATCCGCATACATTTGCGGAACATCCTCCAGCCATCGCAGTCCCCCTTTGCTGGTTCATCTCACGCCAAGGGAATTGTTCTTCAAAAAAAATAAGGGATCAAGGCCAAGCAACCAAACTCCGCCATTAGGAAGTGTGCAAGAGTTCAACTTATTAAGAATGAAAAGAAGATTGCTACTTTTGTTCCCAATGATGGTTGTTTGAACTACATTGAAGAAAATGATGAGGTGATGATTGCTGGATTTGGGCGAAAGGGGCATGCCGTGGGAGATATTCCTGGAGTTAGATTTAAAGTTTTTAAGGTATCTAGTGTATCCTTGTTAGCACTATTCAAGGAGAAAGAGGAGAAGGCGAGGAGGTTGAGTGGGAGTCAGGAGATTCTCTTATTGATTTCAGCCATCGATTGCAGTGGATTCAGGGTATTTCTATTTTCTATCCCTTTTCGAGCCAGGGTTTAGGAGGAGAAGACGAAGAAGTTCACGTATTTGGCCCTTTGAGGTTCACTATCCGCAACTATTTAATTTGCATATCGATCCTCTCCTTTTTCCTCACGGGTGGTCTTTTCAAGGCTCTTGCGCAGTAGGGATTTTCAAGGGTTTGGCCCCTTCAAACAAGGGAATGCTCGGAGTTTCATGTTTCCATGGCCAGCGCCAAGTCTAGAGCGCCTGAGCAGAAGAGGCCATGAGGTGCTAAGGTCTCGAAGCTAGAGTTTCATATTTCTTGGAAAGTGATGATCGCAGGATATGCACAATCCGAGCATCAACAGTGACAAGTACAGACGATTGAACAACATTGGTGAAGGTCAAGCTTTTGGCTTGGACACCTGTTTCTCACATTTGGCGGAACAGTGACAATGCCTCCTTAGGAAAGCCATGCCTTGCATAGGTTGCCATCATAAGAGTCCACCAGCACTCATCTCTTTGAGGCATTCAGTTGAAAACTCTACTAGCGTCTGCCAGCTTTTCGCACTTAACATACATTTTAACAAGTGCATTATGTAAAAGATTGTCTGCTTTAATTCCGATCTGATTAATGTGAGCATGTACTATTTTGGCTTCTGGTAAAGCTTTGTACTGAATGCAAGCCTCCAACAGAGAAACGTAGAAGAATCCACAGAGTTGTCAGTAAAGCATAAAATATTCAGGGTTTCATTCAAGCAAACCTGTTTACATAATATTCTGACATCGATCAAAGGAAAACTATTGCCATTGGCATTGTATTAGAGTTTGGAGTGTGTTGCAAAGCACAGGTTATCGCTATCAGGCAGGACCATGGAATGAGAGTGGAACACACAATTTGGAAGAAGGAAGGCACAATGTTGCAATAGTTACAACTGCAAGTTTACCTTGGATGACTGGAACAGCTATTAATCCTCTTTTTCGTGCGGCATATTTGGCCAGAAGTGCGAAGCAGAATGTTACATTGCTTGTACCTTGGCTCTGCAAAGAAGATCAAGAACTGGTTTACCCCAACAAATTGACTTTCGATTCCCCAGGGGAGCAGGAAACTTATATTCGCAATTGGCTGGAATCGAGAATTGGCTTCAAATCCAATTTCAAGTTGTCTTTTTATCCTGGCAAGTTTTCTAAAAAAACGACGGAGTATAATAGCTGTCGGTGACACTTCACAATTTATTCCGGACAAGGAAGCTGATATTGCAGTGTGGTATCGTTGCGCGTGTGCCATTCACATTTCATCTTCAATAAACCAACTGGAGTTTACAAACATTGGATTGATGGTTTGCGCAGAGACTGTTGTATTTGGACTCTCTCTATCACTCTTGGTCGCTGTATTCGTGCATGATATGTGTGTTTAACATGTGTTGATAACTCCTGTCTCATTTCAATCATAACAGTTCTAAATTTCCAGCGATAAGGAAAAGATTCTTGACATAGTATTGTGAGTGGGTGCTGCTTATTCATTTGTTCATAGTTATGATCAGTTTTTAAAAGGTGTAATTTTGACAATGGAGAATATGGCTAAAATTACTGAAGTATTAGAATTCTTGAAAACTTTGATGCATTCTACTGATCATGATACAGTGAAAATCAGCAAGAACACTCTCTGTGATATCAAAACCTATCTGCAGTATACACAAGAAAAGGTAGAATTTTTGGAGCTTGAATCTCAGCTTCAGCAAGAAGAATTAAAACAAAGGAGTCATCATTCTGAACCTATTTTTGTTCAGAACAATGAAATAAACTCCCATAAGCAGCAAGTTCATTCAGATCCAATGCCAAATAAAGTAGCAGCTGTACATGCAGAAGCAAAAACTCAGTCTGCACTTCCCAAGCCCATCATCAGACCTTGGGAACAGCTTGTCCACAACAAGCACAGAACTGGTCTTGGATATGACAAGGACTTGTCCTTTCATATTCCAGACTATGCCAAGCCCATTCAGTTTCAGAGTGCTGGATTCATTCATGACAGTTCACCTGCTCTTCATGACAGTTCAGCTTCAGCTGTTCCAGACTCTGCCCCTCTTCCACAGCAACACCACCACCAACAACAACAACAACAAATCGTGAAATGCCAACACTGTGACCGAGTTGGCCATCTGAAAGATCACTGTTTTGATCTTCATCCATGTGAGCACTGTCATAAAACCAACCATTCTTCACACAGATGCTTCAAAAACAAACGTCCTGCAAGAACAAAGATTCATCTTGGATGGATCGCTTCTTGGCAATGGGCATCAACAGCCAAGAAGATATTCCAAACACATGTCAGAGCTTGTTCTAGAGTATTGAACAGTGTTGCAGTTGAGTTTTCTCCATCTTCTCACCTTGTATCTGACAGGGGGGGAAATGATGGTCATCTACAAGCTTCAAAGTCACATCAAGCGAGCCTGAGCCACAACCTGCCACACCAGTTTCAGAGTTGTAGCCAGAGACAAAGATGCCTGAACATGCCTTCAGTTGGCGATCTGGGACACTTCCTCTAGCAGAAGACTCCAGCTTCTTGCCAGTTTTGGAAGAATTCCAGGAATTACAGAGTTGTTGGTCATCCTTAAACCATCACAAATTAAGAACACTTCCTCTAGCAGAAGACTCCAGCTTCTTACCAGTTTTGGAAGAGTTCCAGGAATTGCATTAAGCATTCCAGAGTTGTTGGTCATCCTTAAACCATCACAGGTTGAGACTTCCCTTTTCAGGTTGAAGTTTTACCTTTTATGCGGGGTGAGACCTCCCTTTTATGGTTGAAGGTTTCCCTCTTTAAAACAATAGGATCACTTCCTCTAGCAGAAAACTTCAGTTTCTTGCCAGTTTTGGAAGAGTTCCGGGAACTGCACTAAGCGTTCCAGTGTTGGTGGTCATCCTTAAACCACCGCCTTTTATACCAACATTTCATAGAGCACATTCAGCCTAGTGCTGCCATGCATTTTTGCACATTTTGTATTACAACTATTTTCTTGGACTCATACATAACCCTTCGGATTAAGGGGGGGAATGTTGGACACCTAATCCTAAAGGGTTAGTGTGGAAGCCGAAAAGACTAAGCAGTCCAAGAGACCTTGGGATCTGAAACCCAAGAGTCACATATTTGTACTATAAATGTATATCCATTGTTAATAAAAAATGTACTGCATGATTTATCTTTCATATCTTTTGTGCTGTCCATGTGTGTTTAACACAGACAAACCTCTAAACAAGGCAGTTTGGGAGCCAATCACTAATAAACTCCATGACAAAGTTCGGAAATGGACAAGCAGGTCTTTGAATTTAGTAGGAAGGCTAGTGCTAACAAAAGCTATCCTACAAACTATTCCCATCTTCATGTTTTCAGCCCTTCTTGCTCCTAAAGGAGTTGTGCAACACATCAAAAATATCCAAAGAGACTTTCTTTGGGGCAAAGGGGAGAGAAAAATAAATGGGCTTTGGTAGCATGGGATAATATCTATAAACCTAAGACACATGGCAGTTTGGGACTTCATGACCCTGAAACCCTAAGCAAAGTTTTGGGGGTAAAAATTTGGTGGAGATGGCTAAAAGAATCAGTAACCCCTTAGGCCAAGGTCTGGAAACAGAAGTATGCAAATAACTAGCATGAAAGAGATCACAGTCAAATGTCTGGGCTCATCAAAGGCTCCCACATCTGGAACAAAGCTTGGGAGAATAGATCCAATGTGCAGAAACACAGTTTCTGGGAGATCAGAGATGGAAACCTAGCTTAGTTTTGGGAGGACAACTGGCAACAAGAACCTAACCTGTTAAGAGAAGAACTAGCCGATTTCAAGAATGACACTGACAACAAAGGTTTACTCAAGGTAAATGACTTCTAGGATCAGGCTAGGAACAAGGGAAAATGGAGAATATGGAAGGACCTAGTATATAGTGAAGAAACCCCTTTGAAGGCCTAGGCAGAAGCTCTTGCAGTGATCTTGGAATAGAGAAAGATTTTGACATCAACTTCGTCAAACCAACTAAGATGGGGAAGAAACAACGAAGGCAATTTCAACCTCAAAGAAGCCAAGAGAATGGCACTAGGGCTTGAATTTCCAAACCCTGATAAGGTATGGAAGGACCTATGGCAGAACCAGCACTGGATGAAAATCAAACTGTTCATGTGGTTGGTGCAACATAAAAAGATTCTGACTTGGGAAAACCTTCAAAAAAGAGGTGTAGCAGGTCCATCTAGATGCTAGCTTTGTGAATTACAAGAAGAAACAATGGAACATCTACTCAACCTCTTCCCTTTCACCTCCACCTTATGGAATTGGGTGGCTTCAATCTTTAGACAAATGGATAGGGACAATTTCAGCATTATTGGCACTTTGAAGAATTGGAGGAGAAACTTCTCTGAAAATGAAGTTAACAACAAAGCTTGGACTTTGGTTCTAGAATTTCTAATCTGGGATGTCTGGAAAGAACGAAACAATTGGATTTCCAAAAAAAAATTGTTTCAACCCAGAGCATCATAGCTCAAATCATTAGACAACTCAAAGAGACTGTAGGAACCCTTCTAAAGAAACCCCCTGAGAACCCACCTCAAAACTAGGATGTACAAATACTATTACATTTGGGTCTATAGGTGCCTTTCCCCCAGGGTATAAACAATGTTGTTAGTCATATAATAGTAGATAAGGACTTCTGGCAACTTCCTCCTCATGGTTTTTTGAAATTCAATATACATGGAGCCTCTAAAGGAAACCCTGGGGTGGCTGGGTATGGAGGAGTCATAAGAGATGAACAAGGATACATAAAAGTCATCTTTCATAGTCATTTGGGGAAGGCCACTAATAATATGACGAAACTCATGGCCCTAGAGAAATGCCCAGAAATCTTGATCGAATCCAAATTATATAATACTATAATTGAAGCTGACTCTGAATTGATAATTAATTTGGTCAAGAAAATATGCAATGGCACAGCACCAGAAAAAGTCTCAAAACACTGGAGGTTATTGTAGGTCTATCAACATATATAATCCCACCTGAGAGCCCTCAGAACCCTCAATTTTGTTCATGTGTGCAGAACAGCTAACAGGTTAGCGAACTGTTTAGCGAATGAAGGAGTACTCTATTAAAAAAGTAATAAAATATATGATTGGATGTTGACTCCCCCAGGGAGATTGCGGGAAGATTGTCACAGACAAGCTACCAAAGACAAGGAATACTTTCAAAGCATGAGAAATAAGCAGAGAGATGACTAATGGGAACAGAAGAAAGTGGACCAATCACAGGGAAGTAGCAAGTGGTAAATAGCAGGCAGGAGGATAGGCACCTGATTAAAGTTTGCCCTGAACTCCATCATCCTATGGATTTTGGGCTGGATACTACATGTAGGTTAATTATTCAGACAGACCCGAAAAATATAGAAAAGACAGAGTATGGAAAAGAAACTAGGATTTAAGCGAATTTCCATCGATATGCAGAAGATCAACGACATAGATAGAAAGGACCTGGAACCACCGGATCTTTCAGATTGACGGACAGTATTGATGAAAGAGCATGGAGTTAATTCATGGGGAAATGGTTTTGCAACAAACAATGTAAACTTTGAAACGGGAACTGACACTGTTACCCGTTTCGTAGAGATAGTAAAAAAATGACATGATTTTGAAAATGGGTGATGCAGAACACACATGTTTTTTTAAAGCGTAGTTTTTGGCACTTTAATTTTTTTTTTATGTACATTGCGTTTTAGAATGGTAGTGATTTTCATGCTGATTTTAAAACGTGGGTATTCTGCATTAGACTCTTTTTTTAAAAGACCTATTTTTTTACTTTAAATTTTCTAATGTATGAAATGTAAATAATTATTTTTTAAATTTGATCATTTTTGAAGTGATCGTTTTCTTCATATTTTCTTGTTTTTTATTTTAATTTTAATTTTTTTGTAGTGAGGTTTTTATTGTTTTGCATTTTTAAATTAGAAGGTCGATATTTTGAATTTTCAATATTCTACATATTTATACATCCTTAATTAATTTTTCAATCCACATGAAATAATTGTTTCTAAAAAACAATATTTTTTAACAATGGACATAAAAATAACTATTTTTAACATAAATATAACTAAAAAACCACACGTTTTGATAATTTTTTGCTAGAATTGACATGTCAAAATCACAATTTTTATACGAAAAATTTAACTAAAAATGGTTAAATAATAGTTTTTTTTATGAATTTCATGTCAAAAAAAAATAATAATCACTTTTTTTTTAAATAATGATTAAGTTAAAAATCAATGTGAAAATCACATATTATAAATATTGAACGCATAACAACCTTAATTGAGTGTTTATTCTTCTCATAAAATGTCAAAGTCAAAACATTGCAAAGCTTGATTTCCAAGCATAACTTAAATTTAATCAACAATGTCACGTAATCCAAACTCTTCGTCCTCTAGAGTTTCATCATTGTCTTCTTCCACAATATTTTCTACTTCCTTTTGCTCATTTTCCTCTTCTAATGGATCTTTGATGTCTGCGAATCTCCCAATGTATATCTTTCCGAACATTCCATGTAATGGTGGTTGGGGTTCCTTTGCCTTTTTTGCACACGTGATTCACTAAAGTCCCTTTTCTTCAACCCAATTTGTTGCATTGCATCTGGAAGAAATTGAAGAGCATTAATTCTTTGCTGAATGAAATTGCACTGTACTGGATCTTTTTCAATTGCAATGCAATTTCTTCCTTTTTGAAGGCAACATGGTAGTGTTGTACCTAGTTATCAAGCACAAAATAAATAATGAACTAAATTAGTACAATGAAAGATTAATTAAAAAATAACATATTGAAATTCAATTCCATATAATAAAACTTACCTGAGCCAGAAAATAAATCCAGAACCCAATCTCCTTCATTTGAACATATGTCTATAAGATAGTTAATCAATAATTGTAGTTTTTGATAAATGTTAACTATCTCTCCTTTTGCTTCTTTATCTTCATATGTTAGTTTTCTCACAACAACATCATAAGTCAGTATTTGGCTATGACTCTTTCCATTTACCTTATTAAAAATCATAGACATATGGCTATCATCTTTTGCCCAACTATTAATATGAATGAACTCACAATCATTTATAAATTGTTGATCTTCATTGTTAAGAAGATTCGATTTTTGCTTGTAACATGAAATAGTAAAAGTTCAATTAACTTGTACATAAATGAATTTTTCAACATTAATCAAATATACATGTTAAATGTCTTACCATGTAAGCTGCATCCTTGAATTTGTTTTCCCCTTGAAGCTTGACAATATCATTGCCAATTGTGTGTCTGAATGAAATGTCACAAATCTCCATAATGGTGGTGACGTGACTTCTACAAATCCCGCAACAATTTTACTAAGGGCTTGATAAGTATAAGGGTCACTATCATAGTCAATGTTTGGAATATTGAAACCATGGGGAATATTTGCAATGACTAGGGCATAATCCCTTTTAGGTATGAGTTTAGCAATGTCTTCATAGTCGCCTTGTATTACTTGATATTGAATAGTTTCTAGCCTATTTCAAATGAAATGATTAAGAGTTGGATCAAGTTCAACATTCTTAATACATTGCTTCTTCAGTCTTTCAATCTTTATTTTTTCAATAAAGGTTTTGAAACTATCTGGCACTCCATTATCATCATTCCTCATCTTTTATAAAATAAACAAATATATGTGTAAGTTATAAATTAAAAATAGTACACAAATGAATAACAATGAATGTATAAATCAATATACCTTTTTAAATGCAAGATGAAAAGCTTTTAATGTTGATGTAGAACTTGAATCTAGATAGTTGCGTACAATATCGTCCCAACTATCTTCATTCAACAATCTAACCATTTGTTCTTGAATTTTCATGTAAACTTTGTGACTGCATAGATAAAGTAACAAAAAGTTAATATAATGATATGTATAACAAATACTACCAAGAACAACATGTTTTATTTAAAAGATAATTATAATCTAGAAATAAATAAAAATAATTCAACAAACTTACTTTTGAAATTCTTCAGACATTTCCTCCAATGATAATTCCCCTGACTTCACACGAGATAATATTGTTTTGACAATTTTTTCATTTTTCACTCCTTGCATCACCCTCCAAGGTGTGATAGTCATATAGTCTGGAAGCTGCTTCATTTCAAGAGCTGATTTACTGTTGCTACATATCAATGGCTTAGACTTTTTGACCCTCTGGTTTTTAATGCCAATGTCTTTCCACATGCTAAAAATATCATCAATCAACTTCCAAACATCTCCAATTCTAAATGCCAATTGGAAAATGTTATCAACACCTCTGAATAAATCACTATTTTTGTTGCCTTTTCTACCTTTTGAATTGGTTTTCTCTTCAATTTGATAGCCTATTTCCATACAACATTCCTTTCGGAAATCTGCAGTAACATTTATCCTATCCCCACCACATTTTTCTTGAACTTCACTATGAATAAATCTAACCCTTTGGATGAAAGTCATAGACATCCTATATTCATTATCTGAATTATGATCCCATGCCACTAACTTTGCTTCTGTATCTGATAAACCAACATAAATGATACATTTCATTGTTTCAAAACATGGATTATTAGATATTCCTCCATCAATTGTCTTTGAGCTTCTACATAATGGTTCCCCCCAAGCACATAATAATTGTATTCAAAACATTTTGACATATCAAATGCTTCTTTGTTGAGAACTTGAAGTGGATCAACAAGAAGCACATAACTAACCACATGAGCATATGGATTGTACCTCATCAATGTCTTCAAGTTGTGAACATGCAGATGATGTGGTTTTTTGACTTGATATTGACATTGTCCTTCACTTGCCTTATAGGTTTGTCTGACATTAAGCTGAAATGTACGACCACCATCAATTAAGTTTCTCTTTGTCAAATTCTGTCGAATGGCATTTTGTTTTATTTTGATAATGCCATCCTATAAATCATCTTCTGATGTAATGATTTCTCTGCTTCCTTTTGAAGTTTCACTAGGTTCTTGATTGCTGGTAATGACTACTTCAAAATCTTCAACTTTATATTTCTTCGTCATAACATTCCCAACAAATATATTCTTGGGCTTTGTTACTTTTGGTCTTTTACGGCTCTTCTCAGTTTCAATGTCATCTTCAGTAATGGAAACATATGCTTCACTGTCAGTTTCAACTTCATCGTCCTTAAAAGTAACTTGTTTACCCTTGCTAGATTTATCCACTAGAGGCCTTTTTACTAATTCTTTGGATGTAGTTTTGTAGCATCATTAATTACTACATTTTGCTTGTTTTCCATATCTTCTTTCGACACTGAGTAAAAGCTGCTGACAACTTTCATGATATCATGCTCCATGAAATGAATGCCTCCCAATCTAATTGAACAATTTTTAACAAAATTCTGCCAAACAAAATATCATATGTCAATAAAAACAAAGTTAAAAAATATAGTGAGACACTTTCAAAAACACAAAATATAAATATAAATAACAATACTTACAATGTTTTGTGTCATCTCATTTACGATTTGTTTACACAACTTTGTAGATACCTCTCTCGTGTCATACAATGAATATGATAGTCAGTATTTAATCATTTCATGTGACTTGGGAGCTTTTGTAAGTATGTAAACAACTTCAGTGTCCGGTATCGAACACATATCTATGACTCTTCCCATCACCTCAAAAATTCCATTATCATTCAGTATATCAATATATAGATATATATTGACATTTTTCTTTCTCTTTCTTTCACATACCAGATTCTTGATGGAAATTTCACCTCTTTTGAATTCTTCCAGTCTGAAATCATCTTCTTATCACTTGAAGCACTTGAAAGATTTGTAGCCATGAGCTCAGGTGGAGTTCGTTCACCAATGTTTCTTGAAGATGCACCTTTAAGAGTCTTTGGTCTAAAAAGATTCACAGAAATCTTCTTTGATGCCATTTTCCTGAAAAATAGAAACATATAAATCAGTAAATAACAAAAACATATGAACTTAAATTAACAATGAAAATATATCATAAATTTTTTATTTATGGGTGGGCGGGTGAGGGAGGGCGCGGGCGTGGGCGAGGGCCGGTGGGTGGGTGGGCGGTGCGGGTCAAGTGAGGGCGGGCGGGTCAAGTGGGTGAGGGCGGGCGTGGGCAAGGGTGGTGGGCGTGGGCGGGTGGGCGTGGGGGGGTGGGTGTGGCGGGCCGGGTGAGGATGGGCGGGCGGGCGGGGCGAGGGTGGGTGCGCAAGGTGGGCCAAGTGAGGGCGGGTGGGTGCGGGGCGGGCTGAGCTGGGCCGGGTGAGGGTGGGCGGGCGGGTGGCCGGGTGAGGGTGGGCGGGCGGGTGGCCGGGTGGGCGGGCAGGGTGGGCGGGCGTGGGTGGGTAGGCGGGCATGGGAGGGGTGCAGGGGAAGAGGCCGAGTGCGGAGGGCGAAGTGGGTGGGGAGGCGGGGAAGCGGAGGGAGGGTGGAGTGGGTGAGTGGGCGGGGCGAAGGAGGCAGGGCGGGGTGGGAAGGCGGGGAGGGGGAGGCCGGACGAGAGGGTGGGAATCACCCAACCCCCGTGGGCAGGTGGGCGGGCCTCTGGGGCGGCGCGGCCCAGGCTGGCGCCACACTGGCGGCCTGCCTGCCTGCCTAGCTGGTGGTTGGGCGATTCCCGGCTGCGCCACCCTGGCGGCCTGCCCGCCCTCCCCGCTGGTGGCTAGGCGATTCTGGGTCGAGTGGGCTGGCGGGACGCCAGGGTGGCGCGGCCTAGGCATGGGCATGGGCGGGGAAGGCGGGTGAGAGGGCAGGTGAGGGGGTGGGGCAGGCGTGGGCGTGTGGCAGGTGGGGTATGTGAGTGAGGGGGCGGGCGTGGGCAGTGATGACGGGTGAGGGGGCAGGCGTGGGCAGGTGAAGGGGTAGGGAGGGCGTGCGGGTGAGGGGGTGGGCGTGGGTGCGGAGGGCGGGTGAGGAGGCGGGGGAGGGCAGGTGAGGGGGTGGCCGTGGGTGACGGGTGTGGGGATGGCAGGTGGAAGGGTGGGCAAGGTTAGGGTGAGAGTGGGCCGGGGTAAGGGTGAGCGGCGGTGTGAGGGCGATGTGTGAGGGGGCGGGTAGGGCGATGTGTGAGGGGGTGTGTGAGTGGGGGAGGGTCAGGTGGATGTGAGAGGGTGGGGGAGGTGGGTGGATGTGAGAGGGTGGGGGAAGCAGGTGGGTGTGAGGGGGGAGGGACTGTGTGGGCGCGTGGGTGTAAAACGGGGGCGAGTGCGGCTGGCGATGGGGGGTTGTGTGGGGATTAGGCGGTGAGGGTGGCGTTGAGGGGGCGGGATGTGAGGGGAGGGGTTGAGGGGGCAGGGGGGCGAGGTGTGGGTGGAGGGGGTGAGGGTGTGGGAGGGGGGCGCAATAGGGGGTGTGGGGGCGGCTGGGGCTGCGGCGCCCACCCGGCGGCCCGCCCGCCCGCCGCGGGGGTTGGGTGGGTGTGAGGGGAGAGGAGCTGCGTGGGCGCGTGGGGGTAGAAGGGGGACGGGTGCGGGTGGTGATGGGGGGGTTGGGGGGTCGTGTGGAGATTAGGCGGTGAAGGTGGCATTGAGGAGGCAGGATGTGAGGGGAGGGGGTAAGGGGGCAGGGGGGTGAGGTGTGGGTGGAGGGGCTAAGGGTGTGGGAGGGGGGCATGGTAGGGGGTGTGGGGGTGGGTTGGGCTGCGGTGCCCACCTCGGCGGCTCGCTTTCCCACCACGGGGGTCAGGTGATTCTTAGAATCGTCCAACCCCCACAGCGGGCGGGCGGGCCGCCGGGGTGGGTGCCATAGCACCACGCACCCCCACACCCGCTACCGCACCACCCGCGCCCTCACACCCTGTTCGCCCACCCATTGTCCCCGCCCACCCAGCAACACCACGGTGGCCCACCCACGACTGTTGGGCGATTGAGTTTGGTCGGGCCCACCATGCTCGCGACGGACGTAATTGTTATTTTGGCTCAAAAAAATTATTAATTTAAAAAAAATTCTTCTTCATTAAACTAATTTAATATGAAAATTTTCAAGAAAAAAATTCAATTTAGCTTTCAATTGTGAGAATTCTTCGTTGAATATGTTGTTGATAGTAATGTAGCTGCTCCACAAATTTACAAGTCCCTCAACGAACTTCAAAAAACCTGGATGTGATGTGAGTAATAGTGATAATGAAATTTAGTATATAAGTGAAATTACGAAGATGTTTTACCGTACAGTTAATGTGGGATAATTTGTTTTAAAATATTATAAAGCGAATATTATATAATTGTTTTACAACGGGTTGAATGTGGGATTATTTTGTTTTAGAATATATTATAAAAATTAAAAAAATATTCAATTGTTTAGTAAATATTATATACTTTAACTATTAAAATAATTAATGTAGAAGTTGTAGTTTACAATTTTAATTTTAATGATTTATTTCATAAAAAAATTTAGTTTACATTTTTCAATAAATTGTAGAATAAAATAATGAAGGTAAATAAATCTAACAAACTTTTTGGAGGGAAATATTTTCGCGAAATTTTTTGGAGGGAAATATTTTCGCAAAACTTTTTGGAGGGAAAATTTCATTCTCTAAGCTATATAATATCTTTAGGAGACTCTCCATTTGTATCATTCAACATCTTCTATTTGAAAGGGATGGATTGTTCTGATAGTGAAGTTTCAATTTATACACCATCAACGTCTTCCTCTCGTAACAACTCTATTCATATTGATGAATATAGCCAGAATTCTTCCACTATGAATAGAAAGTCAGTTCTTCCACTTAGTCCTGATTCTAAGGACTATGAGAGCAACACTGATGAAAGAGGGGATGGACAATTTCAAATAAATAAAGAGTCACAGATTCCAGTCAGTCCTAATTCTAAGGACTATGAAAGCAACAGTGATGATGAGCTTGATGACAAATTTCAAAAGAATGGATTGTCACGATGTCCACTTAGTCCTAATTCTAAGGACTATGAGAGCAACAGTGATGAAGAGCATGATGGTGAAGTTCAAAATAATGGAGTGTCACAGTGTCCACTTAGTCCTAATTCTGAGGACTATGAGAGCAGCAGTTTTGAAGAGCATGATGGCGAATTTCAAAAGAATGGAGTGTCACGGTGTCCACTTAGTCCTAATTCTAAGGACTATGAGAGTAGCAGTGATGAAGAGCATGATAACGAATTTCAAAAGAATGGAGTGTCAAAGTGTCCACTTAGTCCTAATTCTAAGGACTATGAGAGCAACAATCATGAAGAGCGTGATGATGAATTTCAAAAGAATGGAGTGTCATAGTGTCCTCTTAGTCCTAATTCTAAGGACTATGAGAGCAGCAGTGATGAAGGACAGGATGATGCACTTAGTCCTAATTCTAATGAGTATAAAGGTAGCAGTGACAAAGGACGGGATGTAGCATCTTCAATAAGTAAACAATCACATTTTCGACGTAGTCCTAATTCTATGGACTATGAGAGTAGCACTGACAATGCACATGAGGAAGAATATCCATTAAACATCGAATCAAATTTTCCATTCAGTCCAAATTCTAAGGAATATGACAATAGCACTAAAGAAGGGGAAGATGAAGAATATCCTCCGAGTCAATATTTGAAAAGCAGAGCTGATCATAGTGTGGATAACATTCCTCTTAATGATGATGAAAATCCTTATACAAATGATGATCCAATGATGGAGATGTTGCCAAGAAATATTGTATCAAGGAGTAGGAGCAGACCTTTTCATATCAATGCAAGCTGTTCTAGTTATACAAGGGGTAGAGCAGAATATCTGACAAGAAGAGGTTCTATCAGTGCTCTCATTTCAAGTGAATGTTGCCAAAAAGATTGCTTGAAACATATGGATTTCAAATTTGCATTAGAAAGCAGGAAGAGATATTTGTCAATGAATAAAAGCATGCAAAATTCATATTTAGTTGGGTGCATGCAATCTACCTTGTCGGGTTATGATTATCATATTAGGACTTTATTATCTGTAGAAAAGATTTCAAAATGTTTCATTCGATTGGGAATTTTCGTCTCTCGAGAATTCAAGAAAATTTGGAAAAGGATCCCACATTTTATTCAGAAGTACGTCATAAAAGGCAGTTTGGGCCATTATCAAATACTGCAATGTCATGGATGAAAGATTTATTTTCAAAGCATGGAGAGTGTATGCCAAATAGAGAGACAATACATATTCCAGATAATTTTTCAAGACGAGAAATCTACAACTTATACAAAGAATATGAAGAAGGTGCTGAGGGACATGGCCGGTTTATTACATATCAATATTTTGTGAAGGTATGGAAGAAAGAATTCAACAATTTCCGTATTCCTAAGAAGAAAAGGATGGGGATTTGCAGTACATGTGCTTCTCTTAAATAAAAAAGGGACAAATGTGAAGGGTCAGAAACAGGTAAGCATTCATAACTTTAACTTTTAAAATTGTATAGTCATCAACTATGATAACATATTTCTTAATGAATTTCTTTTATGTTGTATAGATTTAATTGTCAAAGAACTTCAGGAGCATTGCAAACAACAAACAAACGAAAGGAAGAAGTTGTACAAGCATCGAAAGAAGTGTTATGATAATACGAATAAATATTTGGGTTTGATAATTGATCGTATGGACCAGAAGAAAACACTTTTACCACATTTTGTTTGCACACCCAAAAATTTACAGGAGGAAAATTTTATTCAGTTTCACTTGGTCAGTTGTATGGTCTTTAATTGGAAAATGTTGCCAAGGGTGTACTTCACAGCTCCAAATATTCATAATGATGCAAATATGACCATAACCATAATTCATTATGTGAATTCTCATAGGTCTGGTAATCTTCCTGAAGTTTTGTATCTACAATTGGACAACACTTGCTGTGAAAACAAAAATCAGGTTGCTTTTGGATATCTAAACATGCTTGTTGAATTGAGAATTTTTCAAAAGGTAAAGGTTGGTTTCCTTCTTGTTAGGCACACTCATGACCATATTGATCAGATGTTCAGTCATTTTTTAGTCATATTGAGGAGGAAGGAAGTTGGGAGCTTGCCATCACTAATTGAATGTATTAAGAAATCATACATGCCAGAGCCTACGTTTGATGTGTTGGAAGAAACTGTTGACATGCGAAGGTTTATTTTGGGATCATATGGTGAGGGGAAATGCATTGTACAACTTAATGACATTAGCTTCCAACATCAATTTCGTATCAAAAAATTTGATGGGAAAACACTAATATGGGACAAGAAGTATTCAACTACTGTAGAATGGGCACCATCATCAGGTTTGCAATTTTTGAAGTTCATTCCAGATTATCCAATATTTGCATCAAAAATATTGTTATTACAATCAGTTGGTGAAGTTCAGAATGCACACAGACAAAATAGAGATATAAATTATTCTAATTGCCTGGAAGAAATTAAAAAATGTATTAGATATACATATGAGTACTTTGACATTGCTGATTCAGTTTGGTGGGAGTCATTTTTCAATAATCAAAGTGATATCATTTCAACAACAACAAATGAAGATACACCTTTGAAAAATCCATTTATTTGGCCACAAAATGTGTCGAATGAACATGAGGAAATAAACATTGTTGAACATCAACAATCTCAAGGTATTATTAATTCTTCACAGGTAGAGGAAAGAGAGATGTCTATTGGTTCCAGAAGGTCTCGTGCAAAACGTGAAGCCATGGAAGACCTATACATGGGTTCAGTACATGATATTAAGGAGGGTTTCATGATTGCAGTGCTAGCAGATTGAGATCCCAATGGCTATCCATTCTGGGTTGCTAAAGTTATAAAGGTCTTTACAGAAAATGAGGATGTTACAAGTGTTGAAGTACATTGGTATGCCACAAATACACACCCATTCAATGGTGTGTATAAGCCAGAGATTGTAGTTGACAAAAAAAATGGCGGAAAGAGAAAAAGAAAGGGTACAAATATAAATCGTCGCCGCACAGACATATTAAAATTGGAGGATGTTGACATACTTGTTTATGACTTCGATTTAACAAAGAGAGGAATTCTTCACTTTAAGACGATAGAGATTCTGAAAAGGTTGTTACCAGAAGGAACAGTGTTGAGATGGGAGTCTACTGAAACCAGTCGTAGATCTAAAAGAATTTTGAAACCTGAAATGTTGGGCATGCATGTGGACTCAGATGGGGCACTAGTTGATGAAAGAGAGCAATATGGAACATCTTCGTCAGCATCCAGTCACTCATCTGAAGATGTGAATTCTGATGGTGTGCAAGAAAATATGAGTGATTTTGAATAATTGTTTAAGATAGTTTATATAACTGGTATATGCATCGTATCTTGAAATAAAATTAATGATTTCCATATGGTGTTAAATGAGAAGTTATGAGGCATTTTTATGTTGTTGGATTATATGTCTTAATTATGATAATTTTTATTGTTTAAAATATCTACAATGCAATATTAAATTAGAGATATAATGTATGTTTTATTCAATATACAAATAATGACTTTTGAATTCATTTAGTAATGTAATTTGTTCATAGTATCATGGTTTTTTAATTTTATAGTTGAAAAAATTTCAATTTCTTTTGTATCTAGCATGTTATGGTTGAAAACATGTTGAATTTATACTTAGGAAAGAAAAATGATATTCTACCAAAAACATTAATGTGTTTTTTTCCTCATAAACAACTTTGTTTGGCACATAAAAATTTGGTTTTACTAGCATTTTTTAAAAAGTTTCAAAATTGACCCTAGAAAAAAAAATCATTGTTCTAGTATTATCACTTTCGTTTTAAAGTTATATTTTGCACGAAAATTTCGTAGTAAATTTCATAGTCACTGTAATTTTTAAAACATGTTCAAAATTGACCCCTAAAAAATAAAATCATCGTTCGAGTATACACACTTTTCGTTTTTTAGCACTGTTTTTGATGTTTTTTCGGGGTTTTTTTGCCAGAGTTCCTGTTTTGAACTTATAGTTCCCGTTTCAAAGTTTACATTGTTAACAGTAGATGTGGTATTTTGGGCACCCTCAAACCCTTAAGCAGTATTGAAAGGTGAGCACCCGATGCCACTCATCGAGCAACACGTAGCAATGAGGTGGAGAGAGGAAACCACTTTTTGGGCGATTATTCGTCGGACTACTGGTCCACTCGAAATCCCTTACAGTCGTTGGATCTTGCGCGAGCAAATCAACGGTTGTGGTTTGTCGTGTAATTTGGTTGATTCGGCCAGCGACAATTGTTGGATCGAACACTAGATCAACGACCAAGATCTAATCGCAAATCGCATTAGAGTGAGGTCAAAGAACGACGAAGTTAGATTTGCGTTACACCAATGGGTGATTTAGCGACGTGCCGATAGCCATTGGATTGGAAACTGGAACCGACAGCGGAGATTGAGCAAATCGGAGATCGGGGATTGGAGTGCGCTACGGAACATCAATGGTCCGGGAGTGCGGACTTGCTGATATTTATTATCGCGGGTGTAAAAGTTTTGAAGTCCAGCCTTTTGGGTGTTGAGCGGGAATTCCCGTGTTTTCCTTTGTCTTCCGATATCTTGATTGGTCTCGGTTTTTAAAAGGAAACCCAATAAAGTGTTGTAGTCGAGTTTTAAGGCTTAAATCCTCTTTTGATAGCTTCCGATAGGTTTTTGAGCCATAACTCACAGGCAGAGGTTTTGTTTACAGCGCATTTGTAGTTTTGTTCGAGCTTTTCACAATTTTTGGAGTTTGGTTTGGGTTTTGCTAGCCCAACTACCTGTTAAATTTTCTCAGATGTGGTGCTGGTCTTTGTACAATATGTATTTTTCTAGATTAATAGAATGTCCCATTCTTACTTGATTAAAAAAAAAATAAAGAAATATGTATTTTTTATTTGAAAAAAAAATTTATTAAACTTACATGTTTTATTTAGAAACCAAAAAAAATTAAATTTAAAAAATTTTAAATTTTTTTGTAAACCATTTTTTTTTTATTTAAAAAAAATTATTAAAAAAATTTAAAATTTCTTTTTAAACAATTTTTTTTTTATTTAAAAAAAATATTAAAAAATTTAAAAAAAGTAAACAATTTTTTTTTATAAATATATTATTAAAAGATTAAAAGAAAAAGTTAAATAAATTCTATTTTTTATTTAAAAAAAAAAAAATTATTAAAAAAATTTAAAATGTTTTTTCAAATATTTTTTTTTATTAAAAAAAAGAAATTTCCACCGGCCGCCCATGGTGGCGTGGCCCTGGGCGGAGGGTTTGCATGCAGACTCTCCACCCAGGGCCACGCCACCATGGGCGAATGGGCCGACGGAGGGGCGATTCCCAGCATCGCCCCTCCACCCGTGGTGGCACGGCTCGGGCAGAGGGCTTGCATGCAGTCCCTCCGCCCAAGGTCGTGCCACCATGGGCAACTGGTCGGGCGAAGGGGCGATTCTTGCATGCAGACCCTCCACCCAAGGCTGCACAACCATTGGTGGCCAAAGGTAAAAACATAAATAAATAATTGTTTTATTTATTTTTTATTTTTTAATAATTTTTTTTAATGAATAAAAAAAATTGTTTAAATTCTTTTTTTAAATTTTTTAGTAATTTTTTTTAAATAAAAAAAAATGGTTTAAAAAAGTTAATTTTTTTTTTAATATATATATATGTATGAAGAAAAATTTGTTTAATTTTTTTTTTTAATATATATATAAAAGTTTGTTTAAAAAAAATTAAATTTTTTAATTTTAACTTTTTTTGTTTTTAAATAAAAAATGCAAGTTTAATAAAAAATAATAATAATAATAATTATTTTTTAATTCAAAAATACATGTTTCTTTATAAACTTTAATTTTTTTTATTTTTATTTTTTTCTAAAATTTATATTTTTTTGGTTTTTTTTATTAGTTGAGTTTATTTTTGTTTTTTTAAATTTTTTTAATATTAATTTTACTAGTTTTTTTATTTTTTTTTGTTAATTTTCTATTTTTTTTTAATCTATTTTTTTTTACTTAATTTTATATATATTTTTTTATTTTGTTTTTTTCCCAATTCTTTTATGGTTTATGAGATATTTTTTTTAATGTTTTTTTATTTATTTTGTCTTTTTTTATATTTGCTGTTTAAATAATCAACAATAAAAAAAAAAAAAAAACAACTTGAAATTTCGTTAAGTAATCATTATTAAAAAAAATGAACATAATAAATTTTAAAGTGTGAAAAATAGGTCCTCTAAAAAAAGATACATTGCATCAACACGTTTCAAAATCAGCATGAAAATTACTAATATTTAAAAACAAATATTTATATTTGATACATAAGAAAATTTAAATTGTTAAGAATATGCTCCAAAAAAAGAAGAAGTGTATTTTACATCACCACTTTTCAAAATCGGGTCATGTTTTTACTACCCCTACGAAACGGGTAATCGTATCGCTTATTTAAAGTGCCAAAAACTATGTTCTAAAAAAATATGTGTGTTTTGCATCACCCCTTTTCAAAATCGGGTCAATCTACGAAACAGGTAACAGTATGAGTTCTCGTTTCAAAGTTTACGTTTTTCAATGAAGAACTTGTTTCTCTATTCAGACTATGTTCATGAGAAATCAATGATGCATGAAGCTCATCCACTGAGAACTGTGAGAGATCCTTTGTCTCTTCTATGTCCACAACAATGGCATCAAACCTTGCTAGAAGAGTTCTCAAAACTTTCTCAACTATTCTCCTTTCCTCAAGTGTCTCACCATGAGACCTGATTTGAGTAACCAACCTAATTACATGTGTAAAAAACAAGTCTACATTCTTAAAATCTTTCATACAAAGTATTTAAAAATCTCTCCTTAGCATTTGTAGCTTTGTTGTCTTGACTTTTGCCATGCCTTGATAGGATGTATGGAGGGTATCCCAAGCTTGCTTGGACTCGTTGTTGTTGCAACCTTTGGGAAAATATTTTCATGAACTGCTTGACAAATTACTAATATTTAAAAACAAATATTTATATTTGATACATAAGAAAATTTAAATTGTTAAGAATATGCTCCAAAAAAAAAGAAGTGTATTTTATATCACCACTTTTCAAAATCGGGTCATGTTTTTACTACCCCTACGAAACGGGTAATCGTATCGCTTATTTAAAGTGCCAAAAACTATGTTCTAAAAAAATATGTGTGTTTTGCATCGCCCCTTTTCAAAATCGGGTCAATCTACGAAACATGTAACAGTATGAGTTCTCGTTTCAAAGTTTACGTTGTTCAATGAAGAACTTGTTTCTCTATTCAGACTATGTTCATGAGAAATCAATGATGCATGAAGCCCATCCACTGAGAACTGTGAGAGATCCTTTGTCTCTTCTATGTCCACAACAATGGCATCAAACCTTGCTAGTAGAGTTCTCAAAACTTTCTCAACTATTCTCCTTTCCTCAAGTGTCTCACCATGAGACCTGATTTGAGTAACCAACCTAATTACATGTGTAAAAAACAAGTCTACATTCTTAAAATCTTTCATACAAAGCATTTAAAAATCTCTCCTTAGCATTTGTAGCTTTGTTGTCTTGACTTTTTCCATGCCTTGATAGGATGTATGGAGGGTATCCCAAGCTTGCTTGGACTCGTTGTTGTTGCAACCTTTGGGAAAATACTTTCATGAACTGCTTGAGGGATTTTGCATCCTTCTTCATGTTGTCCCTCAAAAAATCATTTTATGCTTGAGACAAGGCATTGCATGTCGTTGCATCTGCTGATTCTTAAAAACCATTCTCCACCAAATCCCAAATGTCTTGAAAAGAAAACAGGGTCTTCATTGTAATAGCCCAATAATCATAATTTTTCCCATTAAACTAAGGTATCTGAGAATTAGTCAAGCTTGTGCTTGATGTTTCCATTTCTGAGCGAAAAAAAAAACTTTTTACGTGCTCATAAATGCACTTCAAAAATCTGCCCTCAAAACAATTTTTAATTGCTAGTAAAAACACTTGTTTTTACACTAACAAAGTTTAACACGCATCATGTTAGAAATTTTTTATAGGGACAGAGGAGAGGAGTCTGGCTCAGAAACCAGTTGCGGCAAGGCAAGTCTTTAGTTGCGGCAAGGAAATCACAACTACACAAAGACTTAATTAAAACACAGGACTCACGACGGAAAAACAGAGTAAAAGAAAAATGGTTGTTGTAAATCTATTCGTGAAAGTTTAAAACCACATCGTAACATAACATACTTTTGATTATATTTCAAAACATAGGAAAATACATTTGCATGATAAATTGGAGGTCGCTGCTCCAAGTAAAACAAGAAATACCTTACTGCGATTTACTACCAAGGTTCCGAAGTAACACAGTAAAACACAGTAACCACTGTTTTTGCACCCACAAAAATTCACTTCACGATTTTCTCTTTACCTCTAAGACGTGCACCCTCTCTCTCAGTCAACCTTGCAAATGACTTTTACATCCATATTTATCTAAAACATACATTTTGACTCATTAATTCATGACAAAGCAAAACATTAATACACAGTATGGGTGATTTTACATAATAAATGGTTTTCTGAACTTGCAGGTGTTGTGGAGTGTGGGCAGCCGTGGCAAAGTAAATTTTTGCCCAAACCTATTTAGCAAAATTCATTAAGTGCCTTAAACTCTCTGATGTGTTGCGAATGGTCAGTGATGTACTTCTACTCAGACCTTCAATCCATCTTCTTGGAAACGAAATTGCAACCTGCAAAATACCTCTGACAAGTATGGTTGTTGTCAGAGTGTTTAATGCGGTGGTTGAGATTAATTTTCCAACAGCCGCCAAGGGTTTTGTTTCCTCTGCGCCCTTATCAATTGATTGAACCTTGTCCTCTATTTTAGCCTTTGTTGAACTATGTGCAACTTGGTTGATTGAACCTTGTCCTCTATTTTAGCCTTTGTTGAACTATGCGCAACTTTCTCATGACAAAAAAGCTCTCAACCTAGCCAGGTTGATATTTAACTTTTTGTGATTAAGTAAATCTATGTAAATATTGTAAATAACAAAATAAAGATAATTGAAAAATGAAAAAACATTAGGAAATGATACTCAATGGTCTCCATCTCCATATATATATTCATGTTCCATCTTAATGCAAAAAACAAGTAACTTCTATCTTTACATGATATCAGAGCCCACTCACAAATTATTTTTTTTGTTGTTGTAACTCCTATGAGTTTTTTACCATGTTCTATCCCTCTCCTAGAATTTGGAGCCACGTTTAACATCCTAAGCAAGCGTTGGTTCATCGGATTTGCTGTGTGTTGCAGGCGTATGGTAAGACTGACCTGTAAAAGGAGTGTTGTGGTCCGTACATTGAACATTTTTTAAAAAGGGCTAAGTTTGAAGATCGTGCTTTGTAAATGTCGCTGCTTATGGCTTGAAATCTGTGTGGGCTGGTTCTGTTCAAATGTTGTTGGTCGCGCTACATTCAATTGAACATGTGAAGTTTTATACGGTATGCTATTATGTGAAGTTTTAAACGGTATGCTATTTGTTGGAGAATGGTAGTCCGAAGGTTCGAGCCCTTTGAATGATTTTTGGTTGCAACGCTTTCATCCATAATCAGTGGCTCCTTTTCAATGTTGCGGGAAGGAAAATTATAAACTTCCATCACGTATCGTTTGATGGAATGGACGCTTACAGTCCACTTTTGCGTTGATTAAAGAATGAAGTTGGTTCGAATAGTACATAGTATGAAGACCGTGTAATAGTTGCCTGAACGTCTGTGTAATTCACGATATATGCAACCACCGATAACCATTATGCTCGGAGCTCTATGTGATGTGCATGGTTGGTTTGGACTTGATAAGTGCGTATGCCTTGAACTTTCATTTAGTGCATTGAAGTTTTGAATATCACATATGTTTGGTTCATATAACTTAATACGGTATCCATAAAGTGACATGTATAAACTATATATGGTATAAGTCGTATGCAAAGTGCTTGAGTGGTTCTTAAAGGTTTGGTATTAATGTGTGAGTTTAAATCTTTATGAAGTTCTTGACATATATTTTATGGATTGATATGAGTATATATGAAATATATATCATATGTTTTATGACTGGTGAGTGATGACATCATAAAGTGGTGATATTTATAGGCATAAAATATATGGTTATATTTAAAGTTTTATTTTTGTGTTTTTGTTTTTCAAATGTTAAATTAATTTCTTATCTAATTAAGTTTGCAAAAAAATAAGATTGTAATTAATTTGGAAATTAAAAGCAAATGATTTTTCTTTGATGTGCATTTACTCGTATTTATTGTGGAAGTATTTTTTTTATGGATAAGAGAATTATCATGAGTGGTTCTGGAAGATAAAACACACGTTGAGTTTTATTGAGTTGTGGAAAGGAATTTGTGAAAGAGAAAGAGACAATGCACTTGAAAATGCCACTTCAAACAAGGAGCTTGTCATTTGGGAAAACAAGAACACTAAGGCTTATGTCTTGATTGCAGTGTCAGTAAATGAAGAGGTAAGTCATCATATTTCTCCATTTTCAAATGCATTTGAAGTCTTAAAGAAGTTGAAAGAATTGTCTGACTCGCATTTTGAACTTGAAGTTGTTCAATCTTGAGTTGAAAAATGATAACCCTCTTGCCTTAGCATCAAATGTAAGATCTATTATGCATGATATAAAAGCCAATGGTGTTGAAATAGATATTCCTCTCATAGCTTATTTCAAAGCACTATATGCCACCTATTCACATTATCTTGAGTCATTGCAAGCAAGTGGCAACCTTAAGAAGATTACTTTTGACTCCCTTGAAAAAAGGTTGCTGAAAGAGAAAAGGCTTTTGGGAAGAAAATAATTCCTCAGTCTTCTGATGAAGTTGTGTGTCTTATACAGAAAGAGAAGAATCATTCACAATATTCATCTAGAGGAAGAGGTGGCCAAAGAGGAAGAGGAAGAGGAAGGAAGAATTTTATAGGCAGGGGAATGAGACCTTTCTAAGGAGAAAGATTTGATCTTCATTGCATACGATGCAATAGAGATGGACATGATGCATCCACATGTAATATTCCTTGGGATAGAATTGAGCAGGAAAGAAATGAAGGAAAAGGTAAAACAACTGACAAAGGGAAAGGTAAAGCACCTGAGTCTGCTCATTATGTTGTGGTACATTGCAACATTAGAGTAACTTAAGACTTATTCAATGCCTCAGTTACTTCATGGAAAGATGCTTGGTTGTTTGATTCCGAAGTAACTTGCCACACGACTTTCAGAAGATATTTCTTTGAATAATTCACTGATAATGTTGATGGAGCAGTATACTTTGTAGGCTATTCAAAGCTCAAGCCATCATGGCTTGGCACCATCAAGCTCAAACTGCATGGTCTTCCATACTTCTTCTACATGATGTTATATACCTCCCGGATTTGAGGAGAAACTTGTTGTCTTTGGTCCACATCCGCCAGCAAGGGCACTCTATTCACATATTTGATGGCAAGGTTGAGGTCATAAAAGCATCAGATCACTCACTTGTCATGACTAGGATAGAAGAAGAAAGACTTTTGAAGATGCAAGGAACCTTTGCTCGTGCATATAAATTTTCATATAGTTCTCATTATGATGAAGGTACATTTCCATAAATTCTTTTATGGCATGCTATATTTGGACACTTTAACTATGACAACCTTTGTTTGTTGAAGAAAAATGGTGTTACTGGTTTTCCTACAATTCCTAGGAACTTAAGCAATGTGATGCTTGTATCTTAAGAAAGCACAACAAACAATCATTTCATAATTCTCAATCCAGAGAAAAAATAAAACTTGAACTCATTCATTCTGATTTATGTGATCCAATGCTTGTTCATTCTACAAATTGTAATAAATATATCATGACATTTATTGATGACTACACGAGAATGTGTTGGGTTTATTTATTGAAGAATAAATCTGAAGCTTTTGAAACATTCAAAAACTTTCATGCATGGATTGAAAATGATGCACAATCTCATATTAGATATGTTTGTACTGATAATGGAAAAGAATATACATTGAATGAATTTTAAAACTATCTTCATCACCATGATATCAAACATCAAACAACCATGCCTTATAATCCCCAACAGAACAGAATAGCTGAAAGAATGAACATGACAATCTTAAGTATGGTATGTTCCATCATGTTTTTCAAGAATGTTAAATTGGTGTTTGGGGACGATGCAATTCTATTTGTTGTGTATATAAAGAACATGTGTCCATCTAATGCTATAAAAAACAAGCCTCCCTATGAAATGCGGTATGGACACATTCCTTCGGTGAGGCATCTCACAGTTTTTGGTTCCACCTGCTTTGCCTTTATACCTAAGGAACAAAGAAACAAGCTCGGTGCAAGGAGTTGCAAATGTATATTCTTGGGGTACTCAAATACCTCCAAAGCATACCGTCTCTATGATGAAGTGAATAAGAAGTTCATAATATCTAGAGATGTGATCTTTATTGGATCTTCCAAGACTCACAATGTTGTTGAGTGACAACTTGATCGCTTGGATAGCTCTAGACATGTAAAGCCTTTTCAAGAGTTTTCTAATGAGATTCCACATCTTGAAGGGGGGATCCCTATACTGGATCAATCTATGGAATATTCTTTTGAAGCACTCTCTCCCCCACATGAAGCTCCAAGCACTGATGACACTTTGAGTGATGTGATTGACATAATTGGAAGACAAAACCTTGATTCAACACCATCTCAGTCAACTGAGTAGTGTGATCCATCTTAGAAAGGTCCTCCAAAATGACTGACAAAGACACTTGAAAGTGTTCGCCCTCATGAGGTTGGAAAGACTGGAATAAGAAGTTGTACAAGACATAATGGATGTGATGTAGACAATCCTGATTCACTGATTGATATGGATGTTTCTTATGATTGTGAATTGAATTTGTTTACATATTTCAAACCAACTTCCTTCAAAGAAGCCACTTCTTATGATGAATGGAAAGACGTGATGCAAAAAGAATATGATGCTTTGATAAAGAATGACACCTAGAAGCTAGTTGATCCTCCATTGGAACCAAAACAATTGGCTACAAGTGGGTATTCAAGAACAAGTATAAAGCAGATGGCTCACTTGACAAGCATAAAACCATGATTGTGGCAAAAAAATTGCACAGAAGGAAGGGGTTCACTATGAGGAGGCTTTTTCCCCCAAAAAAAATGGGCTACCATCCACATACTCTTTGCCTTGGTATCTCAGAATTATTGGATATTCAATCAAATGGATTCAAAAATTGCTTTCTTGAATGGAGATCTGAAAGAGAAAGGCTTCCTTTGCAACCCTAGTTTCCAACTTTTCATCTACTTTTGTCTACAATCATCACTACTCCGGTTTGGGTAAGGCTACCGAACCTTCCTCTGCATATGTGGAATGTTGCTACTTTGACAACTATTGATAATGCGTTAGGAAGATTCTACTATCAAAGTGAAGACAAAAGACTTTATTTGAGGCCCATACATGCACACATTTGCATGTATATGGATTTCAACAAAGACTTTCCTACTGAAATTAATTTGACAACTCTTGGTTACTTATGGGTACAAAAATTGATTTACGAAAATATTTCTTTTCATTGCAGAGTTTGTTATGACATCAGGCATTCCCTAAAAAACTTCCCCAAAGCTGGTACAAATAAAGCAAAGAAAACCATTCGAAAACAAAGATGGTGGGAGGGTACCATTTTTGAACATTACTCAATTACAAAGGTGGATCCTCCTTGATTTATTCTTAATGAGGTCAACCTACAAAAGGACACAAATTCTTTAGAACACAAGACTGGTCCTCTCAAAAATGAAGGAGTTTCAATGGGAAAACAACTCAAGAAAGGCAAGAGTGGAAAGGTCTTCAACTCCATAGTGAAATCTAGTAATATAAATGTTTCAATAGAGAAACCTCTTGGAAAGGAGACTATTTGGGCTTATCAAAACATTGCTCTAAACTCCAAACCCTCTAGGTATGTTTTACCAACACAGAAAGATGAAAAGGCTCCCTCTTGGGTTGATCAAACACAAATGGAATCTCCTCCTTTGGGTCAAAAGAATGACGTTGACAATAGATGTCTTGCAAAGAGAGGGGGGTATGCTAGATCCTGCTAGAAAATGTGGGCTAGACCCAAGTAGGAAAAAATACGAAATACAATTCTCCAAGGATAATGGGAAGTCATAAAACAGATACTCAGTTTATCTGTTTCTTAAAAAAAAAAAATCATATATTAAAAATTATAATTTTGTATTCCAAATTGTAAATTTAGCTTTATTGAAAAAATAATTAATTTAATATATTAGTGTTACACGGTAACAAGAGGCATCAGAGGTATGCTTGAGAATCAATAACATAGATATGCTTGGGATTTAGATCACACTTCCAACAATGTTGTCGAAGCCTTTTCCTTATATATCAAGGTTTGAGATAAATTGTGAACATGGGAATTGTGGAGGTGTTTGTTTTTGGTGATTCCTCGAATATAATTCAACTCCCTTCATATACAAAGTTAAGTCAAATTTGAGGATTTGTCCATTGTTTCAGTCTATCTTGAAGAGAAAATGTCTCCATGTTCTCAAATCTAACAACTCCAATGCTAATCACATGGGTAATTTGGGGTCAAGGTTAAATAAAGGTAAACTTTGGTGGCCGGGACAAAAGGGGTATACTCCCCTTCCTTGATGGTGAATCATGAGACTCATAAATCAAAACCTACCAATAATTTCTCCTAGTGTAATGTAACATTTTGATACTTTGAAAGTTGTTCGAATCCGGGGGAGGAGAGCGGAGCGGAGCACGAACGCTTGCAACGTGTCGAACCACCTGAACAGACAACATCCATGCATCCCCCAGCTTCCCAATCCTGGTCTACGACGCGATATCTCGGCAATGCTCGAACCATTGGCAGTCTATGTGGGGGCCATCAACTTTTGACACGTCCTTCGGACATGCAGAATGAGGGAGGCGGGATTCATTTTCAGGGACTGGTTAAATGCCGGTTTTCTACGTTGCTCTCGCTTTTCTTTTGTTTGTCTGCTTAAGGCCCAGATATGCCACCTTCTGTAATTTGACTTCTGAGCTCTGTATTGATATAGCTCACGCTTTTCCTTTGTCTTCTGCTTTGAGCCCAGTTCCGCCACCTTCTGTAACTAGCCTTCAGTTTTTGAGCTCTGCTTCGCCACCCTCTCTGTAACGACTCAAAACTTCTGTAATATCCCTGTTAACTTTTTATAGCCTTTGCGCCGCTGGCTGGATGGCTGTTGTATGTTTCATTTGGTGCGCACGTTTGGGGTGTTTCGGCTCTGGCTCCAGGTTAGTAAAAGTTTGTCCATAGCAAAGCTCTATGTTTTATTTACATTTTTATATATATTTATGCCTGTAATGCTTTAAGAATTTAAGGAAGTATGATTCTATGTTCTAGCCTTATGTAGTTATATTACTGTTAAGCTTTGGATTATGGCTCGAGTGTTAGTGGTGCAGTATTAGTGGTTAGAGTCTATGTTTTGTTAGAAAATTATATATTACGGAGCAATGGAACACATAAAATATTGCAGAAATATAAACACAGAAAACGCACAAAACAAGAGAGACACAGATATACGTGGTTCACCCAGTTTGGGCTACGTCCACCCCGAACAACCAGTCCTTCCTTTCTATTATCCGGCAAAATGAAGAGACACAACCTACAGCAAATCCGTTGTAATATCCTCTGTTTTCTCTCACAGTCTCACCTCTCTATTTCTCGCTCACAGAATACACATCTATATCTCAGCCTCAAATACAATGCCCTCAGACAAAGAGAGGGGGTTGCCTTCTAGGGCAAAAAACCCTAAACTAAACATAAGTTCTACCATCAGATCATCTGCCTAATGAATGGCCCAGATTGACTAGAAATTACTATACTTTTACAAGGCAATTTTACATTTGTTTTTAGCTTCAGGGGTGCTACCCCCGAGCCCCCGCCGGGGGACCGCTAGCCCCCGGACCCCCCAGCCGGGGGGGATCAGCCCCCCCGCGTGGAGGGGTGTACAAACTTCCTGGGGTATACATCCGGCTGAAACAAAGACCTCTGAACAATCATGCTCCACACACAACAATCTCCCACTTGGAGAATGATTGTAGAAACTCCACCGCTGCTTCATTTGCTGGACAATGACTCCTCTTTGGACCTGGCTGTTTCCCATCTTCATCGTCATCCTTAAAGACCAATTGAAACTGAGCATATTCTCAGTTTCTCCCTGGTTACAACTTTTGTTAGCATATCTGCAGGATTCTGGCTAGTGTGTATCTTTTCCAGCTTCAACTCTCCATCTTCCAACACTGATCGTATGAAATGGTACTTGAGCTGTATGTGTTTAGTCCTAGAATGAAATGCTGAGTTCTTTGCAAGATGAATGGCACTTTGGCTTTCACTGTATAACGTGCCCATATCATGCTCCTTACCCAATTCACCCATAAACCTCTGTAACCAAATCATTTCTTTACTAGCCTCTGTAGCAGCAACATACTCTGCTTCTGTTGTTGAAAGTGCAACAACACTTTGGATTTTTTGAAACCCAACTGACAGCTGTTCTTTTAATAGTAAATACATATCCTGTAGTGCTCCTCCTGTTATCTCTGTCACCTGCCATATCTGCATCAACATATCCCTGTAGAGAAATGTTTGAACCACCAAAGCATAATGCTTGATTTGTGGTACCTTTCAAATATCTGAGAATCCATTTTACTGCCATCCAATGTTCCTTTCCTGGATTTTTAATGTACCTGCTTACAACTCCCACTGCATGTGCAATATCAGACCTTGTGCAAACCATTGCATACATTAAGCTTCCAACTGCTGATGCATATGGAACTTTAGACATATAATCCATGTCTTCTTAGGTCTTTGGGCACATTTCCTTGCTAAGTTTGAAATGGCTAGCAAAAGGTGTACTAACTGGTTTTGCATTTTGCATATTAAATCTTTTCAACACCCTTTGTATGTACTCATTCTGAGACAATGTTAATTTGCGATTTTTCCTGTCTCTAGTTATTCTCATACCAAGGATTTGTTTTGCAGCTCCCAAATCCTTCATTGCAAATGAATTTGCCAATTTTCTTTTGAGTACATTTATTTCCTGCATGTTAGATCCTGCAACAAGCATGTCATCCACATACAATAACAATATAATATAGCTGCCATCATTTTGCTTTTTCAGATAAACACAATGATCAGAGAGACATCTAGTATAACCTTGTTCAGACATAAACTTGTCAAATGTTAGATACCACTGCCTTGGAGCCCGTTTTAAGCCATACAATATCTTCTTCAACCTGCACACTAGTTTCTCCTTCCCTTTCACCTCATATCCTTGTGGCTGTTGCATATATATCTCTTCCTCCAAATCCCCATGGAGAAAGGTTGTCTTTACATCTAACTGCTCAAGATGCAAATCTTCAGCTACTACAAGACTTAAAATAGTTCTGATTGAAGTCATTTTAACAACAGGAGAAAATATTTCATCAAAATCAATACCTTTCTTCTATGCAAACCCCTTCACCACAAGTCTAGCTTTGTACCTCTATTTTCCTCTATCTTCTTCTTTCAGCCTGTAAACCCATTTATTCTTCAATGTAGTTTTTCCTGCAGGCAACCTGACTAAATCCCAAGTCTAGTTATGCATTAAGGAGTCCATCTCTTCTTCCATGGCTACCTCCCACTTCTTCCTGCTTTCAACCTGCATTGCTTCTTCATAACATTCGGGTTCACCAGAACCAGTCAACAATAAATAATATAATGAAGGAGAGTATCGTTCAGGGGGTCTACTTAACCTGGTAGATCTTCTAACACCACTTTCAGGTGTTTGGGGTGCCTGTTGCTGTTGTGGTGGTTGTTGTTGTTGATTATTATAATTTTCAGGCACCTTTACCTTTTCAGTGATGTCATCAAGAACTGCGTATTCCTTGTTTTCGTTTTCTTTCTTCTTTTCCTGCAACTGATTCTTATACAAGACCTTTTCATTGAATATTACATCTCTGCTCCTAATGATTTTGTGATTTTCATAATCATATAAGTGATAACCAAGATCATTAACACCATATCCAATAAAGGTACATTTCTTTGACTTTGTCTCAAGCTTTGTTCTATTTTCTTTATCAATATGGACAAAGGCCTCACAACCAAAAGGCTTTAAAAAAGAGTAGTTTACCTTTTTACCTGTCCATGCTTCCTCCGGAACACCACCATCCAAGGAACTTGAAGGCCCTCTATTTATTAGATAAATAGCAGTATCTATAGCATCTGCCCAAAACTGTAAAGGCAATCCTGCATGCAATCTCATGCACCTTGCACGCTCCATGATTGTTCTGTTCATCCTTTCTGACACACCATTTTCTTGTGGTGTTCTTGGAACTGTCTTCTCTCTGCGAATTCCATGTTCTGAACAGTACCTATCAAACTCTTTGCTGCAATATTCACCTCCATTGTCTGATCTAAGACACTTCAATTTCCTTCCTGTCTCAATCTCAACCAAAGCTTTCCATTTCTTGAAAGTATCAAATACATCAGATTTATTCTTAATACAATAAATCCAAGTTTTTCTAGTTGCATCATCAATAAAGGTAACATAATAACGAAAGCCACAGAGAGATGATACCTGAGGAGGTCCCCATACGTCTATATGCACAAGCTCTAATTTTTCGTTCTTCTTTTCTTTCCCAACTCTGAGAAATCTGACTGTCTTCTGTTTTCCATAAATGCAGTTCTCACAGAAGTCCAAATCAACATTCTTCAAACGCGGCAACAAATTCCTCGAGTGAAGAATCTTCATCCCCTTTTCACTCATGTGTCTGAGCCTATGATGCCATAATGTTGCATCTGCTCCTTTGGAAGTTAAAGCATTAACAGAGTTAGAAATACCATTGCATAAATACAATGTACCAACCTTTTCACCTTTTGCTATTACCAGGGCTCCTTTGGTGACCTTCCAAGCTTTATCTGTGAAAGTTGTCACACAACCTTCATCGCCTAACTGCCCTGTTGAAATCAGATTTTTCTTTAGATCTGGAACATGCCTTACCTCCTTTAATAGCCATTGGTTTCCATTCTGTTGTTTTACAAGAACCTTACCCATTCCAACGATTTTACAGGGTTTATCATCACCCAGACGAACTTGTCCAAAATCTCCTTGAACATAGTCATGAAAGTATTTCTTATCAGGTGTGGCATGGAATGAAGCCCCTGAATCTACCACCCAGGAATCAGTAATATTTTCGAAAGAAAGAATCAAAGCATCTTGTAACACCTCACCTGTCACATTTGCTTCATCATTGTTTTCTTGCTGTGCATCTCCTTCTTTTCCCTTTCGAGATCTGCATTCTTTCTTTAGGTGTCCTTTCTTTCCACATTTCCAGCACACTATCCCCGATCTGGACTTGGATCTGCCTTTCCTTGATTTACTGCGATATCCTGAGCTCTTTCCTCTTTCCATTTTTCTTCCTCTAGACTCTGCACTCAAAGCATTTCCCGATGTCTCACCGGAGCTTTTCCGTCGCATTTCCTCACTAAGGATAGCACCGACAACATCATCAAAATTTAAAGTACTAGATCCAGAAACGGAGTTACTAATGGCCATTACCAAACCATTCCAACTTTCTGGTAATGAGCACAAGAATAACAGAGCTCTAAATTCATCATCAAAGTTTACCCCTACAGAACTTAACTGACTTGTAACTGTATTAAAATCATTTAAATGGTTTGCAACAGATTCACCTTCCAACATATTCATATTAAATAACTGTTTCATAAGAAATACCTTGTTTGAGGCTGAGGGTTTTTCATATAGTTTCGACAACGTTTGCATCAAACCCTCTGTCGTGGTTTCCTTCGAAATTTTGAAGGCGACTGGCGCAGCAAGGCATAACCCTATTGTTCCGAGTGCCTTTCTATCGAGAAGGTTCCATTCTTCGTCTTTCATACCCGTCAGCATCTTTGTTTTTCCACCCTATGGTAGGTATAGATCTTTCTGATACATATAATCTTCCATCTGCATCTTCCACAGCGAGAAGTTTTGGCCGTTAAATTTCTCGACCCTAAACTTACCATCTTTTGCCATTGCTACCACTGGAACATGCCTTACCTCCTTACCATCTTCTGGCATCTCTGGTCGTGCCGCTTCCTGGACTTTCCTTTTCCGATAGCCGATCAGTATAATGTCATTCCCTGGCTGTTCAAATTGGTCAAGGCATTATGGTAGAAGTTAAGTCAGCATAAAATCCCTGTATGTATCCTTACAACTAAATCCTGGAATATATTCGTTTAGGGATTATGGGTGGCATGGACGTTGCCTTCTGAACACCGCAGCAGAAGGTTCTGTCATGATTTGTACTTGATATCTCTCTTCCTGTGTCCTCTTTCTATCCTCATCTGCTTTGGACATTTATTTCCCTTTGGGTGAGTCAGATTGGGTGGTAGGTTCCAATAGATATTCGATCCTTTTCTAAGAATTGGATCTTTCTGGATTGTCCTCTCTTTTCGAGGTTTCCTTTTTGGTAGTGCATGGAGGGGGTCTATGACTCCATCGCCTCGGAAGACCTTGTCAATGCTGCCGTGGACGCTGAACATTCCTGTTCTGCTGCCACTCTGGCAACTTTTGACGACTTGTTGATCAAACCATCTACCTCAAGGGATGGCACCAGCTTAAAAGGAACGAATCGCAATTATAATAAGCAGCATAAACTAGCCAAAACCTCCCCTCCTCTCCAAGCAATAAGAATCGAGATTGCTCAGCTTGACAAAAGAATAGACAGCCTGCAGAACAAGGCACTCATAGGGAAATGGCATTTCCCAGAAATGTCTGACATAGACATGAGGAAATGGTTGGCTAGCTTCTGGAAACCAATCATTGGCTATGTTCCGGTAATTTCAAGCCTAATGAGGGAGTGGTATTGTTTCCATTTCTTAAATGTTGCAGACGCTGAAGCCATCCAGAGTTGGCCATGGGTTTTCAAAAGGAGTTTTCTTGCGCTGTATAGATGGTACATCGGCTTTAATCCTTTGAAAAACACTCCAGTGAATAATCTTATTTGGGTAAAATGCCCGAACCTTCCTCTGGAACTCTGGTCCAATGAAACCTTGGAGGTGATTGGAAATGCTATAGGTCGTTTTGTCTACGTCGATCCTTGGTGCCTGGGCGAAAAGGACAAACGAATTGCTTGGATTCTTATTCAAAAGCCGTTTAGAGGCGGCTATCCAGACCATATTGAGATTAGCTGGAAGAATCAGATCATTAATCAAAGGCTGGATTTTTGGGGTATACCTTTCAGGTGTGCTGCTTGCAGGAAAACGGGTCATTTAGTTAAAAACTGCCCCAGTGCCAAATTATATGCATACAGACGGTTCAGGAAAAAGTCATTTGTCAATGGTAGTCCATCCTCTCCCATCTCCCCGTCTTTTCCGCTCCACAGTCCAAGAAGTCCTGAGCCACAACGTGATCATCATGATCAATCGGTTGGCCCTTCTGTGCGCCCTCAATCCGCCCCTGGTCGTCCGTCATCTGCCAATAGCCCTATTAAAACAGGGCTCCATAGCTCTCCCTTTACAGAGCCAAGAGATGATTGCCCTGTTCCATCGCCGACTCCCATGCTTCAGAAGGATTTCATCCCAGACTCTCATCTTGGGCTTCCGAAAGGGGTAGATTTTTCTGTGGGTTCTATTCCCATTCCTATTTCATCCTCGTCACCGAATCCTGAACGTGCTGGTCCGCACGTAAGCAAAGGGAAAAATCAATGTGTTGGGCCCACTCCTTTAAATTCCCCGACATCGTCTCCTGTTAATCTCTTTGACAGTGATCTGGATCATTTGCTTAATAGGGAATCTCTCGAACTGGAGCCTCTCACGATTCATAAGCCTGGTCCAAGTGTATTGCCTGTTATAAGCCCGGATTCGGCAAGAAACATCACGGTCCGGAAGAAATGTAGAGGTGGTAGTAGACACTTTAGAGGGAGAACTATAGTTTCGAATGAAGGTATTAGAAATTTGTCTTTGGTTGAGGTGCCTATTCTTGATGTCTTCGAATCACAGCCCCTTAGAGCGAGTATGGTTGCCGAATCATCCAAATGATTCCCATTATATCCTTGAATATTTGGGGTCTTGGCGTTGATCCTAAATACATAACGCTAAAAAATTTCTTTTTCCATTCTAGGGCTGCAATTATCCTCATACAGGAAACAATGCACAAGAAGGAGGATACTTTCACTTATTTCAAGAAAATGCTTCCCACTTGGCTCATGGTTGCTACAGAGGCTAATGGTTTATCTGGGGGTATGGATACTTTGTGGGATCCTTCTCACATAAAAGCAAAGGCGTATAAATGTTGTGCAGGGATTATAATCACGACTTCCATCAGAGGATGTGATTTTCCCATTAATATTCTCAATCTATATGCGCCATACAAATCCCGCATTTCATTTTGGAATAGGTTCTTTGCTTCAGACCTGTTTGATATTGACAACCTCCTTATAGCTGGTGATTTGAATGCGGCTCTGAAATCGAATGAGGTATGGGGACAGGGGAAGTTTAATAATGCTATTGCTGATCTCATTAATTCTGAGATGCTCAATAGGAATATGGTGGATATTGATCCTGCTATCATGAAACCGTCCTGGTCAAATGGCAGAGTGGGCAAGGCCTATATAGCAAAAAGACTTGATCAGTTTCTTCTTCATATTAGCCTCATCGATAAAATGGGTATGCCAAGGCTATCTGTGGAAAATGTTACGGTTTCGGATCACAGTCCTATCCTTCTAACCTGGCCTCCAAATCTTTTCAGAAAGGGATATTCATTTAAGTTTGACAAAGGTCTCCTTCAAGATTCAGCGTTCAATGAATATATTCAAAATGCATGGAAATCGATAAAGGACAAGGATAAATAATTTATTTTCTCTACCTTCAGAGAAAAATTGGCGGAGATAAGGCGATTGGTGAAAAAATGGCAGATACAAAAACTACAGAAGGATAAAATGGACCTACAGAGGATTCAACAAGAGCTGGATTTGGTGTTGGCATCAACGGATTATTCCACATGCTCTATTGAGATGAAGTGTCGTATTAGGATTCTGGAGAAGGAGAAACTCAGTCTGCTGCAACAGGAGGAAGCTAGATGGAGGCTCAAAAGCAGAGCTTTGTGGATACAGGAAGGTGATAAAAACACCAAGTTTTTCCATAAATATGCAAATGCAAGGAGAGCTAGGAATTTCATATGGAAAATAAAGGACAACAAGGGTGGGTTTGCTGTCTCCCAGGAGGACATTACAAAGCAGGCTATCTGTTTCTTCAAGAAACAATATTGTAGAAGTGCAGACATTGTTTTCAGCGACATTAGATGGAGCATCGACTTGATGCCAGAAATGTTTGACCAAGAAAAGAATGAAGATATGTTTAGACCAGTTTCTGAAAATGAACTTCTTGAAGTTATGAAATCCTTTAAGAGGGACAAATCCCCTGGTCCTGATGGATGGACAACAGATTTTCTGATCCATTTCTTCAACCTTTTCAAAATGGATCTCAGGGAAAATTTTAAGAACCCCCCCTAAATTTATAAATATAATAAATGGGCGAATCTCCATGGTATATAGGAAAAATGAAAGGCGATTTTATCAATAATATAATATGTATATATAATTTTTTGGCGAATCTCTCACCAGGCACGGCGAATATTTTACTCAATTATAAAATCTTGTAAGATCTTGGCGAGTCTTTCACTAAATAATAAAACTTTGTAAAGTCCTAGTGAATCTTAGCATAGGCTACATGCTGGTTTAATTCCCCCATTTAAATAGGCTACATTCCAGGTGAATACCATGTGCCATTTTGGTGAATACCATGGGTCAATACCATGTGCCATTTTTATTTTTATTAGTTCTAATATTAGGGTTAATAATGGTTTTTTGCATGGTATTAATAACAATCTAGTCCATGGTATTTGTTCCATAGTATTTTGGCCATAGGTTTCACCTAAATATAACCCATTTTTTGAGTGTTCGTAAATATAAGGTGACTTATGGAGTAAATATAAAAAAATGTTTTATTTGTTTACCATACCTCTTGTTTATTTATATTTTTATTAATTTACTATACCTCTTTTACAAATATGGTATTTGGCCCATAGGATTCACTTAAATAAAATCTCTATTTTGAGCCTTCATAAATAGAATGAGGGTTATGGACTAAATATAAAAAGAGGTTTTATTTATTTACGATACGTCTAGTTTATTTATATTTTTATTTATTTACCATACCTTTTGAGTAAGTATAAAAAGATGTTTTATTTATTTACCATACCTCCACTTTACTTATATTTTTATTTGTTTACACCCTTACATGTATATAAGGTGACTTATGGAGTAAATATAAAAAATGTTTTATTTATTTACCATACCTCTCATTTATTTATATTTTTATTAATTTACCATACCTCTTTTATAAATACGGTATTTGGCCCATAGGATTCACTTAAATAAAACCTATTCTTGAAAATGGGCGAATGGATTCACTTAAATAAAACCTATTCTTGAAAATGGGCGAATGGAAGGTTGTAAGTCCTAATTTCAAGGGCTAAATTTACCTTTTTTACCCTCTCCCTTAAAATAAGGTCGGCTATTTGAGGTGATTTGTAAAAATGTACTATGATACAAAATATTCGCCCACTAAAAATTTAAAACCCCTTAATTTCACCAAAGGGCGAACATTCGCCCCTAAAATTATCCTTGGATCTGCTCAGCATGGTGGAAGCATCCAGACTATCGGGCAATATCCACAGCCATACCACTTCCACTCTCATTGCTCTTATTCCTAAGAAGGGAGAGCCCGAATCTTTTCTGGACTTCAGGCCGATTTCCCTATGCAACATAACATTCAAGATCATTACAAAGATTATAGCAGAAAGAATTAAAGGGACTTTGGCATCCTGTCTCTCTCCTAATCAACATGCTTTTTTAAAAGGCCGTAATATTCTAGATGCCGTCGCCAGTACACAAGAATGCTTACACTCTATGTCTGTGCATAAAACTGATGCTGCTATCATGAAAATCGACCTTTAGAAAGCATACGATGTACTGGACTGGGATATATGCAAAGTCTCCTGGTAAAAATCGGTCTGAATCTTGGCCCTATTCGATGGATTATGGTTTGTATCGAAAATGTTAACTATGCTGTTTTAGTAAATGGCATTCCCTCTTCATTCTTTCGGGCGGAAAGGGGCCTTCGACAGGGTTGTCCACTGTCGCCTCAACTATTCATATTGGCCATAAATGCATTGAGCTTGCACATCAACCGCGCAGTGGAGGAAAAAGCTTATGCTCCGGTCAAGATCTGCAAACAAATATATATTTCTCATAATCTGTTTGTAGACGATGTATTGTTATTTGCTACGCTACCTAAAGCATCCTGGATGTGTATTAAGTCTATTCTTGACCGCTTTCAGAGGGCCTCTGGGCTTGCTATCAACAAGGCCAAATCGATCCTATATCATAATTAAACAGACGAGATCACGACATCATGGATCTCCCAGCTCTTTGGAATCGACTCTAGACCTTTGTCTGAAGGTATCAAGTATCTGGGTTTTCACCTAAAAGCAAAGGCTTATTCAAAAGATGATTGGAGATGACTTGTTGAAAGATTTTTTAGTAAGATATCGCTATGGGAATACAGATCTTTATCTTTGGGTGGCAGAGTCGTCCTTACTCAAACAGTCTTGATGGAGATGTTGGTCTACTGGGCACACCTTTATCTGCTCCCGGCCAGTATTATCCAGGCTATGAACAGGATTTCCGCCAATTTTATTTGGAGGGCAAAAGTTGAAAGAGGTAAAATCCATCTATCAAAATTGAATCACTTAACTATGCCAAAACAATTTGGGGGCTAGGGTCTGATGGATGTAAGGATATTTGGAAAAGCTCTTGTCTGCAAATCCTTATGGAGAGGCATCTTTGATTCAAATCCATGGAGTGCTATTATTCGCCAAAAGTATCAAAAAGGAAGAAGCCTGGAGTTCTGGTTCAGGTTTGGCTCCATTGGAATCAAACAGGGTTCTGCTATCTGGCTAAGCTTCAGGAGAATTGAGAAATACTTCCTTAACAATCTCAAATGGAGGATCTTCTCTGGAAGGAAAATCTTCATCGGCTTCGACTCCTTTGCTGGTTTCAGGGGTAATCTACAGGTTCCAGCTCCTCTTCTCTTTTTCCTTCACAGATCGGGGATTTTTACTTGGAACAGGGTTATTGAGGAGTGGAGGGGGCTCTCTCCTACGCTCAAGACTGCAGCTGATATTGGCCTCCCACAGGCCTTGTCTCTTCTTTGGGATAACTTTAAGATCGCTCTTGTTCAAGGAGGCATGAAGCGGGCTGAGACTGATGATCATGTGGTGTGGTCTTTATCTCTCTCTCATTCCAGAGCGACTGTAAATGATATCTACTCTGATCTCATATCCAAAAAAATTATGCCTGTTAGACAGATTTTTCCGGTGCTCTGGTGGAAACTTGGATGCCCCCTCAAAGTGATTATCTTCTCTTGGTTAGTCTTTTACAATAAGAATTTAACTTGGGAAAACTTGAGGAAGCGGTCTTGGCACGGTCCCAGCAGATGCGTGTTATGCAAAGCGGAGGAGGAATCAAACTATCATTTGTTCTTCAAATGCACGGTCTCCCAACAAATCTGGTATGAATTAGCTTCTTATTTTTCTTTTCCTCACCTCAATTTCATTTCTGTTAATGCAGCTTTTGCCTGGTGGGGAAGACAAGAAGCTTCCAACCACCCAATCCTTCCCATCACAATATGGTGTCTTTGGAGGTGGAGGAATTCTAAAATCTTTGAAGATTCAAACAGTTCCTTCAAATATGTACTGTCTTCTTTCTCAGCCCTCTATCTTTTCCATCCGAAGAAAGGTCGAAGGCTGCAGTATGTCTGATGTTCAAGTTTCGTTTTTGTGCCATGGATAGATCTCTGCCTGCTTTAGGGGGCTTCCATTCGGATGTTATGGGATCCCCTGATTGTACATGTGGTTTCTTTTTGTCTTTTGCCATATCTGTAGCACATTTTGGCAATGTTGGTACTAATGGTTTTCATCTTGTGATCCTATGTGGTGCTCCATGTTTTTATTGTATGCCCCTCAACTATTTGTCTTCTTATATCTGTTCTCAGATGTGGTCTCTTTCATTAGATCCATTCCTCCTTCTGTTCTCACAAAATATGTTGTATATATTGCCTCAATATAATATATCGCTTTTCTTTCTGAAAAAAAACATTTTGATACTTTGTAAATTTTGGATTTTGTTAAGTCAATATTGATTATTGTACATGTGGAATGTAGATATTGTAACATTTTGTTTAAAATCTTCAGGATCATAATTTTATAAATAGTGTTGATACATATTCCATTCTAATCGTATTCATTGATTTGAACTTGCTTATATAAATCACTTTAATTAATATCTTTTTTTAATTAGGCCGATAGGCCTTCCTTTTGAATCAGTGGATCGTCTACACTTCTTTCTACATTTGACATCTGGCAAATCGATCCTCTCTCCTTACATCTGGTTTCAGGCATTATTTTTCTATGCGCCGACTCCAAAACCGCCAATACACCTGTCTTTTAAAGTCTTGTAGTATGATAAAGAAATATGACGATGTCCCCATCTTCAGTTGTGAACCATCCTCCATATTGCACGATCATTGTATCCACAGATTTCTACACCAAGAGAACACACTATATGTTCGAATTTTCGAGGACAAGACTGCCAGCTGGGAACGCTAAAACTGCCAGAAATTTAAGATCTGGAAACTGTATTTTCTTTATGAGCAGCCATGGTGGAAGAGTGATTCATATCGAAATTATGAGATTTATCTTCGTCTTTACTTCATTTTCTAATTCTTCAACCGATTCCACGGCTTCCTCAGATGACATGACAGATAGCGACCATTCTTCATGGGGTTTCTCGCCTCCATTGATACCCCATGGCGGCCCTCTCTTCCACATGAAATCTATCAAAGACAGCCTTCCCTCTGGCAAGTAAGTCGACAGGCGATAATTTATAGATTAAGAAAATTGTTCTGTTTGCATTTCGAACGGGGGATGTTGCAATATTTTGTTGATTTTGGTTGTTTGTTTGAGTAATTTGCAGGAGGGGTTGTCCAAAAAAATTTAGCAGCGGCAGATGTGAAATGCATGGAAGACCTCACCAAGTGGTGAAAAATCTCAAGGGCTCATTGTCATATGCCTGTATGATTAACCCCAGCCACTGTCAGGTGCTTATATGATTAACATCCAATGAGGAGACTAGCCACAACAAGTGGCTAAAAAATCCCCTTTTCTTTGGGTGAGGTTTTGATATTGAAAAATAATTTCTATTTTTTTGTTTTTCCACAGGGAAGATTTGGATGCAAGTTTTTGTTAGAAGAGCCTCTATGACAATTCTCTTTGATGTATGCAGTAATTGGGCATTGTCATGTTTTAATATTGATGGGCATTGTCATGTTTTAATATTGACAAACAACTTTTCCTGAATTGCAATGTATATTTAAATTTGTCAACAACTTTTCCTAAATTGCATTGGATATTAAAATTTCTCTTTCAAGACTAGTAAATATGCCATTTTTTCTTTTGCAATGTATATTCAAATTTCTCCTCCTTTCATATAGTAAATATACAATTTATATTTGAAATAAGTAAATATGCCATTTTTATTTTTCCTGGAAAAGGAAAAGCAGCACAAACACAGTAATACTGCAAACAACACATCATAAATATCCGACAGTTTACTACAAGAACACAAACAAATAAGAAACATTTGTGGCTACTGTGAAAACATTTGACAAATAAATTCCACTATTGGGACATAGAACCAAACCGAAAAGGTAGACTAAAACGGAGAAAGAGAAAAAAGTTACAAGTTGCGAGCGTGAAGTAATTCTGAAGACAGGCTTGTAATTTAGGAAATTGGCGCTGTAATTTGTTTGAATCGACAATCAATCCATAGCATGTGTTATATATCTATACAATAGAAGAATGGAACACCAAAATATCAATCTGTGAATAGAATGGCATTTGCGAACAAACAATAACAAGATTAATAATGGAATGGTATTTTCAAACAAATAATAACAAGATTAGTATCCAGAGCACTCCACTCCTCTCCCCTCAACTATCGAAAGATGTATATCAAGTGTAAAATCTCATGTACCAGAGCAGATATCAAGTGTACGTAGTATTTTGATTGTAGTTGCAACTAGGTTTTCCTAATTATCGAAAGTTGTATATCAAGTGTAAAATCTCATGTACCAGAGCAGATATCAAGTGTACGTAGTATTTTGATTGGAGTTGCAACTAGGTTTTCCTAATTATTTTGTAACTGGCTATTGGACATTATATAACCAACCAATCATGAAAGTGAATCTTATTAATGTGAAACTTATGCCAGAAAAGTGAAATACTTCACTGGTTTACTCTCAAATAATTGAAATCATTTTTTGTTCTGCCATTGGCTTGAGAAACTACAGATTCCAGCCATATGACTGTACTGTGTTTGATGAAAATGGTGGATATTGAACTGCTTACCCATTATGTGAGTTCAAGTTGTGATTCATGTTACAATGAATGAAACCATGATATCCCGGGAGTAAGAAAAGATGTCATGAAATACATTGAAATTCACTTTGAAAGGTAGGTTATAATAATTCTAATTTTTGGATATATCATAAATGGATATTTCATGCAATTTACAATACATTTTTTTCTTATGGAAATATAGAATTGAGAGGCATAAAAATTTAGCATTCAGAAGTATAAAATTTATGTGTTAAAAGTGAAAATTCAAAATAGGGTGTTATTTTTATTTTTTCACTTTTGACCATTGAAAATTTCAATGGACTAAAATCCTAATAGAATAGTTTCAATGATGAAAGTTTTATTCGATAAAAAAATTATTAAGAAATTGAATATTTATTTAAGAAACACAGGCTAAGAAAAAGAATAGAATTCTAAATACTTATTCTGAAAAAAAATTAGGGCTTTTTAAGTTTTGATTATTTTTGTTACAATTTAAATTTAACTGGTTGGAATTCTTTAATTTTGTTTTAATTATAAATTTGAACGGTTTCATCTCCATAATCTGAGTCTCTCGTAACGTTCAAAAATAGATCTGTACAACATAATTTTAATAAAAAAATCCAAAACTTAAACTTTGAAAGATGACAAATTGAAACGAAATCGAAAATGTGGCTTCCATTTGGCCTTAAGATGACAAATCTTAAGCTGCGAGGATTTTAGGATCTCTGTGGCTGCCACTTGGCCCTATAGTTTGGGAGCATTAACAAACTCTCGATCCTTCAGCAGTACAATTTGTGCAGCCTCACGGCGGCAGCTGCCATACGACACTAGCCTCTTCAGATCGAAATGCTGCTATAACGATAAAATCTGCACAATTTCAACTGTAATCGCCACATATCTCTCGCTGCCGCGTGCAAAGTATTGAAATCCACAACCATTACTCATATTTCTTTGAATATAGAAAATGTCTTATCGTTTATTTAATATATTTTATGCTAATGAAAATGGATCTTTTGAATATGCGGTTGAAATATATTTATGTTACAAACAGTTCATATGAATGATAATTTAATAATAATAACTTTGATTTTTTACCAGATCAAATTTTCATTTAGTGATTGCGCTAGAGAAATTTAAAATATAAAAAATCATAATCATTTTTTAAGGTATATTAACATGCACAACTTGATCCGACACAGGGCTACAAAATCAACACGCATAATATATATGTGAATGAGTTCAATTAGGATCTCAAATATGTTGGAATTCAAATACAACTATCTAATGTAAGAAAATTTCATAAAAGAATTTTAAAAATTTTAAAATTTAGAATTGAAAGCAGATTGGAGTCCAACCCTATAACGAAGACAATGACATCCATAATCACTATCATTACCAACAAGAAAGAATTATGCGGTAATCAAAAAAATATAGGCATTAATATTGAAGAATGTCAATGAACGCAATTCATTTTTTTATAAGGCTTGATACAACTTCCATTATGTCAATATGAATAATCTTCTTTATTGTTATAAACTTAGAAGGGTGGAGACTAATAAGGAAAAACCTTGTATTGAACAGCATGTACAATTTGAAGTCAAACCAAATATGATCTGGAGCCCATGTTTGGTAGGCTAAGGATGGAACAAATAACCACATATGATTATTAATTTCAAGTTTTATTTTTTATTAAAATGACAAACCAATTACATATATCTACTAAAATGAATTTCATGTCCATCATTACCATATATTCTATTTCCAAAAAATAAAATCCTTCATCATCCTTTAAGAAATTCGACTCAAAAATACCAAAAAGAATTGCATCATTATTGGTTTACTTATTGTTATTGTAGTATCAAAGTTTTTTTTAAGTGTTTGTAAATTGCATTTGTATAGAGTGGTCAAGTTTCAGGATTTTTTTGTAGTGTGATGGTTTCTTAGAATCACCTTTTGCAAAGGATGGAATTGTTGCTAAAAGGAATGTTAATGAAGGATTGCAAGAGGTGATCATTGCGCATGATAGTTCTGCACCTAATTTAGAAATATCTGAAGACAACAATGATCGGCAAAGGTTTACAAAATTAAGAATGAGGAGAATTCTGATCTCGAGAATGAAAACATGAGTGCATTAACTAGCTTTGATTTTGAAGAAAAGGTGAGTGCATTAACTAGCTCTAATTTTGAACCTGACAATGAAAACGTGAATGCATTAACTAGCTCTGATTTTGAAGCTCTGAATTTGAACTTGATAACAGATTGAGGAAAATGAAAGGTGATTAACCACATTATAATTTCTTGTTTTTTATAAATGTTTTTGTATGCATAAATGGATTTGTGACACACTCAATTTTTACAAATTAAACAACTTATGAATTTTTAAAATCTATACATAATTTTGAGCAAAATTAACTAGAAAAAATGCTCAAAAAAGATCTTCTCACCTATTAGTTGTAGGTTTTAACCCCGTATAGAAATTACCTGCATACTAATTTTGAAACACGGAAAATAAACAATGCTAAGAGCATAACACATAAAACACATATACAAAAAGATTTTCCCCTTGGATCCGAAAACGAGACTACCACATTGATTTTCCATTATTTTCCTTTCAATGTTACAATACATATTTATACATGTCAAAGCATCAATACCATGGACGGAAAACCATGGCGTCCAAAACCATGGACCGAAAACCAATGCATCCAAAACCATGTGCGAAAACCATTTACAAAACCATAAGTAGGTCCATCTAACATAATATAGGGTACAAAAAAAATTTCCCCAGGGCACTGCCCCAGACCAGTAGAGGGGGGCTACCCGCCCCTCTCAAACACCCCGTAACCCCCCGCTGCGCAATCGGCACAATGAAGGAGGGCTCCTCCCCCGCTGCGCAATCGGCACAATGAAGGAGGGCTCCTCCCCGCCCCTTTAACCCCCTGGTTAACTATGTAGACTAGTCGTGAAAAATGTAAACTAGTCGTGAAAAGAATATAACACAATCCAACATTAGTTAGACTACTTTAAAATATGACATAATTAATCTACTTTGGTTGATTTTTAGAATGCATTGGCACTTTGAGCATCTAGTATTTAATGTTCAAATTATAATCACATGACATTTGAACTTAAGAAAAAAATAAACATAAAAAAAACTTATATTTAATGTTTCAATTGCTATTTATTTGATTATTAAAATTAAAATATAATTTTTTGAATTTAAAAATCCTATCAAACTCTCTTTTGCTCTTTTGGGACAATTGCTAATATCATAATTGTTCTCCCTTCTCATACGGAATAGTATTCTTATAATAAAACCAACTGTATATCGTACGGATACTGTTCGTATAGCACAATAAGGCTTCTCCCTTACAAAAGGTCGATAACAAATATTCGATTCTGTTATACTCACCCAAAATTGAACCCCACACCCAATTCATTTATGATGGTATTTATCAAAAAGGAAACCCAGGAATCGAACCCCACATCCATTCATCTCGGATGGCGTGTAACGTCAAAGCAACTTTGGTAGACCTGTATGATTCAAATTAAAGTTAAAAAGTTCAAGAAAAATAAAATAATGTAACGAATACCATTTTTTCCAATTCAAATCCCGTGTGCGCGATTCGAATACAATGCAAAAGATGTTCTGGGACGAAAAAGATTTCCTTTCCAATAGAAAAGCGTGGAATTGCTTCTGCAACATCCTTCCAGGCTGCCATGGATGGACAAATGGGACCTCTGAAGGTGACAAGCACTAAATACGTTCATTCACTCGGGATTCTTGTATAGAAAGGTTGCTATCGCTGGATTAACGGCTGTATTACATGGCACAGCCAGTTCTTTTTGTGGGGCCAGCCTGCTCTCTGTCCCCGCTGGCTCTTCCTTTTTAAGCTGGTTTACTTCCATAAATACGTGTCTCTTCCGTTGGCAGAAGCCTGCAGAAGTTGCCAGGAGCAATCCCACACCTGTTCTGTGATATAGTGTTTAAGTAATTCCTATCCGCATCGAGCTGGCATTGTTTTCAGCTTGGTCTAGTCCTCTACAAATCAAGCATTAGTGTATAGTCTAGATTGGTAATTTATATTTTTCTGTCTCCAAATTAAGCTCCGTTGGTCAGTACTTCTAATTTCTATAGTATAGTTCTAATGGCGTTGGGAGTGGTGAAGTCTCTAGCACGATTTCTCCTGCTTCTGAATTTGTGCATATATCTGACTGTGGGTGCTATTGCCGGATGGGTTCTCAACAACGCCGTCGACCACACTTACTCTACTGGTACCTGTTAATCTCTAAACCATAAATACTCTTCTTAGGTATATGCATGTGTCATAACGTAGGGCTTCTAGTGTGCATAATATTCTTTTCTGCTTTATATCATGACTGATTGATTAATTTGCAGGTCGCAGAAGAGCTCTTCCCGTGGGATTTTTTCCGCTGTATTTTCCAATGGGGAATGAAGCGACGGGTTTCATGATTATTTTTGCTTTGATAGCCACCGTAGTAGGAGCTGCTTCATGCCTTTCAGGGCTCCATCATCTCCGAGTTTGGAATGCACAGAGCTTGGCTTCCAGTACTGCATCTTCCATGACAGCTTGGGCTCTCACATTACTTGCTATGGGGTATGTATGCATTTATATATAACTAGTATAAGTTCTTTAAGTACTATAGGGATTTCTACTTACTAGCTACATACTGTATACTAACATTATATATATGAGAGATTAATAAAAGTATGATTTTATCTACAAATTGAGAATGAGCTAATGATTTTTCACTCACAAAAACTGTAGATTGGGATGCAAGGAGATCCATATAGGAGGTCGAAACACAAAGTTGGTACGTAGTACTGTTATTTTATTTCATTCAGACGCTCATATTCGTCGCCAATGTCCAATTCTCTGCTTGAGTTTTCAGACTGTCATGACTCATAACGTTTGGTGAGTTTGGGATTGTGTGCAGATAACGTTGGAATCGTTTCTTATTATTGTGTCTGCAACAAAACTCTTCTATATCTTACTCATCCACGCTGGATTTTTTGGAGGAAATTATTGTTCTTATGAGGACACTTATGTTACCACAACTACAACTACAGCGGAACCTCAGAAGGGACGCACGCCTGCGGCCTCTTCAGTTTAGTGTTAGATGGTCCAAAGAGCCTTGATAATAGCTTGTAAGCTACCAGGAGATGGCTTGTGTGGCGCGACTAGTAAAGTAATTAATGCATGCGAGAGATAAAGAGTCTACTAGCTTTGAATTTGAGGAAAATTTTGTGAAGTTTTCTCTGTCAATATCGTAGGTTCGGTGTTTACAGACTAAAGTGAGGTTTCTGTACACTGCTTGCAAGTTATTGTTATTGCAGAATGCATGAATCAAAGTTATTGTATAAATGTCATCAAAATGCGGTTCTGTTATATATAAATCTTCTATCATTATTATGGAAACTTGTCACTCTTGGAATAAAAAATATGTCATGCCTTCAAACTTTTCCATGATTGAAAAATCGTTAGCTATAAAAGAGCACAAGAGCAAACAGAGAAGCAGCCCAGGCAAAACTATAATGTTAGTTGATTTATCAAACATTATGTTTTCCATGGAACTTTGTTCACAGCATCAGATTTTCTACCCCAAATTTATGATAAATCTGTTCGGCGCTTCTGCGAATAGCATCCTCAATAAAGAATTCCCATCGTGACTTTACAGCACAGCATTGAAACCCGGAATCATTCCCTACTGTCCCTCTATCTAAAGCCATATAATAATGGGCGACAAAGCCTATTGCTTTAAATTGGAAGTCCCACCGCAGAATGATGGTTTGAATCCAAATGGTTATTATATCTAAGGAACAGTAGGCTCGTCACGTCTGATATCACAAGAGAATATCTTTGCCACACTTTGCTTATGATGGACTCGCGCCACTTCATGCTTCGTTTCAGTTTAGCTTTACAGATTAACTTGGAAATTGAATATAGCTTTCCAGATTAACTTGGAAATGGAATTTGGAGGTTAGCATGGCTACTGCTAATTTTTGCCTTTGCCTTTGCCCCTAATTTGGCTTCGAATTCCCCAATGGAGCTGTTTTCTTTCTCACTGGATGTAACTAGAAAAACAACTCACTTATCTAGGATAAAGATTCAGAAGTTGGCCGGTTTTTTTTTTTCTTCTTCCCTTTTTAACAAGTACAAATTTTCATTCCAATCATATTTTCATCGAATTTTATATATATATATATATAATCGACTTTTATATATATATATATATATATAAATACTTCATTTTGAAATTAGACTAGCATGCCTATGGTGTCAATGGCATTATATAATTTTTTTTTGGTTGAAATACTTCATTTTGAAATTAGACTAGCATGCCCATGGTGTCAATGGAATACCAAAGTTAATCATAACTATATATTATTTGAAGATAGGAACAATATACGTTAAATGATTCATAGATAATTAATAAAAAATCAGTCCATTGATTATAGTTTACAAATAATGTATTAAGATAACTTTTCAAATGGTTAAGCATCAATATAGGTATTTTGTTTGGTGGTATTCATGATTGAAAACTATTCATATGCAAGAGAAGCAGGTAGGTTGGTCTTTTGTTTGGTGGCATTTATGGTTGAAAACTATTCATATGCAAAAGAAGTAGGTAGTTATATGGTTCATGTTTTATATGGTTCTTTTGTTTGGTGGCATTCATGATTGAAAATTATTCATATGCAAGAGAAGCAGGTAGTTATATGGTTCATGGTTTATAGACAAAAACAATTTTCCTAAATAAGTGAAGACAATTTGAAGTTGCAAAGTGAAGATAGATTAAGAAAAAAAAAAAAAAAAGCAAATGTGGATATCACGATTGAGCAGATTATGAATAAATCAAAGGATTGAATTTTTAAAATCGCATTATGTCAATATGTTAAGGTCACATCATGCCAAATTAAACCTTATGTGGAGTGGGAATGCTCAGATACTGAAAATAAAAAAATTTAGTTAGATTTTGATGGAGATTGAGAACTTGAAACTTTGTTAAGGGCTAGTATGGGTTTTACTAGATCCAAGTATGATATATTAAAGAGCAATTAAGACCTTTCCATTAAAATCAAGAAAAAGTTGTTGCACAATTACAGAGAATATAATGTGGGGATTTCAACAAAATGGGCACCTACTACTCACTCTTGCTCTTGATAAGAGGTTGAAGTTTTTCCACTTTGATGGGAAAATCCCTTTCACTTTCACTAATTCTTTTGAATTCCAAGTCTAACATTTTTGTGTAACCTTTTTATCTAAAGTGTGGCACTAGCCATATCCTACCACAAGTGAAAAAATGGATTCTAGAGTTCATAATTCTTCAACAATGCTCACAATTTATGTTTTGTAATGGTGATAGCCTAGGTGATGGCTTTTGTGTCTTTGACAAGAATATAACATTTTTTTATCAATTTGGTTGTTAGTTATAGCCAAAGAAAAGAAAAATGATGGATTCCCTTGTTTCATGATTGTCCAATAAAGCCCCTCTATTTATATTGCGATGGTTATAGCTAGGGTGATGGATTTTGTGTCTTCAACAAGAGTATACCTCCATTTTCCATTACATCCCTCCTCAACTTGGCTAGAAAACTCTTGCACTAGGTCCTAATTTGAATCTCCATGAAATTTTCTACATTGCAATTGAAATGACAATGCATTCCAAATCTAGATGTCATTGGATGATGACCAATATGAGAAATTTCTTTTCTCTGGACCAAACTTTCACTAAAGTCTCTAGTTTTTTTTATACTGTGACCAAACAAAATATTCAACTAGACCTTGACTTGCTCCTATTCTGAAAAATAATATCAAAGACCAATCATATGTAACTACCATTTTGGTGAGGACGCATTTTATCCATTCAATTCAAAATTTTTGTTTCATCCCACTTGAGGGTTGAGTAATGGAATGTGCTATTTTTATATTTTTATTGTGAAAATAAAGAATTCTTGTGCAAATTGAATAGCTTTTTTTTCCAGGGAAAAAAGCTTAACTTTTTATTAAGAGATCATAAAAAGTTTTGTACAAACTGTTCAAAAGCCTAGCTGTCAGCACAAACATAATACTTACTGCTCAACCCTCAGGGAGCTGTACTGCTGTTAAACAACCATATAAAGGCTTCCTCACGGGAGGATGTAAAGACGAAAGTTCAAATCATTACATGAAGATACCTGGGGCCTCCTTCGACAAAGGAAAACCGACCCCAACCAAACCAGAAAGAAAGTCTGTAACCGATAGTAAAAATAACAAAAAAATAGAGTCTGTAAACTGTATTCTAATAGCCGGATATGAAGACTAGAGTGAGATAATATATACAAAAAACCAAAACTGTAGTAGAAACACTGATTAATTTGCATTCAAAAAACGGAAAAGAACTGCTGTGGTCAAAAATGCTGAGCATAAGGAGGCTGATCTGATCTGTTAGACTGCCCCTCTCTGATCTCTTCTATCGCCCAGCTGCCCGGATCCTGTTGTAGACCAGCCTTAGATAGCTGGTCTGCTTCTTCATTCCTGTCCCTGTAGATATGACATATAGTAAACCTGTTAAAAAGTGACTTCAAATAAAAAATTTCTTCAAGAATTGTCTTCAAAGTCTGATTTTGACAAGTAGCAGTTTCATTGACCCAGTTTATGACGTTGAGTGAATCCCCAAAAATCTGTACAGAATTGATATTTCGGTGATGAAGCCAACATAAAAGGTAACGTAGGGCCGATAGTTCGGCAAAGTTGTTTGTTCCATAACCCAACCCAACTGAAGCTTTTAAAGAATGTTCCGGAGTTATGTGTATGCACAAGCCTGCGCCAGCCCTGTTGTTTTGTGATGCCCCATCAAAGAAGCCACAGGGAATGCCCTCCTGTATGGTGATATGACTTTGTTTTTTGTTGGTTTTTGTTACTTCAGGTGGTGGCAGGGCAGAATATATAGCAGTGATATTAGTAGCAATTACAGAAGAGGGTGTATCCTTATCTTGGAATAAGCTTTTGTTTCTAGCAAGCCAGACACCCCAACAGAAAATAAGGGGTAAGTTCCTCAGATTCCCTTCCGGATAGGTCTGCCACCATTTCCTCCAAGTATTCTCCATATGATCTTGCCCCCACTGTGCTTTAAACTTGAGAAAGTCAGTGACCTCCCCCCAGATCTTCCTAGTGAAAGCACAATAGATAAAAATATGATTGATGGTTTCCTCATCTGATTTACACAAAGGGCATCTACCTGGACCTGCTAAAAATCTTTTCTGCAAGGTATCCCAAGTAGGAACCTTCCTTTTTAAAATGCACCATAGGAAAAGTCTGGACTTGGCAGGGCATTTGAGTTTCCAGATATCTTTGGCCCACCATTCCGGATCTCCCCAGCCTTTCTTACCCATTAGAAAAGAATAGCCCTCTTTTGGAGAATAAACCCCTGATTTGCTTTGAGCCCACATCAGGCAATCAGGTTCCTCTTTGATCCTGACATTGGATCGCTGAAGTTCTTTGATGTAACCCTCCCATTCACGCTTCCATCTTACATTGAGCCCTAATTCTTCATCATCCTTCCAAGCTTGTCCCCAGATAGTAGACTGTCCTACTCTTTCCACCTGATTTAGAGATATTATACCTTTAGAGTCAAGGTGTCGAAGAAAGCCTGGGGATAATGCAAAAGCTTCATTGCATCCAACCCAAGGATCTCTACCAATCCGGATCTGTCTACCATCTCCCACCTTCCAGGCTAATCCTTGCTCTATCACGAAGAAAGCGTCCATCGTGGCCTTCCAAATAGCTGAAGAATTTTTAACCTTCTTATTTTGACACCGGATCCATTCTTCCAACGGCATTGGGTCTATATACTTCCTTTTCACTACTCTTGTCCACAGGTTTTCCATGGTTATTAATCTCCATCCAGATTTTGCTGCTAAAGAATTGCTGAAATCAGGGAGTCTTTTTATCCCCCACCCTCCCCATTCTTTTGGTTTTGCCACTTTATCCCATGCCACCCATGGTAATCCCGCAGTATCCTTTGTTCCCGCCCATAGAAATCTGCAGCATACCCTTCTGATTTTTTCCATGACTCCCTTTGGAATCCAGGTTAGGGCAGCCCAATACACTGGGATGGCTAATAGGACTGATTTAATAAGAGTCAACCTACCAGCTCTGGACAGCCATCTGAAACTCCAATGTGAGATTCTGGCTTCAATCTTTGCAATGAGCCAATTCCAATCTTCTTTTTTATAAGCAGCAGGCTTTAACCAGAAACCCAGATATTTGAAGGGAACTTCCATAGGTTGACTGGGGAAAGGAAAGAGATCAGCCATTTGATTTCTTTCCCTTCTATCAAAATCTGCCATACAAGCTTGTGACTTCCCAGAATTAATCTGCATTCCAGTTGCTTTTAGAAACAGATCAAAGATGCATTTTAACTCCTTTAGTTCACAGCTGTTACCATTGGTGAAAATTAAGATATCATCAACGAAAAGAAGGTGAGTGATAAAGAGATTGATTGCTACCTCGATACCTTTTACCTTTTCCTCCCTCCTGGCTTTGTGAATTAGTCTGCTGAGCCCTTCTGCCACAAGGAGGAACAAGAGAGGAGATAATGGACAGCCTTGTCTGAGGCCTCTCTGGCTGTTAAAGAAAGAGGAGGCTGCACCATTAACCAGAACAGCAAAGCTGACATTTGTGATGCACCCCATGATCCAGCTGACAAAGGGGTAGCTGAAGCCCACATGTGTTAGCAACATCCTTAGATAAAGCCAGCTAATCCTATCATAGGCTTTGGATAGGTCGATTTTGAGAACAGCTCCCTTCTTTTTCTTCGATTGTACACTGTGAATAACCTCCTGGGCTACTCCTATAGCTTCGTGGATCTGTCTACCATCCAGAAACCCAAACTGTTCCATAGAAATATTTTTTGAGAGGATTGGAGCAATTCTGAGAGCAATAACCTTTGAAATAATCTTGTAGATGCAGTTACATAGAGAAATTGGTCTAAAGTCTTCATAACTTTCCGGTTCAGCCTTCTTAGGAATAAGAGCAATAAAAGTTGAATTAAAAGGTCTATAGACAGACCCTTTCAGCCTAGATTCATTTACCACTTCAGTTATCTCATCTCCAATTTGTTCAAAAAAGTGAAGATACAGTTCTATTGTCCAGCCATCAGGGCCTGGGCTTTTATCTTTTCCCATTAGCTTCATAGCTGTTTCGATCTCCTCCTTGGTAACCGGATTGGTGAGGTCTTCTGCTTCATCTTCCTCTATGAATCTAGGAAAGCTTTGTACAGTACTAAAGACTTCTGCAATAGTTGCCACTCCCTGATCTGCAAAAATGTTTTGAAAATGCCTTTTTCCCAAGCCTGAAAGCTCGTGAAAGGTGCTGGCTTCTCTTCCTTCTTCATCTTTTAGACGCCAAATAGTGTTTAAGGATTTCCTTCCTTTTGCATAATTGTGAAAAAATCTAGTATTCTCATCCCCAGATTTCAGCCAAGTTGCCCTACTCTTCATCCTCCACTCTTCTTCCCTTTCCAATAGTATTTTATTTTGTTGCTTCTCCAGATGAAGGATTCTGTCTTTTGAAGCTTGAGTGGAGTATCCATCTGACTCCATACTCTCCATCTGCTTCAATTCCTCCCTTATACTGATTATCTCCGCATTTTGTTTAACTTTTCTGTCCTTTGCCCATGAAATTGTAGCTTTCTTCAGTCTTTTTAAATTTTCCATGAACAAAAAACTTTTATCCTCAATTGCATTATGAACAGGGTGTATCCAAGTATCTATAAACATCTTGCAGAAAGAAGAATCTTGGAGCCATGCAGGATTGAACTTAAAAGGACCAGGAGGTTTGTGAGGAGGAGATGATATGTCTAAGAAGATCGGGAAATGATCCGAGTTCCCGATTTCCTCGACCCACTGTCTGATCAAAGGAGCTTTTGCAGATAAAGCCTCCGTTAACAGAAAACGGTCTATTCTTTTTGCAATTCTGTCTTCTCCAATCCTTCGATTCCTCCAAGTCGGCTTAATCTTGAGCGGGGAGGGATCAATTAAATCATACTCTGAGATGAGGTTATAGAAAAAGTCAGTTAGGGGGTCTTCTCTCGCAGCTGGACCCCAAGCTTCCGCTCTGCCCATTGAGAAATTTAGATCACCTCCGATAATCATCAAAGGTGATTTCATAATAGATTTGGACATCAAATTTTCCCAGAAAGACTCCCTGCTCAGACAAGGCCCGTAAATATTTACTAGGGTAATGGGAAAAGCGAAATCTGGAGATGTCATCTCCATGCCTATCACATTTTTCATCCCCCAATGGTTGTTGACTTTTACCCGCCCTTCTTTGTAACCAATAGCAATGCCCCCCGAATGACCAGAGGCATCCAAAGCCAAGAAAACCCACCCAGGCAGAAGGGACTTAAGCATAGATTCAATCTCCGATGCCTTCCCCAGGGTTTCTTGCAAGAAAATAACATCTAAATTGGAATTAGAAATCCATTCTTTCAAGGCCATTTTTTTAGGTTTGCTGGCCAAACCTCTGCAATTCCAGGATGTCAGGATCATTTGATAACACCTTCATGGGGTTGAGCTGCTCTAAGAACCCCAGGGATAGAATATTGTTTACCGTCTGCAACATCCAATTTTGCTTTTAGCTTAGCCTTGGATATATCAGATTTTCGGCCTCGTTTGTTTTTAGAACAGATCAGTGAAAGGGACGGTCCCAATCCACCTACAGACCTTTGATCCTCATGATTCCCTCCCATGGATCTCAGGTTATAAGGGCAGGGAGGCCTCGTTACAGGGGATGTAAGAGGAGGCCAAATTTCTTCACAATTTAAATCCAGAGACGGTAAAGCTACAACTATAGTTTCCACATTCGGGCAAGACATTTGAAATTCCCTATTTTCACCATTATTATTTTCTTGTTCTTGGAATGAGGAGGATACATTATTTATTTTTTCAGAATTTTGTTCAGGAGAAAAAAGAGAGGAGGTATGGGACCCTGAGCACATACCCTTTGCCGAATCGTCGAGTATGGTTTGATTTGTCTTGTCTTTCTCAGCGGCCCCTTCCACAGCTACCGCTCCTTTAGCTCTGTCCTCCACTACCGCCCCCGGGTGTATTGTCTCTGCCTTAGCATCCTTCTGAAGATGTTCACCTTCGACCTCTGTACCCTGCACCACCTCCTCTGTCTCCATATTTATTGGATCTTGCGACTCCGGCAAACCGAGATCCGTCGACATCTGAACATCTGCTTGTGCATTTCCCCTGTGAACTGTATTCCTTCGGAAATGTCTCCGTCTTCGCATCTGAGGGCAATCTTTTGCCAAATGCCCATACTCGTGGCACATATGGCATCTAAATGGCAAATATTCGTAGTCCAGTATCTGTTCATATACATAATCATTGAATTGGAGGTTAATTTTTTGTGCCAATCCTCCGCTCGGACTGAGCAAGACTAGAATGCGCGCTATTGCCCTGTTTTTCGATGTCAGGTAGGTCATATCTGCCTCCATGAAAACCCCCAACCTATTACCTATTGATTTGAAGACTTCCTCAGTCCACAGAAAGGATGGAAGGCCTGGAGCACGCAACCAAACCGGAAATTCATCCGTTCTCTCCTTGATTGCATCAAATAGAGGGGTCCATTTCTTCATCAGAACTAGAATGTTCCCTATGTGCCAGTTTCGTTGAAGAACCCATTCTGCCGATTCTCTATCCTCAAATCTTAACTTAAACCATCCCTTTGCCAATACTAGGGCTTCAAACTGTAAAGTTCTATCTGTTACAAAGCATTTCTCACCCCAATCTTGAAGGAAATCAGAGGTAAATTTCTTACCTCTAGCTCTGCCGACCAAGGTACAATCCGCCACTGCTAGGGCTTCTACCATAGACACCTCCATCCCTAGGACTAGATTGCCCGCTATCGCCTGAGATCCAATGGGTCTTTGATTTTTTCTTTTCGCTCCTTTATATCTTGATTCCTCCTCCGACTGTCTTAATCCTCCTCGACCATCATTCCTTTCAGATATTAATTGTGCTGTACCCAAAAGAGGATCTGTCTCCAACTGTGGTGGGTTTTTATCCAAAGGACCCGAGGCGCCCTTCCCAGAGGGAACGAAACCCGACTCCAGACCATCAGGACCTGCCTGTTCCCCCGCTGACAAAACTCCGGGGCCGCTTGCTGCACCACCTATTTGGAGTTGGGGTTCTCTTGGAATAGAAACCCTCGTAAACGAGGGATAGAAACCTGAAGCCCTAGGTTGTTCGAATCCAGCGGAAAGCCCTAAAAGATTGATGTCTTCTAAACCTTTGGATGCTGGAAACCGTGATATCTGAGATTTGCCCTTTGGATCTGTTGTCAGACCTTCCACATTCACCTCGCCCGACTCAGTTTCTTTCGCTATTTGGGTATGGTCGCCCGATGAACCCGCATTTTGAACCACACTGCCCGAATCCTTTCCATGAGATAAGAACTGAAGAGTTTCCACCTGTGGCACTGTCTCGAGACTTGGCAAATCGAAGGGCCCAAAGTAATGTTCCACGTTCTGCGCCGTTATATCCTTCCCCCACATGGAGAGGATGTCTTCTACTTCTGGGTCCAGTGCTAAAACATCGGCGGGGTTAACCATGGTTCGAACCGTTCCTTTGATACACGACCACCGACAAAGAACTGTAGGTTACCTTCACGGGATCTTGGTGGTTGGAAACGGCACCCAGGCGATAAAAGAGTGACAGTAAAAAGGTTAGGTTACAAGATAAACTAGATGCACAAACCAAAGCAGCTATAACCTACACCTGCCCGTCTTCTTTGTTGAACAATGGTCCCTCGCGACGGCATCTGTGCAGTGTTACTGACCCGCTCTACCTAACCCAAACCTGTGCGCGTTTCCGTCAATTGCCCAGGAATCGAAACCTTGACCTGCTCCATCGTTCCCCCTGTTCGCTGTGTGAGATGGATAACTTATGTTTTTCCCTTTACTATACTATCTCGTGCAAATTGAATAGCTTGGGAAGACCAAATGCTCATTTAAGCATGTTCACTAGGGGATAAGAAAACCAAAGCTTAACAACTAAATACAAAAAAACGCAATGACAGAAACAACATAGAAGAACAATAGGTTTAAGGAGAACTTTCCATACCAATCACAAACTTCAATAGGAAATTCAACGAAAAAAACAAGGGAAATGAAAATTTAAGAGCGATAGTGGATTCCATCATATTGTAGTTGGAGATAATTGATGTCTCATAAAAGTAGTTTATTTTCTATTTATGGTTAAAATTTGTAACGACCCCGGGTTGATTTTCCATGTAAATAAAATAAGACCAAGGTCATGGGGCATGTGCAATATATTCCAAGCTGAATGGAGGGTAAAAAAATATAGTGGGCACCAATTGTGGTTTATTGTTGGCTATGGAAATTAGCATTGGCATTGGCAAAGGAAAAAGACAACAAATGGCAATTAATGAAAGAAATAAATTGAAATTAGTAGAAAAGGAAGACGTGGATACAAGAATACGCATGCAATGGAAAATGAAGGAAATTGAAGGAAGGGAAAAATGAAAAAGAAACAAAGGGAGAGGGATAACATTGTATGCTTCACTTGGTTAGCATGGAAAATTTTAGGGGCTAATGTTCGCCCAGTGGGCTAATTTTCCATGATTTTTCCACAAAAAAGATTCGCCAATTTCCAATTTTATAAAAGACGATTCGCCCAAATTTTAGAATATAAAATTATTTTACCTTAAAAATCGCCAACATTATATAGAGACTATATATAAAATAATTATAAATTTGATTAATTTTACAAATATATCAATAAACATTTATAATTTGCATATTAGGGATTAGTGAGATTCGCCAATGTTTTAAACTTCAAGAAAATTTTCCATCCTTAAAATTTTCCTTGTTGGTTAGTCTTAGCTATACTTACTCACTCTTACACACATATACACTTAGAGCATTTTTGGAGCATTCTAGCATTCATTTGGACTTGGAGAGAAGGAAGCAAGCAAGTAGGGAAATTCGTGGGCAACGAAGAAAAAGGTTGGAATAGCAGTTATAGCAGGTGGACGTTGCAGGTAACAGGTTGCATGTGTGATTCCATTGCTAAGATTTGGATGCATCGCATTTGCATTTAATTGTTTCGGTTCTTTGGTGTCATTGGCATGGGATTTTCCTGGAATAACAGTGGTTTCGACCTTGTCTTTCCATTTCCTAAATAGCCATGGTGTAGTGGGTTCTTTGTTTTGGTTTAAGTTTTGGATGACCGATATACTTTGGATCATGGTGAGGTCGTCTCAGGGAAATTCCCAAGGGTTGAGGGTGAAGAAGGGTTTTCTCTTGGAACACTTGACAGATGGGTGGAGATAGGAAAATTTCTCTTGGTATGGTGAAGAAAGTTGGAGGCAGCCAATCTTCTTTTGGCTATTAGTGATTTTTGGACTAGTTTAGGTGAAATCACTGCAGATAAGGTTTGAGGTGGATTGGCCTCTAGAAGCCCTAGTTGGTTTTATTTTGGTTTAACCTATATAATTTCACATTCATGTTTGAAATATGGCATGGGGGTGATTATATGAAAGAGAGATTTGGTTCAACACAATCTATGGTTAGGTGGTATGTGGAAGTCCTTGACTTGGTTGGCATTTTCATATGTTAATATGAGCTAGTTCCTTATTCTGATGAATGAACACATCTGTTGATTATTGTGTTGATTTTATGATTGATTTGTCATGACTTCATTCTGGTTAAATGTTGGTTACATGCACATTGGTATATTTCTTATTATATGATGTGTTTTTGATCTAAATCTAATTCATGGTTTGATGACTGATGGTCAATTTATATCAATTCATGTGCTAATCTATGTTTTATTGTAGTTAGTGTGAGAGGGAAACAAATATTCTTGAGGGCAAAAAAATGAATAAACTATGCATTCGTGACCTATAGGTACTATGTATCCAAAGTATTTTGATAAATGAAAATTTTGGACTGCCAACTTCTTAGGGTCATAATTTTGGCATACGATCTCTGTTTGACTATGATAATACCTTGTTTCAAAGATTTCCACGAGGACACTAAAATAAAGAAATTGTGATAGATATTTTGGCACTTTTTTAGTCTCTTTGTTTTCCCTGAAAAGGTCATTCAAGCCCTCAAACCAACTTCATAAGTTTAGGACTCAAAAAATTGCAAAAATTAGAAAGTTGTGTTAAATTTAAGGAAATGAAACTAAAAGGAAATAGTGTTGGGTCAAGTTAGGTTGATACTAGTGTGATAATATGTCATTGGGTGTTTGCAGTCAGTTCTAGACATGTACATCCCATCTTCCATAAGTGCATCTTGGAAATTGGGTCGCACATAGTAATTTTCATCTCATGTTTACCCTGGTGAGCAAGTTAAAGTAGGTAAATGTGGGGTGAGGTGTTACAAAATCCAAGTTGTATATTGAAGTGTGTAGATTTGGAAATAAATGATAAAATAACTATATGGATGACTCTTGTTGTATAGAGTTGAATGGCTAAACAAGTTTTTAACTTTGCAGTTTTAAAGAAATTATAGAGAAGTTCTTCTTGAGCTACCATTTTCCTCCATTTGAATGAGAAAAATATAAGAAAACCTTTACGCTAGGGATTAACTTTTTCCCATAGCTTATTTCCCACCCCACATAGTGAAATCAAAAATCAAAATAGTCCTAACCTAATTAATTAGGTTAAGTTTGAGAAATGAAAATGTTATTATTTTATCCAACCAATTAGAGGAAATTTTAGGTTCAAAATATGTTTCATAAGGAAAATAATATAAACAAGAGTTAAAATAATAAAATGATAGCTAACAATCGGGGTTATCTTGGGTGGTTAGGTGGAATGGTTGTTAACTTCCCCACCAAAGTTCAAATCCCTGCTAGTGACATGATGAACATTGTAACTGCTTCGTGCTTTATGAACACTTGAATATACTTGTAGGTCGACATGGCGCCAACAACCTCACTCTAGCCCTTGAGTTGAGATAGAGCCTTATTTCTTTCTTTAGGAAAAAAATTAAAATGAGAGATAAATTTTGTAGGGAAAAAAGACTATTATTTTTATCATGTTTTGGATTGCCTAGATTATTGAATGTATCAAAAATTGAGGATTATTGAATGTATCAAGTGTTGATATTGTTGATTTTGAAATGAAACCAAAATGAGAAAATATACTTTCAATAAATTCACCATAAAATAAACTGAAAGTACATGAAAATAACAATGCACTCCAACCTAAAATCATTTCAATTTTATCAAAAAATATGGGATGAATAAGATCGATAATTTGAAAAAACCAGAAGTTAGATGAATAATGTTATAATGATATTAGAAATTATACTATCAATATCATTCATTGAAATATTTTTTAAAGAGTGACTACAGATAAGAAGGGGTTAAATAATTCGTTGGTGACACTCTATTAAAACTAAACTAACCATGGCTCATATATGACATTCTAACATAATATCTACTAAAATAATAAACTCAATGTCAACCTTCATCACTAAAGTGACATGTTACATGCTAAGAGGACATAAATTTACAAAATAGACTAATTTTCTTCACAATTTATATATTATAAATATTCCTTAATAGTGGTGCTTAATTGATCTAAAATGGATCCAAACATCATTAAACTAAGCTTCAATGAATTCAAAGTTTTTCATTTTCTTCTTCTTGTGGTGATCAAAAGTCAAAATTGATAAATTGACAAAATGAGATATTTCAATATTAAAAAAAAATACTTTACTAAAAAGGCAAGATACATGTTTTAGGAAATTAATGCAAGAGATTGGTCCTAAAGTATGACCAAACCCTGCTTCATTTTGGCTTAATATATAGTGTCTTCCTTAGGTAAATTCATGATGATGGTTTACACTTTGGGCCAAATGTGGCAATGAAATTTCAAGTTTTTCCTCTTTTATTGAATTGCAGCCCTCAAAATTCATATACGCATTGTAAGTTTTTATTCAGAGTAAAAAATGAATATGTGGAGAATTAAGTAGTTTTCCTAATGATATTTTTTACAAAAAAATTTAGTGTGTCGTATAATCTCTCAATTTTTCATTAAATGCAATATATGTCCTTGGAATTTTTCGCAAAAATTAAGATGTATGTGTGTGCTCACATGGCATAACTTAGTCTAAAATGTATATTTTTAAATACACACACACACACACACATATGATCATGCTATACACTGAGAGAACTAAGTTTTTCATATTAAAACTTTATTTTTTTATAAAAAAATACATTTTTTATTATTTTTCAAAGTTGGCAAGTAATATTTCAATTGCATTTTGGAGACACATGTGTTCACGTAAGATTTTTTCCAACTCTTTAAATAAATTGAAAAACCAAGAGTACTCTTTTAAATAGGATTCATAAACAAATATAGTGGGTTTTTTTTTTTAAATTCGTTGTGTATATTTTATGTTATTGATTATTTATTCATCCCCTTTGAAACTGTCCAAAAAAATTTCAAACGTTAAATTTTGAAAGAAATTAGATGAAAAATATCATATGAATTCGAAAATGTCAAATTCATATGTCATTGGATAGAGGATTCTTTCACGAATCCAACATGGTCAACTCTGCCACTTAAGGACAAATTCTGCCCTAAATTTGCTAGGGTACAAAATGGGGTTGTAGAGAAATCTACAGAAAGTGTTCTGAAACTGTACTTTTTAGTACTTGAGGAACTCGATCAATCTCTTCTAATGCTCAATCGAGTGCTTAGATTAAAAATTCAAATTTTTCGATTGAGCGTTAAAGTAACCCTCGATCGAGCCGTATACATGGTTAACTAACGGCTTGATCTAGTCATTAAAAGGATTAACCCACCAACCCCCTACCAACTTTTATTATGTTATTGATGGTAGCTCGATTGAAAAATATAGCTTGATCGAGCCATAACTCTAGATTGAACCATAAATCTTGTTTGAGCTGTTAACTCGAGTTATAAAATAGCTCGACAGAGGGTTTGTTTAAATGTTCGATTGAGCTAATTTTAAGTGCCTCAATAGCTCAATCGAGTGCTTAAAAATTGCTCAATCGAGCACTTAAAAGTTACTCGATTTAGTGCTTAATATTTCTTGATTGCAGTGTATTCGTGGGATCATGACATATGCATTCATTATATTATAATTTGTGTAGTTATTTGTGTTGTGTTGTACAATGGGTGTAGGTGTATGTATTGTGTTATTGTGGAACCCAGATGTAGGAGTATGTATTGTGTTGTGTTGTAAACTAGGTGTAGGTGTATGTGTGGTATGTCAAATGTATGTGTGTGTATTTCATGGTGTTTTATGTCGTGTGTGGATGTATGTGTGTCATGCACACTATGTGTATGTGTACCTGTTTGAGGACAAGGCACTAGGTGTTTTTCAAGTGTTCAAACTGATCGAGAGTGCATACGAAATAAGGACAAAGGTAGAAACTAAGGATTTATTAAAGGATAAGTTGATCAAGGTGGATAATGGTGGCCACCCACCTATTTCACGTGGACTCCCACCATTGTTTCTTTTAGTTTTCCATTTTCCTTAACTATAGCACAATTTACTATTTTTGGCAGTGTTTCGGGTACTAAACGTCTGGAGCCATTTTGAGGCCCTAAATGATTTTTTTGGCAATATTAATACAAGATATTTCAATGAAATCACATTTTCAGTTGTAGTCCTCGGAGAGATATTTCCAATGAGGTATCATGCACGTCAAACAGAGATAATATGACCAAGTTACGACCCCGGGAAGTTGGTTGCCCAACTAACCCCAACGGGGCCCATAAACTCTTGGTATTACATCACTTCGAGTTAGGGTTTTGGTTGTTTAGGGTTTTCTCTTATTGTTCAATAATAAAAAGGCCCTTGAGCCTCATTGTAACTCAGTTCAAAGGCATGTGGCCACCACATCTCTTCTTATAGATAAGCTACCATTGCCCGAGCTAGTCTCATTTCCATTCTATTTGTAAGAATATTCCATTATTTGATATTAATGAAAGATAGTGTTATTTCTATTGCATCTCTGTATTTATGGTTATATCTGTAATTTGTTGTGTTCCTATTTAAGTTCAGATCAATGGTATCAAAGCGGTCTTCTCTTTGTCTATTTTTCTTTGCATGTCCCCAATGAGGTCGAGATATAAGGAGTTAGGGCTCGAACTAGTTGAACCCTTGCAAGACTAGCCTTGAAAGTCCCAGCGGCCTCCCATGGGGGAAAAAAGAAAGATGAGGGAGCAGGAGATCCTATCAAGATATTGCTCGAGGATGCCCTCGAGAAACAGAGGAATGCGATGATGGATAACGTTTCCCATATCCTTTAATGGTTTCCCACCGTCGATGCATCCACATCCAGCAACCATTTTGGAGGCTCCACACCTTTTAAGGTACAAGTAAACTTTGAAATTCTCATATTTGAGGGCTAAAAAAATGCAGACACAGTAGATAAATGGTTGAATCTACTTGAAGGATATTTTTCTGTTCATGATTTTTCCAGCCGAGAAAAGATTACTTTTTCTCTTCTCAAAGCTATCCCCACATCAAAGATTGGTGGGAAACCTATTGTGAGCAGAAGGATGAAAATACGACCTCACTTTTTTCAGCTACTCCCACTTGGAATTCATTCTAGGATGCCATCAAGGAGCAGTACTACCTTGTCGAGAGCTACGAGGACAAATACATAAAGTGGACCACGCTGCGGCAGGGAAGGGACCAAGATGTGCCAGAGTTTTACAAATTTGTTTGATATCCTTTGCACAAAGTTGGGTATCAAGGAGTCTGAGAAACATTTGGTACTCAAGTACTGCGGCTATCTACATAGATACATCCAAGATGAGATGGAGTTCCTAGACATCTCCTCGCTCGACACGGCATACCAATACGCCATAAAGATCGAGAAGAAGTTTAAACAGAAGAAGCAAGACTGTGGATCTGCCAATCTGAAGCAAGGAAAAGGTGCCCCCAAACCGCAAAACAAAGGACAAATCTAAGGCAAGATGGCCCAGGACAACTTGCCAAGGCCATAAGCAAAGGACAACACTATGAATCCAAACAAGGACACGGGAAAGTGGTGTGAGTTCCATAAGAGCTCCGACCAAAAAACAAGTGAGTGTCGGGCCAAGAAGTCAATAGTGGCCGAAATGAAGGCTTCAGAATCAGATGCATGTTCCGACTTTGAGTCAAAACCCGACAAGGGGAATGACAAAGGGAAGTAGATTATTGATGCGGATCCCAATGCCACCGTCGCGACCACAAAGATCTACAAGGAGGAACTCGAAGATCCATAGGAGGGGGAGCGTCTCTTCCACTCCCAGATATGGGTAAAGGGTTCCTCGTTACAATTCATTGTCGACAGCGGGAGGCAAAAGAACCTCATTTCAACAAAGTTCATGAAGTGAATGGACTTACCGACCATAGCACACCCACAATCGTACACCATCGGGCGACTTCACCAAGGGTGGGATCTCTGTGTGAGCCAACAATGTCGCCTTCTGTACAACATCAAGCCCTTCACAGATGATGTATTATGTGATGTTGCTCCCCTTGATGTTTGTGATGTATTATTAGGCCAACCATACTAGTGGAAGCGAAATGTTCTGTATGAGTCAAGGCATCACGTTATTATTGTTACATTGGGAAATAAGTTGTCCCGGATACCGAAGGTAGCACTACCTATCACCATCTCTCTCATTAGTACAAAACAATGTAGTAAGCTCATTTCAAAAACCAAGAAATTTTTTTTCCTAATAATATGCTCTCCAAGGAAAGAATAAGACAATGGCCACGACCTCTAGACAGGTCCCCTCTGCACAAAAACAACAGATGGACAAGGTTGTGGAGGAGTACAAGGTCATTTTCACCTCCCTCGCAGGGGTGCCTCTGCACTGTCAGGTCAAGCACTCCATCAATTTGACCTGAGGTGCATCGTTGCCCAATGGACCAATCTATCAGTGCTCCATTTTGGAGAATGATGAAATCAAGAGGCAAATTCGGGAGTCGCTGTAGAAAGGTCACATTTGGTCGAGTTCATCGCCCTATGGGAGCCTGATCGTGTTAGTACAAAAGAAGGATGTGACTTGGAGACTTTGTATTGACTATCAAGTGCTGAACAAGATCACTGTCTGGAATAGGTACCTGATCCCGCGGATTGATGACCTTCTGGACCAACTCAAAGGGGGAAAATATTTAAGCAAGATCAACTTGAAGTCTTGATATCACCAGGTACCAATCAAACCCTATAATGTGTGGAAGACTACCTTCAAATCCAAGGAGGACATTTTCGAATGGTTAGTTATGCCTTTCGAGTTGACAAATGCTTCTGTAACCTTCATGAGGCTTATGAATGACATCTTGTGGCCATTCACTAACTCATTTGTAGTGGTATACTTGGATGACATCCTGATCTTCAGCAAGAGTTGGGAAGAGCACCTCCACCACATTCGACACATTCTTCAAACACTGCAGCAACACAAGCTGTGTGTGAATTTGGAGAAATGCACTTTTGGCATGACTTAGGTTTAGTATCTTGGATACATTATTAATGAATGGGGGGTGCATGTGGATCTAGCCAAGGTCCAAGTCATTCGGGATTGGCTAGCCCCAACCACTCTGATGGAGCTTCGCAACTTTCTAGGTCTTGCAAATTTCTACCACAGGCTTGTGTTGGGGTTCTCTCATATCACTTGGCCCTTGAGTCAAGTCACAAAAGGAGGAGCGAAAGTAAAATTCTTTTGGTATGAATCTCAATAGAAGGCATTCGCAGAGTCAAAACATCGCCTCTGCTCGACACTAATTCTCACATTACCAGACTTGCAACAACCATTTGAGGTCGAGACAGATGCCTCTGACTATGCTATTCAGGCAGTCCTTACTCAACATGAGCATCCAGTGGCATATCACAATGAGACACTTTTAGACACAGTCTGGAAGTATCCCACTTATGAAAAAGAGATGTATTCCATTATGCAGGCCTGCCGACTATTATCACTTTGATATTTCTTTTGAAGTTAATGAAGAAATAAAAGTCAAAGGTAACCACAAACCACTTTTGGAGATCAGGACCTAGCCTTCCTGATCCTTAGAGAGGGTTCTCTCTTTATAATTTTACTTTGTTTTAGTTAAGATGATTTTATGCTAGTTATTGCTTTCACTTGGGTTTTGTTTTGAAATTGGGTGGTGGGATCACTTTACTTAGATGAAAAGAGGTTTTCTTCTACCATTGGGCTATGGAGTCTAATGTCAGAAAAATAAGATTGGGTTTAGTTCTAAAAATAGTGCCTATAGGGAAAGACAAATGAGTTACTACAGATCTCAAAGGCTAAATGGTGGAATGGTTTCAAATCGGATCCAAGGAGAAATTAAGGATTCCCTAGGCCAGACTTTAGAAGGAATGAAAGAAGTCAACCGGGATGGGAGAACAATTAATGATTCTCAAATCTGGGTATCATAGGAAAACATGCAAATGACTAACTGTGCAAAACAGAGTGTAATTAAACAAATTATGAGTGATATTTCCAATTAATTATTTCAAATTTAGAACACATTTAAGATTATGAAACACATAAGGAGGTAACATAATCACACAAAGAAAGTACTTCACTGCAAATGGCTCATCTCATGAATCATGTCCTTGAACAGGAGGATAACATTGCATCAGAAGAAATAATTGACATTGAGGCAATGGTACAGAAAGGTAAAGAACTAGCTACATGAGGGAAAACATAGCAGCCCTCAACATCCAACACACAGTTGATAGATAGATAGCCGAGTATGGAGATTTCTTGCTATGTCAGGCCAGCTAACAAGGAAAAGGACATCAAAGACAGATTTAAAGAAATCAAAATGAGGAATAAGATACTGAAGGCAAAGACATATGCCCAATATCTCAAGCTCACACTGCCAAACCAGACCAGACTAATGTTAGCATTTGACATCAAAGAAGGAAAAATGCAGGTCTCATTCTTGCAGCCCACTATACAACAACCAAAGACCTCAGCAGACTACAAGAAGACAAATTTTGAGGTCTTGTTCAGGGATGTTCATCCCATTGATCAGATAGAATTTCACAAGTAGGCTGGAGAATTGATCTACTTCACCCTCACAGTAAAGGCCATGGCTGCTTACAAGTTGCAGGATTCATTAGACAATATAACAACTCAATTCAAGCTGGAGAGTGCCTCTTCACAGGTTAAAGACACCAGGATAAATTCCTTGGAGGACTTGGCTATTGAACCGGGCCATGACCCAAGTGATGTAAAGGCCACAAAGAAACTGATTAAAAAGAAGAATGACGACATGCAGCCCTCAAGAAACAGCTCAAGTTGCCTCTTTTGCAGCACCCACAGACAAAATAAGTCCTAGAAAGCCAGACCAATCATGAGGAGATGATGGAATTGGTGCTGCAACTGAATGACCGATTAAACGAGATGAAGAAGGAGTTGGATAGCATGATCCAGCTCAAAAAAGCTACCATTGATGATGCTCCTGCAATTGTCATTCCAATAGTGACCACAACTGTACCTTCTAATCTAGCAGCAGCATTAGCTCCCACTACTCCAATAGCCACTGCACTATCAACATATGCACATACTACATCAACAATAGAATCAACAACAACAACCTCTGCAAGTGAAGAAGCAAACATACTGGTCAAAGTAATGGAAGAAATGTCCATTCAGACCAATGAGATGAACAAACTGAAGGAGAAAGTCAGCAGCCTTGAGACAGATTGCAAGCTTGCCCAGATCATGCATAAAGAAGAACAACAAAAGGATGCAAGGATGAATGAAAGGATTAAAAGCCTGGAGAAAGAACTGACATTGATTAAGCCTATAGGTAAGGCTAAAGAGCAATTGCGGGCCAATATCATTAACTCTATCAATGATATTTGGCCATCCATCCAGGTCATATTTGAGCAGATAGATTTAATAAATGAGGCTACAGAAGCCATTGAAAGGGTTAAACAGAACTTGGAGATATGCCAGAGGAAGCAACAAGAATCATCCACTTCCTCAACTATGAGAATAAGTATGAGCTACAAGAGGTTGAGATACCTAATAAGACAGGTACAATTTTGGAAGTCAAAAGAGTCCTCACCAAGAGGAATTTGATGTTGAATTTAAAAGATAAGTGTCAAAACATGCAACTAGCCATCAAGCATCTAGGTATAGTCCAGATTGGTAATTTATATTTTTCTGTCTCCAAATTAAGCTCCGTTTGCTCAGTACTTCTAATTTCTATAGTATAGTTCTAATGGCGTTGGGAGTGGTGAAGTCTCTAGCGCGATTTCTCCTGCTTCTGAATTTGTGCATATATCTGACTGTGGGTGCTATTGCCGGATGGGTTCTCAACAACGCCGTCGACCACACCTACTCTACTGGTACCTGTTAATCTCTAAACCATAAATAATCTCCTTAGGCATATGCATGTGTCATAATATAGGACTTCTAGTGTGCATAATATTCTTTTCTGCTTTATATCATGATTGATTGATTGATTTGCAGGTCGCAGAAGAGCTCTTCCTGTGGGATTTTTTCCGCTGTATTTTCCAATGGGGAATGAAGCGACGGGTTTCATGATTATTTTTGCTTTGATAGCCACCGTAGTAGGAGCTGCTTCATGCCTTTCAGGGCTCCATCATCTCCGAGTTTGGAATGCACAGAGTTTGGCTTCCAGTACTGGATCCTCCATGACAGCTTGGGCTCTCACATTACTTGCTATGGGGTATGTATGTATTTATATATAACTAGTATAAGTTCTTTAAGTACTATAGGGATTTCTACTTACTAGCTACATACTGTATACTAACATTATATATATGAGAGATTAATAAAAGTATGATTTTATCCACAAATTGAGAATGAGCTAATGATTTTTCACTCACAAAAACTGTAGATTGGGATGCAAGGAGATCTATATAGGAGGTCGAAACACAAAGTTGGTACGTAGTACTGTTATTCTATTTCATTCAGACACTCATATTCGTCGCCAATGTCCAATTCTCTGCTCGAGTTTTCAGACTGTCATGACTCATAACGTTTGGTGAGTTTGGGTTTGTGTGCAGATAACGTTGGAATCGTTTCTTATTATTGTGTCTGCAACAAAACTCTTCTATATCTTACTTATCCACGCTGGATTTTTTGGAGGAAATTATTGTTCTTATGAGGACACTTATGTTACCACAACTACAACTACAGCGGAACCTCAGAAGGGACGCACGCCTGCGGCCTCTTCAGTTTAGTGTTAGATGGTCCAAAGAGCCTTGATAATAGCTTGTAAGCTTACCAGGAGATGGCTTGTGTGGCGTGACTAGTAAAGTAATTAATGCATGCGAGAGATAAAGAGTCTACTAGCTTTGAATTTGAGGAAAATTTTGTGAAGTTTTGTCTGTCAATATCGTAGGTTCGGTGTTGACAGACTGAAGTGAGGTTTCTATACACTGCTTGCAAGTTATTGTTATTGCAGAATGCATGAATCAAAGTTATTGTATAAATGTCATCAAAATGCGGTTCTGTTATATATAAATCTTCTATCATTATTATGGAAACTTGTCACTCTTGGAATAAAAAATATGTCATGCCTTCAAACTTTTTCATGATTGAAAAATCGTTAGCTATAAAAGAGCACAAGAGCAAACAAAGAAGCAGCCCAGGCAAAACAATATAACGTTAGTTGATTTATCAATCATTATGTTTTCCATGGAACTTTGTGCACAGCATCAGATTTTCTACCGCAAATTTAAGATAAGTCTGTTCGGCGCTTCTGCGAATAACATCCTCAATAAAGAATTCCCATCGTGACTTTACAGCACAGCATTGAAACCCGGAATCATTCCCTACTGTCCCGCTATCTAAAGCCATATAATAATGGGCGACAAAGCCTATTGCTTTAAATTGGAAGTCCCACCACAGAATGATGGTTTGAATCCAAATGGTTATTATATCTAATGAACAGTAGGCTCGTCACGTCGAATATCACAAGAGAATATCTTTGCCACACTTTGCTTATGATTGACTCGCACCACTTCGTGCTTCGTTTCAGTTTAGCTTTACAGATTAACTTGGAAATTGAATATAGCTTTCCAGATTAACTTGGAAATGGAATTTGGAGGTTAGGATGGCTACTACTAATTTTTGCCGTTGCCTTTGCCCCTACTTTGGCTTCGAATTCCCCAATGGAGCTGTTTTCTGTCTCACTGGATGGAACTAGAAAAACTCACTTATCTGGGATAAACATTCAGAAGTTGGCCGGTTTGTTTTTTTTCCTTCCTTTTTTAACAAGTACAAATTTTCATTCCAATAATATTTTCATCGACTTTTATATATGTGTAATTTTTTTTGAAATACTTCATTTTGAAATTAGACTAGCATGCCCATGCTGTCAAAGGAATCCCAAAGTGAATCATAACTATACATTATTTGAAGATAGGAACAATATACGTTAAATGATTCAGAGATAATTAATAAAAGATCAGTCCATTGATTAGAGTTTACCAATAATGTATTAAGATAACTTTTCAAATGGTTAAGCATCAATAGAGGTATTTTGTTTGGTGGTATTCATGATTGAAAACTATTCATATGCAAGAGAAGCAGGTAGGTGGGTATTTTGTTTGGTGGCATTTATGATTGAAAACTATTCATATGCAAGAGAAGCAGGCAGTTATATGGTTCATGGTTTATATGGTTCTTTTGTTTGGTGGCATTCATGATTGAAAACTATTCATATGCAAGAGAAGCAGGTAGTTATATGGTTCATGGTTTATAGATAAAAACAATTTTCCTAAATAAGTGCATATGAAGAAGACAATTTGAAGTTGCAAAGTGAAGATAAATTAAGGAAAAAAAAAAAACAAATGTGGATATCACGATTGAGCAGATTATGAATAAATCACAGGATTGAATTTTTAGAAATACATTATGTCAATATGTTAAGGTCACATCGTGCCAAATTAAACCCTATGTTGAGTGGGAATGCTTAAATACTGAAAATAAAAAGTTTGAGTTAGATTTTGATCGAGATTGAGAACTTGAAACTTTGTTAAGGGCTAGTATGGGTTTTACTAGATCCAAGTATGATATATTAAAGAGCAATTATGACCTTTCCATTAAAATCAAGAAAAAGTTGTTGCACAATTACAGTGAATGTAATGTGGGGATTTCAACAAAATGGGCACCTACTACTCACTCTTGCTCTTGATAAGAGGTTGAAGTTTTTCCACTTTGATGGGAAAATCCCTTTCACTTTCACTAATTATTTTGAATTCCAAGTCTAACATTTTTGTGTTAACATTTTTTATCTAAAGTGTGGCACTAGCCATATCCTACTGCAAGTGAAACAATGGATTGTAGAGTTCATAATTCTTCAACAAAGTTCACAATTTATGTTTGTAATGGTGATATCTTAGGTGATGGCTTTTGTGTCTTTGGCAAGAGTATAACATTTTTTTATGAATTTTGTTGTTAGTCGTAGCCAAAGAAAAGAAAAATGATGGATTCCCTCGTTTCATGCTTGTCCAATAAAGCCCCTCTATTTATATTGCGATGGTTATAGCTAGGGTGATGGATTTTGTGTCTTCAACAAGAGTATACCTCCATTTTCCATTACATCCCTCCTCAACTTGGCTAGACAACTCTTGCACTAGGTCCTAATTTGAATCTCCATGAAATTTTCTACATTGCAATTGAAATGACAATGCATTCCAAATCTAGATGTCATTGGATGACGACCAATATGAGAAATTTCTTTTCTCTGGGCCAAACTTTCACTAAAGTTTCTAGTTTTTTTTTTATACTGTGACCAAACAAAATATTCAACTAGACCTTGACTTGCTCCTATTCTGAAAAATAATATCAAAAACCAATCATACTAACTACCATTTTGGTGAGGACACATTGTATCCATTCAATTCAATTTTTTTTTTCATCCCACTTGAGGGTTAAGTAATGGAATGTGCTATTTTTATATTTTTATTGTGAAAATAAAGAATTCTCGTGCAAATTGAAAGCTTGGGAAGACCAAATGCTCATTTAAGCATGTTCACTAGAGGATAAGAAAACCAAAGCTTAAAAACTAAATACAACAAAATGCAATGAGAGAAACAACATAGAAGAACAATAGGTTTTAGGAGAATTTTCCATTCCAATCACAAACTTCAATAGAAAATTCAACGAAAAAAAACAAGGGAAATGAAAATTTAAGAGTGATAGTGGATTCCATCATATTGTAGTTGGAGATAATTGATGTCTCATAAAAGTAGTTTATTTGCTATTTATGGTTAAAATTTGTAATGACCCCGGGTTGGTTTTCCATGTAAATAAAATAAGACCAAGGTCATGGGACACATGTAATATATTCCAAGCTGAATGGAGGCAAAAACAATATAGTGGGCATAAATTGTGGTTTATTGTTGGCTATGGAAATTACCATTGGCACTGGCAAAGGAAAAGACAACAAATGGCAATTAATGGAAGAAATAAATGAAAATAGTAGAAAAGGAAGACGTGGATACAAGTATACGCATGCATGGAAAATGAAGGAAATTGAAGGAAGGTAAAAAGGAAAAAAAAACAAAGGGAGAGGGATAGCATTGTATACTTCTCTTGGTTAGTCTTAGCTACACTTACTCACTCTTACCCACATATACACTTAGAGCATTTTTGGAGCATTCTAGCATTCATTTGGACTTGGAGAGAAGGAAGCAAGAAAGTAGCGAAATTCGTGGGCAACGAAGAAAAAGGTTGGAATAGTAGTTATAGCAGGTTGACGTTGTATGTAACAGGTTGCATGTGTGATTCCATTCCTAACATCTGGATGCATCACATTTGCATTTAATTATTTTGGTTTTTTGGTGTCATTGGCATGGGATTTTCCTGGAATAACAGTGGTTTCAACTTTGTCTTTCCATTTCCTAAATAGCCATGGTGTAGTGGGTTTTTTGTTTTGGTTGAAGTTTTGGATGGCCGGTATACTTTGGATCATGGTGAGGTCGTCTCAGGAAAATTCCCAAGGGTTGAGGGTGAAGAAGGGTTTTCTCTTAGTACACTTGACATATGGGTGGAGATAGGAAAATTTCTCTTGGTATGGTGAAGAAATTGGAGGCATCCAATCTTGTTTTGGCTATTAGTGATTTCTGGACTAGTTTAGGTGAAAACACTGCGGATGAGGTTTGTGGTGGATTGGCCTCTAGAAGCCCTAGTTGGTTATATTTTGTTTTAACCTATATAATTTCACATTCATGTTTGAAATATGGGACGGGGGTGATTGTATGAAAGAGAGATTTGGTTCAACCCAATCTATGGTCAGGTGGTATATGGAAGTCCTTGACTTGGTTGGCATTTTCATATGTTAATATGTGATAGTTCCTTATTGTGATGAATGAACACATCTGTTGATTATTGTGTTGATTTTATGATTGATTTGTCATGAATTCATTCTGGTTAAATCTTGGTTACATGCACATTGGTATATTTCTTATTATATGATGTGCTTTTGATCTAAATCTAATTCATGGTTTGATGAATCATGGTCAATTTATATGAATTCATGTGCTAATCTATGTTTTATTGCAGTTAGTGTGAGAGGGAAACAAATATTATTGAGAGCAAAAAATTAATGAATAAACTATCCATTCATGACCTATAGGTACTATGTATCCAAAGTATTTTGATAAATGAAGATTTTGGACCGCCAACTTCTTAGGGTTGTAACTTTGGCATATGATCTTTGTTTGACTATGATAATACCTTGTTTCAAAGATTTCCATGATGACACTAAAATAAAGAAATTGTGACAGATATTTTGGCACTTTTTTAGTCTCTTTGTTTTCCCTGAAAAGGTCATTCAGGCCCTCAAACCGACTTCATAAGTTTAGGACTCAAAAAATTGCAAAAAATAGAAAGTTGTGTTAAATTTAAGGAAAGGAAAGTAAAAGGAAATAGTGTTGGGTCAAGTTAGGTTGATACTAGTGTGATAATGTGTCATTAGGTGTTTGCAATCGGTTCTAGACATGTACATCCCATCTTCTATAAGTGCATCTTGGAAATTGGGTCACACATAGTAATTTTCATCTCATGTTTACTCTGGTGAGCAAGTTAAAGTAGGTAAATGTAGGGTGAGGTGTTACAAAATCCAAGTTGTATGTTGAAGTGTGTAGATTTGGAAATAAATGATAAAATAACTATATGGATGAAATATTGGTTATGATTTTTTTGAAAACTCTTTTTGTATAGAGTTGAATGGCTAGACATGTTTTTAAATTTGCAATTTTAAAGGAATTATAGAGAAGTTCTTCATGAGCTACCATTTTCCTCCATGTGAATGAGAAAAATATAAGAAAACTTTTACACTAGGGATTAACTTTTTCACATAGCTTATTTCCCACCCCACAGAGTGAAATCAAAAATCAAAATAGTCCTAACCTAAATAATTAGGTTAACTTTGAGAAATGAAAATGTTATTATTTTATCCAACCAAATGGGGGAAATTTGAGGTTCAGAATATGTTTAATAAGGAAAATAATGTAAACAAGAGTTAAAATAATAAAATGAGAGCTAACAATTGGGGTTATCTTGGGTGGTTGGGTGGAATGGTTGTTAACTTCCCCACCAAATTTCAAATCCCTACTAGCGACATGATGAACATTGTTGTAACTGCTTCGTGCTTTATGAACACTTGAATATACTTGTAGGTCGACATGGTGCCAACAACCTCACTCTAGCCCTTGAGTTGAGATAGAGCCTTATTTCTTTCTTTAGGAAAGAAAATAAAATGAGAGATAAATTTTGTAGGGAAAAAAGACTATTATTTTTATCATGTTTTGGATTGCCTAGATTATTGAATGTATCAAAAATTGAGGATTATTGAATGTATCAAGTGTCGATATTGTTGATTTTGAAATGAAACCAAAATCAGACAAATATGTAGAAAATATACTTTCAATAAATTCACCATAAAATAAACTGAAAGTACATGAAAATATCAATGTACTCCAACCTAAAATCATGTCAATTTTATCAAAAAATATGGGATGAATAAGATCGATAATTTGAAAAAACTAGAAGTTAGATGAATAATGGTATAATGATATTAGAAATTATACTATCAATATCATTCATTGAAATATTTTTTAAAGAGTGACTACAGATAAGAAGGGGTTAAATAATTCATCAGTGACACTCTAATAAAACTAAACTAACCATGGCTCATCTATGACATTCTAACATAATATATACTAAAATAATAAACTCAATGTCAACCTTCATCGTTAAAGTGACATGTTACATGCTAAGAGGACATAAATTTACAAAATACACTGATTTTCTTCACAATTTATATATTATAAATATTCCTTAATAGTGGTGCTTAATTGATCTAAAATGGATCCAAACATCATTAAACTAAGCTTCATTGAATTCAAAGTTTTTCATTTTCTTCTTCTTGTGGTGATCAAAAGTTAAAATTGATAAATTGACAAAATGAAATATTTCAATATTAAAAAAAATACTTTACTAAAAAGGCAAGATACATGTTTTAGGAAATTCATGTAAGAGATTGGTCCTAAAGTATGACCAAATCCTACTTCATTTTGGTTTAATATATATTGTCTTCCTTAGGTAAATTCATGAAGATGGTTTACACTTTTGGGCCAAATGTGGCAACGAAATTTCAAGTTTTTCCTCTTTTATCGAATTGCAGCCCTCAAAATTCATATAAGCATTGTAAATTTTTATTCAGAGTAAAAAATGAATATTGGGAGAATGAAGTTGTTTTCCTAATGATATTTTTTACAAAAAAATTTAGTGTGTCGTATAATCTCTCAATTTTTCATTAAATGCAATATATGTCCTTGGAAATTTTCGCAAAATTAAGATGTATGTGTGTGCTCACATGGCATAACTTAGTCTAAAATGTATAATTTTAAATAAACACACACACACACACACACACACACACACATATGATCATGCCATACACAGAGAGAACTAAGTTTTTATATTAAAATTTTATTCTTTTATGAAAAAATACATTTTTCATTATTTTTTGAAGTTGGGAAGTAATATTTCAATTGCATTTTGGAGACACACGTGTTCACGTAAGATTTTTTTCCAACTCTTTAAATAAATTGAAAAACCAAAATTACTCTTTTAAATAGGACTCATTAACGAATATAGTGGTATTTTTTTTTTTTAATTTGTTGTGTACATTTTATGTTATTGATTATTTATTCATCCCCTTTGAAACTGTCCAAAAAAATTTCAAACGTTATATTTTAAAAGGTTCTGATGAAAAATATGATATGAATTCGAAAGTCTAAAATTCATATGTTGTTGGATAGAAGATTCTTTCACGAATCCAACATGGTAAACTCTGCCACTTAAGGATAAATTCTGCCCTAAATCCGCTAGGGTACAAAATGGGGTTGTAGAGAAATCTACAGAAGGTGTTCTGAAACTGTAATTTTTAGTACTTGAGGAACTCGATCAATCTCTTCTAATGCTCAATCGAGTTCTTAGACTAAAAAATCAAATTTCTCGATTGAGTGTTAAAGTAACCCTCGATCGAGCCGTATACATGGTTAACTAGTGGCTTGATCGAGCCATTAAAAGGATTAACCCACCAACCCCCTACCAACTTCTATTACATTATTAATGGTAGCTCGATCGAAAAATATAGCTTGATGGAGCCATAACTCCAGATCAAACCATAAATCTTGTTTGAGCCATTAACTCGAGTTATAAAATAGCTTGATCGAGGGTTTGACTGAGCTATTTTTAAGTGCCTCAATAACTCAATCGAGTACTTAAAAATTGCTCAATCGAGCACTTAAAAATTACTTGATTTAGTGCTTAATATTTCTCGATTGCAGTGTAGTCATCAGATCATGACACATGCATTCATTATATTATACTCTGTGTACGTATTTGTGTTATGTTGTACAATGGGTGTAGGTGTATGTATTGTGTTATGGTGGACCCCAGATGTAGGAGTTGTGTTGTGTTGTAAACTAGGTGTAGGTGTATGTGTGGTATGTCAGATGTATGTGTGTGTTCATGGTGTTGTATGTCATGTGTGGATGTATGTGTGACATGCACACTATGTGTATGTGTACCTGTTTGAGGACAAGGCACTGGGTGTTTTCCAGGTGTGCAAACTGATCGAGAGTGCATACAGAATAAGGGCAAAGGTAGAAACTAAGGATTTATTAAAGGATAAGTTGATCAAGGTGGATAATGATGGCCATCCACCTATTCCACATGGACTCCCACCATTGTTTCTTTTAGTTTTTCATTTTCCTTAACTGTAGCACAATTTACTATTTTTGGCAGTTTTTCGAGTCCTAAATGTCTGGAACCGTTTTGAGGCCCTAAACGATTTTTTTGGCAATATTGTTGAAAAATGTGCAATAAGAAATGTTAAATTTAGTAGAAATTTCTGCATGGTATTAGAGCTAGCTGATTTGTAGAAAAAGTTCTACATGGTATCAGAGCTAGCTGATTTGTAGAAAAATTCTACAAAATTCTACATGGTATCGGAGCACAGGTGATCAAGCAAGAATAGTATAATAGCAGGAGAAATTCGAGGTTTATTATTCAGGATATAGATATCAAGTTCTTATCACATCTATTTCATCGATGGAGTTCAATGGTTTGAGGCTTCAGTATGCCCTTAATGGCAGCTCAAACTATATAGCTTGGAAGGATCGCATGGAGGCAGTTTTGGAAGATAATGGTCTTAAGGATTTCATTGATCAAGAAATCCCTAAGCCTACTGACAAGACTGAGTAGGTGGAATGGAGGAAGTGTGTGGCTAGAGCTAGGAGAATTCCCTTGGAGGGAGTGCGAGATCACATTGTCTCGAGCCTCCACGGGAAGGAAACTCCGCATTCAATGTGGAAAACATTGAAAGATTTATATCATAATAGCAGTGATCAAAGGAAGCTGGCACTGAAGAAAAAAATTTGAAAGATCAAGTGTGAAAGGGATGAGCTTGCAAGTGTAAGGGTCGTGACATCGGAGGAGGATATGGTGAGTCTAGCACTCCTTGGCCTTCCCAAGAGCTGGCATAGCTACCAGGACTCAGTGAATGGAAGGGAGAAACTGCCAAATTGGGAACGACTATGATCGGATTTGATGCAGGAGGAGATCAGGCGGAGCACCAAAGATAGTTCTTCATCTATGCATGATGAGGAGAATTGTACCTTAGCGAGTAAGGCGAAGAAGGGGAAGGAGAAGGTTTCTCTTTCCGAATCCAGTTCTTCCAATGATGGAAAGAAGGTTGACAAATCGAAAGTTCGATGCTTTCGTTGTCATGAGGTGGGCCATTATGCTACAAATTTTCCATGGAGGAAATCCAACAAGGGATCTAGGGAAGGATCTGAAGGTGAGGCACTTGCTTCACAGTTTGAGTTGGATTTCACACTCTTCGCATGCATGGTTTCATCCATGGTGGGAAGTGGTTGGTTTCTTAATAGTGGAGCTTCTTTCCACATGAGCGGCAAAAAGAGTTTGTTCAGTAATTTGGAGGAGAAAGATCTCCAGATACTCATAGCAATGGGTAATGATGAGAAGTATAGTGTCTCAGGTGTAGGCACGGTTATTTTTTCAGAGGGAGCATGGATCTCGCCTTACCTTGACCGATGTCAAGTATGTACCAGGAGTGAAGAGAAACTTGGTGTCGATCACGATGTTGGAAGACAGAGGCTATGATGTAGTCTTCAGTAAGGGAAAGGTTTTCCTTAGACACATCATCACTAGACAGGTGAAGTAGGTTGGTTCACGGGTCAAGAACCTGTATGCCCTTGAGGTTCAAGATGCATACAAAGCCTTGAGTAGCAAGGCAATTGATGGAGAATTGGTGGTTGAGAGGGAGGGTATATTACCTATCAACATGTAGAGCTAGAAGAAGTCTCAGACGATTGTGGAGGAGCCATGATTGGTGCAGCAGCTTCAGGAGGTTGTGGAGCAGCTACAACAGGGGAAGCTGAGTGGAGATCGAGTAGAGACATATACTCATGCAGAGATCTCTAGTAGGGGGAAACTTCGAGCCAGGTGGGCTGAGGGATCACATGCAACCATACCTCCAGGTAGGAGGTGGGGCAATATAGAGTGATCATCCCCAGGAGAAGGGGCAGGATCCTTGAGGTACCCAACCTCTCGGATGAGAACTTGCTATAGGAGCCCCGATGTGGAGTAGCAGGAACTGACTAATTGGGTAGAGACAGATGCGGATGGAGCGGCATAGAGAGCGACAGTGCAAGGAATCCTAGGACAGCGCATAGCTAGTAGGTTGCAGCAATGCAAGAGGCACAAGTGTTTTGCACAGTGCTAGGTGGCACAGAGAGGTGTGCAATGGTGCGTGATGCATGAAGATGTTGCAGTAGCACAAATGTTAGAGAGGGAGCACTTGTCAGCAGCAACTAGAGCTTCAGCGTCAGAGTATGTTCCTAGCCCAGCAGAGTGGTCAGTTGGGAGTGTTTTTGTTCCAAGTGTTGTTGGAGCAAGTGGATCGGGTAGATGTGTTGCATGCTGAACATTCTATAGTTACAGGATCAGGTTTGAGAGGAAGCCTTTCTTGTTGAGAGGGAGTGTTGAAAAATGTGCAACGAGAAATGTTAAATTTAGAATGTGCTAAAAATAGACCTGCTAAAAATAACATGTCTAAAATAGAAGTTTGGCCAGTGAGGTCATTGGCCACATAGGGTGAGAGGTGAAACTGCTAAAAATAACATTTTAGGTCCCTTCCTATTTATAGCAGTCCCTAGTGTATCTATAGGAAGTAAAATTAATTTTGGTCTTAACAACAGTTTGAAATATTAATTAATTAATTCAGTTGAGTTAATTAATTAAGGAAATTCGAATTTGAAGTCTTTGTGAGCGTGCACATGAGTTTCCTCCACTGATTGAGGGAATAAGTATGAGTTCTATAATGACAGAATCAGTTGACTTAGTTTTAAGTAGTCAAGTCCAGTTAGATTATTTTAACAAGTTGTTAAAGTAATAAAATATAGTTTGTTAATGCTTGCATGCATGTGACAACTATTATTTTAGATAACTAAGGATTCACTCATGGATAACTGTTGCATGTCAGTTATATCAAAGACCCAGTTGAGATCAGATGTGGAACAGTGTACTATCATATGCTTGGATATTTCTAGTAAGTATTCCTTGCATGGAGAAGGATCTATTATAGGAGATTGGAGGACTCTTGGCCTATATATTGAGGCCTAGGTAGTCCATGATTTTCATCTTTTGATTGAAGATCATCAGGATCTTCTAATTACAGAGAGAGCAGGATAGCTATTGAGCTGATTCTTTTTGTATGTTGTTGAGGATCTCCACTTGATTGATAATACAGTGTTGGGGTTTTATGCTGGTGCTTTCCCTAGTGATATATTCTGAGTTATGTGTGATTGATTCCTTCTTATCAGTTATATGTGTTCATGCTTGATGTTTCTCACGGTTGATTAGCTTCCACAAAGTTTATGGTAGATGTAGATCTAGTATTATGCTTTAGTACATTGCATACATTATTTTGATCTGCAGGTGAAATTTCTACATGATATCAATGAGCTCGCTGATTTGTAGAGAAAATTATACAAATATTACTACAAGAGATTTCAACGAAATCACATTTTTAGTTTTAGTCCTCGGAGAGATATTTCCAATGAGGTATCATGCGCGTCAAACAAAGATAATATGACCAAGTTACGACCCTGGGAAGTTGGTTGCCCAACTAACCCCAACGGGGCCCATAAACTCTTGGTGTTACATCTCTTCGAGTTAGGGTTTTGGTTGTTTCGAGTTTTCTCTTATTGTTCAATAATAAAAAGGACCTTGAGCCTCATTGTAACTCAGTTCAAAGCCATTTGGCCACCACTTCTCTTCTCAGAGATAAGCTACCATCACCCGAGCTAGTCTCATTTCCATTCTATTTGTAAGCATATTCCATTATTTGATATTAATGAAAGATAGTGTTATTTCTATTGCATCTCTATATTTATGGTTATATCTATAATTTTTTGCGTTCCTATTTAAATTCGGATCAGTGGTATCAAAGAAGTCTTCTATTTCTTTATTTTTCTTTGCATGTCCCCAACGAGGTCGAGATATAAGGAGTTAGGGCTCAAACTAGTTGAACCCTTGCAAGACCAGCCTTGAAAGTCCTGACTGCCTCCCATGGGGGAAAAAGAAATACAAGGGAGCAGGAGATCCTATCAAGATATTGCTCGAGGAGGCCCTCGAGAAACAGAGGAACGCGATGATGGATAACGTTTCCTAGATCCTTCAACAGTTTCCCACCGTCGATGCATCCACATCCAACAACCATTTTGGAGGCTCCACACCTTTTAAGGTATAAGTAAACTTTGAAATTCTCGTATTTGAGGGCTAAATAGATGCAAACACAGTAGATAAATGGTTGAATCTACTTGAAGGATATTTTTCTGTTCATGATTTTCTAGCCAAGAAAAGATTACTTTTAGTCTTCTCAAAGCCACCCCCCATGTCAAGGACTGGTGGGAAACATATTGTGAGCAGAAGGATGAAAGGATGACCTCATTGATTTTAGCTACTCCCACTTGGAATTCATTCCAGGATGCCATCAAGGAGTAGTACTACCCTGTTGAGAGCTACGAGGACAAATACATAAAGTGGACCATGCTGCGGCAGGGAAGGGACCAAGATGTGCCAGAGTTTACAATTTGTTTTCATATCCTTTGCACGAAGTTGGGTATCAAGGATTATGAGAAACATTTGGTACTCAAGTACCACGGCTGTCTACATAGATACGTCCAAGACAAGATGGAGTTCCTAGACATATCCTGGTTCAACACAGTGTACCTATACGCCATAAAGATCGAGAATAAGTTTAAACAGAAGAAGCAAGAATGTGGATTTGCCAATCTGAAGCAAGGGAAAGGTGCCCCCAAACCGCAGAACAAAGGACAAATCTAGAGCGGGATATCCCAAGACAACCCACCAAGGCCGCAAGAAAAGGACAACACTGTGAAGCCGAACAAGGACACAGGAAAGTGGTGTGAGTTCCATAAGAGCTCCAACCACAAAACAAGTGAGTGGTGGGCCATGCAGTCACTAGTGGCCGAAATGAAGGCTTCAGAATCAGTTGCATGTTCCGACTCTAAGTCGGAACCCGAGAAGGGGAATGACAAAAGGAAATAGATTATTGATGAGTATCCCAATGTCACCATCACCACCACAAAGATCTATAAGGAGGAACTCAAAGATCCATAGGAGGGGGAGCGTCTCTTCCACTCCCAAATATGGGTAAAGGGTTTCCCATTACAGTTCATTGTTGACAACGGGAGCCAAAAGAACCTCATTTCAACAAATTTCATGAATTGAATGGGCTTACCGACCACATCATGCCCACAATTGTACACGATAGGGTGGCTTCACCATGGACGGGGTTTGTGTGTGAGCCAACAATGTCGCCTTCTGTACAACATCAAGCCCTTCACAGATGATGTATTATGTGATGTTTCTCCCCTTGATGTTTGTGATGTATTATTAGGCCAACCATACTAGTGGAAGTGAAATGTTGTGTATGAGTCAAGCCATCATGCTATTATTGTTGCATTGGGAAATAAGTTGTACCGGATACCGAAGGTAGCACTTCCTATCACCATCTCTCTGGTTACTGCAAAACAATGCAGTAAGCTCATTTCAAAAACCAGGAAATTTGTTTTCCTGATGATATGCCCTCCAAGGAAAGAATAAGATGGTGGCCATGACCTCCAGACAGGTCCCCTCCGCACGAAAACAATAGATGGACAAGGTTGTGGAGGAGTACAAGGACATCTCACCTCCCCCGCAGGGGTGCCTCTGCACTGCTAGGTCAAACACTCCATTGATTTGACCCGAGGTGTGTTGTTGCCCATTGGACCAATTTATCAGTGCTCCGTTTTGGAGAATGATGAAATCAAGAGGAAAATTCAGGAGTGGCTACAGAAAGGTCACACTTGGTTGATTTCATCGCCCTGTGTGTTGTGGGGAAAAGTATCCGATGCGGATGACCCTATCCCTACTCTAAAGGTGACAGTCTTTAGCAACAACTGAAAGTAAAGCTTTGATGATTTCCTTTATGAAAGTACAGAGAGATGAAAAGAAGGTCAACCAACCTGGTGTCTTTCGCTTAGTCGATCCTTGTCCTCTCTCTTTTGTCTCTTGTCCCCAGCTCCTTGCTCTCTTTGCCGGTCCAGCTACACACAGATCCTGCACAAAACAAGAGAGGAAACTACAAGATACATGTACTCATAACTGAAGCATGGATTAGGGTGAATCAAATATACATGTAAATACAATACATCAATGCAATACAAGTATATAGGAGAACATGCAAAACTTTATTGATAGAAGTAACAGGGTTCTGAGAAGGTTACAACCAATGATGGCTCCAATCCAGCAACACCTCCCCAGCAGCAAGAACTCTCTTCTTCACCTCTAGTAAAACAATCACCCAATAGCTCTAACTGTAATCCAACAGCACCTCCTTGCTTAACACAAAATTCCAGCCCCCTTAGACCTCATAGAAGAGCTCTATATATAGGAGAGAAGAAGAGAGGATGAGTCAGCTTGAGACTGACATGAAGCTGCCTTGTGTCCTCTCCCTCTTCAGTTCATCTTCAGTTCTTGAGTCCACTTGGAGATCCTTGTTTACACATGGTGATCAAGTACCTCTTACTCATCACAGGGCGAATCTTATGAACCAAGTGTCAGTTTGGAAGCTTCCTGGGCAGTTGACACCTTGCAGGATGACTGTGCCACTTGGCCAATCTCGCCCAGCGCAGGTAGCCTTCATTACTTTTGACTTCCAGCGCAGGTACAAGGAGGGACAGTTGCATTCCAGCGCAGAAACTCAGTGGAGCAGCTGACATGATCCAAAATAAGCCTGTTTTGAAGTGTTTTCAGGTGGAGAACTGATTGGAAGTGCTGTTGTTTGATGACCTTGTTCTTTTAGGGGTAAGAACAACATGTTTAGGGACTGAGGATCCCTATAATTATTGACATTCCATGCTCCTTGACGCGAGGCACAAAAATGTCTATAACAGTTGCCCCCTAAAGTATGAGGCCGTTTATCGGGTGAAATGCTTTAGCTAGAGGGTCCGAAGTTCGTTCCAGTGCTGAGGAGAGTGCCCTGTAATACAATACAATACAATACAATACATTATTTTTCATTCAACTTTCATGATCTAGCTGAGGCGAGCATTCCCATGCTCAGCTTTTATAAATACATTTTGGTACATATGACAGACGATCGTCTGAAGGTAGACTGATAATTTTTTGCTGAAATTATCATCCTTTGAATAGGATGATCATCTGCTGCAATGATGTACATGGCAAATGCTTTTATATTTCCTGAATATATATCGCATCCCGGATGGATGAAACTAGATCCGGGGTCTTCAAACTCGTTCGATCTTCACTCTAAGTACAAGTCGATCCATGTGAGAATTGCGCTGAAGTCGAACATGGAAAGACATCGCTTGATTACCGGTCAATAATGAAAACCGTTAACAAGCGCGAGAGGAATCACCAATAATGACGATGACCCTCAAGGTACTGCAGTACAATTCACGTGGCGTGAATAAAGGACTTGGCGTCGAACGCCACGCAAAATCTTCTGGTCGAAGGTCATTGATGTATACCTGTCGCCGGAAGTGAGAAACTTGCCATTGAGGCATGCAAGCTTCAAAGTACTGATGGGGGTGTTCCTAGATCAACTTCTTGGATAATGAGCTGAAGTCGACAAGAAGTGATCCATCAAGGGAGGGCCTTAATGAATCCCACATCAATGACACGGAACGGAGCTAATGATTTTAGTGGAGGCGAAAACAAACTGTGAAATATGATTCAGGGTGGCGATCATGAATGGATGAAGGATAATGTATGGTAGTGGATGGGACACGGTTGACACTTTCAGAATGACCCCTCTTGAACATATAACGACACTGATGCGATGGATCGGTAGCATTACCCCAAATGTGGATGGTGTGGCGAGGACCATGGTGATGAGACCGGTGAATGAAACAACCCAACCCGATGTGGTACGGAGGAAAAGTGTCATGTTCAAGAGTGACTTGCTACCTTTAAACTTTGAATGTTCTCCCAATTTTTCCCCAGTCATTTCTGACCAGTACCTCTTTATTTTTGTCAAGCTTGAGGAGGATAACATATGCTTGTTCTATAACCTGCCCTTCGGGCAAGCCCATCGCTATGATTTAATGAGCCTAGCGATAGGGAAACTCGTTCTCGTCTAAAGACAAGTTTGTCGCTATTTAATCATTTTAACGAGTCTAACGACAATGAAAACTCGGTCCTTTTCATTTTTAGAGAGTCTGAAAAGGTACAGAAAGTCAACTCCATAATTCCTTTTTCGTCATCTAATCCCTTAAGTCCGAAAAAGTATAAAACAATACAGAAGGGATGGCTGTTCGGTACTTTTACGAGCCGAACAAGACAAGCGCTCGATCTTTTTGTGCAATAATCCCTCAGGTCCAAAAAGATTAAAATCTAGAGGAGGGATAGCTTTCGGTCGTTTAACGAGCTAGAAGGCCAAAAAACTCGGCAAACTTTTCATATTTTACGAGTCAGTGAAAAGAGCTCAAAGAAGACTCGTCTTTTGAGGAACGAGTGATAAACAAGGATAGCAACTGATTCCAGGTACAAATTGGAATTTTCCAATCACGGTAGTGTCACAAGGATGGCTAGGTGAAATCACTCTTCGCAGCCGTTCCTCAAAATAGGTAAACACACATATGGGGGTGAACGATCGGCCAAATGAAATGGAGGTGATGGATGAAAACACGACCAAGGCTTTTAAGGCTAATAAATTTACGATCGCAATGGTTATTTACCGAGATAGGTTCATTTTTTAATGAGCTTGAACTTTGGCGGAAAAACTCTGCTCACACTTTTCTATTTTTTAACGAGCATAAATTCCGTGGTAAAACTGCTCGATTCATGGTCAAATTTAATTTTTTACTTTTACTAGCTTTTCTCTTTTCAAATGTAGTACTTCATCTTCAATTGCTGCAACAAATTTTGTTAGAAATGGACAATATTTGCATGAAAACGAGATTATTACCCTAATATTTAACTTTAAACTGTGTAAAAAGTCATAAAAGGGGTTTTTACCTCTCATTTACCATTTCATTTGCATTTTGCTTGTTGGAGCTCTGGAGGTGCCTCTTCTTCCTTGATTTTCACCAGCTGATTCCGGGAGATTCTGTGGACGATTTTCAGCGCCGTTTGGACCAGGTAGGAGCTAAACCTTAGCCCTTCACTTTCATGGTTTCCTTTTTCAGTTTCATGCATGTTTTTCATAGTTTCTGGGCCCCAGGGGTTTCATTAGGGCGCCCTGGCATCAGCGCAGGTTCCCCTTTCGAAATCTGCGCTGTATTTCAGGCAGCCTTAAGGCAGACTGAGTTCCAGAGCAGGGGGAAGACCCTCTGCCTGCGCTGGGCCTAAAAAGGCTGATTTTGCATGAGTTTTTTGATGATTTTTCGCCAGATTTTCATCAAAATCAGGAACTTACTCCTTCTCTTGTTTGATTGTAGGGAACTTTGGACAAAATGTCCCTTACATGGCGAGAACGAGAACACGAAGCAGAGGACATGGTTGCACTCCATGACCCAGTCACGGTGAACGTGCTTCGGAACTGTGGCCTGCTGAAGTTCTTCCGTATCTCTAGCATGAGAGCACAGATTTCTTTACTGCAGTATATGCTTGATGCTTGGGATCCTGTTAACCAAGTTTTCCAGATTAGGGGGAAGTCTTTCCCCTTGACCATAGAGGACATGTACTTCTTGACTGGGTTGTCAAGGCAAGGTGCTCCCATTTCTTTGTCAGGTACGGCTCGAGGGACTACTTCCACCAGAGACTATATTCGTCAGTATTGCCGGGAAGGTTCACAGCCGAGCAAAGACGGCAAGATCAATATCCGTGACATTACTGACAGGTCTCTCAGATCCATTCTGTTTACTATTGGTAGGATGGCCGGTAGCGCAGCTTTACATGTTGCCAACAGATCTTATATGCAGCACGCCTTGGAGTGTCTCCAACCGAAAGTGTTTAACTGGTGTGATGCAGTACTTATCCAGATGAAAAGTCAATTGACCAAGGTAAAGGACGGGGGGCTGAAGAACTTTGGATTTGGTTCTATTCTGACTGCCTTTGTCTTGGAGAAAATCCCATTGATGCAACCTCAGTACATCTTGCTTGATGTGCCTTCTTCGACCGAGCCACGCATGCAGAGGTGGGTTGACCATATGTCCCGGCATGCTGGTCAACCTCATATTACATTCACTGAGTCCTTCTTTAGGTGGTTCGAGCGTCAGGAGATGGCATTTTCTGAGTATCCATATGTGGGTATGGACTACCGAGGTGATCCGGACTTGGTGCTTCCGGATGGCGAGCAATGGGGCGCTATTTGTAAAATCTCTGACCATATCACTGTTTATTGTTTTCATTCATGATGTTTACTGTTCAAAACTGATCAAACTCTTGGGTGCATGCAGATGTCGGTCCTGTTCGTCCAGTAGCTCGTCCACGATCGCCAGTTGCTGCCCCAGCAGCAGAGCCTGCTAGGAGAGTTGTTATTCGCGACCTTGGTGATACTGAGATACTTGCAGCTGTGCAGGAGCAGGTTGAGAGCCTTACTCGTGGCCTTCCGGATGTACAGATTGACGAGTTACCTTTACAGTTGCAGCGACACACCATCGGTGTGCCTAGACGATGGACTCGTCTCTTGCGCATGATCGCACAGACCGTGACGTACTTTCATGAGCACCACTAGGCTAGGGTGCCCCCCAGCATCTTTTTTGAGTTCTAGGTCATATGACCAATTTTGTTTTGATTACAGCACATTATGTACAAACTATAAACAGCTTTATATATTTTGATTTTCGGAGTTTATTTCAGTTTATTTGTGATCCACTTACATAGCACCGATGTATCTCTTTTTATATATGTTGTAAATGTCTATCTAATACATAGTTTTCTAATGAATCTGTTAATGTGTTCAAGTTTCTGGAAATATGTTGGTATTGAATTGAATCAAACTCTCTTTCCAAAATCTTAACTCTTAGAAACATACGATAAATAGCTGGATTGCGGACTGAATATATACCAGTGAGTTGTAGTATCACAAGTTGTGAGTCTAGCCTAACAATTAGTCGGCGTATACCATGAGCGATGGTATCAGAGAGGAGTTCGATCAACGCACTATACTCAGCGATATTGTTTGTTGACCGTCCAATACACACACCTCTGAAACTCACTAACTCGCCGCTTGGATCAAAAATGGCCCAGGCAGCGGAGGACAAATTCCGCGTACTACGACTCGCTCCGTCAGCATATCCCACATATGTATCAGAATAATTCGACATCTGCAACAAACGAGAAGGGTGGATTACTACCGAAACAAACATTTTAGCGAAAACAAAATACAACAAAAGCACTCAGGTTACTATTTAGGCATAGTAACGCTTGAGGAACAACCCGTTACGGGGTTGCGCCAGTGGTATTCCGTCATAATCCATCAACTCGTAGGCTCCTTTTGCTAACACCCTTTTAACAATATAGGGACCCATCCATAAGGACTGAAATTTTCCTGCTCCTAATTTATCGGATTCTTGGTCGTAAAGCAAAACCAAGTCACCCTCAGAGAAGTTGCGCGGTTTGACATTTTTGTCAAACTGTGCTTTGACTCGTTTCTTATGAGCCTCGTTTGCCAAAGCAGCATCACGACGGTTTTCATCCAACTGGATCAATTCCAGGAAACGAGCCTCTTCTTCTGAGGTTCCGGGGAGGAGGTCAATTGCGAGTTTAAGAGACGAAATTTCGCACTGGATCGGTAAGACTGCCTCTAGGCCATACACCAATTGGAATGGTGTGAATCCAGTGGCGTTCTTTACCGAGGTTCGGTAAGCCCATAATGCTGAGTACAGGATTAGATGCCATCTTCTTTTGTGAACCCCTATCATCTTTTGCAACATACGCTTCAGGACCTTGTTGATTGCTTCAACTTGTCCGTTGGCTTGTGGATAATATGGGGTAGAGCTGTCGTGCGATAGCCCTAGTTTGGCAGCTAACTCAACCATCATGTGATTGCGAAAATGCGATCCATGATCTGTCACTATAGCTTGCGGAACGCCGAACCTGGCGACTACATGATTGAAAAAGAAAAGGGCAGCTGTTTCACCAGTGTTATCCAATGTAGGCATCGCCTCGGCCCATTTGGTAAAATAGTCAACAACGACTATAATATACCCATGCCCCCCGGTCGAGGTGGGGTTACATTGCATGAAATCGATGCCCCACTTGGCGAAGGGCCCAACAGCAACTATCGGCTGTAAGGGTGCGGGCGGTCTTCTGGTTTTGCTATCAAAGATCTGACATGCATGGCAACTTCTGACAGCTATTATGCAATCTTTAAACATAGTTGGCCAGAAGTATCCTGCTCGTAAGATTCTTTGTGCTGTTGCATATCCAGATTGATGCCCCCCGCACGCGCCTGAATGACAATCATTCAGGGCTTTTTCGGCCTCCTCATGGGTAAGGCACCTCCTCAGAACCGTATCGACACCACGACGGTAAAGTGTATCACCGACGATCATGTAGTCTTTTGATTGGTATCGTATACGTTTCCGTTCTGAGTGTGAGGTATTAGACCTGAATTTTTGGGTTTGGAGATAAACAATGATGTCTCCATACCACTCATCGCTTACTGATATCAGAAACAAATTTTCATCCACGATTGACTCTTCTGATGTTTCATCGTTGGACGATGATGGGAGATCGCATAATAATTCCGCGAAAACTAGGGCTTTCTTCGATTTGGATTTTACAAAATCTAAATCAAACTCTTGAAGGATGGCTATCCATTTTGAATATTTTCCCCCAAGCAACTGTCGCGACAGTATATACATCATGGGATTGCAATCTGACAGAACGGTAGTTTTCCTAAAGAGGACATAATGTCGAAATCTTTGAATCGCTTGAACAGCAGCAAGCGCTAGTTTTTCAACATAGGAATATTTACTTTCTGTATCATTTAAGTTTTTACTTAAATAATAAATAGGATGTTCAATTCCATCGACTTCTTGCACTAAGACCATCGCAATGGTCGTATCTGCTGCAGCTAGATACAGGTTAAAATCTCTTTGATAGTCCGGGGCGTACATTAATGATGCTCTTACTAGACAATCTTTCAGAGCGTCAAAGGAAGCTTGCGCAACCTGGTCCCAGACAAAAGGTACATCCTTTTTCAAAAGACGAGTATAACCTTTGGCAAGTTCTGCGTAATTTGGAATGAACCTCCTCAGAAAGTTTGCTTTCCCTTGGAGTTTCTGAATCTGAAGCAAATTTGAAGGTGGAGGCAAATTAATGATTGCCTGAACCTTACAGGGGTCGAGACGAATCCCATCCTTAGAGACAACAAAGCCAAGTAAACGACCAGAACCGACGCAAAACACACATTTGTGCGGATTGAGTCTTATCTTATAATGTCGGCAACGTAGAAATATCGCTCTCAAATGCCGCGGATGATCAGTCCGCTTCCGCGAATGAGCCAGAAGATCGTCGAGGTAAGGTTGAACAATGTTCTTGATGTCATGGAAGGCATAATTCATTGCCCTCTGAAATGTCACCCTTGCGTTCTTTAAACCAAAGGGTAATTTTCGATAAGCGAATGTGCCCCACGGACAGATGAATGCAGTCTTAGACTGGTCCTGTGGGCGGATATTTATTTGATTATACCCGGAAAATCCATCCATAAAGGAAAAGATTTCACATCCGGCGCATTCATCAATTATCTGGTCGATGAAGGGTGTAGGTAACTCTGTTCCAGTTTCGTACCTTATAGGTAACTGAAAGTGTGTTAAGAAAGTCGTGGCTAGGGAACTAAAATTGTCGAAAGAGGCTCTAGGTAATTCAATATACCATTTGGCCGCCGGACCAGTCAATGTCCTCTGGAAAAGACGAAGCCTTATCGAATCATCATTCAAGGTATTCGACGAACACCACAGATGGAATTTCATCACATGATTCGACGGGTCTTCGCCCGGATTTCCATTGAATTTAGGAATGTCCGAAGGAAGTTTGTGAGGAATCGCTGGCCACCAATGGGCATAGGCGATTGGATCGTTCGTTAATCGATGTAAATCTGGTAATTCTAAGGTCGCCACGAATGGCAACTGCTGATTCAGGTTTGGCGAGGCGTACCCAGGATACGATGGAATCGCCTGAGCAGTAGGCCTTTGCACACCAGCATAATGCAACTGATGTTGATATGACTGATATGGTTGGTGGGCTTGGCCACTGTAAAGTGGTTGATTTAACCCGTTCTGAATATAGGGTTGCCCACTATTCGCAAAGATCTGTTGCTCAGATCCTTGGTACACCTGTTGAAACTGAGGTTGTTGGTATTGCACCATCCATGGTTGTGAAGCCATGTTTTGCTGTGCGACACTAACCGACGGACCAAGATGCGGGGTTGTGGTCCCCGTTTGTATCTGTGTCATCCCGGCAGTTGGCGATTGTGGTTGTGTTGCAGGGTCAATAGGCCGTTGCATTACAACTTGGGGTTGACATACAACAGGCATCGATTGAACTTGCGACACGGTTACAATTGCTGGCATCGTCGGGATACTAGACATAGGTACAGATTGTTGCATAGAATATACAACTCTCGGTTGTTGGGGTAACATAGGTACCCAACCACTCGTCGTTACTTCAGTCAAACCTGAATGTGGTTGAAAACTGCCGTATGGGTATCCTCCCGGAAGAGGAAGTGAAAGGGCATATTGCCCCCCATACGGTAACAATCCGGAGCTCAAGGGCATAGATGGCCTTTGAGGACTGGATGGCCCAAAATGATTCCCAAAGGGATCAATTTGTCTAGTTTCAACATAAGAATTACCGGGTATTATACCGGAAGAACAAACTGGAACAGACCAAGTTGTCATAATAGTCCCTGGGTGGACTCCTTCTAGCTGATGAGAGCTAGTCGGGACGGCTGGTATGCCGGCAAACATCGTTGGATTGGCAGCAGGAACTTCTGCTGTCGCTGTGTCGTTTGGCACAGTTCTAGATGTCGACGGTTGTTCAGACATTTTAAGTCTATCCAATAAACTTCCTAACGATTCTTCAGGAACTTCCAGTGGCGATGGACAAACTTCTGATGCAGAAGGAAAAAGAGTGGTACCTACTCCAAAATGAATTGGAGTATTTGCTTGCTGGTCCTCTACGATTTCCTCTATTGCAATCAGACCAGGAGGAAGAGGCAGACCGTCAGGTCCGTAATAAATTTCTGGTGCCGAAGAAGGGGTTGCTTCGACAGCGACAGTTGTTTGAACAACAAGACTCTGTGGACCGGTTTCAGATGGAACTGGTTCAGTTATGCAAGTACTTGTTTTCAGACTAGGATCAGTACAACTGTCCTTCTGTTGCTGTTGAACTTCTTCAATAGAGGCAGGGATTCCAGAAATATTGGGAGTGACCAGAATCTCAGATGTTGTTGGAACTTCCGTTCTAACTTTAAAAGGAGATTTTGACCTGGTCAAGCGAGTTCGCTTCGTCCGTACTACTCTCGGTTCCGGAGACAAAGGTGGTTGACTCGCAAGCCTCCCTGAACGACGGGGTTTTAATTGACTTTCCTCCATGGTTGCGGATTACTTGATCAACTAAAATACAAAAAGGGGAATTATGTTTCCGTATTGAATGAATTTTATTAGACGCTTTTAGACACAACTTTGCTTTTTCATGTTTTAAGAGTCGAGAAAAAGCTAAAGATGACTCTAGTCGCCTTCGATGTATTAACGAGCCCGAAGTGACAAATGCTCGGTTGGACCTTTTCAGTTATAGAGTTTGAAAAGGGCCAAAAGAAACTGCTCTGGAGATCTAGGCAGAGGGTGTGCCAAACCTTTCGCGAAACCACAGAATATGTTTTACGGTACGGGTGGTCGATCTTCGTGAATGCTGTGTTCACTGCATCGCGATCAGTAGGGCGGTCGACACGGCTTCCTAAGGATAAAGGATAATTGCCTATAGGGGTCTCCCAATATACGCGACGGTACGCGGGAGCTCAAGTCCGTATTAGTGCTATCGTCCCTCAAGAGGAATCACCCACCTTCGTAGAGATCGACAGTCACTACGTTTAACGACGCCGGAACACGTCTCTACCTAGACCTCTATTGTGAGCGTTATGTTACAATGCGTTTTTAGATTCATTCAATATATTTTAAGTTGATCTTGTTTATCAGTTTGTCTTTCAGGATCACCACGAGATGTATTGGTACAAATTCCTAAATGCAGCTAAAATGATAAGCAAGCTTTCACAATCTTTTTAGCTTTGAAAATCCTAACTACTGAGGGGAGAGAAAAACAATATCTTTCCACACAGAGCACCAAGCACAAAATAATGCACTTTCTCCTAGATCAGACACCCAAACTTATCAAAATGCAAATACAAGATGCATGTATTTCTTTTCTTTTCCTTTAATGTTGATGTAGACAAAAGGAAAACTGTTGTATGACTTTCGAATTCAATTTGAAGCGTAAACAAACCAGTTTTTTCTAAAATGAAAAGACGCTTTACAGGTACTTGTTTCAACACTAAAAATATATGAATTCAAACCATAAAGTGAAAAACAAACAAACTCAAACAGCCATGAACAGTAATAAAACTAGCTCATAAGATCACAAAGACACTTTTACAGTTCAGGATCTAAGAGGCCACAGCTATACTGGTTCGCTTTTCACAATGGGAAACTGTAACTGAAACAAGAAATACTGAAAGAACATTCACAGTTTCATCACACAACTGAGGCGGAATAATGTCAAGGAGAATGGTCTACAGCAAGTACAATGACCAGCAAGCAATCAGCAAAAAACAAGTGAAAACAGGGCCAAGACACAAAGGGAAAGCTGAGCAAGACAATGGCTAACTGGACCAGCGCAGGTTCTAGTCTGCCAATTTGACTCTCAGCGCAGTTCCCGAAGGGAGCACCTGCGCTGTAATGCAGGCTGCCTGTGGACAGCCTGCACTGACTCACGAGAGTTTCGTCTACAAAGAATTCCGGGTCATAAAAAGCTAAAAAATGCACTGTTTTTGCTGAAATAAAAAGCTATAGGTCAAGTACAGGCTAAGGGATGATCAAGAGGATGAAGATCTATCACAAAGAGTAAAGAGTCTTTTGTAGATAAGCTCTTCAAATCTTGAATTTGCTCAGCAAATGAGCAAGAGTAGCAGTCCCTCTACTTCGCTTTTGATATAGTCAAAAGCTTTTCGATTTGGTACTCTTTTCTTCAAGAAATGAATAGCAAAATACTACAAACACCAACAAGATACTAGGCTCCCCAGCGGAGTCGCCAGTTTGTTGTGGGGAAAAGTATTCGATGCGGATGACCCTATCCCTACTCTAAAGGTGACAGTCTTTAGCAACAACTGAAAGTAAAGCTTTGATGATTTCCTTTATGAAAGTACAGAGAGATGAAAAGAAGGTCAACCAACCTGGTGTCTTTCGCTTAGTCGATCCTTGTCCTCTCTCTTTTGTCTCTTGTCCCCAGCTCCTTGCTCTCTTTGCCGGTCCAGCTACACACAGATCCTGCACAAAACAAGAGAGGAAACTACAAGATACATGTACTCATAACTGAAGCATGGATTAGGGTGAATCAAATATACATGTAAATACAATACATCAATGCAATACAAGTATATAGGAGAACATGCAAAACTTTATTGATAGAAGTAACAGGGTTCTGAGAAGGTTACAACCAATGATGGCTCCAATCCAGCAGCACCTCCCCAGCAGCAAGAACTCTCTTCTTCACCTCTAGTAAAACAATCACCCAATAGCTCTAACTGTAATCCAACAGCACCTCCTTGCTTAACACAAAATTCCAGCCCCCTTAGACCTCATAGAAGAGCTCTATATATAGGAGAGAAGAAGAGAGGATGAGTCAGCTTGAGACTGACATGAAGCTGCCTTGTGTCCTCTCCCTCTTCAGTTCATCTTTAGTTCTTGAGTCCACTTGGAGATTCTTGGTTACACATGGTGATCAAGTACCTCTTACTCATCACAGGGCGAATCTTATGAACCAAGTGTCAGTTTGGAAGCTTCCTGGGCAGTTGACACCTTGCAGGATGACTGTGCCACTTGGCCAATCTCGCCCAGCGCAGGTAGCCTTCATTACTTTTGACTTCCAGCGCAGGTACAAGGAGGGACAGTTGCATTCCAGCGCAGAAACTCAGTGGAGCAGCTGACATGATCCAAAATAAGCCTGTTTTGAAGTGTTTTCAGGTGGAGAACTGATTGGAAGTGCTGTTGTTTGATGACCTTGTTCTTTTAGGGGTAAGAACAACATGTTTAGGGACTGAGGATCCCTATAATTATTGACATTCCATGCTCCTTGACGCGAGGCACAAAAATGTCTATAACACTGTGGGAGCTCGATCATGTTGGTACAAAAGAAGGATGGGACTTGGAGACTTGGTATTGACTATCGAGTGCTGAATAAGATCATTGTTCGGAATAGGTACCCGATCCCGTGGATTGATGACCTTCTGGACCAACTCAAGGGGGGGAATATTTAAGCAAGATCGACTTGAAGTCTAGATATCACCAAGTACCAATCAAACCCTCTGATGTGTGGAAGACTGCCTTCAAATCCAAGGAGGGCCTTTTCGAATGGTTGGTTATGCCTTTCGAGTTGACGAATGCGCCTGTAACCTTCATGAGGCTTATGAATGACATCTTGTGGCCATTCACTAAGTCATTTGTAGTGGTATACTTGGATGACATCCTGATCTTCAGCCAGAGTTGGGAAGAGCACCTCTACCACATTCGATAGGTTCTTCAAACACTACGGCAACGCAACCTGTGTGCAAATTTGGAGAAATGCACTTTTGGCATGACATAGGTTTAGTATCTGTGATACATTATTGATGAATGGGGGGTGCATGTGGATCCAGCCAAGATCCAAGTCATTTGGGATTGGCCAGCCCCAACCACTCTGACGAAGCTCCGCAACTTTCTAGGTCTTGCCAATTTCTACCACAGGTTTGTGTTGGGGTTCTCTCATATCACTTGGCCCTTGAGTCAAGTCACAAAAGGAGGAGCAAAAGAAAAATTCTTTTGGTATGAATCTCAACAGAAGGCATTCGTAGAGTTGAAACATTGCCTCTGCTCGGCACTAATTCTCACATTACCAGACTTGCAACAACCATTTGAGATCGAGATAGATGCCTCTGACTATGCTATTGGGGCAATCCTCACTCAACATGGGCATCTAGTGGCATATCACAGTGAGACACTTTCAAACACAGTTTGGAAGTATTCCACTTATGAAAAAGAGATGTATTCCATTGTGCAGGCCTACCGACTATTATCACTCATATATTTCTTTTGAAGTTAATGAAGAAAGAAAAGTCAAAGGTAACCACAAACCACTTTTGGAGATCAGGGCCTAGCCTTCCTGATGCTCAGAGAGGGTTCTCTCTTTATAATTGAACTTTGTTCTAGTTAAGATGATTTTATGCTAGTTATTGCTTGCACTTGGGTTTTGTTTTGAAATTGGGTGGTGGGATCACTTTACTTAGATGAAAAGAGGTTTTCTTCTACCATTGGGCTATGGAGTCTAATGCCAAACAAATAATAATGGATTCAATTCTAAAAACAGTGTCTACAGGGAGAGATAGATGAGTTACTGCAGATCTCAAAGGCTAAATGGTGGAATGGTTTCAAATCAGATCTAGGCAGAAATTAAGGATTCCCTAGGCCGGACTTTGGAAGGAATGAAAGAAGTCAATCGGGATGGGAGAGCAATCAAGGGTTCTCAAATCTGGGTATCAGAGGAAAACATGCAAATGACTAATTGTGCAAAACAGAGTGTAATTAAACAAATTCTGAGTGATATTTCCAGTTAATTCATTCAAATTTAGAACACATTTAAGATTATGAAATACATAAGGAGGTAACATAATCACACAAAGAAAGTACTTCACTGCAAATGGCTCGTCTCATGAATCCTGTCTTTGAACATGAGGATAACATTGCATCAGAAGAAATAATTGTCACTGAGGTAATGGGACAAAAAGGTAAAGAACTAGCTACATCAAGGAAAACACAACAGCTCTCAACATCCAACACACAGTTGATAGATAGATAGCCGAGTATGGAGATTTCTTCCTATGTTAGGCCAGCTAACAAGGAAAAGGAAATCAAAGACAAATTTCAAGAAATCAAATGAGGAACGAGAGACTGAAGGCAGAGACATATGCCCAATATCTCAAGCTCACACTGCCAAACCAGACTATATTGATGTCAACATTTGACATCAAAGAAGGAAAAATGCAGGTCTCATTCTTGCAGCCCAATGTACAACAGCCAAAGACCTCAGCAGACTACAAGAATATAAATTTTGAGGTCTTGGTCAGGGATGTTCATCCCATTTATCAGATATAATTTCACAAGTAGGCTGGAGAAATGATCTACTCCACCCTCACAGTAAAGGCCATGGCTACTTACAAGTTGCAGGATTCATTAGACAATATAACAGCTCAATTCAAGCTCGAGAGCGCCTCTTCACAAGCTAAAGACACCAAGATCAATTCCTTGGAGGACTTGGTTATTGAACTGGGCCATGACCCAAGTGATGTAAAGGCCACAGAGAAACTGATTAAAAAGAAGAATGAGGACATGCAACCCTCAAGAAACAGCTCAAGTTGCCTCATTTGCAACACCCACAGAGAAAAGAAGTCCTAGAAAGCCAGACCAATCATGAGGAGATGATGGACTTGGTGTTTCAACTGAATGACCAGTTAAATGAGATGAAGAAGGAGTTGGATAGCTTGATCCAACTCAAAAAAGCTACCATTGTTGATGCTCCTGCAATTTTCATTCCAACAGTGACCACAACTGTACTCTCTACTCTGGCAGCAGCATTAGCTCCCATTGCTCCAATGGCCACTACACTCTCAACATTTACACATACTACATCAACAACAGAATCAACAATAACAACCTTTGCAAGTGAAGAAGCAAACTAACTAGTCAAAGCAATGGAAGAAATGTCCATTCAGACTAATGAGATGAACAAACTGAAGGAGAAATTCAAACGCCTTGAGACAAATTTCAAGCTTGCGCAGATCATGCATAAAGAAGAACCACAAAAGGATGCAAGGATGAATTAAAGGATTAAAAGCTTAGAGAAAGAACTGACATTGATTGAGCCTATAGGTAAGGCTAAAGAGCAACTATGGGCCAATATCATTACCTCTATCAATGATATTTGGTCATCCATCCATGTCATATTTGAGCAGATAGATTTAATAAAGGAGGCTACAAAAGCCATTGAAAGGGTTAATCAGAACTTGCAGATATGCTAGAGAAAGCAGCAAGAATCATCCACTTCCTCAACTCCGAGAATAAGTATGAGCTACAAGAGCTTGAGATACCTGACAAGATGGGTACAATTTTGGAAGTCAGAAGAGTCCTCACCAAGAGGAATTTGATGTTGATTTTAGAAGATAAGTGTTAGAACATGCAACTAGCCATTGACAGATTCATGGCTAAGTTTGAACTTTTGAAGGAAAGGGGATTACCTAATCCCTTAGTAATAAATGACAAGTTAATGACATAGGCAGATTACAACAAGAAGATCAAGGAAGTGGCCAAAGAACGGGTAATCACTTCATCCATGAAGGGCATGCCAACAAGCAAAGTGTTGTACCAAACGTTTGAAAACTTGTTTTACCTCTAGCATGAGGTAAAACACCTGTTTATTAATAGGCCCACTTTTGCCAAATATACAGAGGTAGATGAGATATACAGAAAAATGATCAATATCCAATTACCAAATGAAGAAAGATGGGGAAAATCTATATAATTTACTGTAGTAAAAGGATAGTAAATTATAAATCTATAGTAAAATGCGAAACATCAAGGTAAAAGGATATTGATAGGTCAGCAGGGTTAAAGTGTATCAAATGAAAGAGTATCAGGTGAAAGGTTAAAGTAAAACAGAACATCTAGCATGAAGACCAAACATCCAAGTAACATAAAGGACAAAAGATCAAAGAGAAAATCCAACATAACCTTAATAATAGGGACAACAAGAAGCAGTTCAATAGCTGTCCCTAACTTCTTGCAAGAAGATATTTCTTTTTTCCTAGATTAGTTCTGAAAGAAGTTTCAGATGTTTTGTAATTCCTTTCGTATAAATACTTCAAAATTCGAAGTATTAGGGTGGATTATTTTACATTTGTAGATTTGTTTTGATCTTGAACCTAAGGGTGATTGTACCATTTTTAACTCAACGAACTGGAGGAAGTAATAAAAGCATTTCACTACAGGATTCATGAGATGATCCATTTGCAGTGAAGTACTTTATTTGTGTGATTTTCTTACCCTCTTATGTGTTTCATAATCTTAAATGTGTTCTAAATTTGAATGAATTAACTAGAAATATCACTCCGAATTTGTTTAATTACACTCTGTTTTGCACAATTACTCATTTTCATGTTTTCCTCTGATACCCGGATTTGAGAACCCTTAATTGCTCTCCCATCCTGGTTGACTTCTTTCATTCCTTACAAATTCCGGCCTAAGGAATCCTTAATTGCTTCCTGTATCCAATTTGAAACCATTCCACCATTTAGGCTTTGAGATCTGTAGTAACTCATCTATCTTGCCCTGTAGACACTATTTTTAGAACTAAATCCAGTCTTGTTTGTCTGACATTAGACTCCATAGTCCAATAGTAGAAGCAAACCTCTTTTCATCTAAGTAAAGTGATCCCACCACCCAATTTCAAAACAAAACCCAAGTGCAAGCAATAACTAGCCTAAAATCATCTTAACTAAAACAAAGTTAAATTATAAAGAGAGAGCCCTCTCTATGCATCAGGAAGGCTAGGTCCAGATCTCCAAAAGTGGTTTGTGGTTACCTTTGACTTTCTTTCTTCATTAACTTCAAATTAAATATGAGAGTGATAACATTTCTAGCGACCATACTGGGGACTTCGATCCTCAATCTCATAAAACTTTAAGGAAACCTTAAATTTAATCTTCAACCCCTTAAGGTCATTTTTTGAAAGTTAAACATGAAATTTTTTCATAAAAATAGTTATAAAAGTTAAAATTTTGGCTCCTAAGAAGATTCATTATACCAGGTAAACCTAGATACAAACCCTGCAACTATCATTGATGACCCAGAGAGAATTTTAAGACAACCCAAAACAACAGAAACTCAAGCCAGTAGTAGCAAGATAGTTAGAGCCAATTCACTCCCTGAGGAGTTGTCAACTTTAGAGGACATCCCTTTTGATTTGTCATTTGACCTCTCATTATTTAGAAGTAAATCTGAGAATGCAATCCATGAAACAGTCTTAGACCTTGAGTTTGTTCAACTCATTGAATAAAAAAGGATTATTCATTCAGATTTAGATAAATTTGTCATTGAGACTTTTGATAAGACAGAAGCTTGGGCCTCTAAATTGATAAGTAATATGGGTGATTCTTACCTTCAATAGTCTGTTGAAATGACTGCCCTTACTACTGCCACCCCTCAATTTTTTGCACAAACTTCACTTGCTACCCCTTCTTTTAGCACAACCTCACCAATTGTATATACCACTATCCAATCACCTAAACCAGTTAGTAATCAACCATCCTCATCATCATCTAGTTCACCTCCATCAGTGTCAAGTCCTTCCTCAAGTACCAACACTTTACCCGCTAGTCAAGCCAAGATCACATCAATGGCAAACCAATATGCACCTCTTGTTTTACCTGCGCAACTCCATGCCATGCCCCCAGATTATGAGAGTAAAATCTTCTTGTTTGATGCTACTAGTCACTACACTGCCCAGCAACATGTAAACAAGATGTCTGACTTATCTGAGTTGCATGAGATAGATGAAGCAGATGTCTAAATAAGGTTGTTTGCCCAAACTTTAACTTGCGATGTCAAGAAATGGTTCAAAGCTTTTCCTGCCAACCATATTGCAAACTTAGCCAATTTTCATAGGTTATTCATTGATAGATGGGAGAGAAAGAAAAACCCATTACAAATACTTTCTGAATATGAAAACATTAGAAGAGCTCCTAATGAGTCAGTTCAAGACTATCGCACTAGGTTCAATAATATCTACAATGCAATTCCAGCCAATATTAAGCCTTTACCTGACCTAGAATTAATTAAGTTCCCTGATGGTTTTGACGTTGAGATGTCATACCAGCTAAGGGAATGAAACCCTAAAACACTTGAACAAATGCAAAGAAATTCTATTAGTGTAGAGGCCAACCTATTAGCTAAGAAAGCACGAATGAGAAATGAAAAGAAAGTTGTATTTAAAGAGGAAGCTTCAACTTCAGATGGAAAAGTGGATATTTTAGCTAAGAGTTTAGAAAGAATAATGGATAGGTTAGAAAACATGGAGAGGAAAAATCAATGGGAGAATCAACAACAACAACCCCCAATAAGAAACCCCAATTTTAGGAAGAACCCTAATGCTGCAAAGAATTTTACACTAGATCAACAGATTAGGCCCCCTTTCCAAGAGTACTATGTTGACGATTCATAAAACCAAGAAGGAGGGGATGATACCCAGATTAACTTACTGGAATCCAAAGAAGAAGACATTGTTTTTCTTACTCAAGAAGAACAGGAGTTATATATGATGCAGTAGTTGTAGTTAGAATCTGGTGAATCCTTTGATTTTAAATAGGGATATGAGTCAACTATATATGAGGTACACAAACAATATAGCTTGAGAACTAAAAATAATAACGAGACTCCCATTAAAAGATCCATCCAAACCTAGACTAAGATAATAAAAGAAGCTCCAATTAACAAAGTGTTACAAATCCTCCCTGGGGAAACACCAGAGACTTCAACCCCTAAAATTGTAGATATAACCTCCACTGGAACCCAAACACAGACAATTACTGAAAACACTCAAAATAAAAGAAATCAAGGCAAAATAGTAGAAACACATACTGAAATGCCTAGTACTGAGAAAAATAATAAGGACACACAAACTACACATGTTAAGGAAGATGTAAATCAAACAAACAAACCTCAACTCCCTTTCAACATCAAAGTTGAGATAGAAAAATTAAAGATATCAGTTCCCTTGACCGAACTAGTAAAGAATGAATCTTATAGGTCACAGATAACCGAAACTTTAAACATAGGAGAGGGAGAGGATTGTGTTAATTTGAATGATGATCAAGCTGGATTATTGTTTGGCCCTGATTCCAATGGTATTCATTAGCAAGGGGGAGTTCCTCCTTTTTACATTATCCTAAACATTCATGATAAAATATTGCATAACTCTATGTTGGACTCAGGGGCATCCCACAATTTGATGCCAAAGGCAATAATGGAAAGACTGAACCTAGACATAACCAAGCCATATAAGGATTTGTTTTCTTTTGACTCCAGCCAAGTTAAATGCCTTGGTCTGATCAAGGAATTATGTGTGGCTCTTGTCCAGTGCCCTGCAAAGAGTATTCTGATGGACATTGTATTTGTAGACATCCCACCGAAATATGGAATGTTGTTATCTCGCTCATGCAGAGAAAAATTGTAGGGATCCTTGCAGTTGGATATGTCTTATGCCACCATATCTGTTTTTGTCCAACCAAGAAATCTATATAGAGAGACCTTGATGAAATACATGGCCAGTAGTGAGGAAAACCACAAAACTTTCCCATATACTCCATGCATTTAGATATGGAATCTTTTATCTTGTACAATGCAGAAAATGATAATAAGGAAATCACAGCTAAAGATCTGAAATACAGAACAGCTGACAGTGAGAACATATTTCACGAGTCACTTTGGCATCTAAACTTTGATGGGTCTTTCAATAGGTTAGGGGCCGGTGCAGGAGTGTGGATCCATAATATGGAGAGTAATCATGTTGAAAGACATGCTTTCAGATTGAACTTCAAGTGTACCAATAAAATGGCCGAATATGAAGCCCTAGTTATAGGGTCACAATTGGTTAGGAAATTGGGAGCCAAAATAGTTTCGATCATGGGAGACTCAGAGCTTATTATTAAATAGATTAATGGGGAATACTCCGTGAAAAACCCTACGCTGGGTCAATATAGGGATATTGTTCTAGATTTGATCAAAGACCTCCTAGAAACAAACTTTGCTACCATTCCTAGAAAACAAAACATGCAGGCCCACAGTTTGGCCACTTTTGCTAGTACTTGTAAATTGCCATTTCAACCCAACCATTAGTACACTACATAAGTCAGACATAGGCCTGTCATACTAGACAACCTGAAGTATTGGTAGATTTTCTCCCAAGATTCTCAGATTTACGATTTCATGAACAATGAAGGTGAATTTCATAATTGTAAGATAGATATTGACTGTACAATAGACAATAATATAGAAAGTAGAATAGATGTAAATATTTTAGATGTAGCTAAACCATCTAAAATTACTAGAGTAGAAATAGATAGTTTAGAGAATGTAGAGATTGAAGAAATAATGAATGATGATCCTGAGATTCTTAATCTGAAAAATATTTTTTTGCCTAAGGGATTGGTCCCTTTAGAAGTTTTGCTTGACTCTAATGAAGTAGCTAGGAAACCCAAAATGGAACCTCTGAGAGCTGACATAGAAGAGGTTAACATAGGAACTGAGGATAAACCAAAACTCATTAAAATATCAAAAAAATTACCTCCATAGGAAAAGGTTAAATACATCAATATGTTTAAAGAGTTTCAAGAGGTATTTGCCTCAAGTTATGAAGAGTTAAAATATTATGACACCAACATGATCCAACACAAAATACCTCTAAAAGAATATCATAAACCTTTCAAACAGAAAATTAGGAGAATAAACCTAGTTCTCATGCCCTTTATTGAGAAGGAAGTTAAAATAATATTTGATGCCCAAATAATAGCCCCCATTAGATACTCAAAGTGGATTTCAAAATTAGTTGCTACTAGGAAAAAGACTGGTGAAATTAGACTTTGTGTAGATTTTAGAAATTTAAACAAGATCTCACTAAAAGAAAACTATCCTCTACCAAAAATGGACCATATATTGCAGAGGGTAGTAGGCTTATCCTAGATTTCACTGTTAGATGGATTCTCTGGGTATAACCAGATCTTAGTTCAACCTGAGGACCAAGCTAAAACTGCATTTGCTACCCCATGGGGTACCTCCATGTATTTGAAGATGCCCTTTAGATTAATGAATGCAGGTGCCACATTCCAAAGAGCTATGGATATAGCTTTTTCCAAGGAGATCCATGATTTCCTAGTAGTATACCAAGATGACATCACAGTCTTCTCTAAATATGAAAATGAACAACTAGACTGCCTGAGAAGAGTATTCATTAAATGTAGAAAATTTGGGATTTCTTAAAATCAAAAAAAGACACTCTTTGGTCTGGAAGAGGGAAAACTGTTGGGACATATCATATCTAAAGATGGGATTAGAATAGATCCTACTAGAATAGAGGCCATTGTGACCATTACCCATCCTAGAAACATTAGAGAGTTACAGTCATTTCTAGGTAAGATAAACTTCCTTAGTAGGTTCATTTCAAATCTAGAAGAACTGATTAGAGAATTAAATAACATGCTAAGAAAGGACTTAGCACTTAAATGGACAGTGGAGGCCAAAGAATCCTTTGAAGCCGTCAAGGAAGCCTTAACCAAGACTCAAGTCATAATAAATCATGATTTTAACAAGGATTTTATAATTTTTTCTTTTGCTTCAAAACACACCATTGCAGCAGCCTTGTTGCAAAAGAACAACCAAGGATATGAACAACCAATTGCATTTTTTAGTAAATCCTTAAGAGATGCCACACTCAAATACAATATTATGGAAAAACAAGCATTAGCTTTAGTAAAGGCTATCAAAGACTTCAGAGTATACATTCTTTATTCTCACATTATTCTTATGTTCCAAATTCTGTAGTTAAGGACATTTTGACACAAAATGGGCCTGAAGGGAAAAGAAGCAAGTGGATTTCCACTATATTCGAATATGACATAGAGATAAAGACAACTAAGCTGATCAAAGGCCAAGGTTTAGCCAAACTGTTAGGACCTTGATATAAACTTCATTATTGCCCTTGATTATTAGGGAGAGATGGCGACTCCACCGATTAGTGAACTTTTTACTTATTCACCCTTGTATGTAGATATTATATTTGTATTACAAAATTTACAAGCTCCTCCTGGTTTGTCAAGAACTAAATCTAGAGTTTTAAAGATGAATTCATTAAAGTATTGTATCATAGATAATGCATTGTTTTGAAAAGAAAATAGTGGTATTCTTTTGAATTGTTTACTCAAAAATGAAGCTGATAAAATCATGCAAGAGTTTCATGCAAGGGATTGTGGAGGACACTTGTACTGGAAGACTACTGCTGACAAAATCCTTAGGGTTGGTTTCTACTGGCCCACATTGTTTACAGATATTAAGAAACATGTGACCTCTTGTCATAAATTCCAAATATTTGAGGGGAAGAGAAAACTTTTACCCTTGCCTCTTAAACCAATGTCCAATGAAATGCCATTTCAACAATGGGGGTTAGACTTCAATGGAGAAATACACCCAGCCTCCTCAGCTTAGCACACATGGACTTTGATAGCCACTAACTATTTTACGAAATGGATAGAGGCCATGCATTCTAGGCAAGCCACAAACATTGTCATAATCTCCTTCCTAGAGAGTAATATCCCGTCAAGATTTGGATGTCCCCAGAAGCTCATTACTGATAATGTTGCTGCCTTTAAATCCAAGAGAATGATATAACAAGTACCACATCACCCTTGGCCATTCCATATCCTATTACCCTCAAGGTAACGGAATTGCAGAGTCATCTAACAAAATCCTGGTCAATATCATTAAGAAATTGCTGGAAGATAACAAAAATACATGGAACAAGAAGTTAGTCAATTCCTTATGGTAAGATAGACTGGCTACTAAGAAGTCCATTGGAACATCACCCTATCAGCTAGTTTATGGGATGGGTATAGTTTTCCCATCATCCTTGGGAGCTCCAGTGATGAAGATCATCCAAGAATTACAGGTGGAACCAAATGATATTCAGAGAAGAATAAATCAAAACATACACCTACATCAGACCAGAGAGGAAGTATATGTAAAATCACAGGTAATCCAGGACAAAATCAAGAAAGTCTTTGATAAAAGGACTAAAGCAGATGACTTTTATATAAGAGATAAAGTCATTAAGTGGGATTCAAGGAGAGAAGACAAAGGAATGCATGGAATTTTTATTTTTTTTGGCAAGGGCCTTATGTAATTTATGGTTATAGGGGCAACAATGCCTTTTTCTTGAGAGAAATAGATGGATCATATCTACTAGGAGGACCTGTTAATGTAGGATGCTGAAGCATTATTTTTCCACTAACTCATAATAGTTCACTTTACTTTGCATCATTGTACATAACATTGTAGAGTGTAGATTCGATTAAATGGTAATCCTTTGAAGTTGAAGCCTGCAGAGAAGGCCCTGAGCTTTGAAGGATTCAGTGTCATAAGTAACAATAAAGCATAATCACAAAAGTACAGTTTACAAGGTAACTTCAGTCACAATTAAAAGGCGATTGATCTTTAGATTTCTTGACATTTCACCAGGAAATTCCATCCCCATGTGGACCAACTGTCAGAGTCCTATAGTGATAGGATTCATAATTTTGAATTGGTTGAGGTTAAGTCTTATAATACTGTACATATCTTTGCTTTCTACAAATGTTTTCCATCTTAAAATTAAAAAATGTAAAGAGGGTATGTCCTAAAAGAAATATCAAAGGACAAATAGAATAAGAAAAAAATTATGAACCCTAAACAAAAACAGATCATGAAAGTGTGCAAGTCCAAGTGCCACTACTGTTTACTTTACTATCTTAAATAATGGTTGTGTGAAGCTTGTCATACATGCCACAACCCATGATAGTCAAATTGTTTAATCTTGACTACTCCATGATTTGAATTTCATGTTTATTTTTAGAGAACAAAAATTTGACCAAACAGTTTAATCTTGGCAGATTAGTAGATAGGTAGAGAAATAAAAGGAGCTCATTAGTTTAATCTAAGCCCTTGGAAGATATAAGGTTAGAAGTAGATAGTTTGTTTCATAAAAGAAAAAAGGAAAGAAAAGCGTTTTCTAGCTGAAGTGCACCCAATAAAGTGAAGAAAAAATGTTAGGGTAAGTAGAAGAAAGGTTGCAAAAATACAAGCTATTTGAGGCCTAAGCACATTTATCATTTTTAATCACGTGTTTAAGTGTTTAGGAGCAATTGTGAAAGAAAAAGGATGCTTTTAAGTTGATTTTCCTAACTTCCCCCCATTGCATTTCACCACCCACTATATACATACTAATTTCCCTTTTACCCCTTCATGGCTTGTGAAGGTACCATTTCCCTTCATTTTGACTCCTACCCCTTGGTTTCACACATTCCCTAGCCAATTTACCTTCTAAATTCATCCCCCTTCCCAAAAATCCCTTTCCCCTAGTGTGAAACCCTTTTCCCCTTGGAAAAATCACTTTCCCTTTGATTAATTCCCCTAAAAACCCCAAAACACTCATAAAAACCCTTTGTCCTAAGTTTAAACCCCACCCCACCAACCCCCCCCCCCCCCCCCCCCCCCGCTTCATTAAATTCTGCTATAATATCATTTTCCGATAAAACCTTGGCCCCACTTCATAAACCCGCATTGCAGTTAAACCCACAGTTAATCATTGGTTAATTACAACTTAAGTGTAATTAATTCCATGGGCCCCGCTAACTTCTGCCCCCATTCCCCGTCGCGCTACTCTGCCACGCGATGACCATTGGATCGTCCACCCCCAAATCCTATGGCCCTCGCCCATATCGTTCCCGGTCATCTCCCAAACTTTACCGACCTGAGAGCATGCAATATGGGCGGAATTGCTCGGGTCCCATTGGATTAAGTGGCAGCACCGCACTAAGTCACGAGCTCTTGGGAAAATACTACCCAACCCCCATAAGCAGTGTGATATCTCCGAAATACCACCTCCTCGCCATATAGCAAAACCATCACTATTCATAAAAATAATTCCCTGCCAATTTCTAACCACTCTTGATTAAAATCCCACATACCCCATTTGCACCCTTTTTTGCTCATTTGCACTGCGACAACCTCCAAAGCATCCCTATGCCTCCCTAGCTTCTACAACCAGTTGTCAACCACCGAGTACCGTCTGAGAAACCACCGACACCCAATTCGGCCATTCACAGCACACCTGAAGCCACAAAAACCTCTGCAATCACCATTCAAAGACCAGTTTGCAGCCCCAACCATAAATTCTAGGTATTTCGACATAAAACCAAAACATCCCCTCAGTTTAAAACGTACAGTAAAATTCATGAAATAATTGATTGAATTCCGTTAAATTTAGAGTATTCACTCTCCAAAAATTGAAAACACTATCCTGTAAACTACTAATACCCTATCCTTGTACAAAATTTTCCAAGACTCCATTTTCACAAGTTGTATAAGCCTAATTCCCTTATATTATCACACATATGGCTGCCCCAACCTCTTTGGATGTCAAGCCGATCACAACCCCTCACCTCGACATTGACCATTTGGCCCTGGCAAACAAGGATTTCCAAATTAAAGACACAACCACCCCAGGCCACATTCTGAGAATTTAATGCTGGGCCAAGGATAGGTTCTTGAACCATGTTGATGATATCAACCTTTCGGAATCCAATTTTTCCAAGTATACATTCCCATAAGTTCACCCATTCCTAGACATAGTACATTTGTCATGCCTGTTATGTTCCAAGCCATAGGGCTATTGAGGCACCAAACCATGAGATATTATTCACCATTACTACTGAATCCATCAACTAGACTCTGAAAACCTAACCTAGCTCTAATATGACTCCTTTGTCCATTGGAAACCTGTTGGACGTATACATCACATTGGATCAAGTCAAAATCAAACAAATATTCTAGAATTTCATCATTGAGGAGAGACATACTCCTAAATATAGTCCAACCTATGCTGCCACTATTTTTTCAGAGACTAGTAGGAGAATAATCACAATGCTCTCATGCATCCTAGGATTCACATCAAATGAGCATGTGGATGAGGTCATCATGGCCTTCTTATCCATTTTCACTCCAGACAAGCCTCCTGTTGTCATGTATGATTATGCCCAGTACATTGCAGACAGAATGCATGAACATTTCACTAGATTGCCCACTGAAAGAGTCTTCAAATAATCTTTAGTGTTGTTTCATATGTTCTTGTATTACCAGATAGAGAAGTTCCCTTTAAGGATCTAGAAATTGGACACCAAAGGAAAGGAGAGATCAGTCATCTATTGGACACCCTTGGTACACAAGTTTTCCACCTCATTCACCTACAAATACTTTATAGACTCTTTTGTATACCTAGTTATGAACATTCTCACTTCTAAGACTCAGCTTAGAATTAGCCCAGAGATCAAGAGAGTACTACAATTGGCCTAGAACAACAAGGTGGGAGATTGGTACTGGTAACAAAACCACACTGAGATCAGGATTTATGGCTATGAGTTATCCCCCTACAAGTTTCCCAAATACCTCCCTATGAGGATATTTGCTCTTGAGTACTTCAGGAAAATCATTAGCTCTGATGAGATAAACTTCCTAGCTTATAGGAAGAAAACCTAGTTCAAAGTGAATAACCAAATTGGCCCATTTATTTGCAACAACAGAGAAGTTGGACCAGAGGCCGACAAGTTACTTCAACTAATGAAATTCAAAAATAGTTTCATCTGACACTATAACCCTCATGGGGTCATAAACAAGCTCACACTCAAGGTCAAGTTGGTAGCCTACATCAATCACCCAAGGTCTGACCTTAAGCAGTTTGCTAACCAGGATGAGTGGGTGGAGAACACCTTGATTGACATGGACAACACTGTTGTGGATATAGAGAATACACTTATTGATTTGGAGAGACAATTTGATCACAACTCTTTCCTGCAGGTTCCAAAACAAGGAGGACCAATGAACATTCCTCCTGTCATACAGACTTCAGTAAATGAGGAGAAGAATCCTAAGAGGAGCAAGGATGAGGCATCTAGCTTTGCCATGGAGACTACTGATGAGTTGATGGAACCAAGCAAGAGGCCCAAATTGAATCCTATCTTTGAATAGGAGGATAACATTGCATCAGAAGAAATAATTGACACTGAGGAAATGGGATAGAAAGGTAAAGAACCAGCTGCATCAGGGAAAACACAGCAGCCCTCAACATCCAACACACACTTGGTAGATAGACAATTGAGTATGGAGATTTCTTCCTATGTAAGGCCAACTAACAAGGAAAAGGACATCAAAGAAATATTTAAAGAAATCAGAATGAGGCATGAGAGACTGAAGGCAGAGACATATGCCCAATATCTCAAACTCACTCTGCCAAACCAGACTAGACTTGTTGGCTTGTTGGGGCCTGACCCAGGTTCAGAGGTGATTTAGCCAAACAAATCCTAGTACTATTGGCCCTTTCGGTAACAGTCTGCAGAGTGCAGATTGAGGTCTCACCCGAAGTACTATGGGAGGGTGCTAGAACTAGGTTTCCACACCCTGGAAATGTCTTATGAGTTCAAGTAGTCTACAGTTTGACCCTGCACACATATTGCTACACGCACTTTCCCGTACCTTACAGCCTAAGATGTTGCCTTTGCGCAACCCTACTCAAGGGCCGAATGCTATTATTACCCCAGTCCTTACTGATATTCCAATGTTAGTTTATTATCTTAGTCTACTTGCCTGATTTAAGTTATACTTAAAAATATACACCATTCATACAGTTGCACGCGAAAAATAGATAGTATATTTTCAATTTATATCAAACATGCAATAACCCAAGAATAGATACACGGAATTTAGATAAAAATTATCTTTATTATTCTCTTCCTTGGTTAAAAACTCGACTCCGCCCTGCGCACTCAGCTGCAGGGATCCAGGCACTCAACTACGGACTACTAGGCCTCTGTGCACTCAGCTGCAAATCCTTTTCCTTCCTTACGACCCAAGACACCCTTAGACACTTAGACTCTTGCTCCTCGCTTCTACTTTTCTCTACTTAGTTATATTTTACACTTAGAGCCTCGCTCTATTTATACAATCCCATGGTTCAGAGACCATGGGTAGGCCGATATTACATTACAAAACTAGGGCAAACAACCCTGTGACTCTATCATACATTTCGCACTCCGTGCCCGCAATTCGCGGAGTCTTTACAACAATATCGGGTCAAAACTTGGGCTTTGAGCCCCAAAACATGCCTTGGGGGGATTCCGTACCCAACAAGATTGATGTCAGCATTGACATCAAAGAAGGAAAAATGTAGGTCTCATTCTTGTAGCCCACTGTACAACAGCCAAAGACCTCAGCAGACTACAAAAAGACAAATTTTGAGGTCTTGGCTAGGGATTTTCATCCCATTAATAAGATAGAATTTTACAAGCAGGTTGGATAAATGATCTACTACACCCTCACAGAAAAGGCCATGGCTTCTTACAAGTTGTAGGATTCATTATACAATATATCAGCTCAATTCAAGCTGGAGAGAGCCTCTTCACAGGCTAAAGACACTAGGATAAAGTCCTTGGAGGACTTGGTTATTGAACTGGGCCATGACCCAAGTGATGTAAAGGCCACGGAGAAACTAATTAAAAAGAAGAACAAGGACATAGAAGCCCTCAAAAAACAACTCAAGTTGCCTCATTTGCAGCACCCATAGACAAAAGGAGTCCTAGAAAGCCAGACCAATCATGAGGAGATGATGGACTTGGTGCTGCAACTGAATGACTAGTTAAAGGATATGGAGAAGGAGTTGGATAGCTTGATCTAGCTCAAAGAAGCTACCATTGATGATGCTCCTACCACTGTCATTCCAATAGTGACCACAACTGTGCCTTCTACTCTGGTAGCAACATTAGCTCCCACTGCTCCAATGGCCACTGCACTATCAACATCTGCATAGAATACATCAGCAATAGAATCAACAACAACAACCTCCACAAGTGAGGAAACAAACAGGCTGGTCAAATCAATGAAAGAAATGTCCATTCAGACCAATGAGATGAACAAACTAAAGGAGAAAGTTAGCAGCCTTGAGATAGATTGCAAGCTTGCCCAGATCATGCATAAAGAAGAAAAACAAAAGGCTGCAAGGATGAATGAAAAGATAAATAGCCTGGAGAAATAACTGACATTGACTGAGCCTATAGGTAAAGCTAAAGAGAAACTATGGGCCAATATCATTGACTCTGTCAATGATATTTAGCCATCCATCCAGGTCATATTTGAGCAGATAGATTTAATAAAGCATGCTACAGAAGCCATTGAAAGGGTTAAAATGAAACTTGGAGATATGCCAGAGGAAGCAGCAAGAATCATCCACTTCCTCAACTCCAAGAATAAGTATGAGCTACAAGAGCTTGAGATACCTGACTGGACAGGTACAATTTTGGAAGTCAGAAAAGTCCTCACCAAGAGGAATTTGATGTTGAATTTAGAAGATAAGTATCAGAACATGCAACTAGCCGTTGACAGGTTCATGGCTAAGTTTGAACTTTAGAAGGAAGAGGGATTACCTAATCCCTTAGTAATAAATGACAAGTTAATGACATAGGCATATTACAATAAGAAGATCAGGGAAGTGGCCAAGAATAGGTAATCACTTCATCCATTAAGGGCATGCCAACAGGGAAAGTGTTGTATCAAACGTTTGAAAAATTGTTTTACCTCCAGCATGAGGTAAAACACCTATTTATTAATAAGCTCACTTTTTCCAAATATACAAAGGCAGATGAGATATACAGAAAAATGATCAATATCCAACTACTAGCTGAAGAAATATGGGAAAAACTGAATGATTTACTAAAAGGACAGTGAATTATAAATCTACAGTAAATAGTGAAACAACAAGGTAAAAGGATATTGACAGGTCAGCAGGGTTAAAGTGTATCAGATGAAAGAGTATCAGGTGAAAGGTTAAAGTAAAACAGAACATCCAACATGAAGACCAAACAACCAAGCAGCATAAAGGGCAAAAGTTCAACAAGCAAAGCCAGCATAACCGCAATAACAAGGACAACAAGAAACAGTTCAATAGTTGTCTCTATCTTCTTGCAAGAAGATATTTCTTTTTTCCTAGATTAGTTCTGAAAGTAGTTTCAAATATTTTGTAATTCCTTTTGTATAAATACTTCAAAATTTGAAGTATTAGGGTGGATTATTTTACATTTGTAGAGTTATTTTGATCTTGAACCTAAGGGTGATTGTACCATTTTCAAGTCAACAGACTGGAGCAAGTAATAAAAGCATTTCGCTACAAGATTCATGATATGAGCCATTTGCAGTGAAGTACTTTATTTGTATGATTTTTTTACCTTCTTATGTGTTTCATAATCTTAAATGTGTTCTAAATTTGAATGAATTAACTGGAAATATAACTCAGAATTTGTTTAATTACAATTTGTTTTGCACAATTAGTCATTTGCATGTTTTCCTCTGATACCCAAATTTGAGAACCCCTAATTGTCCTCCCATCCTGGTTGACTTCTTTCATTCCTTCCAAAGTCTGGCCTAGGGAATCCTTAATTTCTCCCTGGATCCGATTTGAAACCATTCCACCATTTAGCCTTTCAGATCTGTAGTAACTCATTTATCTTGCCCTGTAGACACTGCTTTTAGAACTGAATCCAGTCTTGTTTGTCTGACATTAGAATCCATAGCCCAATGGTAGAATCAAACCTCTTTTCATCTAAGTGATCCCACCACCCAATTTCAAAAAAGAAGCCCAAGTGCAATTAATAACTAGCCTAAAATCGTCTTAACTAGAACAAAGTTAAATTATAGAGAGAGAGCCCTCTCTGAGCAATAGGAAGGCTATGTCCTGGTCTCCAAAAGTGGTTTGTTGTTACCTTTGACTTTTCTTTCTTCATTAACTTCAAAAGAAATATCAAATTGATAACACTGACAATGGAAGCATTACATTTTAGGGAAGGAAACGGTCATCCACAGAAACCACCGACTCTTGTAGTTCATATAGACGCAAGGGAAGTTGTAGAATGATATTCATCAGAAGTGGTCCACATACATGCAACATTTCCATTTTAATATCAAGTACAAGAAAGGAAGAAAAAATAATGTTTCTAACTACCTTAGCCAACCACTGATCATGGCATTAACCACCATTCTCATGTCTTGTGGGCACAAGACTTCTGATTGGCCACTTCTCTACAAAAGCGACCTACAATTTTGCCATACATACCATAAGCTCTTGGAGGGTCAGCAAGTTCCATATTTCACCTCCATGATGCTCTGTTATGCCACCCAGGACATCTTTGTGTTCCTTCAAACAAGCGTGCAAAGATTATTTTGGAAGTGCATTACAGTCGGGTCGTTGGGCATTTCAAGGTTAAGAAACTGTGGCAATACTACAAAAGTATTTCTATTGGCTAAATCTCCAACATGATGTCAGGAAGTACATTAGATCCTACACTACCTGTGCCATTGCCAAACCGACAATCAAGAAGCAAGGTCTCTATACTCTACTGCCTACCCCTATTCGACCTTGGGAATCCATCTCCATGGATTACATGCTAGGCATTCCTTCTACTAAGGATGAAAACGAATGTGTCTTTGTGGTCCTTGACAGATTCTCAAAGATTGCCATTATGGCGGCTTGTAAGAAGAGTATCACAATAGAAGTCATTGCTAAAATATTCTTTGAATGAGTGTGGGTAAACTTTGGGATCCCATAGTCTATCATCTCAGATTGGGACAACAGGTTCCTGAGTACATTTCGGTCGAGTCTTTGGTCAATGCTGGACACCAAGCTCACTAAGTCCACAACTTTCCATTCCCAAATTGATGGCTAGAAAAAGGTCATCAACACGACGATAGCACAGATTCTATGCATGTACAAATCAAAGCATCCATGCACATAGGATGAGAGCCTCCCCTATGTCTAGCATAGCTACAATTTGGCTCTCCACAACTCGATTGGACACAACCCTTTTCAAGTGGGTTTTGGATTCCAGCCATTATGTCCCATTGATGTGGCCATACCATTTACAACAACTCAGGCAGATTCGGCTCATGTCCAGCCTGAAGCCGACAAGGCAAATAACTTCATTGAGCAGATTCAAAAAATCCACCAACAGGTCCATGACATATTGGACAAAGCCAATGCTAAGTACAAGAAGTGACATGATCAGCATCAGGTGCCACGCAAGTTCCAGGTGGGCGACAAAGTTTGGCTACATTTGCAGAAGGAGTGCCTTATTGGGCCCCACCGCAAGATTCACCCACTTTGATATGGGCCATAAAACATCACCAAGGTTGTGGGACATAATTCTTTTGAGTTCAACATTCCCCCATTCCTTGGCTTGCACCGAGTGTTCAATGTGGATCTCCTTCAGCCATACTTTCCACCATTACTAGACACATCCGACATTGCAGAACAACTCACACCAACAAAGTTACATCCAGACTGCATGGAACAAGTTGCAACTGATCAAATCATGGACACGTAGATCAAGAACACTCGCTAGCAGAAGATCCAGCTGTATCGAGTTGTCAAATATGACCAATTAATGCACCAAAGAAAATGACTGACTAGGGACCAAGTTCAACAAAAGTTTCCTCATCTCATGGAGTAACTCAACGCAATGGAGACCATTGCTTCCTAAGGGGGGAGGAATGATCCATGTGGATATTGGTGGCCACCTACCTATTCCATGTGGACCCCCACCATTGTTTCTTTCAGTTTTTCAGTTTCCTTAATTGTAGCACAGTTTACTATTTTTGGTAGTTTTTCAGGTCCTAAACTTCTGGAACCTTTTTTAGGCACTAAATGACATTTTTTTGGAAATATTCTTACAAGTGATTTCATAGAAATCACATTTTCAGTTGTATTCCTCGAAGACATATTTCCAAGGAGGTATCATGCACGTCAAACTGAGATAATATGACCAAGTTAGAACCCCAAGAAGTTGGCTGCCAAACTAACCCCAACAGGGCCCATAAACTCTTGGTGTTACATTTCCTCGGGTTAGGGTTTTAGTTGTTTAGGGTTTTCTATTATTTTTCAATAATAAAAATGCCCTTGAGCCTCATTGTAACTCAGTTTAGAGGCATGTAGCCACTACATCGCTTCTCAAAGATAAGTTACCATCGCCCGAGCTAGTCTCATTTCCATTCTGTTTGTAAGCATATTTCATTATTTGATATTAATGAAAGATAGTGTTATTTTTGCCGCACCTCTATATTTATGGTTATATCTATAATTTGTTTGTTCCTATTTAAATTCAGATCATAAGTATGAGTATTTTATTTCAGTTTTATTATGTATTTGAGTTATGATTCTGGTTTATGATGATTACATGTTATCTTCTGGTTTATGATGGTGAAATGTGATTAATGATGTTGATCTATGATGGTTGTGTTTTGAGCTAACCTGATGTGATATGTTTATTCATGATGATTTGATCAAACATTTAGTTTGAATTGTTGTGACAGGAAGTAAACAAGATTGCAAGTGTACCTTATTGATGAGCTACTAATGAAGTATGATGTGAATTTATTTCAATTTATTTTAAATCTAATGGAAGTTATGTGCTTGGTACATGAAGCAAAAAAATTCTTGATTGGGTGGTTGAAATTGACTACAAGAATTATTAGCACTAGTGAAAGGATGTGTAACATGCAACAGTATGTTGGTAAAGCATATCAGGAGCAGGGCCATTGTGGGACACTAGTACCCAATAATTTCATTGATTTCCATGAGCATGCTATGACCGGTATGATGGTTTTGAGGTAGGGATATGCCTTGGTTGTTTGGACCTTCCAATGTGAGGAAACCTTACCAATGTATGGACTACTTGGGATAGGGGTGCTAGTGGAACTTAGAAGGCGTGTGACTGTACAGAAGGGGGTGACCAGATTGCTCGAGGGACTGTGTAGAAGAGAAGGGAAGGCCAGGGATATTTTTTTTTTCATTGCCATTTCCATATGGAATCAAATTTATATTGCGAGTGTGCCCTAGAACAATGAGCCGATAGTTGTTCACTAAGAGGACAAATGGCATAGGATTGTAGCATTGGACATTGGATGTAGTTTGACTTTTGTAGTGGATTTTGGACTTCCTGGGAAGGAGGTGAATCCTGGTATTACTTTGACAGTGGAGGTGTGAGCCTATGGATTCCCTTATTGCGGATGCAGACATCGTATCCCTTTATTTGTTGGTTGATAAAATGTGCATATGTGTATATGTGTGTATTATTGTAAATACTATATCGAGTTGGATATATAAAGCTCCATAGACAGTATGATTATTTTCTGGGTGAAGCAAATGTGTATGTGTTTATATGTGGTTATTATTGTAAATACTATAATGAAATGTGTTATAAATCTCCAGTAAACAGTATGTTTGTCATGTTTTAGAAGATGGTCATTGTAAATACTACAATGAGTTATGTTATAAATATCCATGGGCAACATGTTTTATTTTTAGTGGTCTTTCTAGTTATAGGTGTTATTGAACACTAAGGACGGTGTTCTCCCAAGGGGGAGGGTTCTATAACAACCCTGGTTAAAAATCCATGTAAATGTAAAAATATACAATCCCATGGACATGGGACACATATTCCAAGTTGAATGGTGGGAAAGACATCCTAGTGGGTGTTCACTTCGTTTATTATAGCTAGGAAATAGAAAAGACAATGAGAAAGGCTTTGGAAAGGCATGAGGCATTTATTGGCATTTTTACTTATGAATATAATAGAAATTAGGAGAAAAGGAAGGTGAAAATTCACAGGTTGCATGTGAGGAGAAAATTGAATGAAAATAATGGAAAATTAAAGAAAATAGAGGCCTCATTGATAAAAATGCTTCTAAGGATCAGTGGGCAAGCTTGGTCGATTCTGTTTTGGAGCTCTCTCTTCTATTCTCTATCTCCCTCATACTCTTGGACACATAGTTTTCTTGGAGTACTCTTGGAGGAATGTGGCATACTTGGAGTTTTGGAGAAAGAAGGGAACAAAGAGTAGGAAAATCGCAAGAGTACATCCAAATGAACAACTACAACAGGTTTTGCTTGTAGGTACTGAGTTTCATGTATGATTTCCTCACTAATTTTGGCATGCATGACATATGCATGTGGTTTATTGGTCATTATCTGTCACTAGCATGGGGGATTTGTGTGGATTGACAATGGACGTGCCTAACCTTTCCATTTCCTAGATATCCATGGAATTGTGGATTTATTTCTTGGTTTTCTAATTGGTTCTCATGTTTCCTTTAGCTTGGATTGAGTTACTAGTTCCTGGAAGCATTGCTTGGACAAACGCTCTAGCAGCCCTATAACAACTTGGTTTCAGTTAATAGTCCTAGAAGCCTTGGTTGGAAAAATGCACTGGAAGCCCTTGGTGGTTGAGTTACTAGTCCTGGAAGCCCTGGTTAAACAAATGCTCTGGAAGCCCGATGACACCTATGGGTTGAGTTACTAGTCCTGGAAGCCTTGGTTGGAACACATGCTCTGGATCCCTGGAAGGCTTGGGTAGAGACCAATCTAGTGATGGTTTGTGATGTTAGACTGCGAGGTGGAATCATTGTTTGATGGGTTGAGGTCGTTTGGCCTCGAGAATCCTTGGATGGTTTTGATTGGTGTGTTTTATGAGATCCCACATTCATGATTGGTATATGGAATGAGGGTGATTGGATGAAGAGAGATCCAACTCAACCTATCTATGGTTAGGTGGAACGTGGTAGTCCCATACCAGATTGGATTTTTCATCATTAATATGAGGTTATTTCTCCTTGTTATTTGATTAGTATTATTCTAGTTTATATGTGGATTCTATGGCTAATGTATCCTTGATATTTCTATGGTTATTATGTTGGTTATAAGCATGTATTATGATGGTGATAATGTATGGATCTCTTAATGCTTTGATTTGTAAATGAATGAACAATGTATCTATGACCTAATAGATGATAATGCAGCTAATGATATAAGGGAACAATTCTTCTTAGCGAGTCTCAGATAAGTATGAGAACCCGATGCTTAGATATGTTGTTTACACCTATAGATTACATATTTGTGACATGTTGGAAAAAATGGTTTTCATGGCTAGTAGGGGTCCAGTCAAGTCCTTATTAAAGTGATTTCGTTTTTATCATTATTCCATTGTTATCTTTATGTTCTGAAGGTGTCATTCAGTTCTAGGTTGTGACCTAGGCTCTAGGCCCAAAAAAGTGGCTCAAATCCTAGGGACGCTAGCACAACACTAGGAAAAATAGTCCATGGATGATATGATTTAGAATATTAGTTTTCAGTGCTAAGATCTTCCTCGGATTATAAACAAAATTATTTCAATGTGATTAAGGATTCATGAATTTTTTCAAATGAAATGAAGATTTTTTATGTTAATTTTATGAGAAATTTAACATAAACCAGAAACTAAACAACAACATAAAAATGTACAGAACATCATCAAAAACACATTACAACAAGAACATGATAAATAACTTCACCCCTTTTGGGCTACATCTCCTTGGTCCAGCTTCCAATGGCTTGGGCCTCTCTATTATGCTCAAAAGTGTAAAAATATGTGTTTACAATTCTCAAATGCTTCTGAAACCTACTTCAATCAGTTCAGAATACTCAAAAATGGCTATCTAGCCTCTTTTTGCAACCAATGTGGTGGGAAACTGAAGAAGTTATGACTTCCCCTTGTTTTCCCAATATTCGCTCCAAAAATTTGCTAACTAAGAGATAATTTCGCCACGCAGTGGGCCATAATCCATCAGCACCGGCTGTCCATCGCAATCAAAATCGATGGAGTCCTACGATCTTATGGACTATGAACTAGGCAGCGATATGCGATTCCGATTTGACGGTCCAGACGAAACTCTTAACTAGAGCTTATAAATGTATCGCGTCGGGGATCATTTCACAATCAACGGAGTACTGGGATCTTGTATATGTGGAACTTTGCACTGTGTTTCGATTTGCAATTATGATATTGCATCGCAACTCGGTGCCTGTCGGGGGCCAATTTTGTAATGCCGACCTGCTTCCCTATTGCGATGTGCAAATATGCCATTATCGCATCGCAATCCTGATCTTGTCGGGGGTCGATTCTATAACACCTCCCTTCGTTGATGTTTGGTTTTTGAAATGTAGGGACCAATGGCTGCCTACCACTTGGCACCTCCAGATTTGCTGATGGAACTTGCCACGCCATCCAATCCTACCATGTGAGCAAGTCAAACCTGAACTCTGACTTTCTCTAACTTTTGCATACGAGCTCGGATTTGAGTGTAGTTTACATAGTTGGAATCAGAAGGATGAGCTCTTTGATCTGAAGCTAAGTTTAACAAGATTTTGACACTTTAATTTTTGAGCCTAATTTTGAGCACCTCATCACTCCTCCCCACTGGAAGCCTTTTGGACCCCATAAGGATCACTCTCGATTGTTCAGTACGTGATGGTATATTTCCCTCACCTTTCTAACCTCTATCTATTTTGGCTTTTGAAGGAATTGTATCCTTGAGCCCTCCTCAAAGATAATCGAAACTTCCCCTTTTTTATGTCCTTGTTCTTCTGTAAGGTATAGTGTCTTCCTGAATCACATCAAGGAATTCTGGAGAAAAGTATTTAATAGATGGAATTTGAATATTGTCTCCTTGATCTTCAATCAAAGGAGGCTCATACAACCTTAAATTCTCAACATTAACAACAACATAAATTTGCATATATGAAGGCAAATCCAACCTGAAGGCATTGTTACCATTTTTTTCCAAAATTATGAATGGACCATATCTAATTGGTTTGAGATTTTTACCTTCTCCTTGGAGCCTCTCTTTGTTAATGTGAAGCAAACCTTCATCACCAACTTGGAACTTGTGAGCTTGACGATGCTTGTCGTGCCTTGCTTTGTACTTGTCTTGGCTTTCTCAAGTCGTCCTTGAACCTTTTGGAGTACTAATTTTATTTGTTCAATGAACTTTCTTGCTTTGTTTATTTCGCTATGACCTTCAATAGAAACATATTTTCCAAATATAAAATCCAAAGGAGATTTAGGTAGTTATCCCATGCATGCATCAAATGGCGAAGTTTGAGTGGAAGAGTGCTTGGCTTGGTTGTAAGCATGTTGAATATAGTGCAATTATTCATCCCACAACTTAGGATTCTTGTTGCAATACCCACACAAAAGATGTATCACTATTATGTTCACTACCTTTGTTTGACCACCTGATTTTGGATGAAAGGTTGTACTCTTTCTCAATTTGGTGTCCATGAATCCACACAAGTTTGACCAAAAATTCCACACAAAGCGATAATCTTGATCACTAATAAGGGATGTGGACAATCCAAAATGCACATAAACATTCTGAAAGAATAAATGAGCAGCTTGTTCAGTAGTAACTTGCTTTTTACATGGCATCAAAATACACATTTTTTTGAACCTATCCAAAACTACATACAAACAATCATGACCTCTTTTTGACAATGGAAGACCTCCTAAAAAATCAATAGAAACACTCTCCCATGATTTTGAAGGAACCAGAAGTGGTGTGTACAATCCTAACTTCCTATTACTAGGCTTACTGATTGCACATAATGAACATCCCTTAATAAAACGAGACACACTTTCAAGCATATGAGGCCAATAACAATACCTCTGTAGATGTTCCACCATATTACTTACACCAAAATGACCAACAATAAGAGAAGTATGTGCCTCTCTTATGATGTTCACTCTTTCTCCCTACGGAATACAAAGCTTTCCAAGATGGTACAATAAGTTATCATGCAAATGATAATCCAATTCCTCTGCTTGGTTACCTTGACTCAAGCTTGAATAAACATTTTGAAAGTCATTATCTAATGCATATTGCTCAATACAACTTTCATGTAAAACATAATTATGCTTGAGTAAAGTAGTTGCACTAACAATCGACCTAGAAATCATATCAAAAACTTTATTGTAGATACCTTTCTTATACCTGGTTACCAAGTGGAATTGTTGAAGAAAACCCATCCATTGGAAGTGCCTTGATTGCTGCAATTTTGATTGAGATTGCAAGTATTGCAATGGTTAATGATCAGTATGAATGATTGTTTCCTTACCCATTAGGTAGTGTTTCAATTTTTTCACACTTTTCACCAATGCATACAATTCCTTGTCATATGTAGGATAGTTAATCACTGCACCATTAAAAGTTTTCAAATGAAAATAGATAGGCTTACCGAGGAATGCACCCATAGCATAGTCACTAGCATGTGTCTGAATCTCAAATGATTGTCTCAAGTCTGGAAGTGTGAGTACAAGAGTTGTACTGGTCTTTTCCTTCAACGCATCAAAGGCCTTTTTTTGTTTGCCTCACCACTGAAAAACGTTTCATGCTTGTCAATGCATGCAAAGGAGCGCTATAAGAGAAAAATTAACAATGAATTTCCTCCAATATTGGGCTGCTCCCAGAAGACTTTTTACCTCTGTAACTTTCTTGGGCCTTGAACAATTTACAATGACATCAACCTTGGAGGAATCTAGTTTCAACTCACCTCCTCCAACAATATGACCCAAGTAAACTAAAGAAGTCTTTCCAAACTAGCACTTTGACATCTTAAGATACAATTGTTCTTTTTTCAAGACATCAAGTAATTTTCTTACATGCATGACATGTTCATCATAGGATTTACTGAAAATTAAGATGTCATCTAAGTAGACTATGACAAATCCATCAAGAAATAGCCTCAACTCATCGTTCATCACACACATGAATGTAGTAGGAGCATTACATAAACCAAATGTAATAACTAGCCATTCAAACAAACCCTGTTTTGTTTTGAATGTTGTCTTCCAAATGTCTCCTTCAGCTATTCTAATTTGATGGTAGCCACTTCTTATGTCCAGCTTAGTAAAATCTTTTTCACCTTTCAATTGATCCAATAAATCATCTATTCAAGGCAGTGGGTAACGGTTTTTTACCGTAATTTTGTTTAATGCACAAAAGTCCACATACATGCACCATGTTCCATCCTTCTTTGGCACCAAGACAATAGGTGAAGCACAAGGCGAGAAAGATGGTCTCATGATCCCTTTATTCAACAAATATTGGATTTGCATCTTAATTTCTGCACTTTCCATCACTGACATTGTGTACATGCCAATGTTAGGAAGAGGACAATCTTGCCACAATTGTATCTTGTGTTGGATTCCTCTCTTGGGAGGAAATCCCTTTGGTTCCTGAAACATTTCATCATATTGGTTAACTACGTCAACCAATTTAGATTTCAAGTTCGAATCACAACCTTTAAAAGCTTCATTATCAACATCGTTTTTGGGATTTATCATGAGAAGCACACAATTCTTGCTCGAATTCACCAGTCTTTTCATCTGCCTTGCATTAACAAGCGAACGATTTGTTTTCTTGCTGTGATCTCTCACAATATATTCTACTCCATTTTTCAATAAATGATATTTATTTTCATGTCGATGAAAGATATCATTTCTGTCATAAAGGTACAGGCTGCCTAAAACAATGTCATGGATATCTAATGGCACAACGTCAAGCTCCAATTCATATATGAATTTTGCAATGATAGCAAATTTTAGTTTACACTTTCTTGTAACTTGCAATTGCGCATTGTCACACACCTATCCAAGTGTATACGGTTTATGAAGTGGAACAGTTTCTAGATTTAAACTCTTGACAATGTTTTCAGAGATAAGATTGGCTTTACAGCCGCTATTGAACAATGTATCAATCTTGGTATGTTTTGAAATCACCCTTATGTGAAACAGTTCTATCCTCCTCTTTTCATTTGGAGTTTCATTTTGCGAGTTTGAAGAACTAGTGCTAGAAATGGATTATTTTCCTTTTAAACCCATGGCTATGATTTTAGTTTCATCACCCGAATCGGATCCAAATCTTGTTGAGTGGTTGTAGTTGTCTTCTGTTTTCCCTTGTTGTTGTTTCTTTTTGGTCTCATTTTGGGATGAAGCTTCCAACAATGAGCTTCATCGTGACCCTCTATGGAATAATGTTTGCATGTAATTTTCTCTCCTTCTTTTTTGATAGATGCATTTTTCTTTGCCTTCCCTTTAAAAACCTTTTCTTTTCCCTTAGTCTTAAATGGCTTTTTACTACCTTCTTATGGGGTGTTTTTCCCTCTTACCTCAAGAGGAGTGGCTTGCACACACACATCATCTAGATTATTAGGATTAAACATTATGATAGTATGCCTAAGGTAACTATGTAAACCCCCTATGTACTTCAAAAAAGTGTCCTGTGACTGCAAATCTACACCTAACATCAGAGACCTTTTTTTGAATTCTTGGGTGTAATCTTACACATTTTAACCTTTAAACTGTCTGAAGTTATGCTAATTCATGATGGCTTTTTGCATATAAGCTAGAGGGTAGAATTGTCTTTTAATTGCAACAATGAAATCATTCCAACAAATTGAGATCTTGCTGTGTTTTCTAATCTCCTCTTGGGTCTTTGATTCCCACCATACTAGTGATGCACCCTCCATTCACAAGGAATCCAACTAAATCTTTGTGTCATCCTCTTGAAGGGTTTGAATCCTGCAATAGTCCTCCAACTGAAAAATCAAATTATCAAGCTTCTTTGCATTCACTTTTGAGCAACTTTAATTTAACATCAAGTTTTAAAAAAGGTGATTTACCAGTTCCTTTTGAAGAATGATGATGAGCATGAGTAAGGGTTGTGTTAGTGTAAGAGGGTGAAGATGCTTTTGAAGAAGAAGATGAAGAAGATGGTGGAGAGGGTGGAGGTTTGTTTCCATTTCCATTACCTCCTTTTCTATTACCTCCTCCTAAAGAGCCTTATCCATTGGGAGGTTTGGAACTTGCTCCTTGCAACCTAGTATTCCTCTCTTCATAGAGGACCTTCACCATCTTTGTCATATCAAAGAAAGCCTTTATGAAGGTCTTCTCATCTTCTGTCATGTTTTTAGGTTCTCCTTCATGAGACATGATCTCTGGAGTCTCAACTGAAACTTGAGGCTGAACTGGTGTTGGAGATTATGAAAACCTCACTCTCCTTCCCCTTGACCCAACTTCAGGGCTTCCAACTAACTTTCCTTCACCTCTTTTGAGTTTTAACCTTGTAAGCATGACATAAAATTACAAATAATTAAATCATTCTTTCACAAAGCAAACCTAGTTCTCTGATACCAAATTGATATGATTTAGAATATTAGTTTGCAGTGCTAAGATATTCCTCAGGTTATAAACAAAATGCTTTCATTGTGCTTAAGGATTCATGATTTTTTGCAAGTGAAATGAAGAGTTTTTATGTTAATTTTATGAGAAATTTAACATAAACCAGAAAGTAAACAACGACATAAACATGTACAGAATATCATCAAAAGCACATTGCAACAAGCACATGATAAAGGAGTTTACCCTTCTCAGGCTACGTCTCCTTGGTTCAGCTTCCAATGGCTTGGGCCTCTCTATTATGCTCAAAAGTGTAAAAATACGTGTTTACAAAGCTGAAATGCTTCTGAAACCTGCTTCAATCAGTTTAGAATACTAAAAATGGCTATCTAGCCTCTTTTTGCAATCAATTTGTTGGAAAACTGAAGAAGTTATGACTTCCCCCTGTTTTCCATTATTTGCTCCACAAGTTGCTCAACATTCGATAGGAACCCACAATTTCACTCCAAAAATCCGCTAACTGAGCGAGAATTTTACTGCTCAACAGGGCATAATTTGTCGGCACTGACTGTCCATCACAAATCACAATCGACAAAGTCTTGTGGTCTTATGGACTGCGAACGAGGCAACAATATGTGATTGCGATTCGGCAGATTCAACGAAACTCTTAACTGGAGCCTATAAATGTATCACGTCTGGGATATTTTCACAATCTACAAAGTACTGGGGTCTTGTAGATGTGGGTCTTTGCACCATGTTGCGATTTGCGATAGCGATATTGCATCACAACCTAGTCCCTGCTGGGGGCCAATTCTGTAATGCTGACCCACTTCCCTGTTGTGATGTGCGATATGAGATCATCGCATCGCAACCCTGATCTTGTCGGGGGCTGATTCTGTAACACCTCCTTTCCCCGATGTGTGATTTATGAAATGGGGGACCAATGGTGGCCTACCACTTGGAGCCTCCCAATTCGTTAATGGAACTTGCCATGTCATCCAATCTTGCCATGTGAGTAAGTCAAACTTGAACTTTGACTTGCTCTAACTTCTGCATACGAGCTCGGATTTGAGTGTCGTTCACACAATGGAATCAGAATGATGAGCTCTTCGATGTGAAGCTAAGTTTAACAAGATTATGACACTTTGATTTTTGAGCCTAATTTTGAGCACCTGATCATTAGATGCTAGCATACTATGTTGTGGGAGTGTGCCTTCTCGACTGAGGCATACCCATATCATGGGAGCTCCTGGGGTTTAATTGGTCTAAAAACTCAGTGGGACTCAAAGGCTAGTTACTTGAGAGGTTGGGATGGTTCATGAGGGTCTTGTTGTTGTTGTGGAAGTTCTGTATGGTGTGTTTTCTGTCGGTTCCACTTCCTTAACATGAATTAGGAGGTCAAATCATGTCATAGTAACTTATCATCACATGTTTACCTCGGTTGGCCAGTTACTTGGGTAGATGTGGGAGGAGGGCATTACAAATCTTCTGATCTGTAATGAGTTGGATCTGATTGACTATGCCCATGACTCTAGTCATGAACTAGTTCAGATTCTTTGTGTTAATCATCTTCAAGGTTTTGAACTGAACTCTCAATGTTTGCAATTTAACAATCTTCACTATATCATTATCATGATACACAACTTTCAAAATATCCCAAGCTTCTTTTATTGTTGATGCTCCGGTTATTTTGTCGAAGATAAAGTCCCCGACTGAGTTTTGTATCCAACATTTGGCTTTGTGCTCTTTCTTTCTGAGTTCTGCAATGACATTCCTTTGATTGTTGTTCATTGCTGCTAATGCTTCTTGGGCCAGCTCTACATAACTGTTTTGTAGGGTATCCCAACTCTCTTGGGCTTGCAGAAATGTCTTCATTCATAAAGACCATAGTTCATAATTTTTGCCAACAAAATCAAGACTTATAGCAAAAAGCTAAAAAAAAAAAATGTTTTTTTAATACAAATTTACATGCCTTTTTACAACCTTCTTTCCCAAACTTAAAAAAAAAACCACCTTCAAAAACTACAACGCCCTCATGTTTGAATAACAATCTCCTTCCCTTTAAAAATAAATGGATCACAACTAAAGGTAATATTTTATTTAAATAATAATAAAAAAAATCACTAACCCAAAACCCAGTTCTAAAAAAAACTTTAATCTTGAAAGAAAGCCCTTTTACTATGTTTCCTTTTAATAGAACATATGGAACCTGTAAATAAAGACCTTTTGTGACATTTAAGATACCTCGTGACCTTAGCCACAGATTTGAACCTCGTGCCTTTTAGAAGGACCGTATGTTGACTTGTGCTTCGTGCCTAATCGAATGTACGCCTCATGCTCCTTGTCATTTGTGGCTCGATGCTTGCGTTTTGGGTATGCCGTCAGCGAAGGTTGCGCTGAGATACAAAGATAAAAGGATGCAATTGGTCTTTGTGAATGGGTGTGACTGTCATTCATTTTTTTTTAATAAAAAACTTTTCTTTCGGCCTTTCAGCGTCATCCAATTTATCACTGGGAGGTGGAAGGATAACCCACGACAGGTCAGAGGGTTGACGGCGGAACACCAGGGAGCCAACCGAATCACCAGAAAGACTATGGGCAGGGGAACAATCTGTCCGCGGACATCCATTCATCCAGGACTGCAGCACAGAAATTTGACCCTTTGAAATCCGACTGTTTGGACGACGGACCAGAGGAAATGGAGCAATCACCAGACGCAGAGTATCTTCTGGTTAACTGGAGAAATTTGGAGGATTGTTTCAGCTTCCAGATTCCTTCCATTCGCTGAGACTTAAGAGCGGAACACACATCGATTGTTGCCCACAGCGATGCCGCAATTAAGCTGGACCGTTCCAGATGCAAAGAAAGAAGATGCCGAGAAAGATGATCGAGACTTTTTCTCACCCTGCCAATCTCACCTCTCAGTAAGGCTAAACTAGCTTTCAGAAATACACGATGGTTCTTAGGATATATTGAGGCGATGCTTGATTTGGGCGAAGACAGAATGACGGAGGAATATCTGCCTCTCTTAAGGAATGCCAGATCGATTTCATCTTTGAAACTTGCAAGAGTGTTGGTTCAAAATGATGAACCTTGTTGGTTCAAAATGATGAACCTTGTTAGCAGTGGCCCTTCCTTATACGGATATAATAAAGAATTGAAGGTTCTGTGATTCGTAACAAGTTTATAAGAACAAATTTCGGAGATATCATATCAAAATTGAATTGCCAACGAGTTTCGAACCAGCAAGTGTGGTTCATTGTTAGGATAAGATGAAGAATCAAAGCACTGCAACATATTAAATAAAGAGATTCCTAATTCAAACAGCTAGAAAGAAACAACTAATTTGGACCACAGAAACCGCTACAATTGACTGGACTAAAGCTAAATTTGACTAGATCAGGGCAGGGGAAGTTTAGTACTAAATTGGATAATAAAATTTGCAATATCTGATAATTTTGACTCAATTTCATATATATAACAGTTGATAACTATTATTAAAATTTCATTTCAACTTTAAACTAAATAAAAACTAATGTTATGGGATTAAGAATTATTGAAATTGAATTAATTAATATGCGTTATTTTCCTATCACTAATTAATTAGTTAGTTTGTTAGAATAAATTTGATTAAATTTTATATGTAACTTCATATATCCGTAGTTAATTATTTATTTCTTAGGATATGAATTTATATTATTTATTTTATTTTATAATTAGTTAATTTTCTAACAAAAATCGAGTTTAAATTTATTTAACCTATATGGGATATGAATATATGGTATCTAATTTCTTTTACTTGGTTAAATTTTTTTGAGATATAGTAATTCTGATTAAAATGCTATGTGTAAACTCTTGTACAGGGATAAACCTATGAAACATTAAAGTTTAATGTTTAAATATTTAGTAAGTATAACTTAATGGTTAACCCATTTTTACCAAGAAATTGATAAGCATTATGAAATATATAAGAATGTTTAATAAATGACCAAAGATTATTTGCTAAATAATTATAATTGATTTCTTTTAGATGAATGAGATACTATTAGAGATGGAATAAATGGAATCAAACAATTAGTTAAAACCAATAATAAGATTATATGATATAAATAACCCATTTATAACTCTTTATGTTTATAAATAAAATTAATAATTTTAATATAAATATTTTGAACTAAATTTATTTATTATTTTATTTTAATATAAGGAACCTAACCTAAGCAAATTTAAAAATAAAGGGGGAATTCAAACACTACAATAGCCGAGGGGAAAACAGGAAAGGAAACAACTAGAACGAAGAAGGGAGAATGGGGGCAGGGCGGGGGCTAGGAGGAGAGGGTAGGGATCCAACAACTACTAATCTTCCAGCCATCATCCCTATTGAGATTGCTCGGCCTTCTTTCGATTTCTATGGCCTCCCTAAATTTACGGTGGTGAGAGTGAGCAATTTTAGCAATAACCTTGGTCTACTCAATATATATATGATGCTTGGTCTTTTCTGCATGCTCTGCCAAAGCTAAAGACCTAGACCTCCCATGCTTAATGTCAGCTACGTGTTCATGAATCCTCTGATTAATAAAGCGCCTAGTTTCACCAACATAGGGGGTCCCAAAAGAACAAGAAATAACATAGACCCCTTTCATGTCTTTTGGGTCTACAGGGTCTTTTACAGATCTAAGGGAACTACGAATGGTGTTAAGGGGTCTAAAGGTTGAAGGAACATTATGTTTCTTAAGGATCCTAGCAATCCTATCAGTGGTCCCTTGTATGAAAGGGAGATGCACCCCTGGGATTTTATCTTTGGGGTCTTCTTTAACCTTGGGACCTCTGGTTGCTTTAAGGAAAGATTTCAGACCTTGGTGCCTACTATATCCATTATTAACAAAGACATAGAGGAGATGGGCTTTCTCTTCTTCTAGGTTCTTTTCATCAAATATTCTCATCGCACGAGTGGCAAGTGTGTTGAGAACACCCAAATTTTGAGCAGGGAAATGATGAGAGTTGGCATTAAGATATTGTTCATTATGGGTTTTCTTCCGAAATACCTGGTGGGAGAAAGAACCGTCATCCTTTTTCAAAATTAGAACATCAAGGAAAGGGAGGCACCCATCAACCTCCTACTCCATAGTAAACTTTATGGAGGAAGATTGATTATTGAGATGCTGGAAGAACTAATCCAACTCATCCTGGCCATGAGACCAGACGACACAAGTGTCATCAACAAATATTTTCCACAACTTAGGAAGAAGACGAGATGAGGCTAAAGCCCTGGATTCAAAGTCTTCCATAAAAATATTAGCAACAACCGGGGACAGGGGGGAGCCCATGGCGATCCCACAAGTCTGCTCATAGAATTCTTCTTTAAAGTAGAAAAAAGCAGAAGTAAGACAAAGCTCTAATAGCTGAGCGGTGTCAGGGTTAGTGAGGCAATTGATGACCTGAATGACCTCCTTAATATGGATACAAGTATAGAGGGAGACCACATCAAAGATAACAAGAACGTCATTAGGGTCAAAATTCATGTCCTTCAACTCATTGACAAATGAAAAAGAGTCTTTGACGAAGGACCCAGTAAGGCCCACAAGGGGTTTAAGCTTCAAGGTAAGGAATTTGGCTAGGAGGTAGGTTGGTCCTCCGATGGTATTGAAAATGGGTCTCAGGGGAGCCCCTTCCTTATGGATCTTTGGTAGCCTGTAGATACTCTGAGTGATGGGGCTGCTCTCAATAAGCTTGTGGCAAAAGGAACCCACAGTATTACTGGATTTTATAACCAGAGCAACTGTTTTGGAAAACCTTTTCACGAGATTCTTATTAAGCTTTTTATAGCTACCACTATTACAAAGGTGATCCAACATTTTCCTGCGATAATCTTCTTTGTCAAGGATAATAGTCACCTCACCTTTGTCGGCTTTCAAGACAACAATGTCCTTGTTCTGGTTCAAGGATTTAACAACATCGAATTCATCCTTGCTAATATTGTTTCTAGGGGGCTTTGCCTTTCTCAAGATGACAACACAATCTTGTCTGATCGTGTCCTTAATATTATCAAGTAAGCCCCTTAATCCAAAACTCCATGTCACACATAATGTCCTCCATCGGGATTTCTCTAGAAGCTAGGGAAAAATTTAACCCCTTGCCAGGAAGACTAATTGTAATAATGTCATTACTAATAATATTAGTAATAATATTATTACTATTATTACTATTGTATTCGGAATTAAAATGATTAATATACCTATTATTCTTTTTATTATTATTAATATTATCATCGAGAGTTCTATTATTATTATTATTATTATTAGTATCGAAAATTATACTATTATTATAATTATTATTATTATTATGGAAATATTATTATTATTATTAGTCTTCTTAGCAAGGGGTTAAATTTTTCCCTGGCTCCTAGAAAAACCCCGGTGGAGGACATTATGTGTGACGTGGAGTTTAGGATTAGGGGCTTACCTGATAATATTAAGGACACGATGAGGAAAGATTGTGTTGTTGTCCTCAGGAAGGCAAAGTACCCTAGAAACAATATTAGCAGGGATGAAGTCGATGCCCTTAAATCCTTGAACTAGAACAAGGACATTGTCATCTTGAAAGATGAAAAAGGTGGGGTGGATGTTATCCTTAACAAAGAAGATTATCGTTGGAAAATGTTGGATCACCGTTGTAATAGTCGTAGCTTTGAAAAGCTTAATAAGAATCCCCTCAAAAGGATTTCCAAAACAGTCGCTCTGGCTATAAAATCTAGTAATACTCTGGGTTCCTTTTTCCACAAGCTTATTGAGAGTAGCCCCATCACTCCAAGGATCTACGGGCTGCCAAAGATCCATAAGGAAGGGGCTCCCCTGAGACCCATTGTCAATACCATTGGAGGACCAACCTACCTCCTAGCCAAATTCCTTTCCTTGAAGCTTAAACCCCTTGTGGACCTTACCGGGTCCTTTGTCAAAGACTCTTCTTCATTTGTTAATGAGTTGAAGGACATGAAGTTTGACCCTGATGATGTTCTTGTTAGCTTTGATGTGGTCTCCCTCTATACTTGTATCCCTATTAAGGAGGCCATTGAGGTCATCAATCGCCTCACTGACCATGACACTGCTCGACTAGTAGAACTTTGTCTTCTAACTTTTCCTTCTTTGAAGAGAAATCTATGAGCAGACTTGTGGGGTCGCCATGGGCTCCCCTTTTCCCTGGTTGTTGCTAATCTTTTTATGGAAGACTTTGAATCCAGGGCTTTAGCCTCATCTCGTCTTCTTCCTAAGTTATGGAAAATATTTTCCGATGACACTTGTGTTGTCTGGTCTCATGGCTAGGATGAGTTGGATCAGTTCTTCCAGCATCTCAATAATCAATCTCCCTCCATAATGTTTACTATGGAGTAGGAGGTTGATGGGTGCCTCCCTTTCCTTGATGTTCTCATTTCGAAAAAGGATGACGGTTCTTTCTCCCACCAGGTATTTCGGAAGAAAACCCATACTAAACAATATCTTAAAGCCAACTCTCATCATTTCCCTGCTCAAAATCTGGGTGTTCTCAACACACTTGTCACTCATGCGCTGAGAATATTTGATGAAAATAACCTGGAAGAAGAGAAATCCCATCTCCTCGATGTCTTTGTTAATAATGGATATAGTAGGCACCAAGGTCTGAAATCTTTCCTTAAAGCAAGTAGAGGTCCCAAGGTTAAAGAAGACCCCAAAGATAGAATCTCAGGGGTGCATCTCCCTTTCATACAAGGGACCACTGACAGGATTGCTAGGATCCTTAAGAAACATAATGTTCCTTCAACCTTTAGACCCCTTAACACCATTCGTAGTTCCCTTAGATCTGTAAAAGACCCTGTAGACCCCAAAGACATGAAAGGGATCTATGTTATTCCTTGTTCTTGTGGGACCCCCTATGTTGGTGAAACTGGGCGCTCTATTAATCAAAGGATTCATGAAAATATGAGTTGAAAAAATAACTTTTTCATTTTCCCTCTAAAATTTGATGATGTAATCTAATCTTATTTTATTATTTTCATTATTATTTTATAATATTTTTTACGAGGCCTATTAGTACCATTCCATGACCATCTTTTTCTTCTTGAAACACATCATTTGTCTACCTTTTTCCTCCATAGATCCCTTATATTCCTTGAAAGTGATTAGTTAACAATATTATAGTTGTTAGTTTGCATTAAAGTTAATTTATGAGTTTTTATGTTAGAAATTAGGAATTTTTAATAAAAAGTTTACAGGAAGTCATTACATCCTGTAAATGGTTCATCATCTGATACGTGGCATGACAGGCAAGCTAAAGCAAGGGATAGGAATGAAAACTAGAATGTACAAGAATGGAGAAACATCGATCCTACAACAAATCAAACACTCCTAGTTATGCGGTCAACGCTGGTTAAAGCCCCAGCCTTTTGGTGACAAAGGCAGCAACAACCATAGGTTTCCCAAACCAGTTTCGTTTTGTTTCTTTTTGGAAATCGGTTTAGAATGGAAGTGACCCAAAAATCATTCCATAGTAAAACCGGAAACAATTGCATAGTGAATGTACATTCAATCCAAATGAAAGCCGTGTATTAGTTGTTTTTAAAAACACGAATATAGTTACAGTTACATGGTTGTTGATCTCTGTATATCGTTTTGAAAACAAAGCTTTTGTATGATCTTCAGAACTTAATACCAGAACTCGACTACAGTCACGATTTTATTATAACATTGTTCATGCGTTAATACCTTAGTTGCTTGAGCGTATTCCAGTATACCATTGAAACGTGGACGGGCCCTGCGTGGACGGGTATACTGTCATTTTGATTTCATTAGCAGCTTTTGAATATTGTATAGCATGCATAGTGATTAGAGTTATGCTTATAATTTTGTTGATTTAATTAGAAATCTTTACGAATGATGTTTATGGTGATAGCTTAAAGGATTTATCGTTAAGATCATTGAACCATATCTTGTAAGAGATCTGATCCATCGTTATATTTTTAAAGCATCCTCATAAACTCTGTTTACATGTATTTAAATTTGTAGTATGCTTTGGATCTTTCATGAATGCTGAGTGCTAACTAGACAGAGATTTTGTGCATAACATCCTTGTAAGGGGATTAAAATCTCGGTCTAGCAATACAAAGTGTCTTTAGGACAAGTAGATGAGTTGAGTGACTTGAGTGTCAAGGTGATAGGGAACATATCTTAACCTTTCGTAAAGAAGTACTGTAACCTACCACAATGAACACTTAGTTAGGAATCCTTTATGTCTATAGATTTTAGACGCATGCCTCGAAGTTTACTTACCCTGGTCGATAATAAATTTAGCCTAATCTAGCACCCTAGGTTGGTCACTACATTTTGGCGTCGTTGTCGGGGAGGCGTAGTTAGAGGATTTCCAAAAAAATTAAAATATGAAAAATTTTAACAAGCAAAAACAAGCAAAAACATAGATTTAGAAGTCATGTTTACTTATGCCTAGATCTACAGATAATAAAGGTATATTCATAAAAACCCCCCATCCAAAAACTAACCTACCATCAGGAGCAGACCCTTTAGGAAACATTGAACACACAACACCAGCTGAGGAAGTCACCATACAAGAATTAGAGGATAAACAAAAATCAGGGCAAAGACTCACACTCATCGAGAGGCAAATTCTATTAGCACACAAATCACAGAAGAAACACTTCCCTGGATCCTCTATACAAGGAGAAAGTAGCACAGTGACTCAACAATCTTTCTTTAATCTTCTCTTTGAAACAAGTGACACTGAACAAGAAACAGAGGAACCTATCAAAATGGTTGAGGAAGGAGATCGATCAGTACCAAATCAAGGTCGAAGAGACGAGGAAGAGTCAACCTTTAAATTTCCTATTCAAGAACCAGAAGAATATGATGAAATAAAAATGAAAAACATACCTCCATCTGTGCTACCAAACTTTTATGGCATGGCTTCAGAAGACCCAGATTCGTTCTTGTTTGAGTTTGACATTGTATGTCGAACATATGGTTACACAGATGATGCCCATAGGCTTAGAATCTTCCCAGCAACATTAAAAGCATCAGCATTAAGATGGTTCATGGGGCTTGGTGAACATGTGATAACTGATTGGGATGGCATGAGAAGAATATTCCTAAAGAAATACCAACCTTATTGTAGATCGAAAGATTCCAAAGACGATATCTTTAGGATGAACCAACAAGAGGATGAAAATTTAGAGGAATACTTAGAATGGTTTGTTTACAATTTACAAAAATCAAAACACCGAACCATGCCTCTTGATTTGATTCGAACAATATTCTTGAAAGGAATTTGAGAGGAATACTTAGATGATCTTAACTTGATGGGCAAAGGTGATATTTCTACTTTACCTTTTGAAGAAATTGCTGAGTTATGTGAAAAGTATTATAGGAGCAAAGCCAAAATTGGAAAAAGAACCATATCATCCAAAGCCACAAAATCTGCTTCAACAAGTGTCACAAGGGCTGAAATAGGGAACCTGTTAGAAGAATTCAAAACAAATCTGTTAAGTATCTTAGGAACCCAAATTGACACTCTAAAAGCTAAGAAGAGACAAGAAGAGGAAGATCAGATGATGGCTATCTTTTGCCCAAAATGCCGGAAGAAACATGCCTTAAAATACTGCCCATTAGAAAACATTCAAGTTTGTGCCTTTTTACTAAAAATCATGATATATTTCATTGCTCTAAAGTCAAGGTTTTGCAGAATTGTAATGTGGCAGCTAATGCAGAAATGGAAAATGTGTATTACATGGGCGCAAAGAGACCATGGAAGCCAAACCAGCACCTCAAGGTATGTTCCCAAATCAGAATTTGCAATTTCCTGTACATGATCAGATGTATGCTCAAAATTCATGGAATGTACCCATGCCATGGCAGCACCAAAATTACCCCCAACAACAATGGAGACCATCTCAACAATACTCTCAACAATATCATTCATATCCTCAATCATACCAACCATATTCGCAGCCATATTAACAATATCATCAGCCATACTCGCCATATCCTCAATCATATCAGCAATATCCTCAGCAGCAAGTTGTTTACCCACATCAACCTTAACCCACTCAACAAGCATTGCATGCTCCTCCTCCAATAAATCCACCACAATTACAACTTCCATCTAACTCACAACCTCCTAGACCTAATCAAATCCCTACTCAACCTGTACCAAATCCAAACAACAGAGCAGAGAGACCAGCCTACAATGTAGATGAGGGAACCTTGTATCCCACATTACCCTTGCAAAATATCAATTTAAGGTCTGGTAAGGTACTCCACAAAGAATCTCCAACAGCTGATAAACAAGAAGAAAACGAAGAAAATGAAAATGAAACTGCAAATCAAAGAAAAAAAGACGATGACACCAAAAATAAACAAATGCAACCATTGCATCCACCACCTTTTCCAGACCGATTGGTCCAAACAAAACTTCCAATGTCTATACCACAGTTTGATGTTTTAGGCGAGCTCAAGAATGTCTATATAAAAATTCCACTACTACAAGCCATAAAAGACATTCCCATATATACTAAAGCAATCAAAGAACCGTGCCTTAAGAAGCCTACTAGGAAAAGGGTTGATCCACAAACCATTCATGTTATTGGACATTTAGCTGGCCTTATGACAAACACCATCTCAATGGAAAAGTATGTTGATCCTGGTATTCCCAGGGTCAATACAATCATTAACAACATACATATTCCAAACACTTTAATAGATCTTGGGGGCATAATAAATGTTATGACTCTTGAAACCATGAAAACACTCCAGCTCACAAATTTGCAGCACACAACAATTGTTTTAGAACTCGCTGATAGGTCTAAAGTGATTCCTGAAGGGATTTTGGAGGACATAATTGCTTCGCTGGACTCTTGGGAGTATCCAGTGGAATTTTTAGTTCTTCAACCCAAATCCAATTTAGGAGGGCACCCTATCATCCTTGGTAGACCATGGTTAGCAACTGCTGATGCATTCATAGGATGTCGATTGGGTAATATGATCATTTCATGAGTAACTGAAAGAAAACAACTCACTCTTTACCCATCAGCACAATCACTAGCAGTAGCACACAATTTATGGCTTGACGATAAGTACAATGACAAAGAATAAGTACAATCTGTTTTTAGCATCAACCAAATCTATGTTTTTCAGGAACATAATAATGATGATTTGGTAGAATTGTTCCTTTCTCAACCTGATATTTCCGAAAATTTGAGAAATGACCAATATCATGTTGCAGATGAACTTTTAGCCCAAAATTTTCAGGAAACATGCACCATTCAATCTTTGCAAACAACATTCCACAATATTTTTCCCATTCAATCCATCACAAACACACAGAGTAAGACCATAGAGATTAGTCTAAGAAAAACTCTGAATATTGGCACTCACCTAGACTCATCTCAGCAAGAGAAATTGATTCAATTATTGAGAAAATACCAGAAAGCATTTGCTTTGGACTACACCGATATGCACGGGATTCACCCTGAAACATGCACTCACCATATTTATACCGATAGTACTATCAAACCAGTGAGGCAACCGCAGAGACGAATGAACCCCATGCTCCAGGATATTGTTAGAGAGGAATTACAAAAACTGTTGAAAGTTAATTTTATCTATCCTATCTCTGACAGTCAATGGGTATCCCCATTGGTAGTAGTGCCCAAGAAAAATGGTAAGTGGTGGATTTTTGTCGATTACAGACAATTGAACAAAGCAACGCTCATATATTATTTCCCACTACCATTTATTGACCAAGTGCTAGACACATTAGCTGGGAAATCATCATTCTCTTTTCTTGATGGTTTCAGTGGCTACAACCAGATCAGGATAGCCTTAGAGGACCAGGACAAAACCACTTTTACTTGTCCCTGGGGCACTTATGCTTATAATGTTTTGCCATTTGGACTTTGCAATGCTCAAGCTACATTTCAGAGAGCTGTATTAGCTATTTTTGCTGATTTAGTTCATGATTGCATTGAAGTTTACATGGATGATTTTTCAGTGTATGGCGATTCATTTGAGCATGCATTAGAGAACCTTGAAATTTTTTTGAAGAGATGTATTGAAGCTAATCTGTCCCTGAGCAATGAAAAGTGTTTTATGATGTTAAATGAGGGGATAGTATTAGGCCACTATATTTCTTTTCAAGGCATTGAAGTTGATCCATCGAAAATCCAGATCATTGTCAATTTGCCAATTCCGAAGACTCAAAAAGAGGTAAGAAGTTTCCTTTGGTATGCAAGCTATTACAGAAGGTTTATTGAGAATTTTAGTAAAATAGCTTCACCCTTGTTCAAGCTTCTAGCCAAAGATGTACTTTTCAACTGGAATGAGAATTGCCAGCAAGCATTTGAAACACTAAAAAAGAAGTTGCAACCACACCGGTCTTAAAAGGACCTAACTAGAACCTACCATTTCACATCTTTACAGATGCATCTGATACTACAGTAGGTGCCTCATTAGGCCAGAAAGAGGAGTCTTGTTATTATGCCATCTATTTCATTAGCAAAAATCTAACACCTGTAGAATTAAACTACACAGTCACAGAAAAAGAAATGCTTGCCATCATACATGCTGTGAATAAATTCCGACATTATATAACTGGTTATGAAGTTTTTGTACATACTGACCATTCTGCCATTAGGAATTTAATGAATAACCTAGTAACTAGTGGCAGAGTTACCATATGGTTATTATTGTTACAGGAATCTAACATCACAGTGCTAGATAGACCAGGTAAGGAGAATCAGGTGGCAGATTTTCTTTCTAGACTGCAAAATCAAGGTGAGGTTGTTCCGGTTGAAGATTCTTTTCTAGATGAAAATCTATTTGCAATTTCAATAGTGAATCCTTGGTATGCTGACTTGTCCAATTATTTGTCTACAGGAAGAACACCTCCATACTTTACTCCAAAGGAAAAGAAGAGGCTAGTCAAACAAAGTGTTCGATACTCATGGATTAATGGTGATTTATTTTACACTGGTTATGATATGATTATTAGCCGATGTGTAAGAAATGATGAGATAATTGATATTTTAAAATCTTTCCATGATGAACCGTGTGGTGGGCATTTTACAGCTAAACGAACAACATTCAAGATTCTTAGTCTTGGATACTACTGGCCACCTATTTTCAAGGATTCTAAAAAGTACGTGAAGAGTTGTGATAGTTGCCAAAGAATGGGTAGGCCAACAGCTACAGATGAGATGCCACTTCAACCCCAAGTTCACCTAGAGCCATTTGAAAAATGGACTCTAAATTTCATAGGACCCATTAATCCAATGTTCAATGGTAAGAAGTACATCTTAGTATGTACTGATTACACAACAAAATGGGCTGAAGCAAAAGCACTAGTTCGAGCAACTGAACAAACAGTGGTAAACTTCCTTTTTGAAGAGATTTTTGTAAGGTATGGAGTACCAAGGGAGATAGGACTGATCAAGGTACTCAGTTTACTTCAAAGTTAGTTAAGGACATCACAGAAAAATATCAAATCAAGCACAAAAGAAGTACACCTTACCATCCACAGGCCAATGGCCAGGTGGAATCCACAGATAAAACTTTGGAAGGAATTATCAATAAGACGGTGGCAATGAATAGAAAGAATTGGGAAGAGAAACTCAAAGATGCACTCTGGGCTTATAGAATCACATGGAAGAATACTACAGGATTTACACCATATCAGTTGGTGTATGGCAAAGAGGTAATGCTTCCTATTGAGTTTCAGATACATACTTTTAAGATGGCTGCAGATTTGGAAATTGATCTGAACGAAGCACAACAAGAAAGAATTCAGCAGTTGAACCAACTGGATGAAATGAGGCAGCAAGCAGAGGAAACAACAATCCTCATGCAAAAACAAAGGAAGCAGTGGCATGATGCACATATCAAGAAGAAGCAATTCAAAGAAGGAGACTGGGCTTTACTCTTTGATTCTAAATTCAGAGATCATAAAGCCAAGTTTACCACACATTGGATGGGCCCATACGAAATCATTCAAGTTTATGACAATGGATCAGTCAAGCTCATTACTATTGATGGAGAAGGCCACTCCTTTACTGTCAATGGTCATCGCTTGAAACTTTACAATAAGCCCATCAGCAAGCAAAATTTTCTTCAAACAGTATCTCAACAGAGAGAGGTTGAGATATTGCAGCCTTCAGCTGTAGTATCTCTGCCTTAGTTCATTTCATTTCAATTTAGAAATCCAAAAGAAAAAATAATAATAATAATAATAATAATAATGGGTTAGATGTGAAAACCAGACTCTAGCACACTTTGACCCAGAATTCTTACTTGAAAACCAGTTCTTTGGCTGGTAATAATTCCTTTTCTTTTTGTTTCCTGTTTGATTCATCACTTGAATAATGACTTGAGGACAAGTCAACGCTTTAGTGGGGGAGAAGCATCAGCATTTTGTTTTCTTATCTCATCTCCTCATTGTAAATTCTCAAAGATTTCTTATCTCATCTCCTCACTGTAAATTTCCAAAGAGTTTGTTTCAGCACTCCAGATTTCAATAAAGAAGTTGTTTTTGTCTTTGTTCTAATCAGAGGGACCTGTTTAAAAACACTATGCAGTGGGACCTGTTCTATCCAGAAGACCATGTTACCAGCACCAACAGTAGTCGGACCTGTTCAACATATATAAAATGGACCTGTTAAGAGACTGTTATCTCAAGTTACTTCAGCAAAGCTTCAACAAAGTTTCAACAGAGATTCAAAGATTGCTTGTCACTAAGGCTTCATCAAACACCAAAGATCGAGGAACCTGCACACATATAATTCTTTTCCAAATTTCAAAGAAGATGCACAAACATTTTCCAGATCTCAGAGGGACCTGTTGCATTCAAGATCATCTCAGAGGGACCTATCATGAACAACAAAAATTAGTCAAGAAAGACTAGTCCTACCTAGCTTGTCAATTCAACGCTTGATCAACCAATAAAAGTGTAATGTATTCTTTATTTTTAACATTTAAATTCTTAGATTATTTTTAATGTTAAATGTGATGAATATGACTGCTACGATCAATTTCAAAAACACCTACATACCTATCGGCCCTTATCATATTCTTAATCCCTATCATCTCCCAACACTCTAGCCTATCCCATATTTATACGATTTTTAAAATCCCCATACTCTCCATACGATTTCTCAATCCCCTCTTATATCACCCTTCCAGCCTTTGTTATCAACTCTTTATCGGCCAATCAAACCCTACTTCCGGTCCAACATCTCCCTATTCGGCCAGGTACCAATGAACGAGGGACATGTGGTGAACTGTTTGAAAGCCAAATGTTATACGATTTTGTTCATTATGTTTGAATCAGCCAAATTATAACATAACCACCCGACGAAGTCGAATGATGCAAACAACTATCTTATATGATACTCCAGTACTCCATACATGCCTCCAGCGTTCTCATGATGGTATTCATACAACCCAATACAGATACTCCTCTGCCATAAAATATGAATATGTTATGAATTGAGTCGGGTCGGTTATTAAAAAAATTTCATTTCATTCTCAGTTGTTCTATATTAGCAATTCGACTTTTGTGATTTCAACAACAAAGAATGAGAGTAGCAAGTGCTACGAAAGGAAAACACAGTCATTTGGGTTACAAGTTTCGACCTCCACCATAATTACAAGATAGTCATCTGGGCATCGCTTAAGTCACTGAAGGAGCTAGTTTCGAAGAACAGAGGGTGCCACCAGGTCAGCAGTGTGGAGCAAAAGACAAAGGTAACAAACCAAAATACCTTTGTTGAATTCGTAAGCATAAACGAAGAGGGTTAGAGCAAAATTTCTCTGTCAAAATGACTAATAGGGTAGAGCCAAGCACATTTGATAGTTCTCAGTACCATGATGACTGCATTGCAATTCTAAAAGAAAAACAATGGCTACCCTTCTTGGAGAAGTTTAATGGAAGCAATGAGGAAGTAACTAAACAATTTGCCTTTACATTCAATGGGGAGAAAGCCTTGATAGGTAATTTTTCATTCAGGGTCTCAGAAGACACCATAGCACAGTCCTTAGGGATTAGCCCAGAAGGGGAGAAATACTTCAAGACAAAACAATTCGAAGAAAAGTCATGGACCCAATTCATGTCCAGATCGAGGGTTTCATCTGTTAACTGGAAAAAAGGTGTCCCTAGGAGCTGGATGATTCATCCATGGGACAAAATGGTGTATATCATCCAAAAATTTGTTACTTGTGAGGGCCACTACAACATCGTTTATTTATACCACATCAAATTACTGTTACATTTAAAAGGGCAGTGCACTATTAGCTTACCATATTTCCTCTTGCAGAGCCTAACCAAAATGTTGAAAACCATCCAAAAGCAAAAAGGTAACGATGACAAGAGCTTATATCATTTCGGGCTAATTAAAATTCTTATTGAGTATGAATTACAGAGAAGGGGAAGAACGTGGAAGGAATTCTTGGCTGCCAACCAAATCAAAGATGAAGAGGATGAGCAAGAACAACAAGAGCACTCAGGATTTATGCACGACATTGATGAAGAGATTCCAGTGCACAAATCAAGCAATGTACCTCCACCCATTAGTAGTTTGAGGATGAGGAAAATGAGAAAAGAGGATACCCATAAAGCAGAGCAAGATAAAATTTTTACTACCTATACAAGAAGATCTAGGAGAGCACAAAAGACCCAGCTACAAGAAGACCAACCAGAATCGAATGCACCTGCACCGATGGACATTGAGAGTAGTGCTCACTCACAACCTGGACTAGAAGCTGAGATGGAGGTTGAGAGCAACAATAGGCAAGAAAAAGGGTCACCACCCGCCATTAAGAAACAAAGGAGGCTGGAAAAGCAAATTGAAAAGTTAAAAGAAGAACTGATGGAGGCCAACATGCTGGAAAAAGTCATCAAGAAAGAGAATGAAATGCTAAGAGCACAGAGTAAAGAGACTCAACAGAAAAATGAGAAGTTGAGGGAGCAGATCAAGGAACTCGAGGCTGAACAAACTGACATTTGCAAGTGGGCAACCAAATGGTATAACTAAAAGAAAGCCCTCAAGGAGAAGTACAAGAGTTTAAAGCATGAGCTCCACAGTCAGAAAGATGCCCAAGCTAAGAAGAACATGGATGCATTGTTGAAAGTAGCAGAGGTGCAGGCAGGGACAGAGTTTAGAGGCAGCACATCCGGATTAACATGAGGGCATGCTAATTAATTAAGCTTGGGGGAGATGTTGGTACCATTCCATGACCATATTTTTCTTCTTGAAACACATCATTTGTCTACCTTTTTCCTCCATAGGTCCCTTATATTCCTTGAAATTGATTAGTTAACAGTATTATAGTTGTTAGTTTGCATTAAAGTTAATTTATGAGTTTTTGTGTCAGAAAGTAGGATTTTTTAATAAAAAGTTTACAGGAAGTCACAACATCCTGTAAATGGTTCATCATCTGACACGTGGCATGACAGGCAAGCTAAAGCAAGGGATAGGAACGAAAACTAGAATGTACAAGCATGGAGAAACATTGATCCTACAACAAATCAAACACTCCTGGTTATGCGGTCAATGCTGGTCAAAGCCCCAGCCTTTTGGTGACAAAGGCAGCAACAACCATAGGTTTCCCAAACCGGTTTCGTTTTGTTTCTTTTTGGAAATCGGTTTAGAATGGAAATGACCCAAAAATCATTCCATAGTAAAAGCAGAAATAGCTGCATAGTGAATGTACATTCAATCCAAATGAAATTCGTGTATTGGTTGTTTTTAAAAACACAGATATAGTTACAGTTACATGGTTGTTGATCTCTGTATATCGTTTTGAAAACAGAGCTTTTGTATGATCTTCAGAACTTAATACCAGAACTCGATTACAGTCACAGTTTTATTATAACATTGTTCATGCGTTAATACCTTAGTTGCTTGAGCATATTCCAGTATACCATTGAAACGCGGACGGGCCCTGCGTGGACGGGTATACTGTCATTTTCATTTCATTAGCAGCTTTTGAATATTGTATAGCATGCATAGTGATTAGAGTTATGCTTATAATTTTGTTGATTTAATTAGCAATCTTTACGAATGATGTTTATGGTGATAGCTTAAAGGATTTATCGTTAAGATCATTGAACCATATCTTGTAAGAGATCTGATCCATCGTTATATTTTTAAAGCATCCTCATAAACTCTGTTTACATGTATTTAAATTTGTAGTATGCTTTTGATCTTTCATGAATGTTGAGTGTTAACTAGACAGAGCTTTTGTGCATAGCATCCTTGTAAGGGGATTAAAATCTCGGTCTAGCAATACACAGTGTCTTTAGGACAGTTAGATGAGTTGAGTGACCTGAGTGTCAAGGTGATAGGGAACATATCTTAACCTTCCGTAAAGAAGTACTGTAACCTACCACAATGAACACTTAGTTAGGAATCCTTTATGTCTATAGATTTTAGACGCATGCCTCGAAGTTTACTTACCCTGGTCGATAATAAATTTAGCCTAATCTAGCACCCTAGGTTGGTCACTACAAGGCCCATTTTAGACCTCAAAATTTCTCTAATGCTTTAGATCGACGACTTGTAAGGCTACTACTGAACCTTAACCATCTATGTTTTGGTCTCTAAATTCCCACTCTTAGTTTCTTTTTCTTAACTATGGAAAAAATACAATAACATAGAATGTAACCCCTACTCCTCCTATTAGTTCGATATTTAACATAGCCTGATAGCCAACTAGGGGTAAGGTTTAACTCCTTCAACCTTCAACTATAGTTATGAGTTTGTATTGGAGTAAACGTACACATTGAGCCTCATGTATACATAATAAGGTGTAGATATGACCACTTTTATTTATATACTAGACATTCCTTGCCATCTGGGATCATCTTATATTTTTATCTTTTCCGATTTTTCGTAAGTCTATTTTTAGAAGGGTGTGCCACCTAGGATGACATGTGGTAGTCATTCCACATTGAATGGAGATTGATATGGCTATTTCTAGTTTATGAGTCCACATTTCCCTATCCATAAGGTCCGTAATCCTTAATGTGCTCCTCCTCTCTTATTTTAGGAGACTTCCTTATCCTCAGTCCTTTCCACTTACCTTCTCATCTTACTATTTGAATTTCAGTCTTTTGTTTGGAGGGTTCATACTATTTATGTGTTAGAAGTTGCATGAGGGAGATATCCCTTCATTTCTAAGATATTTTTGACTCAATTTATATTTACTTAACCCTAATTTAGATTTCCTCTATTTTAGGGTCAACTATAATTTTAGGCTACTAGCTAATATGGAAAAGTGATTTTCTATTTTCTAGTGTGAATACACTATGAAACCCTAATATAGTGCATATTAGTTCCATATCAATGAAGGTCATTTAATTATATTCATTTTATGAATAATAGACATAAGATTTTGTGGAGTAATTTGAATACGTCCCTTTAGCTATTTAGTCATTTTTCAATGTAGTTTCATTCTCTCTTATTTCTTGTTATGAAATTATTAGTGTAGTGTTTTTTACACAATAAATCTTATGTTTATGTTTAAAATCCAACAAGGCATTAGAGGATCATATTGTTTGTAAGGAATAAAAGCATATTATTACATGTTTCAAAATTTTAAACAACCCAAAGAGAATAGATCAAGCAACCATGAGTGTTATACTAACTCCATTCACCTACTTCGAATGGAAGTCAAAGCTCTACCACTATCACATAATAAGGGACTTTATAGGATCATTACGAGAATTGAAGTTGATCACAATTTATCTATAGAGAAGTTAAAGTACTTCAACAAGATGGATGAATTTTATGGGATCCGATACTTATCAATTTCCACATTGATGTTTGTAACACGTCAAACAAGGTATGGACTGATTTGGCGACATTGTTTGGAAAGTTAGATGATTTTGGATAACATTAGATAGAGAATAATATTTAATCATTGAACCTAAGCAACTTCAATATTGTTCATGTTTTGTTTCACCATCCTCAAGAATATTCTTCAACAAGTAACATCTTGTGGCATTCATAACAAGGAAAGGAACTCGATTCTTTCAATTCCATAGGAACCAAAAATTATGTATTTGTTTTTTTTGTATATTTCTAAACCCTCCATGGGAAAAAATTGGAATATTCCTTCTTTGAATAGATTTAGTGAATTATTTCTTCAAGAGTAAAACAAGCTAATTCATATGAGGGCCTCAAAGTCGTCCAAGGCCCATTCACTTGTAGCATAGGAAACTAATAAGAAGAATAAGTAGAAAAATAAAGGTAAGGGGGGACTAGAACACAAGAAGGAAGGGCAGAAAAAATATCATTAAGGAGTGTTTGAATTCTACGTGGGGAAAAGTCTAAGAAGGAGAAGACTAGGTGCACTTATTGCAATAAAAAAATTCCATACTAAGAGGGAATACATGAAGAAGAAATTGACCTCATGGCACAAAACCTTGAATAACATCATCTTGAGGATTACATTCTAGATAATGCTAAGAAGAAATAGCAAGACAATCCATTAGAAGATAATGGCAAGGGTCATTTCTTAATTGTTTTCACTTCTCTTCTGAGACTTGGATACATGATTGAAAATATGCTTGTTGTATGGGTTCTTCATCTCGTACCTTTTCATACTTGGAGAATTTTGATGTACCTCTTATTTTAATGTGGGGTGATTCTCCTATTTCAACTCATGGATAAGGAATAATTGATATAGACTATGATAGTTTTCACAATGTGTTTCATGTACTTGTGCTTTTCATAAATCTTCACTTGATATACCATATTACACACCAGGTTTAGGGAAATGAGTTGAGTTTATTTTAATGCAATGATGATTTCTGAAGTGATACATGGTTTTAAAATAACAACCATTAAGGTTTATTAACATTCTAGGTTGTATTATTTCTAACACTTCATTCCAAAACTAGATTTTTTCTCTCTTCTTACTCATGTAGATGAAGAAAGTAGTTCATGGCATAAGAGGTTCATGCTTATGAACTATAGGTATTTGAATTAGCTGAGTAAAAAAGGAATGGTTGAATGTCTACCAAGGGATCTATATTAGGTTATGACCTCAAGTGGGGCCTATATTGGTTTAAATCTACGTGGTACGACCCGAGGGATAGAATATATGGGATTAAATGTACTTATATATGTTGTGTGTGGAGCATGATTGTCCAGAGGTCTTTGTTTAAGCCGGATGTATACCCCGGGAAGTTTGTACACCCCTCCACGCGGGGGGGACTTGTCCCCCCGCGGGGGTCTGGGGGCGCTGATCCCCGCCGGTTGGGGGGTCCGGGGGGTAGCGGTCCCCCGGCGGGGGCTCGGGGGCAGCGCCCCCGAAGCTAAAAACAAATGTAAAATTGCCTTGTAAAAGTATAGTAATTTCTAGTCAGTCTGGGCCGTTCATTAGGCGGATGATCTAATGGTAGGACTTATGTTTAGTTTAGGGTTTTTTGCCCTAGAAGGCAACCCCTCTCTTTGTATGAGGGCATTGTATTGGAGGCTGAGATATAGATGTGTATTCTGTGAGCGAGAAATAGAGAGGTGAGACTGTGAGAGAAAACAGAGGATATTACAGCGGATTTGCTGTAGGTTGTGTCTCTTCATTTTGCTGGATAATAGAAAGGAAGGACTGGTTGTTCGGGGTGGACGTAGCCCAAACTGGGTGAACCACGTATATCTGTGTCTCTCTTGTTTTGTGCGTTTTCTGTGTTTATATTTCTGCAATATTTTATGTGTTCCATTGCTCTGTAATATATAATTTTCTAACAACTGGTATCAGAGCCGAAGGTCTATTTGGCTGATAAACTCGCAGGAAAGAAGGGTTCCTAGTTCAAGTGGGAGAAATGGCGGAAGATGGTAAGTCTAGGGTCGAGAAATTTAACGGCCAAAACTTCTCGCTGTGGAAGATGCAGATGGAAGATTATCTGTATCAGAAAGATCTATACCTACCATTGGGCAGAAAAACAAAGATGCCGACGGGTATGAAAGACGAAGAATGGAACCTTCTTGATAGAAAGGCACTCGGAACAATACGGTTATGCCTTGCTGCGCCAGTCACGTTCAACATTTCGAAGGAAACCACGACAGAGGGTTTGACGCAGACGTTGTCGAAACTATATGAAAAACCCTCGGCCTCAAACAAGGTATTTCTTATGAAATGGTTATTTAATATGAATATGTCGGAAGGTGGATCTATTGAAAACCATTTAAATGATTTTAATACAGTTACAAGTCAGTTAAGTTCTGTAGGGGTAAACTTTGATGATGAAGTTAGAGCTCTGTTATTCTTGTGCTCATTACCAGAAAGTTGGAATGGTTTGGTAATGGCCATTAGTAAATCCGTTTCTGGATCTAGTACTTTAAAGTTTGATGATGTTGTCGGTGCTATCCTTAGTGAGGAAATGCGACGGAAAAGCTCCGGTGAGACATCGGGTAATTCTTTGAGTGCAGAGTCTAGGGGAAGAAAAATGGAAAGAGGAAAGAGCTCAGGATATCGCAGTAAATCAAGGAAAGGCAGATCCAAGTCCAGATCGGGGATAGTGTGCTGGAAATGTGGAAAGAAAGGGCACCTAAAGAAAGACTGTAGATCTCTGAAGGGAAAAGAAGGAGATACACAACAAGAAAACAATCATGAAGCAAATGTGACAGGTGAGGTGTTACAAGATGCTTTGATTCTTTCTTTCCAAAATATTACTGATTCCTGGGTGGTAGATTCAGGGGCTTCATTCCATGCCACACCTGATAAGAAATACTTTCATGACTATGTTCAAGGAGATTTTGGACAAGTTCGTCTGGGTGATGATAAACCCTGTAAAATCGTTGGAATGGGTAAGGTTCTTCTAAAACAGCAGAATGGAAACCAATGGCTATTAAAGGAGGTAAGGCATGTTCCAGATCTAAACAAAAATCTGATTTCAATAGGGCAGCTAGGCGGTGAAGGTTGTGTGACAACTTTCACAGATATAGCTTGGAAGGTCACCAAAGGAGCCCTGGTAATAGCAAAAGGCGAAAAGGTTGGTACATTGTATTTATGCAATGGTATTTCTAACTCTGTTAATGCTTTAACTTCCAAAGGAGCAGACGCAGCATTATGGCATCATAGGCTCGGACACATGAGTGAAAAGGGGATGAAGATTCTTCACTCAAGGAATTTGTTGCCAGGTTTGAAGAATGTTGATTTGGACTTCTGTGAGAATTGCATTTATGGAAAACAGAAGAGAGTCAAATTTCTCAGAGTTGGGAAAGAAAAGAAGAATGAAAAATTAGAGCTTGTGCATACAAATGTATGGGGACCTGCTCAGGTATCATCTCTCAGTGGCTCTCATTATTATGTTACTTTTATTGATGATGCAACTAGAAAAACTTGGATTTATTGTATTAAGAATAAATCTGATGTATTTGATACTTTCAAGAAATGGAAAGCTTTGGTTGAGATTGAGACAGGAAAGAAATTGAAGTGTCTTAGATCAGAAAATGGAGGTGAATATTGCAGAAATGAGTTTGATAGGTACTGTTCAGAGCATGGAATTCCCAGAGAGAAGACAGTTCCAAGAACACCATAAGAAAATGGTGTGTTAGAAAGGATGAACATAACAATCATGGAGCGTGCAAGGTGCATGAGATTGCATGCAGGATTGCCTTTACAGTTTTGGGCAGATTCCGTAGATACTGCTGTTTATCTAATAAACAGAGGGCCTTCAAGTTCCTTGGATGGTGGTGTTCTAGAGGAAGCATGGACAGGTAAAAAGGTAAACTACTCTATTTTAAAGCCTTTTGGTTGTGAGGCCTTTGTCCGTATTGATAAAGAAAATAGAACAAAGCTTGAGGCAAAGTCAAAGAAATGTACCTTTATTGGATATGGTGTTAATGATTATGGTTATCGCTTATATGATTACGAAAATCACAAAATCATTAGGAGCAGAGATGTAATATTCAATGAAAAGGTATTGTATAAGAATCAGTTGCAGGAAAAGAAACAGGAAAAAGACAAAAAGGAATACGCAGTTCTTGATGAAATCACTGAAAAGGTAAAGGTTCCTGAAAATAATAATAATCAACAACAGCAACCACCACAATAGCAACAGGCACGCCAAACACCTAAAAGTGGCGTTAGAAGATCTACCAAGATAAGTAGACCCCCTGAACAATGCTCTCCTTCATTATATTATTTATTGTTGACTGATTTTGGTGAACCCGAATGTTATGAAGAAGCAATGCAGGTTGAAAGCAGGAAGAAGTGGGAGGTAGCCATGGAAGAAGAGATGGACTCCTTAATGCATAACCAGACTTGGGATTTAGTCAGGTTGCCTGCAGGAAAAACTACATTGAAGAATAAATGGGTTTACAGGCTAAAGGAAGAAGATGGAGGAAAACAGAGGTACAAAGCTAGACTTGTGGTGAAGGGGTTTGCACAGAAGAAAGGTATTTATTTTGATGAAATATTTTCTCCTGTTGTTAAAGTGACTTCAATCAGAACTATTTTAAGTCTTGTAGCAGCTGAAGATTTGTATCTTGAGCAGTTAGATGTAAAGACAACCTTTCTCCATGGGGATTTTGAGGAAGATATATATATGTAGCAGCCACAAGGATATGAGGTGAAAGGGAAGGAGAAACAAGTGTGCAGGTTGAAGAAGATCTTGTATGGCTTAAAACAGGCTCCAAGGCAGTGGTATCTAAAATTTGACAAGTTTATGTCTGAACAAGGTTATACTAGATGTCACTCTGATCATTGTGTTTATCTGAAAAAGCAAAATGATGGTAGCTATATTATATTGTTATTGTATGTAGATGACATGCTTGTTGCAGGATCTAAAATGCAGGAAATAAATGTGCTCAAAAGAAAATTGGAAAATTCATTTGCAATGAAGGATTTGGGAGATGCAAAACAAATCCTTGGTATGAGAATAACTAGAGACAGGAAAAATCATAAATTAACATTGTCTCAGAATGAGTACATACAAAAGGTGTTGAAAAGATTTAATATGCAAAATGAAAAACCAGTTAGTACACCTTTTGCTAGCCATTTCAAACTTAGCAAGGAAATGTGCCCAAAGACCCAAGAAGACATGGATTATATCTCTAAAGTTCCATATGCATCAGCAGTTGGAAGCTTAATGTATGCAATGGTCTGCACAAGGCCTGATATTGCACATGCAGTGGGAGTTGTAAGCAGGTACATGAAAAATCCAGGAAAGGAACATTGGATGGCAGTGAAATGGATTCTCAGATATTTGAAAGGTACCACAAATCAAGCATTGTGCTTTGGTCTTTCAAACATCTCCCTACAAGGATATGTTGATGCAGATATGGCAGGTGATAGAGATAACAGGAGGAGCACTACAGGATATGTATTTACTGTTGGAGGAACAACTGTCAGTTGGGTTTCAAAAATCCAAAGTGTTGTTGCACTTTCAACAACAGAAGTAGAGTATGTTGCTGCTACAGAGGCTAGTAAAGAAATGATTTGGTTACAAAGGTTTATTGGTGAATTGAGTAAGGAGCATGATATGGGCATGTTATACAGTGATAGCCAAAGTGCCATTCATCTTGCAAAGAACTCAGCATTTCATTCTAGGACTAAACACATACAGCTCAAGTACCATTTCATACGATCAGTGTTGGAAGATGGAGAGTTGAAGCTGGAAAAGATACACACTAGCCAGAATCCTACAGATATGCTAACAAAAGTTGTAACCAGGGAGAAACTGAGAATATGCTCAATTTCAATTGGTCTTCAAGAATGACGATGGAGATGAGAAACATCGAGGTCCGAAGAGCAGTCATTGTCCAGCAAATGAAGCAGCGGTGGAGTTTCAACAATCATTCTCCAAGTGGGAGATTGTTGTGTGTGGAGCATGATTGTTCAGAGGTCTTTGTTTCAGCCGGATGTATACCCCAGGAAGTTTGTACACCTCTCAACGTGGGGGGGACTTGTCCCCCTCGTGGGGGTCCAGGGGGACCGATCCCCCCCGACTGGGGGGTCCCGGGGTCAGCGGTCCCCTGGCGGGGGCTCTGGGGCAGCGCCCCCGAAGCTAAAAACAAATGTAAATTGCCTTGTAAAAGTATAGTAATTTCTAGTCAATCTGGGCCGTTCATTAGGAGGATGATCTGACGGTAGAAATTATGTTTAGATTAGGGTTTTTTTCCCTAGAAGGAAACCACTCTCTTTGTATGAGGGCATTGTATTGGAGGCTGAGATATAGATGTGTATTCTGTGAGCGAGAAATAGAGAGGTGAGACTGTGAGAGAAAACATAGGATATTACAACGGATTTTCTGTAGGTTGTGTCTCTTCATTTTGCTGGATAATAGAAAGGAAGGACTGGCTGTTCGGGGTGGTCGTAGCGCAAACTGGGTGCACCACGTATATCTGTGTCTCTCTTGTTTTGTGCGTTTTCTATGTTTATATTTCTGCAATATTTTATGTGTTCCATTGCTCCGTAATATATAATTCTCTAACAACTGGTATCAGAGCCGAAGGTATATTTGGCTGATAAACTCGCAGGAAAGAAGGGTTCCTAGTTCGAGAGGGAGCAATGGCGGAAAATGGTAAGTCTAGGGTCGAGAAATTTAACGGCCAAAACTTCTCGCTGTGGAAGATGCAGATGGAAGATTATCTGTATCAGAAAGATCTATACCTACCATTGGGCGGAAAAACAAAGATGTCGACGGGTATGAAAGGCGAAGAATGGAACATTCTCGATGGAAAGGCACTCGGAACAATACGGTTGTGCCTTGCTGCGTCAGTCACGTTCAACATTTCGAAGGAAACCACAACAGAGGGTTTGATGCAGACGTTGTCGAAACTATATGAAAAACCCTCGGCCTCAAACAAGGTATTTCTTATGAAACGGTTATTTAATATGAATATGTCGGAAGGTGGATCTGTTGCAAACCATTTAAATGATTTTAATACAGTTACAAGTCAGTTAAGTTCTGTAGGGGTAAACTTTGATGATGAAGTTAGAGCTCTGTTATTCTTGTGCTCATTACCAGAAAGATGGAATGGTTTGGTAATGGCCATTAGTAACTCCGTTTCTGGATCTAGTACTTTAAAGTTTGATGATGTGGTCGGTGCTATCCTTAGCGAGGAAATGCGATGGAAAAGCACCGGTGCTATCCTTAGCGAGGAAATGCGACGGAAAAGCACCGGTGAGACATCGGGTAATGCTTTGAGTGCAGAGTCTAGGGGATTAAAAATGGAAAGAGGAAAGGGCTCAGGATATCGCAGTAAATCAAGGAAAGGCAGATCCAAGTCCAGATCGGGGATAATGTGCTAGAAATGTGGAAAGAAAGGACACCTAAAGAAAGACTGTAGATCTCGGAAGGGAAAAGAAGGAGATGCACAGCAAGAAAACAATCATGAAGCAAATGTGACAGGTGAGGTGTTACAAGATGCTTTGATTCTTTCTTTCGAAAATATTACTGATTCCTGGGTGGTAGATTCAGGGGCTTCATTCCATGCCACACCTGATAAGAAATACTTTCATGACTATGTTCAAGCAGATTTTGGACAAGTTCGTCTGGGTGATGATAAACCCTGTAAAATCATTCGAATGGGTAAGGTTCTTGTAAAACAGTAGAATGGAAACCAATGGCTATTAAAGGAGGTAAGGCATGTTTCAGATCTAAAGAAAAATCTGATTTCAACAGGGTAGCTAGGCGGTGAAGGTTGTGTGACAACTTTCACAGATAAAGCTTGGAAGGTCACCAAAGGAGCCCTGGTAATAGCAAAAGGCGAAAAGGTTGGTACATTGTATTTATGCAATGGTATTTCTAACTTTGTTAATGCTTTAACTTCCAAAGGAGCAGATGCAGCATTATGGCATCATAGGCTCGGACACATGAGTGAAAAGGGGATGAAGATTCTTCACTCAAGGAATTTGTTGCTGAGTTTGAAGAATGTTGATTTGGACTTCTGTGAGAATTACATTTATGGAAAACAGAAGAGAGTCAGATTTATCAGAGTTGGGAAAGAAAAGAAGAATGAAAAATTAGAGCTTGTGCATACAGATGTATGGGGACCTGCTCAGGTATCATCTCTCGGTGGCTCTCATTATTATGTTACTTCTATTAGTGATGCAACTCGAAAAACTTGTATTTATTGTATTAAGAATAAATCTGATGTACTTGATACTTTCAAGAAATGGAAAGCTTTGGTTGAGATTGAGACAGGAAAGACAATGAAGTGTCTTAGATCAGACAATGGAGGTGAATATTGCAGCAAAGAGTTTGATAGGTACTATTCAGAACATGGAATTCGCAGAGAGAAGACAGTTCCAAGAACACCACAAGAAAATGGTGTGTCAGAAAGGATGAACAGAACAATCATGGAGCGTGCAAGGTGCATGAGATTGCATGCAGGATTGCCTTTACAGTTTTGGGTAGATGCTGTAGATACTGCTGTTTATCTAATAAACAGAGGGCCTTCAAGTTCCTTGGATGGTGGTGTTCCAAAGGAAGCATGGATAGGTAAAAAAGTAAACTACTCTATTTTAAAGCCTTTTGGTTGTGAGGCCTTTGTCCATATTGATAAAGAAAATAGAACAAAGCTTGAGGCAAAGTCAAAGAAATGTACCTTTATTGGATATGGTGTTAATGATTTTGGTTATCGCTTATATGATTACGAAAATCACAAAATCATTAGGAGCAGAGATGTAATATTCAATGAAAAGGTCTTGTATAAGAATCAGTTGCAGGAAAAGAAACAGGAAAAAGAAAACAAGGAATACACAGTTCTTGATGAAATCACTGAAAAGGTAAAGGTGCCTGAAAATAATAATAATCAACAACATCAACCACCACAACAGCAACAGGCACCCCAAACACCTGAAAGTGGCGTTAGAATATCTACCAGGATAAGTAGACCCCCTGAACGATACTCTCCTTCATTATATTATTTATTGTTGACTGATTCTGGTGAACCTGAATGTTATGAAGAAGCAATGCAGGTTGAAAGCAGGAAGAAGTGGGAGGTAGCCATGGAAGAAGAGATGGACTCCTTAATGCATAACCAGACTTGGGATTTAGTCAGGTTGCCTGCAGGAAAAACTACATTGAAGAATAAATGGGTTTACAGGCTGAAGGAAGAAGATGGAGGAAAACAGAGGTACAAAGCTAGACTTGTGTGAAGGGGTTTGCACAGAAGAAAGGTATTGATTTTGATGAAATATTTTCTCCTGTTGTTAAAATGACTTCAATCAGAATTATTTTAAGTCTTGTAGCAACTGAAGATTTGCATCTTGAGCAGTTAGATGTAAAGACAACCTTTCTCCATGGGGATTTGGAGGAAGAGATATATATGCAGCAACCACAAGGATATGAGGTGAAAGGGAAGGAGAAACTAGTGTGTAGGTTGAAGAAGAGCTTGTATGGCTTAAAACAGGCTCCAAGGCAGTGGTATCTAAAATTTGACAAGTTTATGTCTGAACAAGGTTATACTAGATGTCACTCTGATAATTTTGTTTATCTGAAAAAGAAAAATGATGGCAGCTATATTATATTGTTATTGTATGTAGATAACATGCTTGTTGCAGGATCTAACATGCAGGAAATAAATGTGCTCAAAAGAAAATTGGCAAATTCATTTGCAATGAAGGATTTGGGATTTGCAAAACAAATCCTTGGTATGAGAATAACTAGAGACAGGAAAAATCATAAATTAACATTGTCTCAGAATGAGTACATACAAAAGGTGTTGAAAAGATTTAATATGAAAAATGCAAAACCAGTTAGTACACCTTTTGCTAGCCATTTCAAACTTAGCAAGGAAATGTGCCCAAAGACCCAAGAAGACATGGATTATATGTCTAAAGTTCCATATGCATCAGCAGTTGGAAGCTTAATGTATGCAATGGTCTGCACAAGGCCTGATATTGCACATGCAGTGGGAGTTGTAAGCATGTACATGAACAATCCAGGAAAGGAACATTGGATGGCAGTGAAATGGATTCTCAGATTTTTGAAAGGTACCACAAATCAAGCATTATGCTTTGGTGGTTCAAACATCTCCCTACAAGGATATGTTGATGCAGATATGGCAGGTGGCGGAGATAACAGGAGGTGCACTACAGGATATGTATTTACTGTTGGAGGAATAGCTGTCAGTTAGGTTTCAAAAATCCAAAGTGTTGTTGCACTTTCAACAACAGAAGCAGAGTATGTTGCTGCTACAGAGGCTAGTAAAGAAATGATTTGGTTACAAAGGTTTATGGGTGAATTGGGTAAGGAGCATGATATGGGCACATTATACAGTGATAGCCCAAGTGCCATTCATCTTGCAAAGAACTCAACATTTCATTCTAGGACTAAACACATACAGCTCAAGTACCATTTCATATGATCAGTGTTGGAAGATGGAGAGTTGAAGCTGGAAAAGATACACACTAGCTAGAATCATGCAGATGTGCTAACAAAAGTTGTAACCAGGGAGAAACTGAGAATATGCTCAGTTTCAATTGGTCTTCAAGGATGACGATGGAGATGAGAAACAACCAGGTCCAAAGAGGAGTCATTGTCCAGCAAATGAAGCAGCGGTGGAGCTTCAACAATCATTCTCCAAGTGGGAGATTGTTGTGTGTGGAGCATGATTGTTCAGAGGTCTTTGTTTCAGCCGGATGTATACCCCAGGAAGTTTGTACACCCCTCCACACGGGGGGGTGTGAGGGGACCGATCCCCCCCTGCTGGGGGGTCCGGGGGCCAGCGGTCCCCCGACGGGGGCTCGGGGGCAGCATCCCCGAAGCTAAAAACAAATGTAAAATTGCCTTGTAAAAGTATAGTAATTTCTAGTCAATTTGGGCCGTTCATTAGCCGGATGATCTGACGATAGAACTTATGTTCAGTTTAGGGTTTTTTGCCCTAGAAGGCAACCCCTCTCTTTTTATGAGGGCATTGTATTGGAGGCTGAGATATAGATGTGTATTCTGTGAGCGAGAAATAGAGAGGTGAGACTGTGAGAGAAAATAGAGGATATTACAGCGGATTTGCTATAGGTTGTGTCTCTTCATTTTGCTGGATAATAGAAAGGAAGGATTGGCTGTTCGGGGTGGACGTAACCCAGACTGGGTGAACCACGTATATCTATGTCTCTCTTGTTTTGTTCGTTTTCTGTGTTTATATTTTTGCAATATTTTATGTGTTCTATTGCTCTGTAATATATAATTTTCTAACAATATATATATATATATATATATATATATATATATATATATATATATATATATATATATATATATATATATATATATATGCAATAAGGTCATCCTAATAATGAATGGACCACATGTGCAATGTTTGGATAGGTATAACATAGATAATGCATTCATAATGGAGGGCATGTGATTTGAATGTATGAATATATTTAGGAACTTGGAGTAGTTTGTTATAGCTATGATACCACTTGTTATAGATTTGATATGAAAATATAAGACAATACAAATAAACCCAAGAATAACAAGATGTGAATAGATAGAAATGTTTCTCTATTGATCAAAACCCTTAAGGTAGGGCAACACCATACATTCTCTCCTTAAGGAAGGAGAGCACTCAACAAGCCATATTCTTATTCATACAATATTCCTTGACATCTCTCAATGTGGAGTCTCTAGCCTCTATATAGGCCTCATACCTACAATACCATGGGTCATTACCATGGTTCCATCAATACCATCTATCTAATACCATGGGCTTATTACATTATTTCTAACTACTTGTGGTCACTTACATGATATGGGTTAACCACCTTATTTATTACTATTGCCCATCCCATTATTATTCCATTGGGTACCTCCCTTTGTACCCCATATTATCCCCCCTAGGTATATGTTATAGAAATTTTTGGGCACTGCAACCCCAAACAAACATGTCCATAAACCAAGGGCTACTAAGTCCCTAAAAGTGTTGTTTCATACCCTAAAGGAACAAGGTCAGTTGATTACATCATCTCCCAGAAGTTCTCCACAAGAAACTGCTCAGAACTGGTCAAAACTGGGCCATACAGGTTGCTCAGTGCTAAGGGTGCGATGCATCCCACCTGCCCAATGAAAAGGGTGTGATGCATACAGAAAATCCCTTCTGTAGGGTGTGATGGGCGAGAGTGGACAAATGGCAGAGACAATTTGCGAGGTGGATGATCATGGAATCTTCCAGAAACTTCTCTTGTGACACTTGCCTCTCTGAAGTCACCCAGGGATGAGTAAGAGATCATCAATCCCCAAGTGGAATCAAGAACTATCAGAGAGAGGACACTAATCAAAATCCCAGAAGCTGACTCACCCCCCTACAATCATCTATATATGGATCCCTCATCCCAGAGATCCAAAGGCTGGAATTTTGGATTTTGTAAGGAAGTGCTGTTGGTTTCTTGGTGGAAAATCATAGTGTTGGGTGATCTAAGCTTTTCATGAGGTGAAAGAAGGGCTTTCATGCTAGAGGATGACGTTGGGTCAGAACAATTGGTTTTAATCCTCTTTGCGTATTCTTGATATTAATAAAGCTATTCAAGTTTTCCTCCACATTCTTGTATGTTTGATGATATATGCATTTGGGTGGTCAATATATATCTGGTCCTATATTGTTTATGATTGTAGATCTCTGTTCTTCGATAGTATTATACTGCTTTGATTCCACAGGTTCTCTTTGAAGCTGGGTTGACGAAGGAGAGGCGGCAAGGATCTGCAGAAAGGAGAGGAACGGAACAAGGAACCAAGTGCAAGACTGAGGTTGGTGTCCTTCATTCCCCTCTTATCTACTTCTCATAAAGGAAAACGAAAGTAGTTTTAGTTTGTTTGTTTCTAAGATAGCTACCAGTCTTAATGGGACTAGCAGCTCCGAGTGGACACTAGATATCCCGATAAAAAAATGGCGACGCCACTGGGGAGCGAATAGATTGTTTGTTTTATAAACTTACAGATGGAGCCTGAAGTCAAGCCAGCTAGCCTTCGAACTGCATTTGATATGCAAGTGAAAAGTAGAGCAATGCTGCTTCAGTCTATCTCCGGGTTTTGTTTATAAACTGAACAATTGATTTGCAAACCTTCTAATTGCCCTAGTGGTGGCTCTAGTAACCTCATTAGATCCGCCCCTGTGATTTCTATTTATTGTACATCACTTGCTCGACCTAAATCCCTGAACTGAGCTACAAACTGTGACTCGGAACCCAGTTGAAGTCTCGTCGCTAGACCATCGCACCTTCTCCTCTTTGGAATTTGTATGCATCACACTTCTCGTGTGCAGTAGGTGTGCTGCGTCGCACTTTCCCTGTGTTGCAGGTGCGCTGATCAGACAAGACCTCTTCTGCCCTCAGATTTTGGTTTCTGTGTTCACTCTCTTCAGCTTTATTCAGGAGTTTTTCTATCTGTGATCAATATACAACTGTGGAAACCCCCTTCCTTTCCATCATTCCGCCTCCATTTTGCAAAGAAATATGAATGTTTTTATGTATTGTGCACCATTTTCAGTTCTCTTTTACAAAGAAGTAGCATAATCAAACCATCATCTTTTGATTTGAAAGTGTCACAAGTGTCGTTTTTAGCCAAAGAAAAGAATTCTATTGTTCTGGATGGTCGATTATACAGTTACTCTTGTATTTGATTTGAATTAGTAGTTTTTCAAGTGTCGAAAGCAGTTTTCAATTCAAAATAGCAAAGGGTCGTCATTATCTTCCTTTCTTTTCTAAGAGAAATTTGTTAGTACTGTCGCTTTGAAAAGATAATTCAAATTTGTACTTGGAATTCTTCTTGTCATTCACACATTAAGAAAGCTGAAAACAAATACATGCATGTGCATTTGCATTTAGACTGCTTGTTGGTTTGATTTAGGACAGTGCATCTAGTGTGTGCTCTCTGCTCTATGTTGAAAGAATATCATCTCTATTTCCTTAGTAGCTAGGATTTTCATTGCAGAAATAAGATTAAACGATTGTTTATCATCTTAGATTGCATTTTAGGAATTATATCTACATCACATGGTGAACCTGAAAGGAAAATTTCTTAAGAAAGATCGACTTAAAATAAATTCAATGAACATAAAAACGCTTTGGAACCTAACGCACAACATCTAGAAGTCTAGGCTAGAGACGTATTCCGGCGTCGTAAAGCCTGGTAACTGTCGCTTTCACTATTGGTTGGGTGATTCCTCCTCTTTGAGACGATAAGTGCCAGTACCAATTGTGCTCCCACGTACCGTCGAGTATATATTGGGAGACCACAATAGGCTATATCCTTTATCCATAGGAAGGCATGTCTATCGCCCTATCGATCGCAGTACACTGAACACAACATTCAAGAAGATTGACTGCCATACTGTAAAAAGTATTCTGCAGTTTCTCGATTGGTTTGGTAATTCCTCTGTCTAGATTTCCATAGTAGTCTCTTTCATTCCTTTTCAGACTCCTTAAAGGAAAAGGTCCATCAGTGCACTTGTCACTTCAGGCTCATTAAAAATCGAAGGTAACTAGAGTCATCTTTTATTTTTTTCTCGACTCTTAAAAATTGAAAAGACAAGTTGTGTCAGAGTGTCTAAAATTTATTTTAATCGGAATAATATCACCATTCCCATGTTGGTCTTAGGTTGAGAAAAATGGAGTCCACCAACCAAGGATTTCCCCTTGGAGGAAATCCTAGTCCTTTCTCCTCTTGGGGAGATGTTGGTGCACCTCATATGGCCATATTGTCACTTCCAGGATTGACGATTGGCTCGCCAATATGGCTCTTCTCGACCTCCGTCATTTAGAACATCGTGATTCCTGAACAATTGAGTCAGCAACTAGATGATACTAAAGTTACCCCCCAACCTTCTACTTCGTCTGATTTTGCCTCTCCTCTTTCCTCTTCGCTTGATAAAGCTGGTAAAGCTAAAAATCAAGTAACTGAGAAGAAGAAGAAAGGGAAGGAGAAGAAAGAGACGAAGAAGAAGGAGCCAAAGGCGAAAAGGGGTAACCAGGCATCGTCTAGTGAAAATCCACACACTGCACCATCCAAGCCTAAATCTCCATGTGTCATTTGCAAAGGAGATCATTATCATCGAGATTGTCCTTGCATCCCTCGGATCTTAAGGGACTCGTCTCCTCATTTGCACAATCCGGTGTCATCAACCTCTAAAGATCATGTTGAAAGTACACCCTCAACTAGTGAAAGCGAAGCATTTGGGCAGAAAAGGAGATGTAAATTTCCTTGTAAACTGTGTGAAGGGGATCACGTCATCCACCGTTGTCCTTTCCTAGATGAAGCTAAAAGGGTTTTGGATAACCGTTCAGCTTCACCACCACGGCTTCCTCCTGTATATAAGAAACTCTTGCCGAGTCCGTCACTAGTTGAAAATCCGACTGACATGCCATTGTGGTCGGTCGAAGCATCTGTCATTGAAGATAAACCCGCTGAATCCATACCAAACGAAATTCAAAAGGTTGAGGCGGCAGTCGACCCGGTCTTGTCTTCGGAAGGTCCATCTTCAGATGACACAATCACTGAAGAGAATGAGAACAACACCGTTCAAATTCTTCTCATAAACATAGACTCTGATGAACACGGGGGTAGTCTACCTGTTCCTTTACCACATGAAGGAAGTTCGTCAGAGTCATATCCGACCGTCTATTCGGTCCCACCTCCAAGCAACCTAGTCGTTTCCTTCGACTAGAATCTACTAGGAAGACCCCGTTTACCAGCTAGTGTACCATTCCGAATCATTGTACAAGCTTACAGAATGGTCATGGCCGATACCATCATAGATGACGGGGCTTCTGTGAGTATCCTTTCCTCAATTTCTTGGCAAGCGCTTGGTTCACCATTGCTTCTGCCTGAGATGAGAAATCTGATAGGCTTCGACAAAGGAACCAGTCAACCATTAGGGATCCTTCCCAATGTGCCCATAACGTTGAGAAGGAAAACCGTTAATATGAACGTAATGGTATTCCAAGGACCTCTAGAATATAATCTACTCCTTGGGCGTGACTATATTTATAGCATGGGAGCCATTGTATCCTCACTCTTTAGAGTAATGTGTTTTCTGCATGAAGGATGAGTAGTCAAGCTCGTAGAGCAGCTTTCGCTCCCCAGATCACACATAGCTAATAGTCAAATGCCATCCCTAAATGGTCTTTTCACTCAAGGAATGTCTAATCAATCTCTAGTCCATCCACCTGAAGAGCGCGAGTGATTTGGGCAGACATGACTGAAACCCAGGGGGCATGCGCCCTGGCCTGTTTCGACAGGAAAACCTTGGGTATAGGGTAGGTTTCCGCAGAGGATATATGACTAGTTTGACACACCCGTCAATTTAGGAAAATGGGATTAGACTGGAATAATACTCCCTCGTCAAAGTTATTTGAGTGGAGGCGACCGCGCCACTCACCTTTGTCTATTTCGATAGACATCACCAAGGAAGCATTTTGTCTGCAACGCGGATGGAGAGCTTTCATATGGTAGCCTAGAAATTTTTCACTATACCTAGGGGCATGCAAACCTTTTTGCATGCAAGCGAAGAGTGACCATTTATTTTCTCGACCCTTTAAACTCGTAGGATTGGTCATTCCTAGCTTTCATAATGAGAGGATCCGGAGCAAAGCTTCGAGTGGTGCAAGCTCCCTAAAAATTGAACCTATCGATCAGACGTCCTTATTATATGACTGACACGAGCATTTTTTATGTGGAGTTCAAGCTCATTAAAAATTAAACATAAGCAATGAGCAAATGTTCCCCCAGATTTTAGGCTCATTAAAAAATGAACCAATTTCCGATAAATAACCATTGTGAATGCATTATCATCAGCTTTTGAGCTCTGGTCGTGTTCTCATCATCACCTGCACTCTATTTTAGCTGATCATTCACCTCCATTTGATTGTTTACCCCTTTTGAGGAACAGCTGCAAAGAGTGATTTTGTTAGCCATCCTTGTGACACTGTCGTGACTGGAAAATTCCAAGCCTTACTTGGAATCAACTGCTACCCGAAATTATCGCTCGTTCCTCAAAAAATGAGTCTCATTTAAGCTCGTTTCATCTAACTCGTAAAATATGAAAAGATTGTTGAGAAATTGGCCTCTCCAGCTCGTTAAAGCGACTGGAAGTGCTATCCCTCCTCTAGATTTTAATCTTTTTTGACCTGAGGGATTATTACACAAAAAGATCGAGCGCTTGTTTTGTTCGGCTCGTTAAAATTACCAAAAATTCATCCCTTTTGTATTATTTTATACTTTTTTGGACTTAAGGGATTATATGATGAAAAAGGATTATTGGAGTTTCCTTTACGTCCCTTTCAGACTCTCTAAAATTGAAAAGGACCGAGTTATCTTTGTCATTAAACTCGTTAAAACCGAATAGCGACAAACTTGTCCATACAGACAACAACGAGTTTCATTGCCGCTAGGCTCGTTAAAACATAGCGATGGGTTTGCCCAAAGGGAAAATTATAGAACAAGCATATGTTATCCTCCTCAAGATTGACAAAAATAAAGAGGTACTGGTTAGCAATGACTGGGGAAAAATTGGGAAGAAAACTTGAAGAAACTTTATTGGTAGCAAGTCGCTCTTGAACATGACACTTTCACTCCGCATCGAAGTCGGGTTGGGTTGTGCCGTTCACTAGTCATATCACCATTGGTCCATCACACCATCCATATTTGGGGATAATGCTACCAATCCATGTCAGTGTCGCTGGTATGTTCAAGAGAAGTCGCTCAAAGAATTCGCCTGTGTCTCATCCACTGCAATACATTCACGCTCCATTCTTTCATGACCGCCACCCTGAACCCTGTATCACCAAATCGTTTTCACCTCCAAAATCATTTACTCCGTTCTGTGTCGTAGATGTGGGATTCATTAAGGCCCTCTTACGACGAGTCGCTTCTTGTCGACATCAGCTCATTATCCGAGAAGTCGACTTAGGAACAACCCTTTCAGTACTTTGAATCTTGCATGCCTCAATGGCAAGTTTCTCACTTCCGGCGACAGGTTTACATCAATGGAATTTGACCAAAAGATTTTGCATGGTGTTCGACGCCAAGTCCCTTTTCACACCACGTGAATTGTACTGTAGTACCTTGAGGGTCATCATCATTATCGGTGATTCCTCTCGTGCTTGTTAACAACTTACATCATTGGCTGGTAATCAGGCGATGTCCTTCCATGTTCAACTCCATAACATCTTTCACATGGATCGACTTGTACTCCGAGTGAAGATTGAACGAGTTTGAAGACCCTGAATCTAGTTTCTTCCATCCGGGCTACGATATATTCAGGAAAATAAAGACATCAAATGTACATTGTTGCTGCACAGATGATCATCTGAATCAAATGATGATGACTCTATTAGAATCATCAGTCTCCCGCACAGACGGTTGTCTGTCTTATGTACATGAAAATGAATTTATAAAGCTGAGCATGGGAATGCCTGCCTTAGTTAGATCATGAAAAATATTATGAAGATAATGTATTGTATTGTATCTTATTACAGGTCACCTTCCAGCTCGAAAAACTTTGGATCCTCATGATAAAGCATTTCACCCGACATCAAAAGTTTAACGACCTCATGCTTTAGGGGGCAACTGTTATAGACGTTTTTGGGCATTGAAACCCAAATCAAACATGTCCATAAACCAAGGGCTCCTAAGTCCCTAAAAGCATTGTTTCATACCCTAAAATAATAAGGTCAGCTGATTACATCATCTCCCAGAATTTCTCCACAGGAAACTGCTCAGAACTGGTCAAAACTGGGCCATACAGGTTGCTCAGTGCTAAGGGTGCGATGCATCCCACCTACCCAGTGAAAAGGGTGCGATGCATACTGAAAAGCCCTTATGTAGGGTGCAATGGGTGAGAGTGGACAAATGGCAGAGACAATTTGCGAGGTGGATGATCATGGAATCTTCTAGAAACTTTTCCTGTGACACTTTCCTCTCTAAATTCGCCCAGGGATGATTAAGAGATCATCAATCTCCAAGTGGAATCAAGAACTATCATAGAGAGGACACTAATCAAAATCCCAGAAGCTAACTCACCCCCCTGCAATCATCTATATATGGATCCCTCATCCTATAGATCGAGAGGCTGGAATTTTGTATTTTGTAAGGAAGTGTTGTTGGTTTCTTGGTGGAACATCATAGTGTTGGGTGATCTAAGCTTTTCATGAGGTGAAAGAAGGGATTTCATGCTGGAGGATGACGCTGGGTCAGAACAATTGGTTGTAATCCTCTTTGCTTATTCTTGATATTAATAAAGCTATTCAAGTTTTCCTCCACATTCTTGTATGTTTGATGATATATGCATTTGTGTGGTCAATATATATCTGGTCCTATATTGTGTATGATTGTAGATCTCTGTTCTTCGATAGTATTATGCTGCTTTGATTCCACAGGTGCTCTTTGAAGCTAGGTAGATGAAGGAGAGGCGGCAAGGATCTATCAGAAATGAGAGGAACCGAACAAGGAACCAAGCGCAAGACTGAGGTTGGTGTCCTTCATTCCCCTCTTATCTACTTCTCATAAAGGAAAACGAAAGTAGTTTTAGTTTGTTTGTTTCTAAGATAGCTACCAGTCTTAGTGGGACTAGCAGCTCCGAGTGTACACTAGATTTCTCGATAACAGTATACTACATTCCATCCCCCTTAACATGTTCGTCCTCGAAACATGTGAAGAACACAAATAATAAGATATACTCAAAAGAGTAATCCGTTGGTACCATGCACGTGCATGTAGCCATCAAAGAGAAAGTTGAACTCTCGATCCAGCTAGTGCCTTGCTCGCTTGAGATGGAAGTTGACCGCGGCTCTTCTGTGTTGATGTGTAATAGGTGGATCACGACTTCTCTCTATATATCATGTGGGGGTTGTTGTCCTTGTGGCTAATTCATTGCCATCTTGTTGGTTGTTTTCTTGTGGGGTGATGTGGGTGGTGATATGCTTAAGTTTTAACCAACAGTGGTTCCTGAGTGGTATCTGGTACATGTTGTGGTGCATGTTGTTGTTTCTTATCTTCCAATATTACTTTAACCACTGAGTCCTCATCTGATGTATCAGTACCTGTAACATTTTCTGCTTCAACCTCTGTTTGTGTTTGATTGTTGATCATCAAAGGTTCATCATCTGATGTGTAAGTGTCATTAGAGCTTTGTCATTTTGCCTCCATAGTCTCTGCTTGGGTCTTAATGGAAATATCCTGCAATGTAGTTTTTTTCTTTTTATACCAGAGCTTCAGGAATTTCTTCTGCACATTAATATTGACAATACCCACAGATTCCATCGAAGGATATCCTAAAACAACATCCATTTTATCCATATCTGAAGTGTAAAAATCACAATGCAACACATATTTATCCATTGAAAGCTTCAAATATTTATAAACTTGCACATCCTCATCATTAACTTGTGTGTTTTCAATGTGTTTTGTTGGCACTTTGAACTTTTTTGCCAAATTGACATTTATGAGATTTTTCTTGCAACTAGGATTTATAGACACAATGATCTTCTCCTTCAGAAACAATCCATGAACATGCAATAAGGAGACACCCATAGAAAATAACCCCTTACGTGTCTCATTCTTCTTTTTTCTATCACGAGACGATTTGTCTAAAAGGACTTTTTCAAATTCTGCATCTAAAAGTTTGGTCAACTACTTGTTGTCAAGTGAGAACCACCATTTGGCAGCCTCAGCTTTGAAACTAAGCGTCACTAAATTCTTCCAAAGTGTCCCATATGTGAACTTTTGTCTCTGTATGAATTCCTCAATAGTAGGGTTATCATCTTTCCCTGTAAAATTAAGATCCGCCATGAAGAGGATTTGGGAAAAACTCACTTACTTGGCGAAAATTTGAAATGGCCACAATTCCGTCAATATTGCTCAGAATCCCTATTATGACCTGTTTTCAACCATTCTAAATCTTCTCATGTGGTAGAAATCCCGATCTAGGCATTGGAATTTCCTATTCACGGTGCAATTGTCCCGCTATCACAAAAAAATAGCTGATTTTAAATCAGGGATATCTCCCACATCCGGACTACGATTCCACTGATTTTTTTTTGAAATTGGGTATTTTTTCACAAATAATACAGATCTGCAATTAGATTCTAAGGATTTTGCACTAGAACATACATATCTGCTCCGCAAACTCGCCACCCAAAAAATGTCTGCAATAGCATTGATTTTTAAATCAGCGAGATCTCCTTCATCAGGACTCTGATTCGGCCGATATTTCATTTTTATTTTTATTTCATTTATTTATTTATTATTATTATTATTTATTTATTTATTTTAACTTTGGTATTTTTTCATGAATAACCTATCTACAATTAGATTTTGCATATTTTTCCCAAAATCATATAAATTTGATCTGCAAATTCGCCGCCCCAAAAAAGTTCTACAACACCACTGATTTTTAGATTAGTGATATCTCCTTCATCTGGAGTCCGATTTGGCCGATTTTTTTTTTTGAACTTGGGTATTTTTTCACAAAGAATCCAGATCTACAATTATATTTTGTAGATTTTGCCACAAAATGTATAGATCTGATCTGCAAATTTGCCACCCTGAAAAATGTCCGCAACACCACTGATTTTTAGATGAACAATATCTCCTTCATCTAGACTTTGATTTGGTCATTTTTTTTTTGAAATTGGGTATTTTTTCACATAGAATCCAAATCTGCAATTGGATTTTGTAGATTTTGCCCCAAAATGTATAAATCTGATCTGGAAACTCGCCACCCTAGAAAGTTCCTGCAAAACATAAAAAAAAAAATTCTCCACTTTTGCCCAAGAAAGTGCTCTGATACCACTTGTTATGGATCTAATATGAAAATATAAGACAATGAAAATAAACCCAGAAATAACAAGATGTAAATAGATAGAAATATTTCTCTATTGATTAAAACCCTTAAGGTAGGGAAACACCATACATTCACTCCTTAAGGAAGGAGAGCACTCCACAAGCCATATGCCTATTCATACAATATTCCTTGGCATCTTTCAATGCAAAGTCTCTAGCCTCTATATAGGCCTCATACCTACAATACCATGGGTCATTACCATGGCTCCATCAATACCATCTATCTAATACCATGGGCTTATTACATTATTGCTAACTACTTGTGGTCCCTTACATGATACAGGTTAACCACTTTACTTATTACTATTGCCCATCCCATTATTATTCCATTAGGTACCTCCCTTTGTACCCCATATTATCCCCCTAGGTATACAACATAGTTTTTCCTATTATTATCTATATTGTTGTTGTTCTCCATGATTCCATTGTTATAGATGGTTTGTACTTCTAATTTTTAAGTATTTGGATCAAAACATTTGGTATTAGAGCATAGAAACCTGGGGCTTTAATTTTTGAAATAGGTCATCTTGAATTTTTCATTATAATATTTCTTTTTGTTGAGGTTTTAGATGGCGAAACTTTAGAGAATATTTAGGCCAAACTCTAGGAATATCTAATTCAAATTTTAGATCTTGGTTCACTATACTTTCAAAGATATTCTCTCAAGAATTTAACATTCGTGAATCCTCCTAAAGTCAAATTCAATGAGGTTAGTTTAAACCTTTAGCTATCACTTATTTTCTAAGAGGTTTTGATGAAACTACAATAATATTGAGGAGAAATTATAAAAATTTTAAGAATAATATTGAGAATGCTACCTCTTAATGAGAAATCAATTTTCTATTAATTAGTGATAAATATTCTCCCACTTTGTTATTTTATTTCTTTTATTAAAAAAATCTAAAATTAAAATTAAAAAAATTGTATAACCACTCATTGAAAATATCCTTAATTATTTAACTATTCTACCCAACAAATAAAAAATCACAATTTCAATACAAGCTATATAGTTCCTCTCAAATGAAATAACTCAAATGATCCTCTCAAATGAAATAATGAAGGTAAAATTAACTTCTAATATTAGAAAATTCCTTTTCAAATTTCACCTTTCTTAAATGCAACACCATTCTTTAATAATTTTCCAATACTCTCTCAAGTGAAATAGTGAAGGTAAAAGTTAGAGAATTCCTTTCCAAATTTCATCATTGCCATGCCATTCAATAATAATTTTAGATTCTTTTCAATTTTTTTTTTAACAAAATGCATATCTTTCAAATTAGCAATTTAGACTTTGCTTTATAAAACAAAACTTCCCTACTCTCATATTGAAGAGTCTCTTTGAAATAAGAGAAAAATATTTTCAATTTAAAATACAACATAAATCTAAACAACAAGTGAGAATTTGAAGAAGCTTTAGTTGTTATAGGAATTGTTTGGTAACTTAATTGATCTTAAAATACTTACATGAATTATCAGCCAGGGATAGTAAACTAATGAAGTGTATGTGCATTGTATGTTCTAGAAATCTTCTATTACTCACACAAATCCTAAATTAAACTGAGTTATCGAGATGCACATTTACTTTATGAGTAAATTATTTATTCCTAGAAAATAAGATTAGCTCTACAATGATGATCACATTCTCTTGCTTTTAAACAAAACTATTTTTGCTCATAAAATTCCATAATTTGCTTTGAAATAAAAATCTCACACTTAAGCATAAATGTAAATCAATCTCACACTTGACATAAATGAAAATTAATTCCACACTTTGCATAAATAAAAATTATATACACGCTCATTTGCAGAAACGAAAACTATTATTAATCTCATCACACATCTATATAAATAGAAATCACACTTGTATGAAAATAAAATGAAACTGACTCTTTCTTAAAAACACTCACACTTTCTTAAATTAACACATGTTTGAAATTTAACATTCAATTCTACTAATAAATCCACCGTCTATAAGAAAGATAAATTTATGTCTATTTAACTGAAATGTAAAACTATATCATTGGTGCTATGCTCTATCTATGTGCATCCAAAATATATGAACAAAAGAAATAATTAGTAGAATGATCTCGATTTAAATCTGAAAGAAATCAAAAATGAAATTACTCAATCTAGTAAACAGAAATTTATGGAAAATATAAAGCTAATTTCTAACTACTAAAACAAAATAGAAATCCTTACTATCTAGAGGGGCTCTCCATGAGAAGCAGGCAATCACTACGCTATCGATCAAGCACTTAACCATGCATGGATATTTATTGAGAAAACGAAATGATTCCTTAACTGCAGGGTATCAAATAACAAAGTTTCAGTCTTATTGTCACATCCTAACTATCACTCTTTTAATTTCTGCCGAGAGGCATATTTATAGAGCTCATGGAAATTAATTGTTTGGAGCTATACACCTAATCCCTATCAACAGAAACTAAATTTAACTTGAAAATACAACATCACATAATTTGCTCATGATTTTCTATTATCAAAGCAAATCATGAGGCATAAACCTCGTTCTCGCTCGCCTATTGTCGCCTATGGAGGTTGAATTTTCCTTTGACCACATTACTAAGACCTATTTCTATCGATCTGGTTCATGAGAGTAGGATAAAATTTTGATTGTATTAGTTTCCACCTACCTATCTATTTCACTTCCCAGTTAGCACCTTGGAACCTGTCAAACCACGGACTTGGCTGCAAAATTGTGTATTAGCTACAAAATCATTATAATTGGGTAGCTGAAGTAAACATTAAACTAAATAATAAAGAAAATTATAATTTTATGAAATAAAAGACAATTGTATACTTGCCATGTCATAATTCCTATAATTTGATGCCCAATGTGTTATTATGAAGATAAAAAAGAAATAGATAGGGTGAAAAAGGATGTCAAAAAGAAGCAATTGTGAGGTTCAACATTCCCCCACATGGAGGTCATTGCATGTCCTCATGCAAAAATTCAAAATTGATGAACCCTTCCTGTTACTGAACTTCTTCAGATACTTGAGCCAAAACATCTAGATTTGTCTTCCTTTTTTTCTTCTTGGTGACTGCCATTCTCGGTTTCTTCATCAGAATCTTATACTTTAGACTTATGAATTTTCTCTTAATGGATTTGTTCTTATTTTTTAGCTTTTTGCTCTTTTTTTATCGTAGACCTAGATGTAAGAAAATGTTGTCATTCTTGGTTCTCTGTATTTCATTATGTACTTTCAATATTTCATGCTCCTATTTTAAGTGCTTGTTTAGTGTCTCCAATTCATAAATCTCCTATTTGAGAGTATTTATAATTGGAGGTTCTTGTGGACTATCAAAATGAATTTATTTTTCTTGATTTGAAGAGGATGCAGTGGCCTTTTCTGTAGCGCTCTTCTCCAAATATTCTATATAATCATATATTTCCTGTTGGACCGGGTCAATTTTAGGTGTTCTTCTGCTAGACTAGATATTGGTGAAAAATTCTTGGTGATGGAGACCTTGGCTCTTATTCTTCCTCCAGATTGACAAATTCTTTGGACTGTCGAGATGGTTCCTTCATTGTTTTATTGAGTCTTGCACTCCTCCTTATAGTGGATGAGGTCTTAGTAAGAGGAATTTTCTTTTGAATTTCCCCTTGTTCTCCCTTTGCTTCCTGTGTTTCCTCTGTTTTTCTTTTGGCTATGCTTTCTTCCTTATCACTAGTTTTCTTTCTTCTAACATTTCTCTTTTTGAGATTTTCTAATACATAAGCAAGGGGAGTTTCATTTTTTGAGGGCTGCTCTTGTTATGGAGGTAGGTCATCATTTGGTTTTGTAGATAACTGATCCAGGTGGATATTGGTGGCCACCCACCTATCCCATTTGGACCCCCACAGCTGTCTCTTTCAGTCTTTTCAGTTTCCTAAATTGTAGCACAACTTACTATTTTTAGCAGTTTTTTCGGGTCCTGAACTTCCGAAGCCATTTTGAGGCCCTACACGATGTTTTTTGGGAAATATGGGAGCAACATCGGTCCATGGACTGATGTTGCCCTTCCTAAAGGGGTACTGCTTGGAGAGATCTTTCTAACGAGCTATCGTACGTGTCAAACGGAGATCGTATGCCAAAGTTACGACTCCAGGAAATTGATGTATCGATTTACCCAAACGGGGCCCACAGTTTGGCGTTTCATCTTCTAGGGTTAGGTTTTGGGATGTGAAGGGTTTTCCATTGTTTCTCAACAATAAATAGGCCTTCGAGCCTCATTGTAACACAATTTTTAGAACAGTTCATAGGCATGTAGCCACCACATCTCTTCTCAGAGATAAGCTACGATCGCCCTAGCTGGTTTATTTCCATTAATGTTTGTAAGCATATTTAAGTATTTTACATTAATGAAATGAAGTATTATTTCCGCTGCATATCTGTGTTTATGGTTATCTCTGTATTTTTTGCGTTCCTGTTTAAGTACGGATCAGTGGTATCAGAGTAGTCTGTTTTTTCTCTGTTTCTCTTTGCATGTCCCCAATGAGGTCGGGATATAAGGAGTTAGGGCTTGAACTAGTCGAACTTTTGCAAGATCAGCCTCGCAAATCCCAACGGCCTCCCATGGCAGATGAGAAGAAAGATGAGGGGGCAGGAGATCCTATCAAAATCTTGCTCGAAGAAGCCCTCAAGCGACAACGGAATGCGATGATGGATAGCTTTGCCCAGATCCTTCAGCGGCTACCCAGAAGCGGCGCATCGGCTTCCAGCAGCTACTCTGGAAACACCACGCCCTTTAAGGTACAAGTTAATTTTGAAATCCCCATATTCGAGGATCAGATAAACGCAGAGGCCATAGATAAATGGTTAAATCTGCTAGAGTGTTATTTTTCTGTTCATGAATTTTCGAGTCGGGAAAAGATTGTTTTCGCTCTTCTCAAAGCAGCCCCCCACGTCAAGGACTGGTGGGAAACATAATGAAAGCAGAAGGATGAAAGTACAGGCTCACTGTTTTTAGCCGCATCCACTTGGAATGACTTTCGGGATGCCATCAAGGAGCAGTACTACCCTGTCAAAAACTATGAGGACAAATACATCAAATGGACCACACTGCAGTAGGGATGTGACCAAGATGTGCTGGAGTTTAAAAACATTTTTCATACCCTTCACACACAGTTGGGTATCAAAGATTCTGAGCTACATCTAGTACTCAAATACCGTGGATGCCTGCACAGATACATCTAGGAAGAGATGGAGCTCTTGAACATCTCCTCACTCGGCACAACATACCAATACGCTGTCAAAATCGAGCAGAAGTTGAAACAAAAGAAGCGAGACTTTGGATCTGCAAATTCGAAGCCCATAGAAAAAAGCCAAGGCGGAGTGACCCAAGATAACCCGTCGAAGCCACAAGAAAAGAACAACACCACGAAGTCGAAGAAGGACACAGGAAAGTGGTGTGAGTTCCACAAGAGTCCACCTCATAACACAAGTGAGTGTCGGACCAAGCAGTCGCTGGTGGCCGAGTTGAAGGCTACCAAATAAGATGCATGTTCCGACCCTAAGCCACAACCCAACAAGGGGAATGGCAATGGTTAGCAAATCATTGATGCGGATCCCAGTGCCACTGTTGCCATCGCCAAGATCTAGAAGAATGAGCATGAAGACACAAAGGAGGGGGATCGTCTTTTCCACTCACAAATGTGGGTGAAGGGTTCACCACTGCAATTCATTCTCGACAGTGGCAGCCAAAATAACATTATTTCAGAAGAGGTTGTGAAGTGGTTGGGCATACCGACTACACCACAACCGCAGCCGTACAGTATCGGGTGGCTTCATGAAGGACGAGATCTTAAAGTTCTCCAACATTGTCGCCTTCCCTACAGCATCAAGCCCTTCACAGACGAGGTATTATGTGATGTTACACCTCTGGATGTTTGTGATGTACTATTAGGCTAGCCATACTTGTGGAGACGACATGCTGTGTATGAGTCAAGGCCTCGCGCTGTCATTATTTCTTTGAATAATTCATTATACAGGATACCAGAGGTAGCCCCACCTATTGCCACTTCTTTGATCGTTGCTAAGAAAGGCAATGAGCTCATCTCACAGACTAGGAAATTTATTTTCTATCTGGTTCGCCCCGAAAGTAAGGGGAAGATCGTTTCTACATCCATGACCCTCGCAAAGGGTTCCTCCATGCAGCAGCAGCAGCAAAGGGATACATTCATGACAGAACATAGGAACAACTTCTCCTCACCCACTGGGGTACCACACAAGCTTCAAGTGGGCAAAAAAGTCTGGTTGCATCTGCAGAAAGAATGCCTTACAAGAGCCCATCAGAAGCTCCGACCACACCGACATGGTCCTTACACCAGTACCAAGGCTATGGGGAATAATGCCTTGGCGCATAACATTCCTCCATTCCTTCATTTGCACCAAATGTTCAATGGGTACCATCATCGACCATGCTTCCCACCATTACTAGACACATCAGAGATTGTAGAATAGCTCATTACAAACCCAGCTCAGCAGAAGCTTCCTCATCTTAGGGAGGAACTCAACGCAATGGGGACCATTGCTTCCTAAGGGGGGAGGAATGATCTAGGTGGATGTTGGTGGCCACCCACCTATCCCATTTGGAACCCCACAACTGTCTCTATCAGTATTTTCGGTTTCCTAAATTGTAGCACAACTTACTATTTTTAGTAGTTTTTTCGGGTCTTGAACTTCCGGAACCGCTTTGAGGCCCTAAACGACGCTTTTTGGGAAATATGGGGGCAACATGGGTCCATGGACCGATGTTGCCCTTCCCAAAGGGGTAGTGCTCGGATAGATATTTCTAACGAGCTATCGTACCCGTCAAATGGAGATTGTATGCCAAAGTTACGACCCCGGGAAATTGATGTACCAATTTACCCAAACGAGGCCCATAGTTTGGCATTTCATCTTCTAGGGTTAGGTTTTGGGATGTGAAGGGTTTTCCATTGTTTCTCAACAATAAATAGGCCTTCGAGCCTCATCGTAACACAGTTTTTAGAACAGTTCAGAGGCATGTAGCCACCACATCTCTTCTCAGAGATAAGCTACCATCGCCCTAGCTGGTTTATTTCCATTACTATTTGTAAGCATATTTCAGTATTTTACATTATTAAATGAAGTATTATTTCCGCTGCATGTCTGTGTTTATGGTTATCTCTGTAATTTATTGCGTTCTTGTTTAAGTCCAGATCAGTGGTATCAGAGCGGTCTGCTTTTTCTCTGTTTTTCTTTGCATGTCCCTAATGAGGTCTGGATATAAGGAGTTAGGGCTTGAACTCGTCGAACCTTTGTGAAACCAACCTCACAAATACTGACGGCCTCCCATGGTGGATGAGAAGAAAGATGAGGTGGTAGGAGATCTTATGAAAATCTTGCTCGAAGAAGCCCTCGAGCAACAACGGAACGCGATGATGGACAGCTTTGTCCAGATCCTTTAGCGGCTACCCAGAAGCGACACATCGGCTTCCAGCAACTACTCTGGAAATGCCATGCCCTTTAAGGTACAAGTTAATTTTGAAATCCCCATATTTGAGGGTCATATAGACATAGATGCAATAGATAAATGGTTAAATCTGCTAGAGGGTTATTTTTCTGTTCATGAATTTTCGAGTTGGGAAAAGATTGTTTTCGCTCTTCTCAAAGCAACCCCCCACGTCAAGGACTGGTGGGAAATATACTAAAAGCAGAAGGATGAAAGTACATGCTCACTATTTTCAGCTGCACCCACTTGGAATGACTTCCGGGATGCCATCAAGGAGTAGTACTACCCTGTCAAAAGCTATGAGGACAAATACATCAAATGGACCACACTGCGGCAGGGACGAGACCAAGATGTGTCGGTGTTCACAAAAATTTTTCATACCCTTCGCACATAGTTGGGTATCAAAGATTTTGAGCTACATCTGATACTCAAATACCGCGGCTGCCTGCACAGATACATCCAGGAAGAGATGTAGTTCTTGAACATCTCCTCACTCGGCACAACATATCGATATGCTGTCAAAATCGATCAAAAGTTCAAACAAAAGAAGCGAGACTTTAGATCTACAAATCCGAAGCCCAAAGGACAAATCCAAGGTGGAGTGACCCAAGACAACCCATCGAAGCCACAAGAAAAGAACAACACCACGAAGTCGAAGAAGGACACAGGAAAGTGGTGTGAGTTCCACAAGAGTCCCACTCATAACACAAGTGAGTGTCGGACCAAGCAGTCGGTGGTGGCCGAGTTGAAGGCTTCCAAATCAGATGCATGTTCCGACCCCTAGCCAGAACCTGACAAGGGGAATGGCAAAGGGAAGCAGATCATTGATGCGGATCCCAGCGCCACTGTTTCCACCGCCAAGATCTAGAAGAATGAGCACCAAGACACAGAAGAGGGGGAGCGTCTTTTCCACTCACAGATGTGGGTGAATGGTTCGTCGCTGCAATTCATTGTCGACACTGGCAGCCAAAAGAACCTTATTTCGGTAGAGGTCGTGAAGCGGTTGGGCATACCGACTACACCACACCCGCAGCCGTACAGTATCGGGTGGCTTCACGAAGGATGAGATCTCAAAGTTCGCCAATAGTGCCGCCTTCCCTACAACATCAAACCCTTCACAGACGAGGTATTGTGTGATGTTACACCTCTGGATGTTTGTGATGTACTATTAGGCCAGCCATACATGTGGAGGTGACATGCTGTGTATGAGTCAAGGCCTCGCGCTGCCATTATTTCTTTGAATAATTCATTATACAGGATACCAGAGGTAGCCCCACCTACTTCCACTTCTTTGATCACTGCTAAGAAAGGCAGCAAGCTCATCTCATAGACTAGGAAATTTATTTTCTATTTGGTTCGCTTCGAAAGTAAGGGGAAGATCGTTGCTACATCCATGACCCCTGCAAAGGGTTCCTCCACGCAGCAGCAGCAACAAAGGGATACGGTCATGACAGCACACAGGAACAAATTCTCCTCACCCACAGGGGTACCACACAAGCTTCAGGTGGGCAACAAAGTCTAGTTGCATCTGTAGAAAGAATGCCTTACAAGAGCCCATCAGAGGCTCCAACCACATCGACATGGTCCTTACACCAGTATGAAGGCTACGGGGAATAATGCTTTGGCTCATAACATTCCTCCATTCCTTCGTTTGCACCAACTATTCAATGGGTACCGTCATTGACCATGCTTCCCACCATTACTAGACACATTAGAGATTGCAGAACAACTCATCACAGACCCAGCTCAACAGAAGCTTCCTCATCTTAGGGAGGAACTCAACGTAATGGGGACCATTGCTTCCTAAGGGGGGAGGAATGATCCAGGTGGATGTTGGTGGCCACCCACCTATCCCATTTGGACCCCCACAGTTGTCTCTTTTAGTCTTTTTAGTTTCCTAAATTGTAGCACAACCTACTATTTTTAGTAGTTTTTTCGAGTCTTGAACTTCCAGAGCCGTTTTGAGGCCCTAAATGACGTTTTTTGGGAAATCTGGGGGCAATATGGGGCCAAGGACTAATGTTGCCCTTCCCAAAGGGGTAGTGCTCGGATAGATCTTTCTAATGAGCTATCGTACACGTCAAACGAAGATCGTATGCCAAAGTTATGACCCCGGGAAATTGATGTACCAATTTACCCAAATGGGGCCCACAGTTTGGCGTTTCATATTCTAGGGTTAGGTTTTTGGATGTGAAAGGTTTTCCATTGTTTCTCAACAATAAATAGGCCTTCGAGCCTCATCGTAACACAATTTTTAGAATAGTTCAGAGGCATGTAGCCACCACATCTCTTCTCAGAGATAAGCTACCATCGCCCTAGCTGGTTTATTTCCATTACTGTCTGTAAGCATATTTAAGTATTTTACATTAATGAAATGAAGTATTATTTCCGCTGCATATCTATGTTTATGGTTATCACTATAATTTGTTGCGTTCCTGTTTAAGTCTGGATCAGTGGTATCAGAGCGGTCTGCTTTTTCTCTTTTTTTCTTTGCATGTCCCCAACGAGGTCGGGATATAAGGAGTTAGGGCTTGAATTGGTCAACCCTTTGCGAGACTAGCCTCGCAAATCTCGATGGCCTCCCATGGCAGATGATAAGAAAGACGAGGGGGCAGGAGATCCTATCAAAATCTTGCTCGAAGAAGCCCCCGAGCGACAACAGAATACGATAATGGATATCTTTACCCAGATCCTTCAGCGCTACGCAGAAGCGACGCATCAGCTTCCAGCAACTACTCTAGAAATGCCACGCCCTTTAAGGTACAAGTTAATTTTGAAATCCCCATATTTGAGGGTCAGATAGATGTAGAGGCCACAGATAAATGGTTAAATCTGCTAGAGGGTTATTTTTCTGTTCATGAATTTTTGAGTTGGGAAAAGATTGTTTTTGCTCTTCTCGAAGCAACCCCCCCATGTCAAGGACTGGAGGGAAACATACTGCGAGTAGAAGGATGAAAGTATAGGCTCACTATTTTCAGTCGCACCCACTTGGAATGACTTCTGGGATGCCATCAAGGAGCAGTACTACCCTGTCAAAATCTATGACGACAAATACATCAAATGGACGACACTGCGGCAGGAACGAGACCAAGATGTGCCGGAGTCCACAAACATTTTTCATACCCTTCGCACATAGTTGGGTATCAAATATTCTGAGCTACATCTAGTACTCAAATACCGCGGCTGCCTGCACAGATACATCCAGGAAGAGATGGAGCTCTTGAACATCTCCTCACTCGGCACAGCATACCGATACACTACCAAAATCGAGAAAAAGTTCAAACAAAAGAAGCGAGACTTTGGATCTGCAAATCCGAAGCCCAAAGGACAAAGCCAAAGTGGAGTGACCTAAGACAACCCGTCGAAGCCACAAGAAAAGAACAACACCACGAAGTTGAAGAAGGACACAGGAAAGTGGTGCGAGTTCCACAAGAGTCCCACCATAACATAAGTGAGTGTCGGACCAAGCAGTCGCTGGTGGCTGAGTTGAAGGCTTCCTAATCAGATGCATGTTCCGACCCTCAGCCAGAACCTGACAAGGGGAATGGCAAAGGGAAGCAGATCATTGATGCGGATCCCTGTGCCACTGTTGCCACCGCCAAGATCTAGAAGAATGAGCATGAAGACATAGAGGATGGGGAGCGTCTTTTCCACTCACAGATGTGGGTGAAGGGTTCGCCGCTGCAATTCATTGTCGACAGTGGCAGCCAAAAGAACCTTATTTCAGTAGAGGTCGTGAAGCGGTTGGGCATACCACACCCACAACCGTACAGTATTGGGTGGCTTCATGAAGGACGAGATCTCAAAGTTCGCCAACAGTGCCGCCTTCCCTGCAGCATCAAGCCCTTCACAGACGAGGTATTATGTGATGTTACACCTCTGGATGTTTGTGATGTACTATTAGGTCCGCCATACTTGTGGAGGCGACATGCTGTGTATGAGTCAAGGCCTCGCCATACTGTGTATGAGTCAAGGCATGTCATTTTTTCTTTGAATAATTCATTATACAGGATACCAGAGGTAGCCCCACCTACTGCCACTTCTTTGATCGCTGCTAAGAAAGGTAATCTCACAGACTAGGAAATTTATTTTCTATATGGTTCGCTCCAAAAGTAAGGGGAAGATCGTTGCTACATCCATGACCCCCGCAAAGGGTTCCTCCACACAGCAGCAACAACAAAGGGATATGGTCATGATAGAACACAGGAACAACTTCTCCTCACCCTTAGGGGTACCACACAAGCATTAGGTGGGCAACAAAGTCTGATTGCATCTGTAGAAAGAATGCCTTACAAGAGCCCATCAAAAGCTCCGACCACACCGACATGGTCCTTACACCAGTACCAAGGCTATGGGGAATAACGCCTTGGCGCATAACATTCCTCCATTCCTTCGTTTGCACCAACTGTTCAATGGGTACCGTTATCGACCATGCTTCCCACCATTACTGGACACATCAGAGATTGCAGAATAGCTCATCATAGATCCAGATCAGCAGAAGCTTCCTCATCTTATGGAGGAACTCAACGCAATGGGGACCATTGCTTCCTAAGGGGGGAGGAATGATCCAGGTGGATGTTGGTGGCCACCCACCTATCCCATTTGAACCCCCACAGCTGTCTCTTTCAGTCTTTTCAATTTCCTAAATTGTAGCACAACTTACTATTTTTAGCAGTTTTTCGGGTCCTGAACTTCCGGAGCCGTTTTGAGGTCCTAAACGACGTTTTTTGGGACATTTTGGGGCAACATGTGTCCATGGACCGATGTTGCCCTTCCAAAAGGGTTAGTGCTCAGATATATCTTTCTAACGAGCTATCATACGCATCAAACAGAGATCGTATGCCAAAGTTATGACCCCCGGAAATTGATGTACCAATTTACCCAAATGGGGCCCACAGTTTGGCGTTTCATCTTCTAGGGTTAGGTTTTGGGATGTGAAGGGTTTTCCATTGTTTCTCAACAATAAATAGGCCTCCGAGCCTCATTGTAACACAGTTTTTAGAACAGTTCAGAGGCATGTAGCCACCACATCTCTTCTCAGAGATAAGCTACCATCGCCCTAGCTGGTTTATTTCCATTACTGTTTGTAAGCATATTTCAGTATTTTACATTAATGAAATGAAGTATTATTGCCGCTGCATATCTATGTTTATGGTTATCTCTGTAATTTGTTGCGTTCCTGTTTAATTCTGAATCAATAACCTTCTTCTACTTCTCTTTACTTTGTTGTTGGGTTCGTCCCATTCTACCTCTTTAAAGTGGTTTATTACTAAGAAACTTTCCCAATCATCTCCTATATTTTTGAAGTGGGTTTCAATCAAATTTTTTATCAGATCGTGCTAATACATGGTATTCTCAATAGATTTTATTTTTCTCTGAGTGTTACCGGTCATTTTCTTCAAACTATTGAGTAAGAAATAAGGAAAATTAATTTCATTCCCCTCAAGGAAATGCATCATCAAATACACATGATAGAAAAACATACTGCCAAATATACCTTCACAAGTAATAAATTTTTGAATGACCAACAATAAATTTCTCCATTTGTTTTTAAGAGTTGTACTTGGGATTCCTTTCTTAAAGACTGAAGTGTCCATACCTGGGTTTTTGAGAAATGTTTTTCATTCAATTCCTTCAATTCCTCAGTTCTTGAACCATCTTTAACCAACCCTATGTAGCCCGGTTACTTCTTCTATGAAGGATTTTGTCAATACTATCTTCATATCTCCAATTTCTACCTCAACTCCATCGAATGCTTGGGAAAAGAACTTTTTAACTTCTTTGTCATAGCCATCAATTTTATCTATAAACTCCAACCATTGTGCCTGTTGTAATATCTTTCTAACTTGTGGATAACCCTCCATGAATTTCTTTCCATCTAACTTTGTCCTCACAATAACCCCCATGTTGGAGAAGACTTAACCCGTAACAACTTCTTTTGACAAGGTTATTGATAAGCCTCAGTATTGGAACAAGAATGTTGCAACTCCCAAGGCTACCAACTTTAATTATAAACCTCGGGTTCGTACAAACTTAAGCGGTATCAGCACTATATGTGTAGCATACAATGCATTCTTTCTTTTCTGTCATGATGTGATGGAGTGCATGCACTGAAATCAAATCCTAAACTAATTGCAGAAAATGAAATGCTCAAAATGGAAACCTTAACTTATTGCAAGAAAGAAAGTACAAGGAAATAAACCTATTCTATTGCATAAAGATCATGAACTAAATGTAAACCATTACATTTCAAAGAGTTTATATCCATTAACAGTGTTCATTAGAGGTGGCAATCAAGAAAATCATCATTGTATTATCCAATCTATAAATCTGTCCATTAAACCAAATCTCTAAAATATTTTGCATGGGTAAAGAGGTTAGTTTTAAGTGGTCTTTAGTCTTCACTAATCATTTATTTATAGCCTAGGGGTCTCAATTCAACCCTAAAAGATAATAACCAAGTTTCTTGAGCAAACCTAGGCAAATAAATGCATGTTGGAAGGCTATTATAGGAAACTACAAGATGTTAAATATTTACTATAGGAAGTTATAATTCATCAAATGACCCAGCAAATAAAATCCAATTTGGATGGGACAATTTTTTTATTGAATATGATGCCTTAGGTCTCCATTCCAAGTGGAGTCACTCAAAAATACCTCTATTAACCCTTTCTAAAAGATAACATAAAATTACTAGTCTAAAATATAGAAATTCGAGAACTAGTGAGCTAGTAAATCTATCAAATTCCTAACCTAATCAACTACAAATGAAACAGGGTAATTTTATTTATTAACTAGAGTTTTTTTGTGATCTAATGAAAGCAGAAACAACTCGATTGAATTTCGTTAGCATGCTCTAAAAAATAACAGAAACTTATTGTTCTTTGTCACAAAGGAGTTCCATAAATCTAGATTTGGGAATAGGCAAACTAATCCAAGTAGCTCAATGATTAATATGACCTTCCAAATCTTTTCCAAGGATGAAATGATGCTTTTGATCTTAAAAAATGACTTACATCAACAATTTAACTCAATGCTACAACAAGAAATCATTAATACTAAATGCATAAATAGAAAGAAACAAGAACAAGACATGCATGTGATAAGAAGTGAAAAGAAGAAAATAAAATGATACAAAGGGCTCTGAGGCTGTTGGGATGGCCAAGCCCAAGGAAAAATAAAGTCCTATGGATGAGATCAAGACTTAGAAGCTGGACATGGCACCAATCTTCATTATTTCCATCAATATAATTACATCCCTACAAGAAATGACAATGGAACTGCAAAAATACGAGTTCTCTCCACAAGAAGACTAATAAAAATTCGCTCCTAGAGGAAAATTTAACTTGGTACTTATACAAAATGATTACGAATCATTCCCCATGAAAGGAGGAATATTTTCCCACCAAAATCCCTTGATTAGTGGATCTAGTTCCCAATACTGGGAAACTGCATTAAATGGCAAGGAACACATTCCTAAATTTTCTCAATCATTGGAGCTCCACAATATGTTGCATAATTCCATAATACCTTGTTGATTTATTATTTAATATTGATCCTCTTGTAGTAGGTAGCAAGTCCCTAAATTATATCCTCCTCCAAATCTTCATAATCTACCCAATATTCTCACAATATTCCACAGAAATAAATAATATTAGGCACAAATATGTAATTATTCATAAACCTTCCTAATGAACGTATTAAAGTTAAAAATACATTATCTAATGCAAAAATAGAGGTTTAATGTGTTGAATGATGGTCATATGGGCCTTTGAGGCATGGGCCATAATTTATGTCTAATTTAGAGGCCCATCATATCCCCTATTGAAAGTGTTTCTCATCCTCTGAGCAACTTTGCGACCTCATTGTGCTTCATTCATGTCCCCGGTGGCCTCTCTCTTGTGCATTCCTTAGTCCTTTCTCTTAAGACTTTTAGTTGTAAGTTCTGCAAGGACAAGCACAAAAATGTAGTTGTTCCTTTCATGATTATTTAATAGTCTTTCAAGAAAAAACATAACTTTCCTCTTTGCAAGTGAACCCTGTTGGCTTGTAGATCCATTTCATTAATATCCTATCCCTTGAAACCTTCATTCCATTTTCACTCATTTTTCCAAAACTACTTTTACGTAGAAAAAATCACAGTGTTCCTTGAAACCATTACCCTGCTTTCTTCACCTTATTCGAGATGGGTTCTTGAATATTTTTCAGTTTGGCAAGGTCTTCCACATCCTTTTCCAACCTTCTGCTACCTTGTTCCACCATTTGGAAACCTCTGAAACCTTCAAAATGCCTTTAGATGAGAACTAGGACATCCTATAGTAATTCATGTAAAAACTACAAGAAACCCTATTAAAACTACAGGAAACCCTGTTAAAATCCGTTTTGAGCAGAAATGATAGTTTGAGCCTAGGGTAGGCCCTCAACTTGACTTCCATGCCTTTCTCCAATTTCTATAACATCTTTTAGGCCTTGGAAAAAAGCTAGAAAGAGATTAGAGACCTATTGGAAAACCTATTTTCATCACTGCTGTTTGAGTTCTGTTTTGATGGTGAATGCCTTCTTGTCTTTTGTTGCCTTCTTGTTTTTTTTTTAGTTTTTTTGTGAGGATGATTTCCTAATGGCCTTGAAGTTCTCTATTTTGATTAGGTCTCTCTTAAGCATTTCCATTTTTGGTTTTAGCACCATTTGTCCCTTTCTTCCTTCTTGTAGCAACATTTTGTCTTCCTGTAGTAGCCATTCCTTCTCTTTCAGAGTCTTTTAACTATATGGGAGTGATGAAAATAATGTATAGGGTTTGGAGGATGATGCTAGGGCTCAGAGGGAGTAGTGTAGGTTTTTGAAAATGGAGAGGATATGCTCTATGTGTTTTTTTCAATAAATTTTCAAGGTGAGACAGAGTGTAGGGTTTGCTTGAAAAATATCAAATTTTTTCTTATGAAATGGGATGGATGAGTGATGGATAGATAGTGGATATGAAGTGGATGGAGGGCTTGGAGTGCTATGGCAACTTTGCCTTTGAAGGAAAAAAAAATTGTTGTCCCCATTCATCGAAATCAACACCCTTCCTAATTTGACTTTTCCACATTGCATGAGTGAAGGAGTGAGTTGCAATTAACTAGTTCAAAGTGGTTGAGACTACTGACCCATCCTTAGATTATAAAACTTCATTTCTCATGCACTGAAAACAAATTTATAACTACAATATGCTCAAGAGAAGAGGTTAAGAATATTGCATACCTATACCTACCTGATAGTTGTTGGAGAGGCATGCATGTTTCTGCTGAGTTGATGATTGATCCCTGCTTCCATGGAGGTGCTAATTTTCTATGCTTGCTTTTGCACAGGTCTTCATAGATTTCTTATTCTTTGATTGATAAGGTTGTGGTGTGCAATTTTCTTTCAATTGTTCAATCTTTTGCTAGTGGAGTGGATGGATTGCTTCCTAAGGAGGGTGTTCCCCCTTTTCAATCTTCAAAAATGACTTCATTGTTCTCAAGGTGGCTAGATCATCTACTGTGTGAGTGAAAAAAATAATTGATGCTAAAATCTGTTGTAACTGTGCAAGTTGCTTAAAGTAGGAATCCTCTTCTTGTAGTAGTCATTTAATTGCTATTCAAGACCTGATTGATGCATTTGTAATTGATGTAAAGTCATAAAAGGTATAAGGATGTGGTTAAAATCATCGAGAGGTGGTGTAGGTGGTGGAAAAGTTGATGACAATTTTTTTTTCATGTAAGGCAGAGTAGAATTTGGAGATGGATTTTGATTAGATGGAGTGGATGAGTGATGGAAGTGGTGTTGGGGGACCTATATCAACCTCCTTTAAAGAATACATAAACTGTTGACCCATTTCTCCAATCATATCTCCTCTTGTATCTTATTCTCGGCCATCCGGTAGTACTAATGGATCTTCTTGTAGTAATTCAAGATAACCTCTGGTCCCAGAATTGTTTTGTCCATATCTACCAAACAGTAGAATGGATTTACCAGAAATTTTCTGAGCATGTTTCCATCATCCTTATGCACCTCCCTATAAACAATTTTGGCCAATGGATGCATGAATCTTGAGAAAAATTAAAACTAGATGAAGTTTATGGAGGTCAGTTTCTTGGAAACCGTGCACTGGAATTTGCTGAAATTGTTTGGGCATGTTACCATCATCTATATGCATCTCCCTATGATTTTTTTTAAATAGTTGCACGAATATCGATAAAATTCAAAAATTGTTGTAGTCTATGGAGGCCAATTTCTCGAAAACTGTGCACTGGAATTTGCTGAAATCGTTTGAGCATGTTACCATAATCCATATACATCTCCTTGTAAAACAACTTGGAAAATGAATGCATGGTTTTGACACAAATAAATTTATGCTCTATGTATTTCTATTTCCTGTAGTAAAACAAAGCATTCATGTAGTTTTTTAGGACAATAAGGAAAATGAGTGGTAAAATTTTGGGAATGATGAGTGGATGGTGGAAATAGATGAGGGTGATGGATTTGCATGGCCTTGGCCCTTTTGGAGAATCTGAGCATAGGAGGAGAAAGTCCAAGTTTGAATTCCTTTGACTAGAATTTTGACGAAAATTTTCTCTTCTTTGGTGCCAACTTGTTTTTGTTGCTTGCAGATGTTAGAGAGAACCTACATTCATCAGAAAGATATATGGAGCAAATATTTTTTTTTAGGCCTACTATTCGCCTCAATGAGGTTTTCAACTAGTAGGTCTACCTAAGCACCTCAAAGGAGGTTTTCACCTAAAATATTTTCACCTAAGATCTTTTCTTTTTTTCCTTTTTTTCCAACCCATTGACCGCCTCATGGAGGTTTTAAGGTGCCTCAAAGGAGGTTTTCACCTGAGATTTTATTTTTTCCTCTTATTTTTTTATTTTTATTTTTTCTACCCTACTATACTTGAAAAACAAAATCACTTTCAAGTATAAGAATGCTTCCGATGGAGACATGTGCACATCAATATGACAAAAAAGCTAATATGTTAAGGCTTGAAATGTATGCTTTGAGATGTACTTGAATTTGAGAAATAAAATAGTTTGACTTTGATGATATCAAGCACAGTTGAATAAGAGAGTGATGCTTCATATTGTTGATTTCCTGGAACCAAGCCTCAATATAACTTTTATGTCATTCGTTTGCTTGATTAGTTGGATCAATCTTTATGTCTTGTTCTACCATGACCTTCAAATCTTCCTCTTTTTGTTGATTGTTCTCTTGAATACATGAAGTATTTGGTGGTAACCATGAGGGAGATTTCTTAATTTCTGATTTTGATGTCTACTCTTCATCAAGTGCAGCCCATGATTCTTTGGTCTTCTCTTTTGAATCTTCTTTTTTTGCATGTTGTCTTTCAATGGTAACAAGAGAATCTCTTTTTTGTAATATATTTCTTGAGCTGAGATAAATAACATTGAGATCAAGAGGAGATATTTGGAGGTGTTGTACCTCTAGCATTTTAAGTGGGCCAAGATACTTCATTGTGTGGGTTCAGAAATGGTGGTACAAATAGTTGAGTGGGAGTGGATATTTGAGATGGATGTGGTTGGGTTTATGATTGTGGTGGAGGTGGATGGTAAGGATAACATGGAGTTGGGAATGAAGGATATTGAGGAAAATATTGAGGATATTGTGGATGGATCCCATAATTTCCTTGTCAACCTTGTTACCAAGATTGGTTTTGGGGTTGAGATGGCCAATTTTTCCAAGGAAAGGGTGTGTTCCAACTACATTGAGATGGATGTGCATAAGATTGAAATTATGAATTAGGCTCTTGCATCATATTAGGTTTAATAGGCTTCCATGGTCTTCTTGGACCTAAATAACTTAGTTGCATTGGAAATCGACTTGCTCCATTGTCCTCTTGGCAAACTTCCTTCAACCTTGCTAATAAGGAGCAACATTTAACATCATGTGATTCTGCATGGACAACACAAATATCAACATCTTATTTTTTTCTCATTTTGTATTCTTAACATTTCTACTTGTTTGGTTAGATTGTTAAGAATTTATGTTTAAAGTCATCAAACAAATTTCCAAGTTTAGCTTGACTTACCAACCTTCATGCTAATTTACTTACTCTTGCTCTTCCTCTTTATATGTGTTTGCATGTTTCACAAATTTCTTCAGATGATAATTGGTATGCATCACCTCTACTCATGAGATTAAAGAGATCAAGCCATTCATCCCTATTTGTTTTAAGTAAGAGGGTTTTTAGTGTGTCGAATCCTAAATGATGTAGTTTCGTCCTCTTAACGTTATACATGAACCTCTCTATTAGATCCTCAAGGCTCTCATCTTCTTTTTTATTCATTCTAAAGATTTCTTCTTTAAGATCATGATCTTTATATTTTTCTAAAAATATATTTTGCATCTTAGTCCATGATTTTATTGAATTAGTCCTTAAACTCATGAACCATTTAAGAGCTCTATCCTTTAATGTTGCCGGAAACAATCTCAGTTTTTGAGTGTTTAACAAGTAAGTATAAGATCTAAAAATAATTTCAAATTCAAAGAGAAAGTTTTTCAGATCCATTGAACTTAGACCATGAAATTTTGGAAGAAAAGATGGAGGGATGTTATTCATGTGCACATTAACATTAGTATCTTGAATGCAAAATCTGAGAGGATCTTCTTCATTGTCATCATCTCCATCCATTTCTTCTACATTATTTTTCATCTCTTCTTCTTGTTCCTGCAAAAGTGGATGGTGATGTGGCTCTTACTACACCACGTGATCAAATCGGGGGGTGGGTTGGTGTTGGAGATTTTTTTTTTGTTTTTATGATTGAATGAAAACACTAATGCAATGCACTTTTCTATTTTTTAAATGAAATATGCCTAATGATTTTTGTTTTGTTTTTGCAGAAATTAAAAGGAATGAATCAACTAGGGAAGAAAACAATGCATACTTTGACAGCTTCTTGGCAACGACGCCAAAAAGTGATGAGCCTCGATATTGCAACAAGAATGTTACAATTTGCAAGGCTACCAACTTTAATTATCAAACTGGGGTTCGTACAAACTTAAGAGGTATCGACACTATATGTGAAGCATACAACACATCATTCATTTTCTGTCATGATGTAATGGAGTGCATGTACTAACATCAATTCCTAAACTAATTGCATAAAATGAAATGCTGGAAATGGAAACCTTAAACTATTGTTAGAAATAAAGTACAAGGAAATAAACCTATTCTAATTGCATAAATATCATGAAATAAATGTAAATCATTACATTTCAAAGAGTTTAGATCCATTAATAGAGTTCATTGGAGGTGGAAATCAAGAAAATCATCATTGTATTATCCAATCCATAAATTTGTCCATTATACCAAATCACTGAAATGTTTTGCATGGGTAGACAGGCGAGTCCTAAGTGGTATTTATTATTGCCTAATCATTTATTTAGAGCCTAAGGGTATTTATTCAACCCTAAGGGACAATAACCAAGCTTCTTGAGCAAATCTGGGCAAGTAAATGCATGTTAGAAGGCTACTACAAGAAACTATAGAACGTTACCGATTTACTACAAGAAGTTATAATTCATTGAATGACCCAGCGAATAAAATCCAAATTGGATGGGAATTTTATTTATTTATTGACTAGGATGAATAAATTCTCCATTCCAAGTGGTGTTGTGGGGAAAAGTATCCGACTCGGAATGACCCTATCCCTACTCTAAGGGTGATAGTTCCTTAGCAACAACTGAAAGTAAAGCTTTGATATTTTTCCTTTATGAAAGTACAGAGAAGGAAGAAAAGATTGACCAACCGATGTCTTTCGCTTTTGTCGATCCTGTCTTCTCTCTTGCCTCTTGTTCCCAGCTCCTTGCTCCCTTTGCCGGCCCAGCTACACAAAGATCCTGCAAAAACAAGAGAGGGAAACTACAAGAAACATGTACTCATAACTGATGCATGGATTAGAATGAATCAAATATACAGATAAAAACAATACATCATTGCAATACAAGTATATAGGAGAACATCAAAGCTTTATTGATAGAAGAAAAAGGTTCTGAGAAGGTTACAACCATAAATGGCTCCAATCCAGCAGCACCTCCCCAGCAGCAAGAAATCTCCTCTTCCCCTCTATAAAATCAATCACCCAATAGCTCTAACTATAAACCAACAGCACTTCCTTGCTTTGCACAAAATTCCAGCCTCCCTAGACCTCATAGAAGAGCTATATATATAGGAGATTTGGAGAAAGGATGAGTCAGCTTGAGACTGACCTAAAGCTGCCTTGTGTCCTCTCCCTCTTCAGTTAAACTTCAGTTCTTGAGTCCACTTGGAGATCCTTGCTTCCACATGGAGATCAAGTACCTCTTACTCATCATAGGGCGAATTTCTTGAACCAAGTGTCAGTTTGGAAGCTTCCTGGGCAGTTGACACCTTGCAGAATGACTGTGCCACTTGGCCAATCTCGCCCAGCACAGGTAGTCTTCATTGGTTTTGACTTTCAGCGCAGGTACAAGGAGGAGCAGTTGACATTCAGCGCAGATGCTCAGTGGAGCAGCTGACATGATCCAAAAATAGCCTGTTTTTGAGTGTTTTCAGGTGGAGAACTGATAGGAAGTGCTGTGGTTTGCTGACCTTGTTCCTCTAGGGGTAAGAACAACATGTTTAGGGACTGAGAATCCCTGTAATTATTGACATTTCATGCTCCATGCTGCGAGGCACAAAAATGTCTATAACAAGTGGATTCACTCAAAAAGACCTTTGTTAACTCATGCTAAAAAATAGCAGAAAATTACTAGTCGAAAATCTAGAAATTCGAGAACTAGTGAGCTAGTAAATCTATCAAATTCTTGCCCTAATCAAGTGAAAATTCAATGGGGGTAATTTTTGTTATTTACTAGAGTTTTTTTTTGTTCTAATGCAAGTGGAACAACTCGATTGAATCTTGTTATCATGCTCTAAAAAATAGTAGAAATTTACTGCTCTTTTCCACAAAGGAGTTCCAGAAATCTAGATTTGGGAATAAGAAAACTAATCCAAGTAGCTCAATGATTACTATGACCTTCCAAAGATTTTACAAGGATAAAATGATGCTTGATATTATTAAGGAATTTAGACTTCTGTGATCCATAACATTGTTAAGATAGTCTTCGGCAAAATCACATAACCAATCTTTTGTCGACGCGTTTCGAACCAACCAGTGTGGTTCATCATCAGGACAAGTTGAACCACACTGGTTGGTTCGAAACGCATCGACAAAAGATTGGTTATGTGATTTTGTCGAAGACTATCTTAACGATGCTTGATATCCTGCAAAATAACTTACATCAACCATTTAACTCAATCCTACAACAAAAAATCATTAATACTAAATGAAGAAATAGAAAGAAATAAGAGCAAGAGATGCATGTGAATAAGAAGTGAAAAGAAGAAAAAAATGATACGAAAGGGCTCTGAGGTTCCTGGGATGGCCAAGCCCAAGGAAAATCAGAGTCCTATGGAAGATACCAAGACTTAGAAGCTGAACATGGCACCAATATTCATTATTTATATCAATACAATTACATCCCTACAAGAAATTACAATGGAGTTGCAAAAAAATTGACATGGTACTTATACAAAATGATTAGGAATCATTCCCCATGAAAGGAGGAAGCTTTCCCCACCAAAATCCCTTGATTAGTAGATTTGGTTGCCAATACTAGGAATCTACATTAAATGGCATGGAACACATTCCTAGATTTTCTCAATCATTAGAGCTCCACAATCTATGCCATAATTCCATAATATCTTGTTGATTTATTATTTAATATTGATCGTTCTGTAGTAGGAAGCAAGTCCCTAAATTATCTCCTCCTCCAAATATTCATAATTTGCTCAATATTCTCACAATATCCAACAAAAATAAATAATATTAGGCACAAATAAGAAATTATTCATAAACCTTCCTAATGAATGTATTAAAGTTAAAAATACATTATCTAATGCAAAAAGAGAGGTTAAATGTGATGAAGGATAGTCAGATGGGCCCTAATTTATGTTTAATTTAGAAGCATGGACCTTAATTTATTTTTAATTTAGAGGCCCATTAGTTATGGAGAGAAAATGGCTTTGGAAATCAGAGTATGGATGTGAGCGAAATTGTCAATGGAATGGAGTGAAAAGGGTTTCGGGAAAAGAGAGTATGAATGAGTGTGGAATTATTAATGGAACATGGTTTATGGAGTAGAGTGTCTATGTAATGATGAGCCGTGAATGGGCTTATGACTAAATTTGTTGACAAGACAGAGTATTTATGGTTAAGTCCGAAGTTGGTATAGTAATGATTTATTTAAGTGGTGGTAGAAATGTCTATTTTATTTCATAATATAATGTTTCTTACCTTTATTATTTATTATCTAATATTTACATACCTTTATATTCGTGATTCTGATGTTTTGACTTATCTTTGTAGGTTGTCCTTTAATGCCTTCAACTGCAAGCTTGGTCATCTTCTTCTTATGCCAAGATCTTCAATTGTCCTAGTTGTTCTCTGTTAATATCAACTGCAGAAGTTTGTTAAAGTTGCAGATTCTCAACAATTTTGTAGTTGCTTATTTTGAAAAGAAAAAGAGGGTTACGAAGAAAATGGGATTAGAACAAGGTTTAAAAAGAAAATCTAGGGTGGCAAGAGTACTTGGTTTTTCATGTTGTTTATTATTATTATTATTGATTTATGTATTTTCAATTTTTTTTTGAGAAAACAAAAGCCTTTTGCGAGTCAAGTTGGAGAGGAAGGAGAATCCTTCCTAACCACCTTCAAATCAATATTGTCTTGAATATGTTTAACAAACTCCTCCCTTGTCAATGGTTTGTGATAAATTCTCAATCGATGACCATTTACAAGGAAGGTCACTTTTTCTTCATCAATAGTTCTAATCCTGACTGCACCATTATCAAAGATAGTTTCAATCTCATAAGGCCCAAGCCAATGAGTTTGAAATTTTCCTTGAAAATCTTTAAACTTTGAGTAAAAAAGTAATGCCCAATCTCCTGGCTGAAATTTCCTTTCTTTTATGAACTTGTCATGCCACTTGGATCTTTGTTGTTGAACTATGTTGGTTCTTTGAATAACATCATGTCTCATCTCATCAAGTTCATTCAATTTCTCCATTCTTTGTTTTTGTGCTTCAGATAGATCAAGACCCAATTTGACTATTGTCTTGAAGGTCTTTACCTGGAACTCAATAAGAAATAGGACTTGCTTCCCATAAACAAGTTCCTAGGGCGTATGTCCTGTGGGGTATTTCTCCATGTGGTACGGTATGCCCATAAAGCTTTTGGAAGTTTTTTCTTCCCAATCTCTTCTATGTAGATGCACAATGTTGGTAATAGTTGTTTCATTTACTTTATTGGTGGATTCCACCTGTTCATTTGCTTGTGGATTATATGGAGTGGAATTTCGATGTTTGATTTTGTATTCCTCCATTATCTTTTGTACCAACTTGGATTTAAATTGAGTACCTTGATATGTGGAAATTTCCCTTGGGACACCAAAACGGGTAAAAATATCATTGAAAAGAAATGAAACTACAACATTTTCAGTAGTAAAAGGAAGTTATTTAGCTTCTACCCATTTTGTAACATAATTAGTGCAAACAAGAATGTACCTTTTTTGTCTTGATGGTGGATTATTTGGACCAACAAAATCCATAGCCCATTTCTCGAAAGTTTCAATGAGTACCTGAGGTTGTAGAGGCATTTCATCTGAAGGAACAAGCTTCCTTATTCTTTAACAACTACCACATCTCTTAAAATTTTCCTTGGCATCCTTAAAAAGGGAAGGCCAATAATATCCTAAGATAAGGACTTTGTAAGTAGTTCTTTTATGAACAAAATTTCCTCCACATGGTTCATCATGGCAAACCTTTAATATCTTTGGTACTTCATATTCTTTGACACATCTCCAAATGATTATATCAAGGCTTGTTTTGTTTAACTCTTCATTTATCCATGAATATGATGCACTATTTTGAATAACCTTTATTTTCTCTTTAGGAGATAAGTATGCTTGTAAATTCCATGTAGCCAAATAATTAGAAATATTTGCAAACCAATGAGATTTAATAGATACTATAAAAATATATTCATCGGGAAAGTTATGTTCTACAAGAACATCGTTATTATCATTTTGAATCCTAGATAGAAAATCAACAACTATATTTCTTTTTTAGGTCTATCCAAAATAATAATATTGAGTTTTTGTAACAACAATAACCATCTTGTAATTCTTCCATTAGTGGTTTGTTTATTTATTAAATATCTAATTGCAAAATGATCTATATGTACAAAGGTGTCATAACTAGTGATGTAATGTCTGAATTTATTGATGGCTTGAACAACAACTAAAGACTCCTTTTCTAGTATAGTGTAATTTAACACTGTATGAGTCAAATTTTTATTGGTGTAGTAAATGGCATAAGGAATTAAATCCTTTTGTCCTAATTCAACTCCTAAAGTTGTATCAAAAACATCAGTCGATATGTGAAAATGTAGTTTTCAATTTGGTCCTCTTAGAATTGGTGCTTTAGAAATCTTTTCTTTCAATGTTTCAAAAGCTTTTTGGCAATCAAAATTCGAGATGAATTCACAATCTTTTGTGAGCAATTTGAAAAGTGGAGAGGCAATTTTTGTAAAGTTTTCTATGAATATTCTATAATAACCAATAAAGCCAAGAAAACTTATAACATCTCTTTGACAAGTTAGAATTGATAATTTAGAAATAGCTTCTACTTTAGATGTATCTACTCTAATTCCATTCCTTAAATATGATTTCCTATAATAATTCCCTTAGTAAACATCATAAAACATTTTTTATGCCTTAATGAGAGATTTGCTTCGTTACATATAATTATAATTTTTTCCAAATTTTTAAGAGCTTCTTCAAAGGAAATTCCATAGATAGTAAAATCATCCATATAGACTTCCACACAATCATGAATTAAATCAGAGAAAATGCCTAAAAATGTCGATTGCAATGTTGTAGGTCCATTACATAACGCAAAAGGAAGTACTTTGTAGGCGTAGGTTCCTCATGGACAAGTAAAAGTGGTTTTATCTTGATCTTCTAAAGCTATTAGATATGGTTATATCCACTAAAACCATCCAAGAATGAGAAATATTTTTCTCTTGACAATGTATCTAAAACTTGATCTATAACAGGAAGTGAAAAATGATCTTTTAAAGGACTTTATTCAATTCCCTATAGTCAATGCGTACTCTCCATTTTCCATTACTTTTAGGAAAAATTACCAATGGTGAAACACACTGGTTATTTGATATTGGATAAATGAAATTCATATTTTTTTTTTGTAGTTCCTCTTTAACGATTTCCCTTAACTTTGCATTCATTCTTCTTTGAGGTTGTTAGATTGGTTTGGAATTTTCTTCAATGTATATATGACGTCTATAAGTATTGGAATCAATGCTTTTCATGTTAGTATATTCCCATGCATAAGAAGAGGAATGTTCTTGTAACATTTTTATTAGTTCTTTCTTTTGAAATTCTTCCAGATTATTATTGATGTTCAAAGTTTTTTCTGGAAAGATTTCTATTAGAGAATTGTCAAATTTTTCCATAGAATGTAAAGGCAATTGACGAGATGATAAGTATTCAATGTTACATTTTTCTTGAAAACTTTGATTAGATTCAAAATATGAGGAAGACTCATTATTTTCCATTAAATTCAAAATTTGATCTTCTTCATCTATTTATGAAGTAACAAATATTGGGCGTATATAAATATCATCATCTATCCATTCTTCACTTTCTACCTCTATTGTTGTTTTTGCAGGAGAATATAATGTGATTTTTTTTTTTGAACTTCCATAAAAAATAAACATATCATCAGATCTACAGCTTATAAAAGCATCAGCTGTAGCTAACCATGGTCTTCCTAGAATCAATCAATGTCCCCCTAAATTATTCTTGGTGTTAGAATCATAAAGTCAACAGGATACTCCCAAGAATCTAAGGATACAAACATGTCTTCTAATACACCGTCAGGTTTGATAACAGATTTATGTGCTAATTGCAATAATGTAAGTGTATATTGAAGATTAGGAAGTTTCAATTGATTCATAGTTTGTTTACTCATGATGTGTATGCTTCTCCTAAGTTAATCAATGTATTTGGAATTTCGACACCATTGATATGTGTTTTCACAATGGGACTTACTAGATCAAGATATTTTTGAATTAGTGCTTTTCCCATCATGATATCTGCAATTTTTCCAAATAACTGAATTCTTTTGACTTTTTTCTCTTTCTTCCTGGTCTTTTAATACTTAACTCCCTAATTTTCTTTGCAAATATTGGTATTTCTTTGATAGCATGTAACAAACGATTTTTTATGCAAACATTCTTCAATTCATCTATCATATCATAATCAGGCAATAAAATCTATTTTTCTACCCCTTTATCAATTTTCAATCTTTTAGGAAAATGTGGTGTTTGAACAAAAACTAAAGGTTGTTCTATAATGGGAGTTGATTTTATTGGAATGTCGTTAGAATGTGCAGGGGTTGTTTGTTTTTGAGATTTTTCCTCTTGATGAAAAGATTTCTCTTCCTGAGGGAGTTTTTTTTATTTTTTTTATTTTTATTTATTTATTTATTTATTTATTTTCATATTCTTGAATAACAAGTGACGGTGACTTCTTTTCTAATACTCTACCAGATCTAAGTTGGACATTGTTTAGATCTAATGAATTTATCAGGTAGGTTTGGAAATTTTGTCCTTACACATTGTAAACATGTGAATTTTTATTATTATTCGGGTTTGGAAGTGGTTGGGCAAATAACTGATTTGGTTTTTGAGGAAATAGTAATGAAATTTGTGGATTATATCTTCATCATGTCCAACTTTTCACTCCGATCCGGTGATAGCACAAGATTTGAACCCGAAACTTATAATATAGTAAAATTTTATTTCCATAATCATTACCAATTAAATTATCTTATTTTTTAAAAAATAATATTATTAATAATTAATTAACTAATATTATAAATACATGTTTTTATAGGTTAAAATTTTACTTTCATGATAGAAAATAATTAAATATTTAATTGAAATGGTATTCTTACATGTTTACTGATATTCTCATTACAAAATTATCTATTTTAATTTTAAAATACACATAATCTTAAATCACCCTCATACTATGTTGTTGTAGAAAGTATCTGGGCATAATAATTCAAGGTACAATCACGTGTAGAGATGTTCTATTGTTTTATTCTCTTTATTATTATTATTATTATTGCTTTTGTTTTGTAATAATGGTCAAATTTACTTAAGTTCTATTATGCTTTAATTATATTTTCTATTTTAAAGTTGCGGTAGCTTAAGCGGCAAGGGCCATGGAAATGAAGTCTCACCGAACCGGAGATCTTGGGTTCAAATCTTGGGCTACCCTTCCCCGTAGAGGGTACATAATGGACATGTAAATCGGAAAGTCCCACCCCAGCTTACAAAAAAAAATACACCATATTAAATATTGTTATTTTTTTCACAAGAGAAAGTATTAAATATGATATATATCTATGATGAAAAATGTTAATTTTTTTTTATTTTATGTTAATTTTATATATATCTATATATATATATATATATATATATATATATATATATATATAGATATATATATATATATATATATATATATATATATATATATATATATATATATATTAAATTATAGAAAACATTTATGATAAATAATTAAACAATAATATCATATCACACTTTTTTCCCTTCAAAATTAACAACTTTTTTTTTTTTTTTCCTGAAGAAAAAGCGAACTTTTTATTGAAGTGATAAAAAGTTACATTGCATATGCTTAAGCATTTCTTTTGCTGTTATAAAACAGCTGCTGCAATCAAAAACTGTCCTTCCTGAAAGAAGGACCATCTGTCCATGAGAAAAAGCTGCTGAAAACAGTTGTAGCCTAATGCATAAAGCTGTCCAGCCATAACCCATAAGATCCCTTCCAAAAAAGGGGCAGTTAACCAGCCAAAAAAACGGGTCTCCTTAGGATAGGAAAAAAACCCTTACATAAAGGATATTTAAACTCAAAATTTTGACAGATTTGCTGTTTTCACTTTCAAAGTTTCAAAAATAAGTGTTTAGGATGAAAGAAATAGAAACAGAGATGAAAGGAAAAAGCTGAGACTGCGACCATGTAACTAGGAATGAGGTGCTTGATCCAACATAAGGATCTGTCCATGATTTTCTTCTATAATTTTCTAGCTGCCCAGATTCTGCTGCAAACCTTCCTTAGAAAGTTTGTCGGCTGAATCGTTACGATCCCTGTAAATATGACACAAAGAGAAACTGTTAAAGGAGATTTTTAGTACCTGAATTTCTTCCAGTAGAGGTTTCAGAATATGATTTTTGCAAGTGCTTTGCCCATTAACCCAGTTGATAACATTAAGAGAATCTCCGAAGATCTGAATTGTGAAGATGTTTCTTTGGATGAGCCAACAGAGGAGGAGTTTTAAAGCTGACATCTCTGCATAGTTATTTGATCCTGTCCCTAGTCCAATTGAAGCTTTGAATGACTGATTTGAATTTACATGAATGATTATTCCTGCTCCTGCCCTATTGTTCTGCGAGGCTCCATCAAAATATGCCCAGGGAATGCCTTCTTTTATTTGTTCGGCTTTATTTTGTCTAGGGGTTTTGTTCTCCTCTGGTTCTGGAATATTTGAGTAGATAGAGACGCTTTGAATTGCTGTAGCTGTAACCTGAGGTTCCTTATCCTGAAAAATACTCCGATTTCTGGCAATCCATACCCCCCAACAGATGATAAGAGGTAAGTTTCGCATATTTCCTTCAGGATATTGCTGCCACCATTTTGCCCAGACCTCAGGCAGATTTTCACCTTCCCATTCTACCTTTTTGTTCATCAAATTTCCTACCTCCCCCCATACCTTTTTGGTTTCTGAGCAAGTTAAGAACAGATGATTGATGGTTTCAGCTGCAGATTTGCATAAAGTACATCTCCCTGGTCCATGCATATATCTAGATTGAAGGATGTCCCATGTTGGGATTTTCCTTTTTAAGATGCACCAAAAGAAAAGTCTAGCTTTTGCCGGACATTTGAGTTTCCATAAATTCTTTGACCACCATTCCGGATCTCCCCATCCTTTCCTTGACATGATGAATTTATATCCATTTTTTGGGGAATACTCTCCAGTGTCTGCATGGGCCCAGACCAGCTGATCCTGTCTATCTTTCAACCTGACATTTGATCTGGAAAGCTCTTGGATATAAACATTCCATTCATTCCACCATGTATGCTCTAGGTCTAAGTCTTCTCCATTTCTCCAAGCTTGTCCCCATATTGTTGAGTGTCCAACTTTTTCCACCTGATTTAAGAAGAGGATGCCTTTGGTTTCTAAGTGGTTGATTAACCCAGGGGATAGTGCATAATTTTCATTACAGCCAACCCAGGGATCCTTCCCTATCTTCATATTCCTTCCATTCCCAATCTTCCATGCCAATCCTTGTTCGATCACTTTGAATGACTCCACAGTTGCTTTCCATACCACCGAAACATTCTTCTTGTTCTTGATTGGGTTTCTGATCCAGTCTTCTAAAGGAACCGGGTCTATATATTTCCTCTTAACTACTCTTGACCATAAGTTTTCCATCTTGATAATTCTCCAGCCTGATTTGGCTGCCAAAGAGAGACTGAAGTCAGGAAGGTTTTTTATTCCCCATCCTCCCCATTCTTTTGGCCTTGCCACTTTCTCCCAGGCAACCCATGGAAGAACATAATCCTCCTTTGAGCCAGCCCAAAGAAATCTGCTACATATTCTCCTTATTTTCTCCAGTATTCCTTTAGGAACCCATGTTAATGCTGCCCAGTAAACCGGCATGGCTAGTAGCACAGATTTGATTAAAGTCAGTCTCCCAGCTCTGGACAGCCATTTGTAGCAACAATGTGTAATTCTGGCTTCAATTTTGGCGATCAACCAGTTCCAATCTTCTTTCTTATAGGCATTGGGTTTCAGCCAGAATCCTAAGTACTTGAAGGGAGATTCCATGTTGCTCATATCATAAGAAAAGATTGAAAGGCTCTGCGCTTTTTCTTGTCTATTTAATCCTTCCACAATTACCTAATATTTTCTAGCGTTTATTTGCATTCCAGTTGCTTTCAAGAAAAGGTCAAGTATGTTTTTTAATTCCTTTATTTCATTTGAATCTCCATTTGAAAAAATCAATATATCATCAACAAAAAGAAGATGAGATATGAACATGTTGACTGCTACTTCTAGACCTCTTACCTTGCCTTCCCTTTTGGCCTTTTGAATCAGCTGGCTTAAACCTTCTGCAACTAAAAGAAAAAGCAAAGGTGACAAGGGGCAGCCTTGCCTCAATCCCCTCTGTCCTTTGAAGAAGGAGGTGGTTGCACCGTTGATGAGAACTGCATAGCTGACATTTGTGATACACCCCATAATCCAACTAATGAAATCCGTTTTGAAGCCTAAGTGAGTTAGAAGCATTCGGAGATATATCCAATTTATTCTGTCATAGGCTTTTGATAAGTCAATCTTTATTAGTGCTCCCTTCTTATTTTTCTGCTTTACACTGTGCAGTGTCTCCTGCGCCACACCAATAGCTTCATGAACATGTCGGCCATTCAAGAACCAAAATTTCTCATTGGATATGTATCTTGACAAGATTGGATTTATTTTGATTGCAATCACTTTTGCAATAATCTTGTATATACTATTGCACAGCAAAATAGTTCTGAAGTCTTCAAAAGTTTCAGGTACTTCCTTCTTAGGGATGAGGGCTATAAAAGTTGCGTTGAACGGACTATAAACCTCTCCTTTCCTTCTGGATTCTTCTACCACTTAAGTTATTTCTGCTCCTATCAGGTCGAAAAAGTGGTGGAAGAGTTCTATGGTCCACCCATCCGGCCCTGGGCTTTTTTCTCTTGCCATAGAGTTGATGACACTTTCTACTTCCTCCTTTGTAACTGCACTCATCAAATCCTCCACTTCTTCCTCCTCCACATACCGGGGGAAGCATTGCGCAGTCTTGATAACTTCTGCGATAGTGATCTCACCTTGGTCTGCATATAAGTTCTGAAAGTGGCTTTGCCCGAGCGCTGACAGAGATTCAAAAGTCTTTGCCTCCCTGCCTTCTCATTCTTTAGGTTTCATATTGTATTTGCAATTTTCCTCCCTTTTGCATAGTTGTGGAAAAATCTCATATTTTCATCGCTTGCTTTGAGCCAAATCACTCTGCTCTTTAGCCTCCATTCCTCCTCTTTTGCCAGAAGTATTTGATTTTTGAGTTTTTCAAGGGAGAGAATCTTCTCTTTTGATTCCTGGGACGCATATCCATCCTCCTCTATACTTTCCAGCCTCTGTAATTCCTCACTAATCCAAGTTATTTCCTCATTCTGTTTTGTCTTTTTGTCCTTTGCCCATTCTATGGTAGCTTTCTTTAATCTTTTTAGGTTTTCCATAAACAGGAACCCTTTATCCTCTGTGGAACTTCTGACAGGATGTCTCCATGTTTCTTTAAACAATTTATTGAAGGAGTCTTCTTGCAGCCATGATGCATTGAACTTGAAGGGTGCTTCCGGCTTAGGGGGAGGCTTAGAGAGTTCTAAAAAGATTGGAAAGTGATCTGAGGGTCCCCCCTCTTCAACCCATTTCCTAAACATGGGGATCCTGGAAGATAACTCTTCATTTATGAGGAAGCGGTCCAATCTTTTTGCCACTCTTGCTTCTCCTACTCTTCTATTCCTCCAAGTCGGCTTTAGCTTAATCAGATTAACATCTATCAGATTGTTGGAGATAAAAAGATTTTGGAAGAATTCTAAAAGCGAATCCTCGCTAGCCGAGGGCCCCGGGCCTCCGCACTTGCAATTGAGAAATTTAAGTCTCCGCCCAACACCATGTTTTTGCATTTCACTATCGAATTGGACATAAGATCATTCCAGAAAGGCACCCTCCCCTGACATGGCCCATAAATGTTTAGAATTGTTAAAGGGAAGTCAAATTCAGGGGACTGAATTTCAATGCCCATCGCCTGTTTCATGCCCCATTGGTTCCTTATCTTGATTTTCCCCTCCCTATAACCTACAACCAGTCCTCCAGAATGTCCTACAGAGTCCATAGCCGTAAAATGCCAGCCTGGGAGGAGGCCATTTAGCGCCGATTCTACTTCTGCACTTTTCCCCAAAGTCTCCTGGAGTAGCAGGATATCCGTTTTTGAATTCATGATCATCTCCCGAAGTGCCAGTTTTTTGGGTTTACTGGCTAAACCCCTACAGTTCCAGGATGTGACAATCATTTTGAAACATTTTCGGGGGCCTGCACTTCTCTAAGTGCCCCAGGGATTGACAATTGTTTACCATCCGCGACATCATGCTTTGCTTTAACCTGAGCCTTGGAAAGATTTGATTTTCTTCCCCTATTTTTCATTTTCAGGCTTAGAGGAGAGGACAGACCTATGCCACCCACGGTTTCTAAGGGTTTAGGTCTATTATCCAGAGATCTGAGATTATAGTGGCATATGGGAGGAGCGGGCTTGAGGTTAGGTTCCTCACTAGGAGCATCTTCACAATTCAGATCTAGGGAGGGGATGGCGGCCGAGATGTTTTCAATACAAATTTCCACATTTTTTCCATCATTCAATGCCTTAGAATCATTGTTGTCACGAATGAATTTTTTGGAAAGAATTTCAGGAGCCAAGCAAACTTCTTTTTTTTTCTGAATTAGGAAAAGGTGTATTATTTGGGTCTAAACACATACCCTTTGAGTCCTCGCTATTAATGGGATTTTGGGTTGCTGTCGCTTCCTCGATGGGCTCCATGAATGCTGCTTCAGTCCCGGGCTCGAAACCAGCTTCTTCCCTTCTGATCAGGTTATCTTGATTAGCTACATACGGTGGCTTCCCCTCCTACGGGATATCCATCTCCATATCCCCTTCTGTCTGATAAACTGAAGTCTCTTTCCTCTGGAAAGTTTGATATGCTATATTCTCCAACTGTGATGTCGTCTTCTGAAATCTTCTCCGACGCCTTCCCAAAGGGCAGTCCTTAGCCAAATGTCCATAGACATGACATCTTTGGCATCTAAAGGGAAAATGTTCGTAGTCCAGGATCTGTTCAAAAACATATTCTTTGTACTGGAGATTAATTTTCTCTGCTAGACCTCCACGAGGGTTTAGATTGACTAGGATCCGAGCCATAGCTTTGTTCTGGGTTTGCAAAAAGGACATATCTGCTTCCAGGAAGGTGCCCAGACTATTCCCTATTGCCTTGAACACCGATTCGACCCAGAGGAAAGAAGGAAATCCCGAAGCCCTTATTCATACCGGTGATCCAGGTGGATATTGGTGGCCACCTGCCAGGTCCACCTGGACCCCCACCATTGTCTTTCTCAGCATTTTCAGTTTCCTTAATTGTAGCACAGTTTACTATTTTTAGCAGTTTTTCGGGTCCTGAACTTCCGGAGCTGTTTTGAGGCCCTAAACGACGTTTTTTTTGGAATTCTGGGGTGACCGAGCCCTTTGTTACCTCCCAAAGTGGTAGTACTCGGATAGATCTTTCTAACGAGCTATCGTACGCGTCAAACGGAGATCGTATGCCAAAGTTACGACCCCGGGAAATTGATGTACCAATTTACCCAAACGGGGCCCACAATTTGGCGTTTCATCTTCTAGGGTTAGGTTTCGGTATGTGAAGGGTTTTCCATTGTTTCTCAACAATAAATAGGCCTTCGAGCCTCATTGTAATACAGTTCAGAACAGTTCAGAGGCATGTAGCCATCACATCTCTTCTCAGAGATAAGCTACCATCGCCCTAGCTAGTTTATTGCCATTTCTGTTTGTAAGCATATGTCAGTATTTTTCATTAATGAAATGAAGTATTATTTCCGCTGCATCTTTGTGTATATGGTTATCTCTGTAATTTGTTGCGTTCCTGCTTAAATCTGGATCAGTGGTATTAGAGCGGTCTGCTTTTTCTCTGTTTTTCTTTGCATGTCCCCAACAAGGTCGGGATATAAGGAGTTAGGGCTTGAACTGGTTGAACCTTTGCAAGACCAGCCTCGCAAATCCCGACGGCCTCCCATGGCGGACGAGAAGAAAGACGAGGGGGCAGGAGATCCCATCAAAATCTTGCTCGAAGAAGCGCTCGAGCGACAACGGAACGCGATGATGGACAGCTTTGCGCAGATCCTTCAGCGGCTACCGAGAAGCGGCGCATCGGCTTCCAACAGCTCCTCTGGAAACGCCACACCCTTTAAGGTACAAGTTAATTTTGAAATCCTCATATTCGAGGGTCAGATAGACGCCGATGCCGTAGATAAATGGTTAAATCTGCTAGAGGGTTATTTTTCTGTTCATGAATTTTCAAGTCGGGAAAAGATTGTTTTTGCTCTTCTCAAAGCAGCCCCCCACGTCAAGGACTGGTGGGAAACCTACTGCGAGCAGAAGGATGAAAGTACTGGCTCACTATTTTCAGCCGCACCCACCTGGGATTCGTTCCGGGATGCCATCAAGGAGCAGTACTACCCTGTCGGAAGCTATGAGGATGAATACATAAAGTGGACCACGCTGCGGCAGGGAAGGGACCAAGATGTGCCGGAGTTCACCAATCTTTTCCATACCCTTCGCACAAAGTTGGGTATCAAGGATTCGGAGCAACATTTGATACTCAAATACCGTGGCTGCCTGCACAAGTACATCCAGGAAGAAATACAGTTCCTAAACATCCCCTCGCTCGGCGCAGCATACCGGTATGCCGTCAAAGTCGAGCAGAAGTTTAAACAAAAGAAGCGAGACTTTGGATCTGCGAATCCAAAGCAGGGGAAAGGTGCCCCTAAACCACAGAACAAAGGACAAAGCCAAGGCGGGACAGCCCAAGACAACCAGCTGAAGCTGCAAGCAAAGAGCAACGCCGCGAAGCCGAGAAAGGACACTGGAAAATGGTGCGAGTTCCATAAGAGCTCCACTCACAACACAAGTGAGTGTCGGGCCAAACAGTCACTGGTGGCTGAGCTAAAGGTTTCAGAATCAGATGCATGTTCCGACTCTGAGTCAGAACCCGATAAGGGGTATGAAAAAGGGAAGCAAATCATTGATGCGGATCCCAGCGCCACTGTTGCTACCGCAAAGATCCAGAAAAATGAACCCGAAGATCCAGAGGAGGAGGAGCGTCTCTTCCACTCCCAGATGTGGGTCAAGGGCTCCCCGATACAATTCATTGTTGATAGCGGGAGTCAAAAGAACCTCATTTCGGCAGAGGTCGTGAAGCGGTTGGGCTTACCGACCACAGCACATCCACAACCATACACCATTGGGTGGCTTTACCAAGGGCGAGATCTTCGCGTGAGCCAGCAGTGTCGCCTTCCATACAACATCAAGCCCTTCACGGATGAGGTATTGTGTGACATTGCTCCCCTTGAAGTTTGTGATGTATTACTAGGACAACCATACTTGTGGAAGCAACATGCTGTGTATGAATCAAGGCCCCGTGCTGTTATTATTACATTGGGAAATAAGTTGTTCAGGATACCAGAGGTACCACCACCTGCCGCCATCTCTTTGATTACTACAAAACAATGCAGTAAGATCATTTCCAAAACCAGGAAATTTGTTTTCCTGATGATACGCCCTCAAGGGAAGAAGAAGACAGTGGCCGCGGCCTCCAAACGAGGTCCCTCTGCACGGCAGCTACAAATGGACAAGATTGTGGAGGAGTACAAAGACATCTTCACCTCCCCGGCAGGGGTTCCTCTGCACTGTCAAGTCAAGCACTCCATTGATCTGACCCCAGGTGCGCCGCTACCCAATGGACCAATTTATCGGCGCTCCGTTCTGGAGAACAATGAAATCAAGAGGCAGATTCAGGAGCTCCTACAGAAAGGTCACATCCGCCCGAGTTCTTCGCCCTGTGGGAGCCCGATAGTGTTGGTACAGAAGAAGGATGGGACGTGGAGACTCTGTATTGACTATCGGGCGCTGAACAAGATCACTGTCCGTAATAAGTACCCGATCCCACGGATTGATGACCTCCTAGACCAACTAAAGGGGGCGAAATATTTCAGCAAGATCGATCTGAAGTCAGGATATCACCAGGTACCAATTGAACCCTCAGATGTGTGGAAGACTGCCTTCAAATCCAAGGAGGGCCTCTTCGAATGGTTGGTCATGCCTTTCGGATTGACGAATGCTCCTGCAACCTTTATGAGGCTAATGGATGACATCTTGCGGCCATTCATCAACTCCTTTGTAGTAGTATACTTGGATGACATTCTGATCTTCAGCCAGAGTTGGGAAGAGCACCTCCACCACATCCGACAGGTTCTCCAAACACTGCGACAACACAAGCTATGTGCCAATTTGGAGAAATGCACTTTTGGCATGACCGAGGTCCAGTATCTGGGATACATCATTGATGAACAGGGGGTGCATGTCGATCCAGACAAGGTCCAAGTCATTCGGGATTGGCCCTCTCCAACCACTCTAACAGAGCTCCGCAGCTTTCTAGGTCTTGCCAACTTCTACCGCAGGTTTGTGTTGGGATTTTCTCATATTTCTTGGCCCTTGAGTCAAGTCACCAAGGGCGGGGCGAAAGCAAAATTCTTTTGGTCTGAATCTCAACAGAAGGCATTCAGGGAGTTGAAGGATCGCCTCTGCACGGCACCAGTGCTCGCGTTACCAGATTTACAACAACCATTTGAGGTCGAGACAGATGCCTCTGACTATGCTATTGGGGCAGTCCTTACTCAACATGGACATCCAGTGGCATATCACAGTGAAACACTTTCAGACACAGTCTGGAAGTACCCCACTTATGATAAAGAGATGTATTCCATTGTACAGGCCTGCCGACAATGGAAGCATTACATTTTGGGGAAGGAAACGGTCATCCACACAGACCACCGACCTCTGCAATTCATACAGACCCAAGGGAAATTGCAGAATGATCGCCATCAGAAGTGGTCTACATACCTGCAACAGTTTCACTTGAATATCAAGTATAAAAAGGGCAGCACCAATAATGTTGCAGATTGCCTCAGTCGACCACCGATCATGGCGCTAACCACCGTGCTCAACTCTTGCGGGCACGAGACTTCTGATTGGCCACTTCTCTACAAAAGCGACCCAGAATTCGGCCACACATACCAGACACTCTTGGAGGGTCGGCAGGTTGCAGATTTTCACCTCCAGGATGCCCTATTATGCCACCTCGGTCACCTTTGTGTTCCTTCAAGCGAGCGTGCCAAGATGATTTGGGAAGCACACTACAGTCGGGCTGCTGGGCATTTCGGGGTCGAGAAAACAGTGGCAGTACTGCAAAACTATTTCTATTGGCCGAATCTTCGACAAGATGTTGGGAAGTACATCTGATCATGTACTGCCTGTGCCATTGCCAAACCGACCATTAAGAAGCAAGGCCTCTATACCCCGTTGCCTACCCCTAGTCGACCTTGGGAATCCATCTCCATGGATTACATGTCAGGCCTTCCTTCCACTAAGCATGGAAATGACTGTGTTTTTGTGGTCGACGACAGGTTCTCAAAGATGGCCATTATGATGGCCTGCAAGAAGAATATCACAGCAGAAGCCACTGTTAAACTCTTCTTTGAACGAGTGTGGGTGCACTTTAGGATCCCACAGTCTATCATCTCAGATCGGGACAGTCGGTTTCTCAGCACATTTTGGTCCAGTCTCTGGTCAATGCTGGACACCAAACTCACGAAGTCCACAGCCTTCCATCCTCAAACTGATGGCCAGACAGAGGTTGTCAACAGGATGATTGTGCACATTCTGTGCATGTATAACTCAAAGCATCCACGCACATGGGACGAGAGCCTCCCCTATGTTCAGCACAGCTACAACCGAGCTCTTCACAGCTCCACTGGCCATAGCCCTTTTCAGGTGGGTTTAGGATTCCAGCCACTATGCCCCATTGATGTGGCCATGCCACTTGCAGCTACTCACATGAATTCAGCTCATGTCCAGTCCGAAACAGATAAGGCCACCAGCTTCATTGAGCGCATCCAACATATTCGCCAGCAGGTCCATGACATTCTTGAGAAATCAAATGCCAAGTACAAGCAGCGACATGATCAACACCGGGTGCCACACAAGTTTCTGGTGGGCGACAAAGTCTGGTTGCATTTGCAAAAGGAACGCCTTACTGGAGCCTATCGGAAATTGAGACCACTTCGATATGGTCCTTACACCATTATTAAGGCTATGGGAGACAATGCATTTGAGCTCAGCATTCCCCAATTCCTTGGCCTGCACCCAGTGTTCAATGTGGACCGCCTTCGGCCATACTTTCCACCATTGCTAGACACATCCGACATTGCAGAACAGCTCAAACCCACAGAATTAAATCCAGATTGCATGGAACAAGCTGCAACTGATCGGATCATGGACACACAGATCAAGAACACTCACCAACAGCATATCCAACTGTATCGAGTTGTCAAAGCAGGCCAACTCCTTCAGCAGGGCAAGTGGCTCACCAGGGAACAAGTTCAGCAGAGGTTTCCTCATCTCATGGAGGAGCTCAACGCAATGGGGACCATTGCTTCCTAAGGGGGGAGGAATGATCCAGGTGGATATTGGTGGCCACCTGCCAGGTCCACCTGGACCCCCACCATTGTCTTTCTCAGCATTTTCAGTTTCCTTAATTGTAGCACAGTTTACTATTTTTAGCAGTTTTTCGGGTCCTGAACTTCCGGAGCTGTTTTGAGGCCCTAAACGACGTTTTTTTGGAATTCTGGGGCGATCGAGCCCTATGTCACCTCCCAAAGTGGTAGTACTCGAATAGATCTTTCTAACGAGCTATCGTACGCGTCAAACGGAGATCGTATGCCAAAGTTATGACCCCGGGAAATTGATGTACCAATTTACCCAAACGGGGCCCACAATTTGGCGTTTCATCTTCTAGGGTTAGGTTTCGGTATGTGAAGGGTTTTCCATTGTTTCTCAACAATAAATAGGCCTTCGAGCCTCATTGTAATACAGTTCAGAACAGTTCAGAGGCATGTAGCCATCACATCTCTTCTCAGAGATAAGCTACCATCGCCCTAGCTAGTTTATTGCCATTTCTGTTTGTAAGCATATGTCAGTATTTTTCATTAATGAAATGAAGTATTATTTCCGCTGCATCTTTGTGTATATGGTTATCTCTGTAATTTGTTGCGTTCCTACTTAAATCTGGATCAACCGGGAAGACATCCGTTTTCTCATGCATTGCATCAAAAAGAGGACTCCATTTTTTTAGGAGAACACGGATGTTCCCAAAGACCCAATTCCTTTCTACAACCCATTCTGCCGCTTCCTTGTGCTCAAAACGCACCATAAACCAGCCTTTTGCTAGAGTCGATACCTTAAATCCTCTGATAAGATCTGATTGCCAATTTTGTTCTCCCCAAGATTTAATGAAGTTGGATGTGTATTTTTTCCCTCTCGCCCTGCTAACCAGAGTGCAATCAGCCACCTCCAGCGCCTCTTCTATTTGCACATCCATTCCCAAAACTAGATTCCCTTCTAACTCCTCTGAATTTATTGGCCTTTGCTTTTTCCTTTTCTCCCCTTTTTTCCTTATCCCGATGCCCTCCTCCCTTATTATCTCGCTTGCCTCGTTCCTTACTTGCTGTTCCGGTTCAAAACTCAAAGGGGAATTCCTTGGCTCATATTAGGCTGGGAGTAATTTACTAATTATGTAATTAAATGGCTCTGCTAGAGGTTGATTAGTTACCTGATTCTCCAATTCTGGTCCTGATGGGTTCTTTCGTAGATCTGGAAATCCGCCAGTACCAACTTCCTTCCGTCCTTCTATCCTGTTAGGGCTGCCTAGGCCTTTGGCAATGGATGCCCTGGTGATTGCCGATACCCTTCCAAAACCCCCTTCAAGACACTGCCCTAATGTCGATCCAAAATTTACGATGTCCTCAAGACCTCCTGAAAGAACTGGACCGATAGAGAGGGACTTACCTTTGTTGCCTTGGGTGGGTTGAAGAAGGCCTGCATGCAGCTCATTTTCCGCCGACCTTCTTGTCTGCTGCAAGCCCTTGGTGCCCTGATGGAATGAGACGTTCCCCTCCAACTTTCTTGTCAACTGGAGATTGAAATGATTATTCCTTAGCCCTTCCGGTGAGAGGGGGTCGATGCCATAACTTTCTGTCACTCCAAAATACGTTCAAGGTTCTCGGTGGTTGGGTCCTTCCCCCAAACCGATAAGATATCCTCCATAGTTGGGTCTAGGTCAACGAGTTCGCTTGGGTTCACCATGGTTACTGAGAACGGTCACAAAAAAGCTCTCAATTCGGTATCTTCTGCTGGTTCGATGATGGGTCGCTGCCAGCACATTACCCCTGTCTCCTAGATCTTACACAGAGAAACCCTTGTTACTATGCCTCTACCGGTTTACCCCCAGCTATCAACCTCAATTTTTTTTACCGCCACCTGCCCCTCTAACACTAACGCTGTCCTCTGGTGTACTGATCATTCCGTCGTCGCGATCTGCTATCAAATTCTGTTGGGCCCTAGGCCCTTGGCCCAGCTGGCCCTGCTTCCGGACTATGCTCTTGCGCCCAAAACCTCTTCATCCTCCCTCCCAGTCCTTCAAAATTAACAACCTTAATATACTACATCATCATTAATATGTGTTTGAATAGATGATAGATTACAAAGGAGAGAGCTCACTTAAAATGTAAGAGGACACTGAGAGATTTTTGAGATATGTGTTTGAATAGATGATAAATTACAAAAAGAGAGAACTCACTTAAAATGCAAGAGGACACTCTAGAGATTTTTGAGATAGGGATTATGAGCTAGTATTTACAATTAGATTATTTTTAAAAATAAATATTACATTAGTTTTAATATTAAAAAAAAAAATCAATTAAAAATAATTCGCCAAAATAAAATTATTTGATCTTAAAAATTATAAATAATTTAATTTTTTTATATATAATATTTAGAAATTTAAATTTTGTACGGTACATGTTAAAAATTAATAAAATACATCAAAATTTATAAACTTGAAAATAAATTTTCACTTTCAAAAATAAAAAGAACTTTTTCAACTTCTATTTGTATATTAATTGCTCCCCATAATTAAGTGGTTAAGAACTGATCATAAAGTATCCACAATTTCTATCACCAAACCAATTAAACCGCCTTAGCAGGGAGATGTAAGAGCAATTTATACGTGGTTATGTCAACCAAAGATAATACTTGCAAAAATACAAACTTAATATATTACGTCAGAATAGTACTATCGCAATTTTGATTTACAAAAAGAGATCTTTAGAAATCCGATTAGCCATTGCATCTTTCCCTGTCATCTGGCAAGTACCTCCATGCTTCACGGCATCTTCATTTCATTAGGTATGTGCATATGCAAGAGAATCACGAAATCTCTGAATGAAATCTTCACATACCTTCGTAAAGAAAAAAACCGGCAAAATTATAACTTCCAAAAAAACAAATGTGCCATAGTTAATTTATTTCCATTGGAAATCAACCCATTGTAATGTCTAGACAATAAAGAACTAGTCCTGGCTCATCTTCCCAAGCTGCACTCCGAACAAAAATGTAATGACCTAGGAAGATGATCACGATAGATAGGAAGACGATTGCAATATACGTAAATTATTCAAAGGATAATGTTTCGAAATATCAAGAAATGAAGACTCATCAAAGAGCTTGCTTATTTCATTCATCCGACACCATTATTTATATAGATTTAACCGGTAAGTCTACAAAGCTTTTAGAGACTGCCATTTAGTTCTTATCTAAATGTGCTAATTATTACCGATTATTAAATTCCCCATATACTAATACCAATTACTTCTTGTCATATTAACAGGGTTGGCCGGTATCGTGATTAATACTCTAACCTGGGTCATTAATCACGATTTAAATGTTAACATGTTTATTGGTGTAAATCTCAGCTAGGGTTTCAACGATACATTTTATTTTTGCCTTCTTGCTAAAGGGTTCATGCTTGTTTATTCGTTGGTGCACTTTCATCTTCACCTTTCTTGCCATAATATAGTGAGGAACACTTGAACTTTTGATCTCCTCTTTTTTGATCTTGATTGTCGGCTAACATTCTTTTTATTCAACATTGCTGTGGGTTCTTCGGACTTATACTTGTCCTTAATGCTTGCAATTTCTTCAAATTGTATTGCTTCTTCATCTGCACACTTAAAAGAAATGTTACATTTATATAAAAGGTCATAAAAAGAACCATATTGATTCTTGTCATCCTGCTCTTTTAAGAGAGCCTTTTTTCCTTCACCTTTCTCTATTGTCATAGTTGGTTGTTTCAAATCTTCAACCTCTTTAATCAACTATACTATTGTAAACATGTTGTCCCACTTTGATTTGTGTATGAAGGTAGACATCTCTACTCACTAAACAACAATTCATTAATAAGTTGCTTTCATGAATTTGATTGAACCACTCTTCATGATATACATAATTATCATCAAATTTGACTTCATAAGTCTCTACATCATACAAAGTTTCCTCACTATCACATGCTACTCTATTGTTAGCTACATACATACTTTCAGTCTTGGTTTTCAACACAATCACCAATTTTAACAAAATTTTCATCAAATTGAGCTTTCTCACTCCAATTCATGTTGTATTTCATATCAAGAATATCCCAAAACATTTTTGCATCACATATTTCACCATATTCATACAAAACACTAGACAAAATGTTTTCATCTAGAACTGATATAATGAGAAGCAATGCTATTGCACCTCTATTTTTATCTTGGAGATTTATAAAAGTTTTCTGAACAAATTCCCATAAATTTATTAAACCAAGCAATCCCTCCATTTTAATGGCCCAAAGCTTAAAATTTTCCCCTTAAAAATTGTATTGTGTCAATGTCTTCAAATTCTTCGAATGGGTTCAAATTTTTATCTAGCATTTCATATTCCACCTTTGCTTTTTAATTCCCTCTCGATATTTTTAAATTTTCCTAGGAACTCTTTGAGTCTCTTTCGCTGACCCATCACTCTACCACATAGCCAAATCTTTGTGAGCGTTCTCAACAATGATAATAACAAACCTAGGTTCATGGCAGCTGACCCATCACTCTACCACATAGCCAAATCTTTGTGAGCGTTCTCAACAATGATAATAACAAACCTAGGTTCATGGCATAAGGATATTAGCCCAATCAATCACGTCTTCAGATTCTCACTTTACACCATCAGGGATTCATGGTACACAAACCCATTGTACATATATTTTTCTTGGAAAAGAATAACACAAACATCTCCCCATATATAAAAGAACCTTTTTCATAAACCCACTTTAAAAAAAATCCACTCAAAAGTCTCCAAATTATTTTCATGCAAGGTGCTTTCTCAACTTTAATGACATTGTGTAAATATATTAAATTCTTTCCTTTTATTTGACCCTCCGTCCCTTTTTTTTCCTGCAACGCTACTAAAAGAGAGTATTTGAAAGTAGTTACCATATTTAGATAACATTATAATGCCTTTAAGGAAAATTCAATTGTGATACTTAATCTTTGCAATAGCTCACTAAGTACGACTATGGGCTGGTCAAAATTTGCCAAGAACCTTCAAACCACCATACCTGTCAGTTGCAATGATTTACGACTCTCTACACTCTCTCTTTAGGCATGTAGACCCACCTCAAATGCAACCCCACAACCACCTAATACACATCCACGGGCTGCAATCTTCCTCAACCACGACAGATCGGCTCTTCACACACAGATCGGCCCTTCAAGTGATACATAGGCTCTCTACTCAGCCTTACACACAAATCCTTCATCAAGCTCGGCCTCACACAACTCTATAATACTCGGCCTCCACCAGTTGCACTATTTTCATGGTATGGCCAGGTCCACTTGACCACATTTGGGACAAGGACAGGCCGCAACAGCTTCACAATAGTACAAGGCTCAATGCCTCCTTCACAACAAGCTAGCTTACTCCACAGGTCACGCAACCACACCAAAGCTCCACAGTCGACTCGCTCTTCAGGACTGCACTCACCACCGCAGCAGCTACTCCAAATACAAGGCGCTCATCCAATTCAGATCCGGTCTCAAGCAGACACTACTCGGCCTCTCCTCGTAGCTCACCCGAGCTCTTGAACTTCCATGCACACGATTTCAGCTGATGCAGGTTCACGATCTTAACAACACTTCACAGCGCTACAGATCCGTGCCGAAGCAACACTAACAACACACGACTCTTTGCAGAATGTTCCTTTCACTAGGGCACATTTGCAAGTCACCTTCTCACGCTTTCACGCCTTCAAATTCACAAGGCGACTTCTTCGAACAACTCACCTAACCTCTGATACCATATCAGGAAATGAAGACTCATCAAAGAGCTTGCTTATTTCATTCATGAGACACCATTATTTATACATGGATCCAACCGGTAAATCTACAAAGGTTTTACGGACTGCCATTTACTTCCTATCTAAATCCGTCGACTATCATCGACTATTAAATTCCCCCAGACTAACACGAACTACTCGTTGTCATATTAAGAGGGTTTGTTAAATTTTATTAACTAACATATGATAAATCCATTATAATGCAATTTTACGTAACTAAGTGGAAGTTTATTATTAAAAATTATTTATAAATTATAATAAATAACTCGTTTATTTGGTAATAATGATGATTATTATTATTAAATTATATAGAAGTAAAAAATTATGTTTTTTAAAAATTATTAAAAATTATTTTAAATAGGTCATTTTTTCCAAAGGAAAAAACGAAACTTTTTATTAAGACAATAAAAAGTTTACATTGCACATGCTGATGCATCTCTGTTCATCCTGTGTGACTACTTTGTCTGTTTTACAAAAATTTTGCTGCCTTTTGCTTGAGATCAGTTTCCCTTTATATGCAAACTGTCCCTGCTTCAACTTCTTTTCTTGTTTTGACCGGAACTAAGGTTCCTTTTGACTACAAAAAGCTTGAAAAAAACTAAATACTGTCCAAAGACTGTTGTCCCAAACAAAAACCGGGTCTCCTCAACAGAGAGGAAAACAACCCGTTACATAAGCATAATAGTTATATATAATTGTCCTTTTGCCGTAGCTTAAAGAGTCTGATTTTTGCATATGAGAGAAAAGAGTTTTAGATTTTTATATGAAAAAGAAAGACAAAAAAGAGCTGCCTGAAATTCAGAAAAAAAGATCATGAGGAGGCTGATCGGTCCTTCTGATTTTTCCTTGGTTATCCTCTAGTATTTTCCAGCTGCCCAAAACCTGCTGTAGACCGTCTTTAGAAAGCTTGTCCGCTGTATCATTTCTTTCCCTGTAAATGTGACATAGAGAGAAGCTGTTAAAATATGATTTTAATATCTGAATTTCCTCCAGGATTTGTTTTAAGACTTGATTACTTCATGTGCTTTGACCGTTTACCCATCTGATCACATTTTGGGAATCTCCGAAGATCTGAATTGTGAGAGAGTGCCTTTGAATAAGCCAGCATAGAAGGAGTTTTAGGGCGAGCAATTCTGCATAGTTGTTTGAGCCGGTTCCTAAGCCTACAAAAGCTTGGAGAATGTGAGATGAGTTTTCGTATATGACTAAGCTTGCTCCAACATTATTGTTCTGAGAAGCTCCATCGAAGAAAGCCCAAGGGATTCCTTCTGTTATGTGAACTTCTGGAACGCTTCTTTGGGGATGGGTTTCCTTAGGTTCTGGGATACTGGAATAGATTGAAATGCTTTGGATTGCTGTAATGGACACTGGGGTTTCTTTATCCTGGAAGATGCTTCTGTTCCTAGCTATCCATGCCCCCCAGCTAATGATTAAAGGAAGATTGCGCATGTTCCCATTTGGATATGAATGCCACCACTTCTTCCATGCTTCTTGTGTATTTTCACCTTCCCATTCTAGCTTTTTGTTCAGGATGTTTCCTGCCTCTCCCCAAATCTTAAGAGTTTCTGAGCACTTTAGGAAGAGGTGATTTATGGATTCAGCTTCCTATTTGCATAAAGTGCATCTCCCTGGCCCGTACATAAATCTGGACTGCAGGGTGTCCCAAGTTGGGATTTTACTCTTTAGAATACACCAGAAAAGGATTTTTGACTTTGGAGGGCTTTTTAGTTTCCATAGTTGTTTCAACCACCATTCCGGATCTCCCCATCCTTTCCTAGACATGAGGAATTTGTAGCCATTCTTTGGTGCATATTCCCCTGAGTCTGCATGCGCCCATATTAACTCATCCTGCCTGTCTTTCAGCCTTACATTGGATTTGGAAAGTTCCTGTATGAAAGTTCTCCATTCGTTCCACCATCCATTCTCTATCTCTAAATCTTCTTCGCTCTTCCATGCTTGTCCCCAAATGGTTGAAGACCCCAGCTTTTCCACTTGACTTAGAAAGAGAATGCCTTTTTCTTCTAGATGCTGAACTAGGCCGAGAGGGAGGACATAGTTTTCGTTGCATCCTACCCAAGGGTCCTTCCCTATCTTTACCTTTTCTCCATTCCCAACCTTCCATGCAAGACCTTGCTCTATTACCTTGAAGGACTCCACTGTTGCTTTCCATATTACAGAGACGTTCTTTTGGGTCTTGACTGGATTCCTGATCCACCCTTCCAATGGTGATGGGTCGATATATTTTCTTTTTACCATTTTTGTCCAGAGATTTTCCATCTTAATAAGTCTCCACCCTGATTTGGCTGCCAGAGAGAGTCTGAAATCAGGGAGGCTTTTTATCCCCCAACCGCCCTATTCTTTTGGCCTCGCCACTTTCTCCCAAGCGACCCAAGGAATAACCGAGGTTTCTTTTGATCCTGCCCATAAAAACCTGCTGCAGATTCTCCTTATTTTCTCCAAAACTCCTTTTGGCACCCATGTTAAAGCTGCCCAAAAAACTGGTATGGCTAGTAACACAGATTTTATTAGTGTCAATCTCCCTGCTCTGGATAGCCATTTAAAGCTCGAGTGGTTGATTTTTGCTTCAATCTTTGCAATTAACCAAGACCAGTCCTCTTTCCTGTATGCATTCGGCTTCAGCCAAAATCCTAAATATTTAAACGGGGAATCCATGTTGCACATTCCGAAAGGGAAAAGAGAGTTGAGCTGAGCTTTTTCTTGTCTGTTTAGGCCTTCCTCTATAATCTGAGATTTCCTGGGATTAATCTGCATTCCAGTAGCTTTCAGAAAAAGGTCAAAGATGTTTTTTAATTCCTTAAGTTCATTTGAGGCACCATTTGTAAAAACCAAAATGTCGTCTACAAAGAGAAGGTGAGATATGAACAAATTTACTGCTGCCTCAATACCTTTTACCTTACCTTCCCTTTTAGATTTTTGAATCAGCTGGCTTAATCCTTCAACAACTAAGAGGAATAACAAAGGGGACAGAGGGCATCCTTGCCTCAACCCTCTCTGTCCTTTAAAAAAGGGAGTGGTTGCGCCGTTTATGAGGATTGCATAGCTGACATCTGTGATACACCCCATGATCCATCTAATAAAGTCCACCTTGAATCCCAGGTGCATTAAAAGCAGTCGAATATATGTCCAGTTTATCCTGTCATATGCTTTTGATAAGTCTATTTTGATTAATGCACCCTTCTTATTTTTTGTCTTAACACTGTCTAGGACCTCCTGTGCCAGCCCAATTGCTTCATGTATTTGCCTTCCATTCAAGAACCCAAATTGTTCAAGAGAGATATGCCTTGATAGGATTGGTTTGATTCTGAGTGCTATCACTTTTGCAATTATTTTATAGATACTGTTGCATAAGGAGATAGGTCTGAAGTCCTCAAAGGATTCCGAGGCTTCTTTTTTTGGAATGAGTGCTATGAAAGTTGCATTGAAAGGACTGTAGATTTCTCCCTTCTTCCTTGACTCCTCTACGACTTCTGTGATTTCTTCTCTTATCTGCTCAAAAAAATGTAGAAAGATCTCTACTGTCCAACCATCCGGACCGGGGCTCTTCTCTTTTGCCATAGATTTGATAACACTTTCTACCTCCTCCTTTGTAACAGGGTCCATTAAATTGTCCGCTTCTTCCTCCTCCACGTATCTATGGAAGCACTGCGTTGTTTGGATGACTTCCACAATGGTGATCTCACCATTGTCTTTAAATAAGGATTGGAAGTGGTTCACCCCAAGAGCTGATAGGGCTTCAAAAGTTTTAGCCTCCCCACCTTCTTCATTTTTTAAGCTCTAGATGGTATTTGCGCTCTTCCTCCCTTTTGCATAGTTATGGATAAAACTTGTGTTATCATCCCCTGCTTTGAGCTAGATTGCTCTACTCTTGAGTCTCCATTCCTCCTCCTTTGCCAGCAAGATTTGATTCTTGTGTTTCTCCAGTGCTAGAATTTTCTCTTTAGATTCCTGAGTCTCATAGCCATCCGCCTCTATGCTTTCAAGCTTTTGGAGTTCCTCGGTTATCCTAGAAATTTCCTCAGTGTGCTTTGCTTTCCTGTCCTTTGCCCATAGAAGTGTTGCCTTCTTCAGTCTTTTAAGATTTTCCATGAATAAGAATCCTTTGTTCTCTTGTGAGCCTCTGTCAGGATGAAGCCAAGTTTCTTTGAATAGTTTGTTAAAAGATTCTTCTTGTAGCCAGGAAGCATTGAATTTGAAAGGGGCAGGTGGTTTTGGGGGAACTTTGGAGAGCTCGAGGTAGATAGGGAAGTGATCCGAAGGGCCCCCTTCTTCAACCCATTGCCTGAATAAAGGAATCATGGCAGATAAGTCCTCATTGAGTAAGAAGCGGTCTAGTCTCTTCGCCACCCTTGCTTCTCCTACTCTTCTATTCCTCCAGGTCGGCTTTAGCTTGATGAGGTTGGCTTCTATCAGATTATTTGAGACTAATAGATTCTGGAAAAAATCTGTTTGCGGATCCTCTCTTGCAGCTGGACCCCAAGCTTCCGCTCTTCCTAAGGAGAAATTTAGATCACCACCCAACACCAAATAGTTATTCTTCAAAAGCGAATTCTCCATCAACCCATTCCAGAATGGTATCCTTCCCTGGCAAGGACCATATATGTTTAGGATAGTTAGAGGAAAATCAAATTCAGTAGTCTGACATTCTAGTCCCATCACCTGCTTTATTCCCCATTGGTTCCTAAGCTTAATTCTCCCATCTCTGTATCCAACAGCCAATCCTCCTGAGTGACCATCTGAGTCCAAGGCTGAGAATTTCCATCCTGGAAGAAGAGCGTTGAGCATTGTTTCGATTTCCTCCCCTTTCCCTAGAGTCTCCTGAAGAAGGAGGACATCTACTTTGGAGTTCATAACTATCTCCCTAAGAGCCAGTTTTTTAGGTTTACTGGCTAAACCCCTATAATTCCAAGAGGTTATGATCATTTAAGGGCAGGGACGGGGCTTTGCACTGCTCTAAGTGCCCCTGTGATAGATTGTTGCTTCCCGTCTGCCACATCGGATTTTGCCTTGACTTGGGCCACAGACAGATTGGATTTCCTACCCCTTTTCTTCCTGGACTGACTCTGAGGGTTGGAAGGTTCGATGCCCCCCATTGTTGACATAGGGACAGGTTTAGAGTCCAGAGAGCGGAGGTTATAGGGGCATATAGGTTGCTGGGCCTGAGAGGAGGGTTCAGGGCGACCCCCGTCACAATTCAGATCTAGGGAGGGGATAGCGGCTGATATGATATCAATACAATTTTCCAAATTACCTTCATCCAAATTTACATTATTAACATTTTTTCCAGAAAGGGAGATTTTAGTGAGAGAATCATGGGCCGGACATTCATCCGAGCATTTATCTTTATTTTCAGTATTAAAAAAAGGAGAGAGATTTGGATCCAGGCTCGTACCCTTTGGATCCTCGGCTGGCCTAGTGTTTGAGCTCGGTTGTGCATCTTCAGGGTTCTCCTTTGCGATCCCGGGTTCAGTTCCTTCTTCTGCCAGTTTCCTCGGGGATTCTTGAAGATCTGCTCTCTGGAATTGCCTCTCCTGCTGCGGGTCTAAATCCATTGTTTCATCTTCCTGGTCGACTGAAATCTCCTTGTTTTTTCGAAACTGGAAGTGCCTATTGTCTTTTTCCGGCCTCGCCCTCGTTCTCTGGAACCTCTTCCACTGCCTGCCTAAAGGGCATTCCTTAGCCAAGTGCCCGTACTCGTGGCATCTATGGCAACGGAAAGGCAGAAATTCATAATCCAAGATTTGTTCAAAGACATACTCTTTGTATTGGAGATTAATCTTCTCTGCCAGTCCTCCGCTTGGATTAAGACTTACGAGAATCCTTGCCATTGCTCTGTTGCGTGTTTCTTGGAAAGACATGTCTATCTCTAAGTAAGTGCCCAATCTATTCCCGATCGCCTTGAAGACCGACTCGACCCAGAGGAATGATGGTAACCCTGGAGCTCTTACCCAAACCGGGAAAACATCAGCTTTTTCATGGGCTGCATCGAACATCGGGCTCCATTTTTTGAACAGCACCGGGATATTTCTGAGTGTCTAATTCCTCTTCAACACCCATTCTGCTGCTCCTTTGTTTTTGAAATGCACCGAGAACCATCCTTTTGCTAAGGTCAAGACCCTGAATTCTCTGATTAGATCAGTTTGCCAGTTCTTCTTCCCCCAGGATAGAATGAAATCGGATGAGAATTTCTTACCCCTTGCTCTACCGACTAGGGTACATTCTGCGACCTCCAGCGCCTCTTCAATTTGCACATCCATGCCCAGCACCAGGTTCCCTTCTACCCCTTGGGATTTGATCAGTCTCTGCTTTTTCCTTTGACCCCCTGTGCTTTTTGTTCCTCTATCGGTGTCTCTTAATCCTTCGTTCTCCTCCTGCCCTCTTTGGGATCCCGATTCAGAGGACAGAGGCAGGGGTCCTGACTCCGGAGGGGCCACATTCGAAGTGTTTAACGAAAAATTTAGGGACTCAAGGAGAGATTGATTTATTACCTGAAAACCCTGATCTACTCGATTGTCTTCCCCCCTTGAATCCTGGAAGTCTTCATGACCTTGATCCTTCCACCCGATTTCCTTTGGGCTATTTATGCTCTTTGCAATGGAAACCCTTGTGACTATTGTCGTCCTTCCCGCATCGCCTTCAGAGCTTTGCCCTAGCTTCGACCCGAGATTGACTATGTCTTCTAAGCCACCAGAGAGGATCAGACCTGCAAACCCGAGTTTCCCCTTGCTGCCGTGATGAGGGTTGAGAAGACCTGCATGTGGGTCTTCCTTGCTCGACCTTTGAAACTGTTGCGAGTGCTTGATCCCCTGATGCACCACAGGCGTTCCTTCCAATCCCTTGGGCGAATTTGTGAGGGTTTCAGACCGTCTTTTTGCTTCCGGTAAAAACGGAGGAGAAACTAGGGCTTCCACCGTTCCAAAATAACGCTCTATGTTCTGAGCAATTGGGTCTTTCCCCCAAATGGAAAGGATGTCCTCCATAGCTGGGTCTAAGTCAATACCCTCATCTGAATTAACCATGGTTACTTCGCTTGTCACGGGATGCTTGTCTGCTTGTCGAGAACTGGGGAAGCGCTGTCCGTTATTCCTGATCTTAAATAGGTGATTTACATAATAATAATGAAACAATAACAAAAACAATTTTTATTAAACTATGAGGTAAATTAAAGAGGTTGTTTTCTTTTTTTTTATTTAGACAATTTTTTTGGTTGGTTTTTGTTGAAAATCTAATTAAAAATTAGAAAAATCTTAATTTTAAATTGTTGAATTTGTAAAATTTCTATGTTTCAAGGATTTTTTTAAGGGTTTAATCTATTTTTACATTTAAAAATGTAATTTCAATTATAAAACATGTTAGGATATTTTGATACATAAGAAATAATTAAGTATAACTTGGTCTAGTGTATAGTTAGGTAAAGTATCTTTCTTTAGTATGTACTTTTTGTAATTTACAATCTGACGGTCACGATATGTTCTAGACATGAAGTGATCTGACGGTTCATGAAGTGATGCTTGAGTCATGGCTTAACACCTGATTGGTCCATGATCTCTATTTAAAGAGCATGAAGTGTCATTTGCTAGGTGACCATTCATGAGAGAAGCTTAAGTAAATTTTCTTTCTTTTACATTAATAAATTGTCTGAAGTGATCGCATTAGCTAAGGCCGTGGATTGTTTCCCTCTTTGAAGGTTTTAACCACATCAAGAATATTGGTGTATTGATCTGTGATTTATTTGTGAGTGGTGTCGTTTGGTGTTCTATCTAAGGAACTTACCCTATAAACTCCTACATGGTATCAGAGCTATTCGAGGGCCGCATCCGTTGGTGATCCAAATCTGAAGCTGGTACAACTGCATCCGACTGTCTTTTCCTATATATACTGTTTCTGACCACTTTCGGGCCAAAAGTACTGCTTTATTGTGTTAGGAGTATCTATTCCAGTGAGGAACTCCTTTTGTTTCACGCGAAAAGGATTTCGGTAGCCCTAACTACGTCATTTTTAAGATCTTGAAGTATAAAGCCTTTATTTGAATTTATAATTATTTATTTCTATTTATTTTGGTTTATAGTTCTCTGTAATTTTTTTATTACCCGATCTATATCTTTAATTTATGTGTATGCTCTTCTCCCTGAGACTCTGTGTGATTTGGGCAAATCAGAAACAGAAAGAAAGTATTTTTCTCATGTGTATGCTCTTTTCTGTCGCGCCTTAGTGTGATCTTGAAAAATAAAAAACACTAAGGAAAATATTTAGTCTCTGTTTTCTTGTTTGTTTTCTTTGTGTGGTTGTTTTTTTTTTTTTGCAGGAAAAAGGGGTTTTTAAATTAAGAACGCATTCCAAAGCTTCAGTATGCTTAAAAAAAAAAAATCCTTCCTTCTTTCCAAAATTACTAGCCTTTTAAACTAACTCACTTGGTTTAAGGTTACTTTACGATAATAGGGGTCTTGGGTTCAAGTCTTTCCTTTTTTGAGTTACTTTTTCAAAGAAACACATGTAACTTATGTTTTAAAGTTACTTTATGTAAAAGTGTTCTCACCCATTATAAAAACACAATCACTTATAATTCTAAAGTCACTTTATCTTTTATTTAAGTTACAATTTAGCGAATAGTTCATAAAGTACCATTGTAAAAGTGACTTTCACTTATTTATAAAAGTGGGTCACATAAAATAATCTGGTTTTAAAAGTGAGCTAATTAGATTCAGTTTGGAAAATGGGAGATTTTTTTTAAAATATAACATTATAATTCACTTTCCAAGATTTACATGGTTCGCGTGCATCTGCAACAACTTTTCTTCAAAAAACCATAACTTCTTCATCTGGAAATCGTATTTAGAGCTGTTTTTTTTAATCGGCCTAACTTTTTGAGAACTTTCCATTGGAACACTTAGTTTCAACATCTATAGTTTGAGTTTCTTTTAAAATTGAAAATCCATGCCTAGTTATTCTTGACAACACCAACTACTTCCAACGGTTATTCTACATCGTGGATTTACTTAGAAGTAAAGGTTTTTATAGAATAACCTCAGGCCAAGAGTCTAAACCTCAAGATGAAAATAAGCAAGCCAAATGGGAAAATAAGATATATCAAGCATGTGTGTTGATAAGGATGTCTATTTCTCTAGACCTTAGATTCCATATCAAAGAAATTGATACCCTCGATGAAACAATGAAACAACTCAATGAGGCCATCAACTCGAAAATGAGTTTCTTATGTTCGACCCCAATAATTTTTCTTCCATTGAATATTTTGTGTCCAAGTTCAAGACCCTCAGAATTCTTTTGAAAGGTGTTAAGGTTAAGAAAGAAGACGATAGCCTTATCTATTCTATTCTTACTAAGAGGACCAGCCTACTTTGTGTTTGTTTCCACTTTCCATTCTACTAGAGAAGCCTTTATTTCTGAAGGACAAGACTATGAGTCCCACTCTTTTGATGTTTTTTGTGATTCTTTAAGAAGAGAGCAAGAAAAACTCTTACATCTTGGTCTTCTTAATACTAGAAACTCTTCTAAGAAAGCCTTAGCAGCCTAGCAGTAATGAAGTTCAAAGAATCCTAAGAAGCAACATCCTAAAAGGAATGGTCCTAAACAAAACAAGGGTCCTAAGCAATTTCAGTCTCACAATGAAAAATCAACTCAACAAAATGATAAGGCAACTAAAAACAAAGGGAAGAAGACTGATAGACATTGCAACTTTTGTAATTGTGATGACCACTTAGAATCCAAATGCTTTAAGAAGATGGAAGCCTTAGAAGAAGCAATGAAGAAGCATAATATCCATTTGAATCACTCTTCAACTTCAAATTCATCTTCAGGAATAACACTTTCTGCATGTGGTTGTCAAGAATCTCGGTCTGGTTATGCACTAAATGTATCTTCTTCTTCTCATTCTCATGAGTGTCTCATTCATTCTGTATCTTTTTATCACACAGCAAAAAAAAGCCATGTTTTCTTTTTTAAATGATTGTAACACCAAAAATATATATGTTAGTGATGATAGATCTCTTAGTGTTGTAGCGACTCGAACTATTCATCTTGACAATGGCCAATTTAATGATGTATTACGTGTTCCTACCTTATCCTGCAACCTTCTATCTGTATATCAGATAACTCAGTCAGGTGAAGATAACACCATTGAATTTTCACCTCATGATGTTGTAATTAAAGACCTAAGAGATCCTACACAGATTTTAGCCACTGGCAGTGCTAATGATTCTACAATGTTGTATAATTTTAACAACTTTGGGTCATGAAATCTTCCCTCAGTGCTTGTTTCTCATAATGATGAAGTGAGAAAACTTTGGCATGAACAATTTTTTCACTTAAACTATCGTTCCCTTCAAAATCTATGTAAAGGAAATATGGTGACATGTCTTCATATGGTATCTTGCAGAGATGGTGTTTGTGTTGGATGTGTATTTGGAAAACATCATTGTGATAGTTTTGAAATACGTGTCTCGTGCCACGCCTCAGCCCCTTTACAACTTGTGCATAGTGATTTATGTGGTCCACTTTCAGTTGTTTCATTCTCTGGCTACAAGTATTTCTTAACTTTAATTTTTTGATTTCTCTAGACACACTTGGGTATACTTCTTAAAACTCAAGCGTGAATTATTTAACATGTTCTTGGCCTTTAAGGCCTTTGTTGAGAAGCAATATGGACATCAAATTCTTAAGCTAAGATCTGATAATGGTGGAGAATATGTTAACAACAAATTCATCAACTTTTGCATTGAGCATGGAATTCAATTGCAACATATTGTTCCATATCCTCCACAGCAAAATGGTGTAGATGAAAGGAAGAATTGCACCTCAAAGGAAATGACTAATTGTGTGCTTCAATCTAATGGAATTGGTATTACTTTTTGGACAAAAACAATTAACTATGCAAATTACATAGTAAATTGCACCCCTACTAAGGTTTTAAAGAATATCACTTCAGAAGAAGCATGGAGCCCAATTAAACCAGATGTAAGTCACTTTCATGCTTTAAGAAGTGAAGCGTCGACCCATATTTCAGATGAGAAACATAAATCTTAGAACCTAAGGGTGAAACATGTATTTTTGTAGATATTCTGAAGATGTCAAAGAATATAGATTTCTTCAACCTAAATCCAAAAATGTTATTATTAGAAGAGATGTAAATTTTGTTGAAAATATATTGGCCTATGAGCCTAGTTCGGTGGATGTGCCACCTCTCCCTATCCCTTCTACTTTTAAAAATATTATTTCTTTAGATGATGACAGCGAGGATGAAAATCCTCCTCCACCTTCTCGGGATCCTCCTTTAGCTCCTCAACTTCCAAAATGGGTTTGCGCTACTTGGGATGTAGCAGGTGCTCTTGTAGGTGAACCTACAGATCAATGTCGTACACGTTCTCAATTTGATAGAGCCTCTTCTTTACTGGCTCAAGTTTTAGCGAATTATGATCCTCACACTTTTGCAAAAGTTTCAGGCCATCCAGATTGGGACGCAACTATGTATGAAGAATATCGTTCACTATTGGAAAACAATACATGGGACCTTGTTCCTTTTCCAAAGGGACGAAAAATTGTTAGATGCAAATGGGTTTATAGGATCAAGTTTGGACGAGATGGAAAATTTGATAAACATAATTATCATCTTGTTGCTAAGGATTTTTCACAAGTGGAAGGCATTAAATGTACTAAAAATTTCTCCCTTGTTGCCAAAATGAACTCTATCTGCCTTGTTCTTTCCCTTGATGCCTCTTTCAAATGGGAAGTTCGGATGGATGTTAAATCTTCCTTGTTAAATGGGGACTTGCATGAAGAAATCTATATGGAAAAAACTCCTGGATTTATACAAACAAACTCCAACCTTGTATGTCGGCTTAAGAAATCCCTTTATGGTATAAATCAAGCCCCTTGGGCTTGGTATGCCAAAATGGATAGCTTTCTTTTAGATACTGGCTTTTCTAGGTGTCATTTTGACAATAATGTCTACACCAAGAAAGTGGGTAAATCTCTTATCATTCTTATTCTTTGTGTTGATGATATTATCCTTACTCGTAGTGATCCCAACCTTATAAACCATGTGAAGTCCAATGTTAAAAAATAGTTTGAAATGATAGACTTAGGAAACTTGCATTATTTTCTTGGTCTTTAAGTCTTGCAGTACAAAGAAGGTATTTCCCTTTCTCAGTCCAAGTATGGCTGTGATCTTCTATGCCACTTTCACATGGAAGACTGTAAGCTAGCCCGTTCTCCCTTTCAATTTGGAGCCAAACTTTCAGTCATTTGTACTTCCCCTGAAGTTGACGTTACCTTAGACCGTCAGCTTATTGGAAAACTTTTGTATCTGACCCATACCCATCCTAACCTTTCCTTTGTTGTTGGTCTTGTTGCTCAGTTTATGCAAAACCCACATGAAATTCATTGGAAAGAAGCTAAAAGAATACTTCATTATGTTCGAGGTACAGTTCATTTGGGGATTCATTACAGTGCAAAAGCATCTCCTCTATTGGTTGCTTTCACTGATTCTAATTGGGCTGGTGACCTTGATGATCAAAATTATACTGTAGGTTATGTCTTCATTCCTCGTTCTAGACCTATCACATGGGCTTGCAAGAAACAAAGTTCCATTTCTCTTTCTTCAGTAGAAGCAGAGTATCGTGGCTCCATTGAAGCTAGTAAGGAAGCCCCGTGGCTTCATCAGATCCTATCAAAGTACAGCTTTCAGCAGCAATATCCGACTACACTTTAACGTGATAATCAAAGTGCCATTCAACTATGCAAAGATCCCATCCAACATCAGTGCAACAAACACATTGAAATACACACACGCTTCATCAGAAATCTCATTCATTATCATGTTCTTGAAGTGCAATATTATTCAACCAATGATCAAGTTGCATACATCTTTACAAAGCCTCTCACAGAGGCAAAGTTTACTAAACTTCGATTTACGGTTGAAGTTTAGGAAGTTTTCACTAAAGGGGGATAGGCTCTAATACCTCCTTCCTTCTCCTATTGTGTCATCTTTGTACATCCTTCAATCTCATCCCATGTTGTTCTTAAGGGGGAATGTTAGGATATTCTGACACATAGGAAATAATTAAGTATAACTTGGTCTAATGTATAGTTAGGTAAAGTGTGTTTTTTTAGTGTGCACTTTTTGTAACTTACAATCCAATGGTCATGATATGTTCTAGGCATGAAGTGATTCGACGGTTCATTCTCTCCTCGGTATTACTGACACTTGAACCGTGGCTTAACACTTGATTGGTCCATGATCTCTATTTAAAAAGCATGGAGGGTCATATGTTAAGTGACCGTTCATGAGAGAATCTTATGTAAATTTTCTTTCTTTTACATTAATAAAGTGCCTGAAGTGGCCGCGTTGGCTTAGGCCATGGACTGTTTCCCTTTTTGAGGGTTTTAACCACATCAAAAATACTGATGTACTGATCTGTGATATATTTCTGAGTGATGTCCCTTAGTGTTCTATCTAAAAAAGTTACTGTGTAAGTTCCTACAAAACATTATAATTTCACCAAGACATTTAATATATATCTGCATTCAAAAATACAATTTAAATAACAAGACATTATGATCTCACAAAAAATAAAATCCAAAATCAAATAATCACTAATTAATTTTTTCATAAAATTATAACAAATTTTACTATTTTTCAAAACTCAACCTTCACTTCAAAATGCAAAACGAAAAACGGTAAAACGATAGAAAATAGATGATCATAGCGCAATGCATAAAATGAGTGATTATCTTCAATAAATTACTTTTATATAAATATAATATACATATAAAAAGTATATTCTTTTCCTAAACTTGTAAATTACTATTAAATTTTAAAATTTATAATTATAAAATATATAATTATAATATGAAATACATAAAAGGAGTCTCATACAAAATCCTTTCATGTATAAAAGGAGTCTATGACATAATATGAAATACAGAAATCTTGGTGCTAGAGAGCCTAGCACACTTTTCATGATAACATCTTGTGGACGAGGATTGGTTATAGAATGTTGTAGGTAGGCAAATCATTTTTTCATCGCCTAAGTTCACCCTATTTCCCTTTTAGCAAATGAGATAGTGATCATAAGACTAAAATAGTAATCATAAGACTTTAATATTTTTGTTTGGACAGAAATTGTTTTATTAGTTTATGTGTTTGATAATTTTTTCTTTATTTTAAATAAAATTAATGAAAATTTTAATGGATGAAAAATGTTTTTTTCTTATTAAAATTAAATATACAATTTTTGGATGAAATTATTAAACCCATAAAATATTTAAATAATAAAAATTCAATTACTCAACTCCAACGAATTTTCACCAAATATTAAATAAATTTGATTAAAACATTTCACCCAAAACTAATTAAAAAAGGTCAAGCAGTAGACGACGCTTCAAGTATTTCCCTATGCGACAGAGAAAGATGGCAATGTCATGCTGGAATCCGACTGAGTTATAAAACAAGTCTCCCTCATTTTACTCCAACATCTCTGAAGTATGTGGGTGCACCTTTCAGTTACTCAACCCTTGCGAGTTCTACTGTGTGTAGCTTTTCCGTTATTATTATTTATATGATGCACTGTGAGGACATTCTATTTAATATTTATAAAGCCATACCTATTCGCATATTAAAACTAATAGCATGAACCTTTGGAGATTGAAAATAATTCACTAATCATTTCTTCTTAAACAAAGAATGCGATGGTGTCTGATTCTCAATATAAATATGTGTGAGGTTGGATCTCATATGATTGGATACAAGAGCCTCGGAACTCACAATTGCCATTAAATTCAACACTGCGAAAATTCCATGTTGTGACTGTGAAATTCACTTCTATTTTATGTGCATTCTTTAAATTATCACCCCTAACACTCTATCGAGAAACTAAATTCATATATATATATATATATGCGCAGAACCCCACAAACAACTCATTACATTATGTTGGGTATAATTAACGAAAGTTGTTGCAGAAAGAATAATTAAAGAAAGTTGTTCGTATCAGATGATACAGATGGCACTGAAATGCTTAGGGAAAGAAATACAATCAATACAATCAAAATATTCAAATCCTGCGTGTAATTCGAATGTGAATGGAAAAAATTATTGCGAACAAAAAGGAATGCTATGAAAGTCGAAATGCAAAATGCCATAATATATTGATAAAGCTGGAGAGTTGCTCTAACAATATCCAACTAACTATGTTCCGACCTGGATTCATGGACAAGATGGGGATGCTGTAAAAGCTTTCAAGGTGATATCACCTTGCCTTGTAAGGCAAGGCATTGAGAGTTGGATAAACAGACCTATTTGATTGAACTACCTCTCCTACTATTTCCCTTTTGTGGGGTACTCTATCCCCCTTGGCGCTTTCCTTTGAGGGTCGCTTGTTTACTTTCCACCCATTCATAAATACATCATCTCTTCCCTTGGGAGATATCTAGAGAAGTATTCTCAGCTTTGTCTAGCCCTCAACAGATTAAGCCTTGGTGTGCAGTACAGATTAATAAGTGGTACTTTTGCATTTCTAAATCTAGGTCTAATAATTTGCAGAGCAGGGCTAGTATTATTATAATGGCATGTGGACTAGTGAAATCTCTGGTGGGTTTTCTCTTGCTGTGGAACTTCTGCATGTATGTGGGTGTAGGTGTTATTGCAGGATGGGCTCTCAACAAAGCCCTCGACCACACTTATTCTACCGGTAGCTATTAATGTCTAACTCCAAAATACATATTATTCTTCTTCTACGCATAATTTGTTTTTGTGCTGTTGAGAGTTTTGTTCATTGATTGTGTGATGAAAATTTGCAGGTTCCGGAACAGCTCTTCCTATTGGATTTTCTCCAGTTTATTTTCCAATGGGCAATGAAGCCACAGGATTCATGGTTATTTTTGCTTTGACAGCTGCCGTGGTAGGAGCTGCTTCAAGCCTTTCGGGACTCCATCACCTCCGGGTTTGGACTGCCCACAGTTTGGCTTCTAGTGCTGCATCTGCCATGACCGCTTGGGCTTTCACACTACTCGCTATGGGGTATGTATATATAATAACTACAAAGCTACATAACTTGTGATAACATTATATAATATCTGAGTCATCTATGAAGTGAAATGGAAGACGATCTAATTATTTTTCAACACAAACTGCAGGTTGGCATGCAAGGAGATCGCTATCGGTGGCCGAAACTCAAAGCTGGTCTGGATGTTATCTCATCATTAATGTTTCTGCTCATAATAGTTGCTTATGGAATTCATCATTAATGGCGTTTTATATTAACATTGGTGACATTGCATTTGTGTGCAGAGAACGTTGGAGTTATTTCTTATTATTCTAACCGGAACAAAGCTCTTCTACATTTTCCTCATTCAAGGTGCATTCTTCACAGAAAGTTATTGTTGTGACCAGGAAACCTACGTGGTTACAACTACAGCACAGCCTCGAAAAGGAAACACACCTGTGGCATCTTCCGTTTAATAATAGATTGTCTACAGAATACTGATAATAACTTGATATACGAGAACATGGGTTCTGCTGTGTTACTAGTAATCAATTCATGCTGTAGATTGCAGATTACGTCATTTTCAGAGTGGCACTCATGAAAATCAGCTCTGAATTTGATAATCGTGTGAACTCTGAATAAAGTTATCCTTACTGGCGCTATATAGGATTCAAAATGTTTTGTTAATTATCATCAAGTTGATGAAAGGGCCGCATCTTTATATTATGTAAATCTGTGCTTCTCATTTTATTATGGAAAACCGTTTCTCATAAATTAAAATCTGCCTTGTATCTGTCTTTTTATCCCACTTCTTATCCATAAGGTTAAAGTGTAGATGCTGATAGATATCAAGTGAAAATTACCAAATACTGCACCATGAATCCTATCCTATCTTGATAAGAAAACAGTATTTCATCTATCAAAGCAACATGATTAGTATTGTTTTGTAACGTTGCAATTACACAAATAATTGTAGGTATTAATAAATTTAGGAAGCATTAATATCATTTTAAGTGGGTGATTAGTTTTATGTTATTAGAGTGGTAGTTACTTTATGCCATCTATTTAGTGTAACATTGGTTATAGTCCAACACCCTCCTTGGTAATTTGAATCGAATCCGGGCTAAGGTTTTAATTCTGATACCATGTGAAGATTTGTCATTACATTAAAACGAGTAATTATTAATAATGTTTCAACCGGTTAGTAGATTTCCAAAACATAAATTATACCATGTGAAGTTTGTCATTTGCAAAAAAACGTAAAACCTATAGGCATAGTAAACTTCCATACCAGCAAAATCACGTTGAATGGAATGTTAGTACCCTGTTCTCAACTTAACAATTAATCATCATTGATTAATATATCAATCTAACGGTGCCTTTTCATTTATTTACAATTAACTAGGTTCTTTATAATGAATTTTTAACTACTTCGCCATGTTTGTGAGGAAATGCTACCCGTTAAGTAATTGGAATATTACCACGATTAAATTTATCATGACTTAAAAAATTAAAGCCAAACAAAAACCTATTATTATCGTTTTAAAGAATCTAAAACATAGCATTGTCATTGTGAATACTTTTAATCTAAGTGTGGTTGAAAGTCTCAGAGAAGCATATAGTTGTAGTAAGGGAGGTTGTGAAGTAGCATGTCGCGGAATTGAGTGAGCCTACACTTCATAGGGTAAGGGGTGGGTAAATGTATATGCATCGGTTTAAGTAACAAAAGTAGAAGGATAAAAGTGAAAATAGGTAGTAGGTTCACACTTTTACACTTGGAGATAGTGGAGAAATGTTTTAGATTTATGTGAGTTATGAGATGTTCTTCTATAATTCATTATTTTCCAATGCATATGAGTTGTAGCTACATCATAGTCTCTATCCTCTAGGTTGTCACATCTATCTATCGAGTCTAGGTTGTCACATCTATCTATCGAGTCTTTTGATCCCATCACTATATAATGGTACACATTGTCGTGTGTTTGGTGTATGTATTTCCCATCATGATATAATATGACACATTGTCAGCTATTTGGTCTGAGCAAAACGAGGGCCGAACTATAAGTTCATATTTTTATCAAATCGTTGAGATCCATTAGTTTAAGTTGGTATCAGAGCCAGAGGGCTCCAAATCTGAGAGCTATAGGGTTGAGATCTAAGAGGCTCAATTCCTCATCTACATTATCTAAAGAGTGTGTGATCTGTGTTCATCATTCTTAGTCATTATTAGATGTTGTTGTGCCTTGGTGGTTAGATTTGCAAGCGGATCTTGCATGTGGCAAGTGTGAAAAATTGTTGAGTGTTGGTTGTCTTTTGCCATTGTGTGCAATCAAATATTTTTTGTGTAGTTTCTTTTACTTTCAGTTCTCGTTGTTTTTAGAGGGCCTCACCTTCTACGTGGGCCTCTGAATTTGCGGGTGGGAGGTATTCTCTAGCCTAAGCCCCTTTCCATGGGTTCCCTATAATAGACAATTTCAAAGATAGAGATGTCCACCTTCAAGGTTGTTGGCATGCTAGATAATAGTGTGTTGTGCAACAATTAAGATACTCATCGAGTTATGATTCTAGACTATTTGCAGAGATTTCAACAGTATTGTTGACTTGGAAATAATGCTTCTATGCTAAGTTTAGAATTAGTTTGGAATTTTGTTGAGAGAATATCTCAACCTCCTTATCCATATTTGGAATCGGTCATATATTAATCCAACTATATATGTGTATCATATTTGTGAATGGAAAAAAAAGTTTTATGTGTGCAGCTTGATTTTCTTTGTTGGTATAGAGCCTATGGAGATAACTCCCTCATGGGAGGGCCGAAGGGCATAGGGAGAGTGAATAGATTATTTGAAGTGGGTTTTTTTGTTTGTCCATCCTTCTAATGAGCATCTCAATGAGTAGCTAGAGTACTTCCATTGTGACAAGGAGGTGGTGTTTTCTTTTGTATGGTTTTGAAGTTTATGTGTGAAGTGTCGTTGGTCGATAGAGTGTTGTTGGAGGAAGTGTCATTTTATTATCTTTGCTTGGACAATTTAAAGCATATGCCCAATACATTGGCCCAACACCCAAGCAATGCAAGTAGAGGATTATGTTATTTTAGCCAGGCATGTTTAAATATCATTCCTCATTTGTGCATTGTGTGTGCTTTTGCATGAAATGTTGCTTGAATTGTTTTCCCTCTTGGGATTCAATAGTGGATGATATTGGTGTCACACCAAAAAGCAACATAGAGTTGACACATTCCCACTAATGTTTTTCAGTACTATATACAGTGTGCAGTGTCCAAGAAGATGGAAATTGCAAAGACAGTTTAAGCCCCGCCAGAACGAGGAGACCTGTATCAACTGCACATTGGTTAAGGTCTATTGACTGGATAATGACCATTCAGACTTCGAGCATTTTGGTTTGAACTGTCAACTGGTATGAGTGATTGGTAGTAGCCATTTATGATTGACAACATCCATATGCTAAATCGTCGAAGGCGGAGAGAAAAGTCTTTGAAATTGAAGGCTGTGTGTCTCCTAATTCTAATACACCTCCCTCTGTAGCTTGAGTGGAGAAAATCAATAGAGATGATGGACATGAAAATGAAGGTTCATAGGCCCGAGGAATTTATTAGTGGGTAGACACAAGTCCATAGTGTCAATCAATTTTAGTTTTTGATGCACAGTTGCAGAAATTATCTTTTCACAACTAGCACAACCTGATTCCCCATTACAAACTCAGGTGTCATCACTAAGGTTTTGGCAAGAACAAATTCATTTTTTCTGCTCGTTAACATATCCTCTTCTTTTCTCACATCACAATACACAAGTTTTGTCCAGTGCCATATGCCTGTTTAGCTTTACAATGTGTTGCTTGGGCCATCCCAACACTCATGATAAACAAGAAAATCCAAATCACAGTATTCCCATGGATCACTTCGAGACTAGCATGGACCTCTAATGGTATGAAGGAACATTGCATTGATTTACGAGAGACTATAGAAACTAAGCACTGAACATGTAGATTGCTAGTGTTATTTTATTATGTTTCTTTATATTATATCTATTTTTGTAAAAGTACAAAACCAATTAATGAACATGGTAATATAATTAAATTAGTGGTTCTTTATGTTCTTTGATGCCAAGACTACATATTGCTAATTTGATTATGTATGTTTGTTATATATTGATGGGTCTTGTTGTGCTCTGATCTTCAAAAGGATCAGTTACAAGTTATATATTTGTACATGTAATTGTGTATATAAAAAAGGTCAGTTGTATGTGTTATCACTCAGATTTTCCTTAGAAGTTATTAAAAGAAGGAAAAGATCCAAGGTAACTACAACCAACTTTTAGACTTCTGTGCTAGCCCACCTAGTCCAAAGAGGGCTCTCTCTTTATGATTTAGCTATGTTTGAAAAGATTTTAGGTTAGTATTAATGTTCAAGGAGGTTGTTTTGTTTGAGAATGGTGGAGTTCTTAAACAAATGGGCAAACTAGGCTTTTAGGCCATTGGGCTATGGAGTCAGCCAGGGATAATTCATTGGATTAAATCAAATTGCTGACGTATGAGTTCAACAGGTAGGATAACAGAGTAAAAACAAACTTTGGGGATTGAATGGGTGATACTTCTGCTCAAAACTAGAGGGAAATCAAGAATCCTCAAGTTAGGATTAGAAAGAAGAAAGGAATATAGGTCAACTAGCAAAGGGCAATTAAGAATCCTATACTAGAGACTTATTAGAGAAAACTATAGGGATAGAGGAGCAATTAAGAATTCCTTTATTGACATAGTTTAGAAGAAAACATATAAATGGTAGACTATTGATAGCAGAGAGCAATAAAGCTAATTTTGATATACTTTAACTATTTTACCATTTAGATTTAAGATGCATGAAACATTGAAACATATTGAAAACACATAAAGTCACAAGGATAGAATACTTATTTGCAATTATACTGCACGATAATTTGATGAAATGTCCTCAACTTTCATTCCTTTTCCGACAAAAATCCAGATTTGAGTACAAAAAGCTTTCTCAGCTTGATAGCATAGATTTACATAGATGTTATAGAATCCACCCAAAATACTTCAATTGAAGAAGTATTTATACAAATTCTAAACTGAAATATCTTGAAAAAATATCAAGATTGGTTTACAAATATCTAAAACTGTTTTACAATAATAGAACTTAAATAAAGGACATTTAAAACTAATGAATCTATTTGGCACTATGTTTATGGATTTATGGTGACAAAGAAGTGAAATTCGAATTTGATAGCAACTCTAAAGTGATGATGAGGCATCCCAGTCACTAAATGCATCCTTCCTTTGTGCATTCTACCCCAGAAATGTTGCCTACTTAGGGTGCAATGATACGATTGTATATCTCAATCCACAATAGATATGTAAAAAGTGAAAGAGGTTATTGTATATAAGAATTGGTTTGAGAGAAGCCTCTCTCATTTTCCCAAAATTCCACTCCAACTTTTCACAATATTCTCTACCAAAAGATGTCAAAAACAGGACTTTACACAAACTAAAAAATAGGCTGTGAATACATGCACTTATCTCCCTTTTGGTAATACCTGTGTAAAAAGTGAGAGCGTTTTTATAGATTAGCCTTGTACAAACAAAACCCTCCTCCATTTTTTCAAAATGCATCTTGGATTGGTCACAATATTTTATGCAAAACTATGACTTAAACAGGAAATTTATGAAGAATGTACCATTTCTGCTCTGATTTCATCTTTTAACCTTGAATTTCTTTTAACTATTTTTCACTTTTACTTTGGATAAAATTCATTGTTGCTAGTGAAAGTGTTTTCATTTCTATTTAACCCTTACTGTATCCATGTTTACTTTTACTCTTTACTTTTTACTATTTACTTTTACCACTCTGTTTTTCCATCTGTCTTCACTTTGACATGAATTTGTATGCTCTGTAATTGTCTTCCCTCTTGTTTATCTTCATGATAGCTGATTTACTTGACTTGGTCTTCAATCTGATACTCTTTAACCCTCATACACTTTGACTTTTCTCTACTGTGTCCTTTTAACTTCATTGTATATTTTAGGTTTTTATTGTTTGTTTCAACAGTAAATCCTTTTAATTCCATGTTTCCCTTGCTTGTCTTTTTACTGTATGTTTTATTTTCCATCTCTATTTGAATAGACTTGATAACAATCTTGGAGTAAACAGGTCTTATGACTAGTATTAAGACTATTTATCCAAGGCTGTGGTCTTTTTATCGCCTGTAAAACAAAACAAACTGTTAGGAAAACGTTGGGTTGACAGGGAGGGTCATTAATGGCTTTAGTGAATGCTTTGCTGGGTGCGCACAGTAGTTTGCAGTGGCCTAGAGTTCAGAAACTAATGGTGGTTGGTGGTTGTGAGTAAGTTGCTAGTCTGGACATACTCTGTGCGTGCATGGAAGGTAGAAGTTTCTTTTCTTGGTAAAAAGGGAAAACAATGAGTATTTTTGTTTTATGCACAAAGTCAATGACTTTTGGTGGGTGAATGGGAAAATGATAGTTGGTTTAATTAACCGATGAGACACTTTGTTGTTTAGTGGAGGTGGTAAGTGGGAGCGGTAATGGTTTTGATCGCACAACTTTAGGGAGGTTGGTGGTTTTGGCGGAGGGTTGCACGATGCCACAAATTGTATGACACGTAGCAGCGGCAAAAAGTCAAAACAACTTATATCGCGTGGTTAATGTTGAACCAAAAGGTCCGCGCGATATGAGCGAGAGTCGTTGGATGAGGGAGGGCAGATCGAATGGTAGTTGGCAGCGGGAAGTGTTAGGAAGTTAATGAAAGTGGCCTGCTAGCATAATCAACATAATTAAATGACTTTAATTATATCGGGGATGATATGATTGGATGAATGAAGGATTAATATTTTTAATCATATCGGAGGTGAATGTATTGGCGAAGAGGCTATTAATTAATCTAGATGACAAATTAATCCCTTTTTTAACGTGTCGAGGGATTTTGGCTCTTAATTAATCGTGGTTTGATTAATTAATCCAACTTAATTAGCTTTATTTATTATTTATTTTTCAAACCATCGGGAAGGGATATTTTTTATTTTGGGATTTTTATTAATAATACGGGAAAGGGTAATTTGTTTCGAGACTTAAATAAATAATAAGAATTAAAATTTAATATGACCATGGAAAAAGAAAATTGGCTAAGTAAATTTTTCCCAAAATACATTCATCATCCAACATTATGACTTAGGCAAAAATGTGTTTGGGGGGTTTTATGAGGAACCATTAATTTTTCCAAAGTAAAAGAGTGATTTAACCTTGGAAAAAGGATTTTAAGGGAATGAATGAATTATGGGAGGGGTGAATTTTGATGAAGAGAATTTAGCACTTAGGCCTTACAAGTTATTGGGTCGAGGGTCTAGTCCCTCCAGAAGTCAGAGAAATGCTCTAAGCCTATTTAACTTTCAGGTTGTTGGTGCCTTTAGTACTTATGGGAAATTAGTAAAATTTAGGGAAAAAATGAGTGAGGAGGTTAATTAGTTTGACTTTTGTCTATGATGTAAATGTCTTCATTGTCATCCATATCTTTAAGTGCTTTTGATGATGAAAGTATATGACTTGATATATGGATAATCATTCATCATACATAATTCTGCAACCATTCACTTACTTACCCTGCCTACTTATCCTACCATTTTTCTTCTTTTATTAGGGTGCACTTAAACTGGCAAACCCTTATCAAAACCTTTTTTTTCTTTTACAATGGAAATTTATCTAAATCTATCCTTATTACATCCAAGGGCTTAGATCAAACTATTGAGCTCATTTTTTATTTACTCTACCTATCTACTCATCTGCCAAGATTAAATAGTTTGGTTAGATTTTATTCTCTATCTCTAACCATGAAATTGAAAACATGGAATAGCCAAGATTAAACTGTTTGGTTACCATGGATTGTGGCATAAATAAGAAGTTGCACACAATCATTATTGTACAAAAATTAAAATATTAGTGGCATTTAGACTTGCACACTTTCTTGGTCTTTTTCTTTTTCTTGGGGTTCATTTTTTATTTTTTTCTAACCTTTTCATTCTTTTTGTTCTTTTATTCTTTTTCTAAGACATACCCTCTTTACATTTTTTAATTTTTGATTTTGAATATGGAAAAGCAGAAAGCAAATTTATGTACATATTACAAAGATAAACTAAGTCAATCATGATATATGACACCTATTGTTATAGGAACATAATAGTGGCTCCACTTGGGGATGGCTTTCCCTGGTGGAAAGTCAAGAACTGTAGATCAATGGCATTTTGAAAGATTGTGATTTTACTCTACAATTTTCCCTTTCACTTTGCTGCTTTATTGATATTTATGACATTGAAACTTTTGAAGCTTAGGGCCTTCTCTTTGGGATTCAACTCCAAAATTACCATCCAATCAACATTTAACCTTTATCCTCCCTTCTTGAATCCCACTTGAGCACCTTGTCACTTAGGTAGGAATCTTCAGCCTTGGTCCTTTTATCAAAAATATTTCTTAATTTTCTCCTGCACAACTTGAGATCTGACCTCAAACTAAAAGGTGTTGCAACCTTCAAACCAAATTAGTAAATCATCAATACCTTAGGGCCTTTTGCTTGGATTCAAATCTTTTAGGATTTATTTCATAATCTCCTGAAAACTGAATTAAATCAAATTAAAATGCTACCTACTCTATATTGTTGAAAATGAGGCTGACTTGAATAATACAAAAATGCCAATGAAGCCAGTCAAGTAACTGCAAATACAAATGAACTGCTTGACTGATTGTTAGTAAAGTCAGAAGCATAACTTGATCATGTACCCACATAATCAAAACTGTCATATATAAAGGCCACTGCTGATGTATTTGGTCCTTATGAAAAATACATGGCTGAGCTCTTGAACTAACAAAATTTTCCATGTGATCAGCTATAGGATCAATAAAAGTATGATGTTTAATAGTTTATCCTAGGCCTTCAATGTCTATTTGTTCAGTTGTATCCTCAATACTAAACCCTGAAACTACTTCTTCAATCTTGCTCTCGAAAGCATAATCATCCTCAATCTGCAAATCAAAAATGTAGTACAATTTCCAGTTGGTTTGGAGAAGGAAGATTTTGTAAGAATTCTTTAGGATCTCAGAAATTATATGACTGAATTTGAGAATGCAAAAGTTTAATTTCATTTTCATATTTTTTAGCAACTAACTCAAGAAGACACATTTTAGTTTTATGAGAGTATTTTCTTGATTTGACCCTTATAAACACAACTCTTAAAAAAGATTCATTAAGCTGAAATTTTGATAACTCATCCCTGAATTTATTTAAAATTTCATGAAATGAAAGATTTTCCACAAACCCTGTCATCCTGTATCACTATTAATGCTTTGAAATATGGATTATTTGGTTGTGGAATTGCTATGAAATTTGAAGCTCTGGATCTTTGAACAATGGAGTTTTGATTGGAAAATGATCATCAAAAGAGTCAGAAGAATGATGCTCAAATGTGCAAAGAGATTTGTATATTTACAATTTTCAAAAGAAAATAATTAAACACTAATCTAAGATCTTCTCTAAAATACTATATACATTGAAATACTTTCTTGATGAGAAAGAACATAATGTCTCGGATAACAATCCAAGTTAAAAGCCTGATCTTTTCACATAGTTCTTTCAAGTTCATTTCTCCAGTGGAGTCTTCAATGTAGATTTGATTTTGGATTTTCCAGTGGAGGATTTTAACCTTTATGTGTCTGATCACTGTCCACCATCATAGATCAGATCTAAACCTGTAAAATATTTCTGAAGAAAATGTTAGCTCTCCCCAGTGGAGTCAGATTTCGAGCTTTTTCTAATTATTTTTCTTTTTATGAACTTTTTGAAATAACTTCTAATAACCCTTTAAGATGCTTAAAATTCAAACTTTATGGTTTCTCAAAGGTTTATTTCAAGTGAGGAATTGTTCTTCCCCAGTGTGGTCGCCACTATGTTATCACTCAGATTTTCCTTAGAATTTATTAAAAGAAGGAAAATATCCAAGGTAACTATAAACCAATTTTTAGACTTAGGTGCTAGCCCACCTAGTCCGGAGAGGGCTCTCTCTTTATGATTTAGCTATGTTTGAAAAGATTTTAGGCTAGTATTAATGTTCAAGGAGGTTGTTTTGTTTGAGAATGGTGGAGTTCTAAAACAAATGGGCAAACTAGGCTTTTAGGCCATTGGGCTATGGAGTCAACCAGGGATAATTCACTGGATTAAGTCAAATTGTTGAGGTATGAGTTCAACAGGCAGGATAACAGAGTAAAAACAAACTTTGGGGATTGAATGGGTGATATTTCTGCTCAAAACTAGAGGGCAATCAAGAATCCTCAAGTTAGGATTAGAAAGAAGAAAGAAAGATAGGTCAACTAGCAGAGGGCAATTAAGAATCCTATACCAGGGACTTATTAGAGAAAACTACAGGGATAGAGGAGCAATTAAGAATTCCTTTATCGAGATAGTTTAGAAGAAAACATATAAATGGTAGACTGTTGATAGAAGAGAGCAATAAAGCTAATTCTGATATGCTATGAATATTTTACCATTTAGATTTCAGATGAATGAAACATTGAAACATATTGAAAACACATAAAATCAGAAGGATAGAATACTTATTTGCAATTATATTGCATTGAATCTGATGAAATGTCCTCAACATTCATTCCTTCTCAACATTCATTCCTTTTCCAGTAAAAATCCAGATTTGAGTACAAAAGCTTTCTCATCTTGATAGCATAGATTTACATAGATGTTATAGAATCCACCCAAAATACTTCAAATGAAGAAGTATTTATACAAATTCTAAACTGAAATATCTTGAAAAAATATCAAATTGTTTTACAATAATAGAACTTAAATAAAGGACCTTCAAAACTAATGAATCTATTTGGCACTATGTTTATGGATTTAAGGCGACAAAGAAGTGAAATTCGACTTTGATAGCAACTCTAAAGTTATGATGAGGCATCCTAGTCAATAATTGCATCCTTCCTTTGTGCATTCTGCCCCAGAAATTATGCAAACTTAGGGTCCAATGATATGCTTGTATATCTCAATCTGAGATAGATATGTAAAATGTGAAAGTGGTTATTGTATATAAGGACGATTTTGAGATAAACCTCTCCCAATTTCCAAAAATTCCACTCCAACTATTCACAATATGCTCTGCAAAAAGATGTCAAAAACAAGAATTTGCACAAACTGAAACATAGGCTATGAAGACATGCACTTATATCTCTTTTGGTAATACTTATATAAAAATTGAGAGAGGTTTCTGTAGACTAGCCTTTTAGGAACCAAAGCCTCCTCCATTTTTTAAAAATACATCTTGGATTGGTCACAATCGTTTATGTAAAACTATGATGTAAACAGGAAATTTCTGAAGAATGTACCATTTCTGCTCTGATTTCATCTTTTAAACTTGAATTTCTTTTAACTGTTTTTCACTTTTACTTTGGATAAACTTCATTGTTGCTGGTGAAAGTGTTTTCATATCTGTTTAACTCTTACTACATCCATGTTTTCTTTTACCACTCCGTTTTTCCATTTGTCTTCACTTTGACATGAATTTGTATGCTTTGTAACTGTCTTCCCTGCTGTTTATCTTCATGCTAGCTGATTTACTTGACTTGGTCTTCAATCTGATACTCTTTAACCCTGATACACTTTGACTGTTCTTTACTGTGTCCTTTTAACTTCATTATATATTTTAGGTTTTTACTGTCTGTTTCAACAGTAAATCCTTTTAATTCCATGTTTCTCTTGCTTGTCTGTTTACTTTATGTTTTATTTTCCATCTCTATTTGAATAGACTTGATAACAATCTCAGAGTAAACAGGTCTTATGACTAGTATTAAGACTGTTTATCCAAGGCTGTGGTCATTTTATCGCCTGTAAAACAAAACAAATTGTTAGGAAAATGTTGGATTGATATGGAGGGTCATTAATGGCTTTAGTGAATGCTTTGCTGGGTGCACACAGTAGTCTGCAGTGGCCTGGAGTTCAGCGACTGATGGTGGTTGGCAGTTGGGAGTAAGTTGCTGGTTTGGACGTACTATGTGCGTGCATGGAAGGCAGAAGTTTATTTTCTTGGTAAAAAGGGAAAACAATGATTATTTTTGTTTTATGCACAAAGTCAATGACTTTTGGTGGGCGAATGGGAAAATGATAGTTGGTTTAGTTAACCAATGAGACACTTTTTTGTTTAGCGGAGGTAGTAAGTGGGAGCGATAATTGTTTTCATTGCACAACTTTAGGGAGGTTGGTGGTTTTGGTGGAGGGTCACGCGATGCCACAAATCGGATGACACGTAGCATCGGCGAAAAGTCAAAACAACTTATACGGAATGGTTAACGTTCGACCAAAAGGCCCGCGCGATATGAGCAAGAGTCGTTGGATGAGGGAGGCCAGATCGAACGGTAGTCGGTGGTGGGAAGTATTAGGGAGTTAATGGAAGGGGCATGCTGGCATAATCAACATAATTAAATGACTTTAATTATATCGGGGATGATATGATTGGACGAATGAAGGATTAATATTTTTAATGATATCGTAGGTGAATGTATTGGCGGGGAGGCTATTAATTAATCTAGATGACTAATTAATCCCTTTTTTAATGTGTCGAGGGATTTTGACTCTTAATTAATCGCGGTTCGATTAATTAATCCAACTTAATTAACTTTATTTATGGTTTATTTTTCAAACCATCGGGAAGGGATATTTATTTATTTTGGGATTTTTATTAATAATACGGGAAAGGGTAATTTGTTTTGGGAGTTAAATAAATAATAAGAATTAAAAGTTAATATGACCATGGAAAAAGAAAATGTGCTAGGTAAATTTTTTCAAAAATACATTCATCATCCAACATTATGACTTAGGCTAAAATGTGTTTGGGGGGTTTTATCAGGAATGATTAATTTTTCCGAAGTAAAGGAGTGATTTAACCTTAGAAAAAGGATTTGAAGGGAATGAATGAATTATGGAAGGGGTGAATTTTGATGAAGGGGATTTAGCACTTAGGCCTTACAAGTTATTGGGTCGAGGTTCCGGTCCCTCCAGAAGTCAGAGAAATGCTCTGAGCCCCTTTAACTTTCAAGTTGTTGGTGCCTTTAGTACTTATGGGAAATTAGTAAAATTTAGGGAAAAAATGAGTGAGGAGGTTAATTAGTTTGACTTTTGTCTATGATGTAAATGTCTTCATTGTCATCCATATCTTTAAGTGCTTTTGATGATGAAAGTATATGACTTGATATTTGGATAATCATTCATCATACATAATTCTGCAACCATTCATCTACTTACCCTACCTACTTATCCTACCATTTTTTCTTCTTTTATTAGGGTGCACTTAAACTGGCAAACCCTTATCAAAACCTTTTCTTTTCTTTTACAATGGAAATCTATCTAAATCTATCCTTATTACATCCAAGGGCTCAGATTAAACTGTTGAGCTCCTTTTTTATTTACTCTACCTATCTACTCATCTGCGAAGATTAAACAGTTTGGTCATATTTTATTCTCTATCTCTAAGCATGAAATTGAAAACGTGGAATAACCAAGATTAAACTGTTTGGTTACCATGGATTGTGGCATAAATAACAAGTTGCACACAATCGTTATTCTATAAAAAGTAAAATAGTAGTGGCATTTGGACTTGCACGCTTTCCTGGTCTTTTTCTTTTTCTTGGGTTCATTTTTTAATTTTTTTCTAACCTTTTCATTCTTTTTGTCCTTTTATTCTTTTTCTAGGACATACCTTATTTACGTTTTTTAATTTTTGATTTTGAATATGGAAAACATTTGCAGAAAGAAAAGGTATGTACATATTACAGAGATAAACTAAGTCAATCATGATATATGACACCTATTGGTATAGGAACATAACAGTATGATTGACTACTAGGTAAGATCAATACCTAGACAACTTACCTATATAACTATAAGTATGTATTTTGATGCATACTACTATAATGGAACCATGCCCATAGAGATATTTAGTATCTATGCTATTTTTTGGGGTAGTCAAGAAGCGTCAATTGTACAAATTTCATCAAGAATGGTCAAAGGAATTTATGTTTCAAATGGAGGTCAAGTGGTAGCTCGTGTGGGTGTAAAGAAAGAGTAGTGTCTACAAGATTCCATAATGGATATGAGTGATGATGAAGACCAATTAGACAAATATATGTTTTTTTGTTGTAATATGTATTGTAATTTGTATTTTGCATGTAAGCATTAAGGGAGGGAATTGGAGATAATGCTTTCATGCTAAGTTTAGAAGTACTTTGGAATTTTTTTGAGAAAATACCTAAACCTCTTTGTCCATGTTTGGAATCAGTTGGAATTGAATTCAACTATATATCATATTTGTGAATGAAAAACATAGTTTTATTTGCAGAAAATTGATTTTCTTTGTTGTTTGACAATGAATTGAATTAAACCAATATTCGTAATACATGGGTATGTTGTTTATCACATTTATTTTAAAGCTTATACCATATGTGTCTGGCATGGTGATTTTTTGGGTATTTTGAAAGGATAAGTTTTATTTTTTTTGGGTGAAAAGAAGTTGTGTGAGAGAGAGAGAAAAAGGAAATGTAAGGAATTTAAAAGGGGAAATTTCCAAATGTGATTGGTTGTGTTTGTTTTCTACATTTTAATTGACTACAGGTAGTATGATTTTGTAATTTTTTTGAGGAATTTATAGATTTGCTTGATCTCTTACAATATTTCACGGATTTCATTTTGATATATTTATTTGGGATATTTGGTATTTAGATTTGGGTGTATTTTATATTTGATTTGAGATCTAGTGCATTTTATTGAGTTAATTTAAAAATGTCAAATTCATTTGTTGATTCATATTTAAATGAGTCTACAAAGCTAGATGGAGAGAATTATACAAATTGGAAATTTTACTTACTGACTCTACTATAAAACTTCAATGCTTGGTAAATGGTAACACGAGGCAAAACCAAACTGGCGTGATCAGTGACTTTAGTTCAAGATTGGGAGCGTAGAGAGACCAATGCCAGGGTACTCTTGCAGATTCCAGTGAAGGAAAACATTATATCGCACATCAAGGATTGTGCAACATCTCAAGAAACATGGAAAACACTCAAAAAGTTGTATCAAACTCCCAATAATAATAGAGTGTTATTTTTTAAGAAGAGACATTTCTCAATTAAGATGGAGGTAAATGAAAGCATTAGTGATTTTCTTTAACTAGAATGAAAGAAATTTCTGATAAAGTTGGTAGTATTGGTGAAAATATTTCAAGTAGTGATATAGTAACTATTACTTTGAATGGGTTCTTAGATAAATACCATATGTTTGTTACTGTACTTTTAGCTAGAGAAAATGATCCTACCTTTGATGAATTAATAGGTATTCTCCTGCAATAATAAGAAATATAGAAGAATCTTGCTGGTAGATCTCAAATCCCATATTTGGTACTAGTAGCCAAAAGGAAATAACCATACAAAGGAAATAAATGTGATAAAAACAAAAGAGGCAAATCACAATCAAAACCACATCAAAGAAAAGAACCACCAAGGAAAAATACCTATATGAAGAGTAAGGGTGGATTCTTCTATTATTGTAAACATGGACACTTTGCTAAATATTGCAATGAAAGGAAATTTGATGAGTCCATGCATAGAAGGCATTCAAGAAATTTTGTCGATAAAGAAGCCCCAATTTGTGATAATTTCATAAATCTCAAATTATTCATTTTATAGGTTGTTTTTTCAGCAGAAACAAATGATATTAATGCATTGTTTATTGACTCGAGTGCTCAATTCATATGACATGCAAAAATTCATGTTTTGACACCTATCATGAACATAGTAATAGTACCCATATCTCTGTAGGAGATGATTTTTCTCATGAAATAAAAGGTTATGGTGATGTATGTGTATGTTACCAAATGGCTAAAAAAGACAAATACAAAATGTGATATATGTCCTTGGAATCAAGAAAAATCTAATCTCTATGTCCATATTGGACTTTGAATCTCAAAGTTGAATTATTTAAACCGTATTATGTTATTAAGGATATACAGGACACGTATAACATCATAACAAGTGGAGTGATAGTTGGAATCTTATAAAATATTGATGTAAATAGGAAATATCATGAAGCGTTAGCATCCACCACCATGGAAACAAAATATCTTTGGCATCAAAGGTATGGCCACCTTAATTATCTTGACTTTTTGCTACTTAAAAAACAAATAATGGTAGAGGGACTTTGAATTTTAAATCATGAATATTCAGCATGTGATGTGTGTGCATTAAGGAAGATGCATAGGGAAGAGTTCCCTGCTTATACATATAGAAGAAAGAGGGAATTCCAATGTTAAAGCATGAATATTCAACATGTGAGGGTGTGCATTAAGGAAGATGCATAGGGAAGAGTTCCCTACTCATACAGATAGAAGAAAAAGGAATATTCTTAAACTTGTGCATAAAAATGTGTGTGAGCCTATGTAGACTAGAACTTTAGGAAGAGCATATTATTTCCTGATTTTTTTATGATATCATAAAATATACTTTGGTTTATTTCATAAGAAATAAGAGTTATATATTTGAATATTTCAAAGAGTTTAAAAACTTGGTTGAAAAGAAAATATGAAAATACATCAAAATCCTTTTCAAAGAAAATGGAATTGTAAAGCATTACACAATGTCACATACTTCACAACAAAATGGGGTACTTGAGAGGAGAATGAAACCTTAATGGAATGTGCAAGGAGTATGATGAAAGGCAACAAATTTACCAATGTTATTTGGGTTGAAGCCATTAGCACAAATGTTTATTTAAATAATAGAAGTCCAAATAAAAGTTTAAATCAAAATGATCCATTTTAGTCTCTTTTATGGTTATAAACCAACAATAGCTCATTTAAGAATATTTGGAAGTGAAGCCTTTGCTCATGTTTCAAAAGAAGATATGAGAAATCTTGATGCAAAATCTATCAAGTGTACTTTCATTGGTTACTATTTTGATCGTAAATCATACAAGTTTCTTGATCCTTATACACAAATTTTTTGCAAGAAGAGATGTTTTTTTATATGAACATGTAGATGAAGGCCATAGGGATGATAGTTATGACACATGGCATATTCCTCAAGATTGTAATGATGCCCCAAAAGAAGTTGATGACAAACATGAGTAGAAAGAAGAGGAAAACTCAAGCAATGAAAGCACACCTAGATGAGGAAAAGGGTCACCACAAAGAAAAAGAAGAGATGAAAGAAATGAACTGCCGAGAAGGTAATCACGCTAAATGCAACCACCATTAAGGTATAAGTACTATGCCTTGATGACTAAAGTGATGAATGTCATTAAACCTTTGAACTTTAAAGAAGCTAATGAACATGTAGAATGGAGAAATGCAATGAAGGAAGAATATGATTTCATAATGAAAAATGACACATGGGGATTGATAGAGTTACCTAAGGATGCAGTTACCATAAGTTCAAACTGGTTTTTCAAAACTAAATTTTATGTTGATGAAACTATTGATAAATATAAAGCTAGACTAGTAGTAGAGGGTTATTCATAGAAAGAAGGGATAGATTATGAATAAACATTTGCATTACTAGCTAAAATGAACACCATTGGAATGATGATTGCATTGGAAGCCAAGTATAATTGGAAGTTAAATTAGTTGTCAAAGCAAAATTTAGGAATGGAGAATTAAAGGAAGAAGTCTATCTTGTTAAACCATAAGGCTTTGTAAAATAGGGAGAATAACATCTTGTTTGCGGGTTAAAGAAAGAAATATATGGACTGAAAGAAGCACCTATATCTTGGTATAAGAGATTGATAAATTCTTCTCTCAACATGATTTTCCTAAAAGTAAAGGAGATGCAAATATATATACCAATAGGGATGAAAAAGGCCATATTTTTTTTATTTCTATATATCTTGATGATCTGACCATAACTGGAAATAGTCCCAATTTAATTGAAAAGATCAAACACTTTCAATCATAGGAATTTGAAATGGAGGATCTTGGAGAATTTCGCTCTTGCTTAGGCCTTGGATTTTGGAGGGAGAATGACAGAACTTTGGTCACAAAAGGTATATATACATAAGAATTAATCAGGAGATTCAACATGTATGGATGTAAATCAATATGTACACCACAAGAACAAAATGTTAAACTCATCAATGATTTTGAAACAAATGAAGTAAATGGCACATTGAATAGGTAGCTAGTGGGAAATTTAAATTACTTAACTACAACTAGGCCAGATATTTCATGTTCAATCAACATACTTAGTCATTTCATTGCTAGTCCACATGAAATCCACTGGAAAATAACTAAGAGAGTCCTTAAATGTTTGAAGGGTATTGAATCTTTTGGTATTGAGATACTAATGATTTGAATGTTGATTTGATAGGTTATTTAGATTTTGATTGGGAAGGAGATCGAGATGAAAGGAGGTCCACTTCAGGCTACACATTCAGTTTTGGATCTAGTATCATGTCTTGGAGAAACAAGAAACAACCAATTGTTTCTTTGTCTTCCACTAAAGCTGAGTATAAGGCCTTATGTAGTGTAGCCTATGAAGAAATTTGACTAAGAATAATTCTTGAAGACATGGGAGAAAAATAGGAAGAACCAATAATCATCAAGTGTGACAACCAAAGCGCTATCAAACTGGAAAACAATTCACTCCATCATGCAAGATCAAAACACATAGAAGCTCAAAATCATTTTGTATGAGAAAAAATGCAGTCAAAGGAAATTACTTTGATATATTATAATACAAATGATAATGTGGTAGACATATTTACTAAGTCTGTAGGAAACTATAAGTTTATATTATATAGAGAAAATTTGGGTGTAGTAAATAATTCATCTCCCTTAAGGGGGATACTTAGAGATAATGGAGAAATGTTCTATATCTATGTGAGTTACAAGGTGTTGTTCTAGAAGTCATTTTTTTCCAATGTCTATGAGTTATAGCTAAGTTAGAGTCTCTATCCTCTAAATTGTCATGTTTATCGAGTCTATTAATCCCATCACTATGTAATGGGACACATTGTCATGTATTTGGTGTGAGCAGACTTAGGGATGAATTAATATATGTTTGATACATCCATTAGATTAATTTTTACTCCTATGCTAGTCAATGAGATTTACTGGGAGTACCTTATCTTAATTGAAACATAAGAACTCACAATGAAGGATACCAATCCCGTTATCATAATTTTTTGAGGTAATTATTTCTTGGGTGAAGGGACAACCACTACCTCACTGACGCTGTCAACACCATCTCAAGCTACACCACCTTCCACTGTCTTTACTACCTTGCCATGCACTACTTCAGCTTATTAAATTTTGAAGAGGCAGGGACTCATGGAAACCTCAAAAGGAAAATTTAATATTATAATTTATGTGACTCACTTAAAAATATGATATAAATATAGATGCTCAAACAGGGTTGAGCATCCCACTCCAAATCTTGAGATTCATTTATTTAATGTGGCAGTCGAAGTTGTGTTTTTCTCTAAATTATGTCTCTTAAATTGGTAATAGAGCCTTGTATAATCTGTGAGGAAGAAGCCAATGAGGTGAATTTGTCGTTTATTTGTCTCTGTCACTAATTTGATGAAAAGATAAAAGACCCGTTTAGTTGATTTATTGTTGGAGTCGTTAAAGCCACATTGCTTCTTATTCTGATTTATAAAACCTACACATAAAATTTCTACCAGGAATATATGAGTAGTTGTTTGTCGTTTCAAGAGAGTGGCCATTCAAGTTGTGTTGGGTTCACAAAGGAACTAGAGGGAAGCATCCACCAGGGAAACTTAGTCACACTATCTTTGGAAAAACCTAGAATACAAACTAGTGGTATTTAATATCAGAATCCTACAAACTTGGTATAGTATTAGGAAACTTCAAATATTTCACTTGTCATTGGCAAGATGATGGGAAAGTTTATTGGAAAATGAACAATATATTTGTTCGGAGTCTATTATTTGGTCTAGGAGTAGGTTAGTTGCCATGTTTTGAGAAACTAATTATTTTTTCATCTTGAATGAATGATATTTATCAAATAAATAATATTGAAGCTCATGTTCTTTCAGTTTATCATTCCTCTCAATTCGAGTGATCATTTAGTTTAAATGCATGCAATTTGGGATAAAAACTTGAATTTTTTCTTATGAATTATTCGGGTCTAATTCACCATGATCTATGCTTGTATAAGGAGACCTTTATATTAGGTTTATTGGGACATATCAATGACATCATTGGCTTGTATTGCTAACATGTGTGGTGCACTTCTTGATTTATACTTGAATTTTCATGTCTATATTTTATTCCTTTATTGGTATTTGGTATCGTATTGTGAAAGTGCTTTCACTCTCCATCTCAACATTTTTTTCAACTTTTTGTGAAAAATAGTGTCAAATACCAATATTTCCTATTCACAGGTTCCTACTCTGGCTAAGAAAAGTTATTATTCATGGTATATTAGAGTGACAACATTGTTGTGTCCTCATTATATTTTATGACTCTAGTTAAGATTGTTGTTAATCAATTGAGAAAATATGGAGAAGTCCTCCAGAATAAGAGAGTGATTGAGAAATTCCTCTAAAGTTTTCCAAAGAAATTTGAAGTCATGGTTGTGATCCTAAAAGAGTTTAAAGACACGAGTCAAATGAAAATTGATGAGTTGACTGGCTTGTTGATTGCACATGAATCTAGGACATCAAGATATGATGATAGTACAATGGAGGATCCCTTCAAAACTCAGCTATAATTTAATAAAGAAAGAAACAAAGGAAGGTCGAGTAATAGAGGAAGAGGTGGCAGGGTAGCTAATAAAAAATGTACACAAGATAATTTTGAACATGAGGATAAATCTCATAAACACCCTTCTAGTTTAAGGGGAAGTAAAAATAGAACCCGATAGAAAGGAAATCAAAGGCATTATTAGCCTATGGTTTAGTGTTACTATTGCAAAAGACATGGTCATTTTTCCAACAAGTGTTGGAAGAAACAAGTAGATGCTAGTAAGTAGTCTGCACACATATTAGAAGAGTCTAAAGATAATCAAAAGCCAAAGTTTTTTATTTGAATGTTCAAATGATATTTTGTTTTTAGACAACAATTGCAACAATCACATGTCTAAAAACTAAGACATTCTAGACACTAGTATTCAGTTTGAGGTCAAGCTAGGTAACAATAATAGGGCATGCCTTAAAAGTAATGGAGTGATTTTTTTTTACTTTATAAATTATGAAACAAGAACAATCGATGATGTGTATTATGTACCTAGTTTAAAATGTAATTTGTTGAGCATTCGACAGCTGATACAAAAAAGGTACATAATGTTTTTCAAGAATAAAATATGTACAATCATTGATAAATATCCAAGTAATAATTTTATAGAAAGGGTGGAGAAGATGAGGAATAGGATTTTTATGCTTCTAATGAGAAATAAATGATCTCCCTTCTTGAATTCTTATAAAACAAAGAATTTGGATGAATCATAGTTGTGACATTTAAGATATGGCCATTTATATTTTGGTGGTGTAGATTTGCTACAAAAGGAATAGTTTGTGACAAGGCTACCCATTATTCAACAACAAACAAGCTCATTTGAAATTTATATACTTACAAAGCATCACGAAGAGAAAATTGTATATGGAGTTTCATATTGGGTGAAAGCTCCATCGAAGATTGTATACATAGGTTTGTGTGGACTGATGCACACACCTACATTGGCTGGTAATGTTTACTTTTTGACTTTTATTGATGATTGTAGTTGAAAAACTCATGTTTATCTTCTGAAATAGAAATATGAAGGTTTAACTATATTTAAAAAGTTTAAAGCTATGGTTGAAAAGGAAAGTAGAAAAAATATTAAAATTTGAGATCATAGAGTGGTGGTGAATATATTCTAAATGATTTCATTAAGTTTTTCCAGTCTTATGGAATCAAGAGACAATTTACTACTCATTATACTCCATAAAAAATGGAGTGGGTGAAAGGAAAAATTGAATGATTATGAATAAGGCTTCAATATGCTGAAGGAAAGACATCTACCAAATTAATATTGGGGAGAAGATATTACTTGTGTAATTGAAAATATTAACAAAATTCTGATTAAGAGATTGAAGGACCAAGTTCAATAAGAAGCATGGAGTGGTAAGAGTTGAAATATCTCCCATTTAATAATTTTTGGATGTGTTGCTTATGCACCATGTACTTAAAGAGTTGAGAAATAAGTTAGATGACATAAGTGAGGAGTGTATCTTTATTGGATATAATGAAGAGTCTAAGGCATATAGTGATCCTGGTGGATATTGGTGGCCACTCACCTATTCCACTTGGACCCAAACCATTGTTTCTTTTAGTTTTTTAGTTGCCTTATCTGTGGCAAAATTTACTATATTTGGCATTTTTTTTAGCCCTGAACTTCCAGAGCTGTTTTGAGACCCTAAACAAAGTTTTTTGGGAAAAATGGGATCAACGTTGGTTATACATTGATGTTTCTCACTCAAAAGTTGTAGTGCTCATATATATCTTTCTAAAGAGGTATTGTGCGCGTCAAACAGAGATCGTATGCCAAAGTTACGACCCTGGGAAGTTGATGTACCAATTTACACAAATGGGGCCCATAGTTTGGCACTTCATCTCCTAGGGTTAGGTTTTTGGATGTTTAGGGTTTTCCATTATTTCTCAACAATAAATAGGCCTTCGAGCCGCATTGTAACACAATTTAGAGGCATGTAGCCACCACATCTCTTCTCAGAGATAAGCTACCATCGCCCGAGCTAGTCTTGTTTCCATTATATTTGTAAGCATATTTCAATATTTGATATTAATGAAAGGAAGTGTTATTTCTATTGCATCTTTGTATTTATGGTTATATCTATAATCTGTTGTATTCTTGTTTAAATTTAGATCAATTGTATCAGAGCATTTGCTCTTTCTCTATTTTTCTTTTCATGTCCCCACGAGGTCGGGATATAAGGAGTTAGGGCTTGAACTGGTTGAACCTTTGCAAGACCAGCCTCACAAATCCCGATAGCCTCCTAGGGCAGATGAAAAGAAAGATGAGGGAGTAGGAGATCCTATCAAAATCTTGCTGGAAGAAGCCCTTAAGAAACAAAGGAACGCGATGATGGACAACTTTTCCCAGATCCTTCAGCGGCTACCCAAGGGCGATGTATCTTCTTCCGACAGATCCTCTAGAAGAGCCACACCCTTTAAGGTACAAGTTAACTTTGACATTCCCATATTTGAGGGTCAGATATATGCAGACCTTATGGATAAATGGTTAAATCTGCTAGAAGGATATTTTTCCGTTCATGATTTTTCAAGCCGGGAAAGGATCACTTTTGCACTTCTCAAAGCAGCCCCCCACGTCAAGGATTGGTGGGAAACCTATTTTGAGCAGACGGATGAAAGTACAAACTCACTATTTTCAGTCGCACCCACTTGGAACTCATTCCGGGATTCCGTCAAGGAGTTTTACTACCTTGTCAGAAGCTATGAGGATAAAAACATAAAGTGGACAACGATGCGACAAGGAAGGGACCAAGATGTGTTGAAGTTTACAAATTTTTTTCATACCCTTCACACGAAGTTGGGTATCAAAAATTCTGAGAAGTATTTGATTATCAAGTACCACGACTACCTACATAGGTACATCCAGGACAAGATGGAATTCGTAGACATATCCTTCCTTAGCACAGCAGACCAATATACCATCAAGATCGAGAAAAATTGTAGACAGAAGAAGCGAGACTTTGGATCTGCGAATCCGAAACAATGGAAAGGTGCCCCCAAACCGCAGAACAAAGGAAAAAGCCAAGGTAGGGTGGTCCAAGAAATCCCTCCAAAGCAGCAAGCAAAGAACAACACTGTGAAGCTGAAAAAGGACATGGGAAAGTGGTGTGAGTTCCATAAGAGCTCCACTCACAACACAAGTGAGTGTCGGGCCAAGCAGTCACTGGTGGCTGAGCTAAAGGCTTCATAATCAAATGCATGTTCCGACTTTGAGTCAAAACCCGACAAGGGTAATGACAAAGGGAAGTAGATTATCGATGTGGAGCCAAATGCCACCGTTGCAACCATGAAGATCTAGAAGGAAGAACTCGAAGATCTAGAGGAGGAGGAGCACCTCTTCCACTCCCAGATGTGGGTAAAGGGTTCCCCACTACAATTCATTGTTGACAATGAGAGCCAAAAGAACCTCATTTCGGCAGAGGTCGTGAAGTGGCTGGGCTTATCGACCACAACACATCCACAGCTGTACACCGTCAGGTGGCTTCACCAAGGACGGGATCTTCGCATGAGCCAGAAGTGTCGCCTTCCATACAAGATCAAGCCCTTCACGGATGAGGTATTATGTGACGTTTCTCCCCTTAATGTTTTTGATGTATTATTAGGCTAACCATGCTTATGGAAGCAACATGATGTGTATCAGTTAAGACCTCATGCTATTATTATTACTTTGGGAAATAAGTGGTATAGGATACCAGAGGTAGCACAACCTACCGCCATCTCTTTGGTTACTGAAAAATAATGTGGTAAGCTCATTTCCAAAACTAGGAAATTTATTTTCCTAATGATACACCCTCAGGGAAAGAAGAAGATGGTGGCCACGACCTCCGGACAAGGCCCCTCTGCATGGAAACAATAGATGGACAAGGTCGTGGAGGAGTACGAGGAAATCATCACCTCCCCTAGAGGGGTGCCTCTGCACTGTCAGTTCAAACACTCCATCGATCTGACCCCAGGTGCATCGCTGCCCAATGGACCAGTCTATCGGATCTCTGTTCTCAAGAATGACGAAATCAAGAAGTAGATTCAGGAGCTAATACAGAAAGGTCACATCCGTTTGAGTTCATCGCCCTTTGGGAGCCTGTTCGTGTTGGTACAAAAGAAGGATGGGACTTGGAGACTCTGTAATGACTACCGGGTGCTGAACAAGATCACTATCCGCAATAGGTACCCGATCCTATGGATTGATGACCTTTTGGACCAACTTAAGGGGGAAAATTATTTCATTAAGATCAACTTGAAGTCTGGCTATCACGTGGTACCAATCGAACCCTCTGATGTGTGGAAGACTACCTTCAAATCCAAGGAGGGCCTTTTCAAATGGTTGGTTATGCCTTTTGGGTTGACAAATGCTCCTACAACCTTCATGAGGCTAATGGATGACATCTTGCAGCCATTCACCAACTATTTTTTAGTGGTATACTTGGATGACATCCTGATCTTCAGAAGAAGTTGTGAAGAGCACCTCCACCACATCCGAGAGGTTCTCCAAACACTACGGCAACACAAGATGTTTGCCAATTTGGAGAAATGCACTTTTCACATGACCCAGGTTCAGTATCTGGGATACATTATTTATGAATGAGGGGTGCATGTGGATCAACCCAAGATCCAAGTCATTTAGGATTGGGTAGCCCCAACCACTCTGACAGAGCTCCGTATCTTTCTGGGTCTTGCCAATTTCTACCGCAGGTTCATGTTGGGATTCTCTCATATCACTTGGCCCTTGAGTCAAGTCATCAAGGGAGGAGCAAAAGAAAAATTCTTTTGGTCTGTATCTCAACAAAAGGCATTCGTAGAGTTAAAACATCGCCTCTTCTTTGCACCAGTGCTCACTTTACCAGAATTGCAACAACCATTTGAGATTGAGACAGATGCCTCTGACTATGCTATTGGGGCAATCCTTACTCAATAGGGGCATCCAATGGCATATCACAGTGAGAAACTTTTAGACATAGTCCGAAAGTATCCCACTTATGACAGAGAGATGTATTCCATAGTGCAAGCCTGTCGAAAATGGAAGAATTACATTTTGGGGAAGGAAACGGTCATCCACACAGACTACCGACCCCTACAGTTCATACAGATGCAAGGGAAGTTGTAGAATGATCACCATCAAAAGTGGTCCACATACCTACAATAGTTCCATTTGAATATCAAGTATAAGAAGGGTAGCACCAATAATGTTGCAAACTGCCTCAGCCGACCACCGATCATGGTGTTAACCACCGTGCTGAACTCTTATGGGCACAAGACTTCTCATTGGACACTTCTCTAAAAAAGCAACCCAGAGTTCGGCCGCACAAACTAGATGCTCTTGTAGGGTCAGCAAGTTCGATATTTTCACCTCCAGGATGCCCTGCTATGCCACCTGGGACACATTTGTGTTCCTTCAAGCGAGTGAGCCAATATGATTTGGCAAGTGCACTACAGTCAGTCAATTGGGCATTTCAGGGTCAAGAAAATAGTTGCAGTACTGCAGAAGTATTTCTACTGGCCGAATCTTCGACAGGATGTCAGGAAGTACATCAGATCCTGCACTGCCTGTGCCATTTTCAAATTGACCATCAAGAAGCAGGGCCTTTATACTCCGCTAAATACCCCTAGTTGACCTTGGGAATCCATCTCCATGGATTACATGTCGGGCCTTCCTTATACTAAGCATGGAAACGACTGTGTTTTTGTGGTCCTTGACAGATTCTCAAAGATGGCCATTCTAGCAGCCTGCAAGAAGAATATCACAACAAAAGCCACTGCTAAACTCTTCTTTGAATGAGTGCGGGTACACTTTGGGATTCCACAGTCTATCATCTCAGATCGGATAGTAGGTTCCTCAGTACATTTTGGTTTAGTCTCTAGTTAATGCTGGAAACCAAGCTCACTAAGTCCACAACTTTCCATCCCCAAACTAATGGGCACACAGAGGTCATCAACAGGATGATCGTACACATTATGCGCATGTACAACTCAAAGCATCCATGCACATGGGATGAGAGCCTTCCCTATGTCCAAAACAACTATAACTAGGATCTCCACAGCTCGACTAGCCCAACCCTTTTCAGGTGGGCTTGGGATTCCATCCACTATGACCCATTGATGTGGCCATACCATTTGTAGCTACTAGGCATATTCGGCCATACTTCCCACCATTGTTGGACACATCAGACATTGCAGAACAACTCACACCTACATAGTTAAATCGATATTGCATGGATCAAGCCACAATTGATTAGATCATGGACACATAGATCAAGAACACCCAACAACAAAGGATCCAACTATATCGAGTTGTTAAAGCAGACCAACTCCTTCACCAGGGCAGGTGGCTCACCAGGGACCAAGTTCAGCAGAAGTTTCCTCATCTCAAGGAGGAACTCAACGCATGGGGGCCATTGCTTCCTAAGGGGGGAGGAATGATCCAGGTGGATATTGGTGGCCAGCCACCTATGCCACTTGGAACCCCACCATTGTTTCTTTCAGTTTTTCAGTTTCCTTATTTGTAGCACAATTTATTATTTTTGGCATTTTCTCGAGCCCTGAACTTCTGGTGCTGTTTTGAGGCCCTAAACGACATTTCTTGGGAAAACTGGGAGCAACATAAATTACACTAACTCAAAAGTTGTATTCATCAAACAAATCTTTCTAACGAGGTATTGTGTGCGTCAAACGGAGATTGTATGCCAAAGTTATGACACCGGGAAGTTGAACGGGGCCCATAGTTTGGCACTTCATCTCCTAGGGTTAGGTTTTTTTACGTTTAGGGTTTTCCATTGCTTCTAAACAATAAATAGTCCTTCGATCCTCATTGTAACATATTTTAGAGGCATGTAACCACCACATCTCTTCTCAAAGGTAAGCTACCATCACTCGAGCTAGTCTTATTTCGATTCTGTTTGTAAGCATATTACAATATTTGATATTAATGAAAGAAAGTGTTATTTCTACTGCATCTTTGTATTTATGGTTATATCTATAATTTGTTGCGTTCCTATTTAAATCATGATCAGTGGTATCAGAGTGGTCTGCTCTTTCTCTATTTTTCTTTACATGTCCCCAACGAGGTCAGGATATAAGGAGTTAGGGGTTGAACTGGTCAAACTTTTGCAAGACCAGCCTTGCAAATCCCAATAGCCACCCATGGCGGATGAAAAGAAAGATGAGGGGGCAGGAGATCCTATCAAAATCTTGCTTGAAGAAGCCCTCGAGAAACAAAGGAACACGATGATGGACAACTGGTAGCTACTCTGGAAGTGCCACACCATTTAAGGTACAAGTTAACTTTGACATTCCCATATTTGAGGGTCAGATAGATGCAGACATTATAGATAAATGGTTAAATCTGCTAGAAGGATATTTTTCCATTCATTATTTTTCTAGTCAGGAAAAGATCACTTTTTCACTTCTCAAAACGACCCCCCATGTCAAGGACTAGTGGGAAACCTACTGTGAGTAGAGGGATGAAAGTACAAACTCACTGCTTTCAGCCGCACCCACTAGGAACTCGTTCCAAGATTCCATAAAGGAGAAGCACTACCCTATTAGGACCTATGAGGATAAATACATAAAGTGGACAACGTTGCGACAGGGAAGGGACCGAGATGTGTTGGATTTTACCAATGTTTTTCATACCCTTCGCACGAAGTTGGGTATCAAGGATTCCAAGAAGCATTTGGTTCTCAAGTACCGCGACTGCTTGCACAGGTACTTCCAAGACGGGATGGAAATCCTGGACATCTCCTCGTTGGGCACTACATACCAATATGCCGTCAAGATCGAGAAAAAGGTTAAATAGAAGAAGTGAGACTTTGGATCTGCAAATCCAAAGCAAGGGAAAGGTGCCCTCAAACTGCAGAACAAAGGACAAAGCCAAGGCGGAGTGGCCTAGGAAAACTCACCAAAGCCGCAAGCAAAGAACAACGCCGCAAAGCCGAAGAAAGACATGGGAAAGTGGTGTGAGTCCCATAGGACCTCCACTTACAACACAAGTGAGTGTCGGGCCAGGCAGTCACTGGTGGTCGAGCTAAAGGATTCAAAATCAGATTCATGTTCTGACTTTGAGTCAGAACCTGACAAGGGGAATGACAAAGGGAAGAAGATTATCGATGTGGAGCCCAATGCCACCATTGCCACCACGAAGATCCAGAATGAGGAACCTGAATATCCAGAAGAGGAGGGGTACCTCTTCCTCTCCCAGATGTGGGTAAAGAGTTCCCCTGCTATAATTCAATGTCGACAACGGGAGCCAAAAGAACCTCATTTCGGCAGAGGTCATGAAGCGCCTCGGCTTACTGACCACAACATATCGACAACCATACACCATTGGGTGGCTTCACCAAGGGAGAGATCTTTGCGTGAGCCAGCAATGCCACCTTCCATACAACATCAAGTCCTTCACAGAAGATGTTGAAAAGTGTGCAACAAGAAATGCTAGTTGAGAATGCAACAAGATGATGGAGCTTAGTGGAAAGGAGTCACTTTCACTAAGTGGGCCCACAGGAAAATTATGGTGCAAAGTCTATTTTTGGATCACAGCAGGAGTGATCACAGCGGGATTGATCATAGCAAGAGTGATCACAACATGAGTTATCACAGCAGGAGTGATCAGAGTCTATTTTTAGACTGCTAGTCAAAAATAGAAAAGTCAAATATTATTGTCTCATAATAATATTTAGACTATAAACTTTATCTTATCCTCTTGGAGCACTTTAGTTTGAGCTACAAATGTGGCACATGCAGCTGACAGAAGGAAATATGCTTTTCTTATGTGTTAGTTGAGCTATTGCATGCAGGACATCAGTTAGAACTCATGTGGTTGAGTTCTGTGGAGTTAATGGAGTTGTGTTCAGTTTGACTTAGTTGAACTAGTTGTATTTAGTCTAACTAATCAATAGACTAAGTGATGAGTTGTGTGAACTAGTTATTAATTAATTCACTAATTATTAACTCATAATGCAACTGAAAAATACATCAGTTAACTCAGTGCATGTACAGTTCAGTGGAGACAGGTGTTAGAGGCTGAGATTGCTATCAGTTGTGACTATAGTTGTGGATGAGATTTTGCACAAGCAATGTATTGAGTATGCCCATGAGAATGCCCAGTAATATAGCCTATGCTCACGTGATTTACAGTGTGAGTGACTTTCCAAGGTAAATATAACTTGGAACGAGTTTGGATTCATTCATTCTCTTGCAGGATTGTGCAGTGGAGGCAGGCAAAGAAGCGTAGGAGATTTGGAGATCAGATCTGAGTTGTATTGTGTGTAACAGGTGGAGATAGTGCTGGATACTTGTGATGAGTATTGTACTATGTAATGTTACATGTTCTCAATCATTAATATACAGATAGTGTGGGGTTTTCAACTGTAAGCTTTCCGCAGGTTACATACTGTGTTAATGTGTGCATGCTATTGATCATTGTTTTTTATGCTGCTAAATTGATGATCAATGTAGAGGAGGTTATGTATTATGCATGTATTCCACAATAGTGTATAATCGGGATAATCTCTGTTGAATATGTGTTTATTATTCAAAATTTTTACAGAAGAGGTATTATGTGACATTGCTCCCCTTGATGTTTATGATGTATTATTAGGTTAACCATACTTAGGGAAGCGACATGTTGTGTATGAGTCAAGGCCTCGTGCTCTTACTTTTACTCTTGGAAATAAGTTGTACATTATACCAGAGGTAGCACCACATACCACCATCTCTTTGGTCACTACAAAACAATGCAGTAAGCTCATTTCCAAAACCGGGAAATTTGTTTTCCTAATGATACACCCTCAGGGAAGGAAGAAGACGGTGGCCACGACCTCCAGACAGGGCCCCTTCGTATGGAAACAACAGATGGAAAAGGTTGTGGAGGAGTATGAGGACATCTCCACCTCCCGCATAAGGGTGCCTCTGCACTGTCAGGTCAAGCACTCCATCGATCTGACGATAGGTGTGTCACTGCCCAATGGACCAATCTATCAGTGCTCTGTTTTGGAGAAAAACAAAATCAAGAGGTAGATTCAGGAGCCGCTGCAGAGAGGTCACATCCATCTGAGTTCATCGCCCCGTGGGAGACCGATCATGTTGGTACAGAAGAATGATGGGACTTAGAGATACTGTATTGACTACCTGGCGCTGAACAAGATCACTTTCTGGAATAGGTACCCGATCCCAGGGATTGATGACATTCTGGACCAACTGAAGGGGGCAAAATATTTCAGCAAGATCAACTTGAAGTCTAGCTATCACCAGTTATCAATCGAACCCTCCGATGTGCGGAAGACTACCTTCAAAGCCAAGGAGGGCCTTTTTGAATGGTTGGTTATGCCTTTTTGGTTGATGAATGCTCCAGCAACCTTCATGAGTCTGATGGATGACATCTTATAGCCATTCACCAACTCATTTGTAGTGGTATACTTGGATGACATCCTAATATTTATCCAGAGTTGGGAAGAGCACCTCCACCACATCCGACAGGTTCTCCAAACACTCCAGCAACACAAGCTGTGTGCCAATTTGGAGAAATGAACTTTTGGCATGACCCACATTCAGTATCTAGGATACATTATTGATGAATGAGGGGTGCATGTGGATCCAGCCAAGATCTAAGTCATTCGGGATTGGGCATCCCCAACCACTCTAATAGAGCTCCATAGCTTTCTAGGTCTTGCCAATTTCTACTACATGTTCGTGTTGGGATTCTCTCATATCACTCGGCCCTTGAGTCAAGTCACCAAGGGAGGAGCGAAAGAAAAATTATTTTGGTCTGAATCTCAACAGAAGGCATTCACAGAGTTAAAACATCACCTCTTCTCTGTACTAGTGCTCGCTTTACCAGACTTGCAACATCTATTTGAGATCGAGACAGATGCCTCTGACTATGCTATTAGGGTAGTCCTTACTTAATAGGGGCATCCAGTGGCATATCACAGTGAGACACTTTTAGACATAGTCCAGAAGTATCCCACTTATGACAAAGAGATGTATTCCATTGTGAAGGCCTGTCAACAATGAAAGCATTACATTTGGGGAAGGAAATGGTCATCCACATAGACCACTGATCCTTGCAGTTCATACAGACACAACGGAAGTTGCAGAATGATAGCCATCAAAAGTGGCCCACACACCTGTAGCAATTCAATTTGAATATAAAGTATAAGAAAGTTAGCACCAATAATGTTGTAGACTGCTTCAGTCGACCACCGATCATGGCGTTAACCACCGTGCTCAACTCTTATGGGCATGAGACTTCTGATTAGCCACTTCTCTACAAAAGCGACCTAGAGTTCAGCCACACATACCAGATTCTCTTGGAGGGTCTGCAAGTTCCAAAATTTCACCTCCTGGATGCCCTGTTATGCCACCTGGGACACCTTTGTGTTCCTTCAAGCGAGCGAGCTAAGATTATTAGGGAAGTGCACTACAGTCATGTCGCTGGGCATTTTGGGGTCGAGAAAATAATGGAAGCACTGTAGAAGTATTTCTACTGGCCGAATCTTCGACAGGATGTCGGGAAGTACATTAGATCCTACACTGCCTCCGCCATTGCCAAAATGACCATTAAGAAGGAAGGCCTCTATACTCCTCTCCATACCCCTAGTCGACCTTGGGAATCCATCTCCGTGGATTACATGTCGAGCCTTCCTTATATTAATCATGGCAACGACTGTGTTTTTGTGGTCGTCGATAGATTCTTGAAGATGGCCATTCTAGTAGCCTGCAAGAAGAATACCATAGTAGAAGCCACTACTAAACTCTTGTTTGAATGAGCATGGGTACACTTTGGGATCCCACACTCTATCATCTTATATCAGGACAACAGGTTCCTCAGTACATTTTGGTCAAGTCTCTAGTCGATGTTGTACACCAAGCTCACTAAGTACACAACTTTCCATCACCAAACTGATGGCCAGACAGACGTCGTCAACAGGACGATCGTACACATTTTGTGCATGTACAACTCAAATCATCCATGCACATGGGATGAGAGCCTTCCTTATGTCCAACACAACTATAATCGGGATCTCCATAGCTTGACTAGCCACAACCCTTTTCAGGCAGGCTTGAGATTCCAACCACTATGTCCCATTGATGTGGCCATACCATTTGTAGCTACTCAGGAAGATTCAGCTCATGTATAGTTGAAAGTCGATAAGGCAAACAACTTCATTGAGCACATCCAACATATCTTCCAACAAGTCCATGACATTCTGGAGAAATCAAATGCCAAGTATAAGTAGCGACATGATCAACATCGGGTGCCACACAAGTTTCAGGTGGGTGACAATGTTTGGTTGCATTTGCAGAAGGAATGCCTTACCGGAGCCTATCGTAAACTCATACCACTCCGATATGGCCCTTGCACCATTACTAGGGTTGTGGGTGACAATGCATTTTAGCTCAACATTCCCCCATTCCTTGTCCTGCACCCAGTGCTCAATGTGGACCACCTTCGACCATACTTCCCACCATTGCTAGACACATCAGGCATTGGAGAACAACTCACACCTACAGAGTTAAATCTAGACTGCATGGAGAATACCACAACTGATTGGATCATGTACATGTAGATGAAGAACACCCGACAACGAAGGATCCAACTATATCGAGGTTTCAAAGGAGGCCAACTCCTTCACTAGGGCAAGTGGCTCACTAGGGATCAAGTTCAATAGAAGTTTCCTCATCTCATGGAGGAACTCAATGCAATGGGGACCATTGCTTCCTAAGGGGAGAGGAATGATCTAGGTGGATATTGGTGGCCACCCGCCTATTCCACTTGGACACCCACCATTGTTTCTTTCAGTTTCCTTATTTGTGGCACAATTTACTATGTTTGGCATTTTTCTGGGTTTGAACTTCAGGAGCCGTTTTGAGGCCCTAAACAACGTTTTTTGAGAAAATTGGGAGAAACATGTGTGTTGGTTTGATGTTTCTCACTCAAAATTTGTAGTCCTTGGATAGATCTTTCTAACGAGGTATTGTGCACGTCAAAAGGAGATCGTATGCCAAAGTTATGACCTCGGGAAGTTGATGTACCAATTTACCCAAATGGGGCCCATAATTTGGCACTTCATCTCCCAGTGTTAGGTTTTTGGATGTTTAGGGTTTTCCATTGTTTCTCAACAATAAATAGGCCTTCGAGCCTCATTTTTGTCGAAAATAGCAACAAGAAATGATAAAAATAGGATCCAGAATATTCCAATTTTAATTTTTCCTTGAATTAAAATTGTGAATTAAATTCGAATTTAGTCTCAACAGTTGCTTGAAAAATAATTAATTAATTCATTATGGATTAATTAGTTGGAGAAATTCAAGTTAGAAGTCTTTCTGAAGTCATGCAATAATTACTCGTTAAATTAAGGAGATTGTCCCTTAATTAAGGAGATAAGATTGAGTTATATTTGAATTGTAATTAGTTAGCTCAGTGTACTGAGTTAAGTCTAGCTAAATTAGTTCCAAACTGTTTGAGGAACTAATTGTGAGTTATCAGTCAGTTGATGCATGCATGCATCCAACTATTGTACTCCAAATACCTGAAGATTCCCTCATCAGAAACTCATGCATGTCTATTTAGACAAAGACCTAGTTGAGCTAAATGTCAAGGACATGTTTCTATCAATTGCATGTGTTTTCCTATAAAAGAAACTCATCCATGAAATCAAGGGAAGGTTCCTTGAGGATTGCATAATTTTACAGGGTGCGGGATCAGTGTGAGTGATAAGTCTTCCACTTGGTAATAGGAGGATCACCCAGGAGAAATTGCGCAAGGAAATAGGAGACTTGGAGGGCAGAGGAGAAGGCTTGTGAGAAGCTTTGTTTTCCTGTGAGCATCCAGGAGGATTGTACTGAGAGTTGGCTAGCTGTGAGAGCTAAGGCTTTGTGTAATCCTAAGATATTTCAACCTTGTATGATAATATAGATAGTGGGGTTTTTTAGCTGAGGATTACGCCTGAGTTTTTTCTGTGTTTCATGTGCATTGATTCTTCTCTGGTTATATGTGTTCCGCTTGATATTGCTCAAATCTTTTAAACTTCCTCTAATTGATTACAGAAGTAGATTAAATTATTTTTCTTTAGTTATATTGCATTATCAGGTTAATCTATAGTTAGAATTTCTACATGGTATCAGAGCAAAGGTTATCGAAGCTGTGAACAGTATATGGAGAAGAGAATTCGAAGTTTGATGTTCGGGGTTGCAGGTGCAAATCAAATTCTTATCATACTTCAAGGTTGGCCAATGGTGTTGTATGGCTTGAGACTTGGGTATGCCTTAGAAGGCAGCTCGAATTACATAGCATGGAAAGATCGGATGGAGGCTGTATTATAAGAGAACGGCTTGAAAGATTTCATTGATCAAGAAATCCCAAAGCCAGGTTCAACTAATGCACAAGAGTTGGCTGAGTGGAAGAGGTGTGTGGCGAGGGCGAGACGGATCATCCTTGAGGGAGTTCGAGACCATATTGTCTTGAGTATCCATGGGAAGGATACTCTATATTCAATGTGGAAGACAATGAAGGACCTCTACCAGAACAGTAGTGACTAGAGGAAATTGGCGCTCAAGGATAAGATTTGAAGAATCAAGATGGAGAACGGCGATACTATTTCCACATATTTGAACAAGCTCACCACTTGTAGAGATGAGCTTGGAAGTGTGGGAATAACTACCTCCGATGATGATATGGTAAGTCTCACTCTCCTTGGCCTTCCAAAGAGCTAGAATAGTTACCAGGACTCTGTGAATGGAAGGGAGAAACTATCGAATTGGGAACGATTGTGGTTGGATCTCATGCAGGAGGAGATCAAGAGGAGCACATGAGATGGTTCTTCATCCAAGGATGATGATGAAGAAAATATGGCCTTAGAAAGTAAGGAAAAGAAAGGGAAGGGGAAGGTGTCCCATTCCGAATTGAATTCTTCTCATGGAGGGAAGAAGGTTGACAAGTCTAAAGTGAGATGCTTTAGTTATCATGAGATGGGTCATTATGTGACTAATTTCCCATCGAAGAAGTCCAAGAAGGGATCCTCGGAAGGATTGGAAGGTGAGGCATTAGCCTCTCAGTTCGAAATGGACTTCACCCTCATCGCATGCATGGTGTCATTGATGATGGGTTTTGGTTGGTATCTTGACAGTGGAGCCTCATTCTACATGACCGACAATAAAAGTTTATTCAGTGCCTTGGAGGAGAAAGACCTCAAGATGCACATAGAGATGGGTGACGATGAAAGGTTTAGTGTTTTAGGAGTGGGCACGGTTGCTTTTCAGAGGGAGCATGGAGCTCCTATCACCTTGACATATGTGAAGTATGTGCTTGGACTGAAGAAGAACTTGGTATCAGTCACGATGTTGGAGGACAAAGGCTACGATGTTGTCCTCAGTAAGGGAGAGTTTTTCCTTAGACACATCACCACGAGACAGGTGAAACAGATTGGTTCACGAGTCAAGAACCTGTATGCTCTTGAGGTTAAATATGCATGCACAACCTTGAGGAGCAAGGAAAATGTTAGAGACTTGGTGGTTGAGAGGGAGAGTAAATTACCTCTCAACATGCAGCCCCAGAAGAAGTCTCAAACAATTGTGGAGGAGCCACAATTAGAGTCAGCAGAGGGATCACATGCAGCCATATCTCCAGGTTTGAAGTGGGGTGATGTGAAGTGATAGTCCCATGAAAGCTGAAATTGGGTAGGGTCCATTGAGAGGTTTTATCGCATGGATCATACCATGCTATGGGAGACCAAAAGTACATAGTAGTGGTAGGAATGAGTGGGATTGATGCAGTCAGAGATCAAAGTGATAGAGGTTGGAGTAGTTAGATACTGAAGAGTGCAGAGAAGGATTGACAAATGTGCAGAAAGGCTGAGTCAGTAGAAGTGCAAAATTTTCAGTTGATAGAGGCAATAGCAGTCAGAGACTTTTATGACAGATGCATCATACTGATTCAGGTTGGATGTTTTTTTTGTTTCTGGAGTTGCTAAAGCAACAACACTAGAGAGAAGTGTTACATGCAGAACATTCCAAAGGTTTAGGATCGGGATAGAGTTGAATTCCTTTCTTGTTGAGAGGGAGTGTTGAAAATAGTAACAAGAAATGATAAAAATAGAATCGAGAATATTCCAATTTTAATTTGTCATTGAATTAAAATTGTGAATTAAATTCGAATTTAGTCTCACCAGCCGCTTGAAAAATAATTAATTAATTCATTATGGATTAATTAGTTGGAGAAATTCAAGTTAGAAGTCTTTTTGATGTCATGCAACGGTTATCGCTTAAATTAAGGAGATTATCCCTTATTTAAGGAGATAAGATTGAGTTATATTTGAGTTTTAATTAGTTAGATTAGTTTACTGAGTTAAATCCAGTTAAATTAGTTCCAAACTGTTTGAGTAACTAATTGTGAGTTATCAGTCAGCTGATGCATGCATGCATCCAACTAGTGTACTCCATATAACTAAAGATTCTCTCATCAGAAACTCATGCATGTCTATTCAGAGAAAAACCCAATTGAGCTAAATGTCAAGGACATGTTACTATCAGTTGCATGTGTTTTCCTATAAAGGAAACTCATCCATGTAGTCAAGGGAAGGTTCCTTAAGGATTCCTCAGTTTAATAAGGTGTGGAATTAGTGTGAGTGATCAGTCTTCCACTTGGTAATAGGAGGATTACCCAGGAAAAATTGCACAAGGAAATAGGAGGCTTGGAGGGCAGAGGAGAAGGCTTGTGAGAAGTTTTTTTTGCCTGTGAGCATCCAGGAGGATTGTACTAAGAGCTAAGGCTTTGTGTAATCCTAAGATATTTCAACCTTGTATGATAAATTGGATACTTGAGGACAACACTTTTTGAAGGAGATTATCCCTTATTTAAGGAGATAAGATTGAGTTATATTTGAGTTTTAATTAGTTAGATCAATTTACTGAGTTAAGTCCAGTTAAATTAGTTCCAAACTGTTTTAGGAACTAATTGTGAGTTATCAGTTAGTTAATGCATGCATGCATCTAACTAGTGTACTCCATATAATTGAAGATTCCCTCATCAAAAACTCATGCATGTCTATTCAGAGATTATCCAAGTGTTGTACACCACTGCCCAATGGACCAATATATTAGTGGTCCGTTCTGGAGAACGATGAAATCAAGAGGCATATTTAGGAGCTGTTATAGAAAGGTCACATTCATTCAAGTTCATCAAGCTGTGGGAGCCCGATCATGTTGGTACTAAAGAATGATGGGACTTGGAGACACTGTATTGACTACCGGGTGTTGAGCAAGATCACTATTTGGAATAGGTACATGATCCCATGGATTGATGACCTTCTGGATCAAATGAAGGGGGAAAATATTTTAGCAAGATCGACTTGAAATCTGGCTATCATCAGTTACTAATCAAACCCTCCGATGTGTGGAAGACTGCCTTCAAAGACAAGGAGGGCCTTTTCGAATGGTTGGTTATGCCTTTTGGGTTGACTAATGCTCCTGCAACCTTCATGAGGCTGATGGATGACATCTTGCAGCCATTCACCAACTCATTTGTAGTGGTATTCTTGGATGACATCCTAATCTTCAGCTAGATTTGGGAAGAGCACCTCCACTACATCCGACAGGTTCTCCAAACACTGTGGAAAAACAAGCTGTGTGCCAATTTGGAGAAATTCACTTTTGGCATGACCCAGGTTCAGTATCTGGGATACATTATGGATGAATGAGGGGTGCATGTGGATCTAGCCAAGATCTAAGTCATTTGGGATTGGGGAGCCCCAACAACTCTAACAGAGCTCTGTAGTGTTTTGGGTCTTGCCAATTTCTACCGCAAGTTCTTTCTGGAATTCTCTCATATCACTTGGCCCTTGAGGCAAGCCACCAAGGGAGGAGCGAAAGAAAAATTCTTTTGGTATGAATCTCAACATAGGAGATAAGATTGAGTTATATTTAAGTTTTAATTAGTTATATCAGTTTACTGAGTTAATTCCAGTTAAATTAGTTCCAAACTATTTGAGGAACTAATTGTGAGTTATCAGTGAGTTGATGCATGCATGGATCCAACTAGTGTACTCCATATAACTAAATATTCCCTCATCAAAAACTCATGCATGTTTATTCAGAGAAAAACCCAATTGAGATAAATGTCAAGGACATGTTACTATCAGTTGCATGTGTTTTCCTATAAAAGAAACTCATCCATGCAGTCAAGGGAAGGTTCCTTGAGGATTGCTCAGTTTAATAGGGTGTGGTATCAGTGTGAGTGATCAGTCTTCCACTTGGTAACAGGGAGATTGCCCAGGAGAAACTGCGCAAGGAAATAGGAGGCTTGGAGGGTAGAGGAGAAGGCTTGTGAGAAGCTTTGTTTTCCTGTGAGCATCCAGGAGGATTGTACTGAGAGCTGGCTAGCTGTGAGAGCTAAGACTTTGTGTAATCCTAAGATATTTCAACCTTGTATGATAAATTGGATACTTGAGGACAACACTTTTTGAAGGAGAGGGGCATGTTAGGCCCCTATACTACTAGTGTAACCCCTTATTGTTATTAGTACAACCCCCTTATTATATTGTTGTACCCATGTAGTCCCCATATTGTTACTATTATGCCCCATAGAAGCCCACTATTGTTATTATTGTGCCCTTACATTATTATTGTTATGTCGGCTCTGATTACATTATGACCCCTTAGACTCCTATATATAGAAAGGAGGTATTTTCATTTGTATCATCCAAGAATTGTTCATTTGTGTAATGTAAAGGAGGTTTCCCCCTCGAAGAGGCTGAATTCTAAGGCGTTCAACTATCTTTTCTATCTCTTTGTGAGTTGGTTTCATAACAACATACCGATATGCCATCAAGATCAAGCAAAAGTTTAAACAAAAGAAGCGAGACTTTGGATCTGCGAATCTGAAGCAAGGGAAAGGTGCCCCCAAACTATAGAACAAAGGACAAAGCCAAGGTGGGGTGGCCCAGGAAAACTCGCCAAATCCGCAAGCAAAGAACAATGGCACGAATCCGAAGAAGAACACGGGAAAGTGGTGTGAGTTCCATAAGACCTCCACTCACAATAGAAGTGAGTGTCAGGCCAAGCAGTCACTCGTGGCCAAGCTAAAGGCTTTAGAATCGGATGCATGTTCCAACTCTTAGTCAAAACCCAACAAGGGGAATGAAAAAGGGAAGCAGATTATCAATGTGGAGCCCAATGCCACCATTGCCACCATGAAGATTCAGAAGGAGGAACCCGAAGATCCATAGGAGGAGGAGCGCCTCTTCCACTCCCAGATGTGGTTAAATGGTTCACTGCTACAATTCATTGTCGAAAGCGGGAACCAAAAGAAACTCATTTCGACAGAGGTCATGAAGAAGCTGGGATTATTGACCACAACACATTCACAACTATACACGATCGGGTGGCTTCACTAAGGACATGATCTTGACGTGAGCCAGCAGTGCCTCCTTATATAACATCAAGCCCTTCATGGATGAGGTATTATGTGACGTTGCTCCCCTTGATGTTTGTGATGATGTATTAGGCCAATCGTACTTATGGAAGTGACATGTTGTGTATGAGTCAATGCCTCGTGTTGTTATTGTTACTTTGGGAAATAAGTTGTACAGGATACAGAGGTAGCACCACCTACCGCCATCTCTTTGGTTACTGTAGAACAACGCAGTAAGCTCATTTCCAAAATTGGAAAATTTGTTTTCCTGATGATACACCCTAGGGGAAAGAAGAAGATGGTGGCCACGACCTCTAGACAGGGTCCCTCTGCACGGAAACAATAAATGGACAAGGTGATGGAGTAGTACAAGGACATCTTCACCTCCCCCACAGTGGTGCCTTTGCACTGTCGGGTCAAGCACTCCATCGATCTGACCCCAAGTACGCCACTACCCAATGGACCAATCTATTGGTGCTCCATTCTGGAGAACAATGAAATCACAAGGCAGATTTAGGAGCTGTTATAGAAAGGTCACATTCGTTCAAGTTCATCGCGCTATGGGAGCTCGATCATGTTGGTACTAAAGAATGATGGGACTTGGAGACACTGTATTGACTACCGGACGTTGAACAAGATCACTCTCTGGAATAGGTACCTGATCCCATGGATTGATGACCTTTTGGACCAACTGAAGGGGGAAAATTATTTCAACAAGATTGACTTGAAGTCTGGCTATCATCAGTTACTAATCAAACCCTTCGATGTGTGGAAGACTGCCTTCAAAGCCAAGGAGAGCCTTTTTGAATGGTTGGTTATGCCTTTTGGGTTAATGAATGCTCCTGAAACCTTCATGAGGCTGATGGATGACATATTGCGGCCATTCAGCAACTCATTTGTAGTGGTATTCTTGGATGACATCTTGATATTCAGCGAGATTTGGGAAGAGCACCTCCACTACATCCGACAGGTTCTCCAAACACAATTTGTGTGCCAATTTGGAGAAATGCACTTTTGGCATGACCCAGGGTCAGTATCTGGGATACATTATTGATGAACGAGGGGTGCATGCGGATCCAGCCAAGATATAAGTCATTTGGGATTGGGCAGCCCCAACACTCTGACAGAACTCCGTAGCCTTTTGGGTCTTTCCAATTCCTACTGCAGGTTCTTTTTGGGATTCTCTCATATCACTTGGCTCTTGAGGCAAGTCACCAAGGGAGGAGCGAAAGAAAAATTCTTTTGGTATGAATCTCAATAGAAGGCATTCATAGAGTTAAAACATCGCCTCTTCTCTACACCAAGGCTCACTTTACCAGACTTGCAACAACCATTTGAGATCGAGATTTATGCCTCTGACTATGCTATTGGGTGAGTCCTTACTCAACAGGGGCATCCGGTGGCATATCACAGTCAGACACTTCCAGACACAGTTTGAAAGTATCCCACTTATGAAAAAGAGAAGTATTCCATTGTGAAGGCTTGTCGACAATGGAAGCATTACATTTCGGGGAAGGAAACGATCATCCACACAGACCACCGACCGTTGTAGTTCATATAGACATGAGGGAAGCTACAGAAGGATCACCATCAAAAGTTGTCCACATACCTACATTAGCTCCATTTTAATATCAAGTATAAGAAGGGTAGCACTAATAATTTTGCCCACTGCCTCAGCCAACCACCGATCATGGCGCTAACCACCATGCTCAATTCTTGTGGGCACAAGACTTCTGATTGGCCACTTCTCTAAAAACGTGACCTAGAGTTTGGCCACACATACCAGATGCCCTTAGAGGGTCAACATGTTCCATATTTTCACCTCCAGGATGCCATGATATGCCACTTGGGACACCTTTGTGTTCCTTCAAGCGAGTGAGCCAAGATAATTTGGGAAGCGCACTAGAGTCAGACCACTAGGCATTTCGGGGTTGAGAAAACAGTGGCAGTACTGCAGAAGTATTTCTATTGGCCGAATCTTCAACAGGATGTCGGGAAGTACATCAGATCCTGCACTACCTGTGCCATTTCCCAACCAACCATCCCAGGCCTTCCTTCTACTAAGAATGGAAACAATTGTGTTTTTGTGGTCGTTGACAGATTCTCGAAGATGGTTATTCTGGTGGCCCGCAAGAAGAATATCGTAGCAGAAGCCACTGCTAAACTCTTCTTTGAACGAGTGTGGGTACACTTTGGGATCCCACAATCTATCGTCGCAGATTGGGACAGCAGGTTCTTCAGTACATTTTGGTCCAGTATCTGGTGGATGCTGGACACCAAGCTCACTAAGTCCATAGCTTTCCATCCCCAAATTGATGGCCAAACAGAGGTGGTCACCACGATGATCATACACATTCTGGGCATGTACAAGTCAAAGCATCCATGCACATGGTATGAGAGCCTTCTCTATGTCCAACATAGCTATAATCAAGCTCTCCACAGCTCAACTGGCCACTACCCTTTTTAGGTGGGCTTGGTATTCCAGCCACTATATCTCATTGATGTGGCCATACCATTCGCAGCTACTCAGGTAGTTTCGGCTCATGTGCAGTCGGAAGCCGATAAGGCAAATAAATTCATTAAACACATCCAACATGTCCGCTAGCGGTTCCATGACATTTTGGAGAAATCAAACGCGAATTACAAGCAGCGACATGATGAACACGGGTGCCACACAAGTTTCAGGTGGGCGACAAAGTGTGGTTGCATTTGCAGAAGGAATGCCTTACCAGATCCTATCGTAAACTTAGACCACTTCGATATGGTACTTACACCATTACCAAGGCTGTGGGTGACAATGCATTTGAGGTTAGCACTCCCACATTCCTTGGCCTACACCCAGTGTTCAATATGGATTACCTTCGACCATACTTCCCACCATTGATGGACACATCAGACATTGTAGAAAAACTCACATATACAGGTTTAAATCCAAATTGCATGGAGCAAGCCATACCTGATCGGATCATGGACATGGAGATCAAGAACACCTGACAGCAAAGGATCCAACTATATCGAGTTGTCAAAGCAGGACAACTCCTTCACTAGGGTCAGTGGCTCACCAGGGATCAATTTCAGCAGAAGTTTCCTCATCTCATGGAGGAACTCAATGCAATGGGGACCATTACTTCCTAAGGGGAGAGGAATGATCTAGGTGGATATTGGTGGCCACCCGCCTATTCTAGTTAGACCTGGAACATTGTTTCTTTCAGTTTTTCAGTTTCCTTATTTGTAGCACAATTTACTATTTTTGGTAGTTTTTCGGGTCATGAACTTCCAGAGCCGTTTTGGGGCCCTAAACGATGTTTTTTGGGAAAACTGGGAGTGACATGGGCCATGGACCAACAGTTCTTACTCAAAAGTTGTATTCATCGGATAGATATTTCTATCGAGGTATTGTGTGTGTCAAATGGAGATCGTATGCCAAAGTTACAACCCTGGGAAGTTGATGTCCCAATTTACCCAAACAAGGCCCATAGTTTGGCGCTTCATCTCCTAGGGTTAGGTTTTTGGATGTTTAGCGTTTTCATTATTTCTCAACAATAAGTAGGCCTTTGAGCCTCACTGTAACACAGTTCAAAGACATGTAGCCACCACATCTCTTCTCATAGATAAGCTACCATCGCCCGAGCTAGTCTTATTTCCATTTTGTTTGTAAGCATATATCAGTATTTGATATTAATGAAAGGAAGAGTTATTTCTACTGTATCTTTGTATTTATGGTTATATCTGTAATTTGTTGTGTTCTTATTTAAATCTGGATCATATAGACTCTATAATATCATCACCAAGAAGTATATTATCGATAGAGATGTTGAGTTCAAGGAACAAGCATCTTGGATGGAACCATAGATAAATCTATCGCAGAGGGAGTTGTATTATCTCATGGAGATGATGACAAAGATGAGAAAGAATTATAGGGTTAATAGTTGGTTCCATATACACCTGTCACAAACGCTTTAGTAAGGAAATCACCACGAGTCATCCCATTACAGTTTATAACACAAAGAACTCAAGAACATGGTAAGCCATCAGGATATGGTGGAAAGAAACAATAGGATCTAAGTTAAGTTTTTAGTCAATTTAGTATGTCCTAAATTGCTACATAATTTATCAATCTGGGAGTCGTAGACTGATGAAGTGTAGTGCACTGTATGTGCTAGACAACCCTTTTCTTACCTCACTGTTTTTAGTTTTATCTTGTTTTAGGGTTTTGTTCTGTTGGTCTCCTAAAGTGGTTTAATGTAATGGAAAGCCTAATCTGCTATTAAAGAAAAAGTTTTAAGAATACTTTTTAAAGATCAAGTGTGGATGTAGAGTTGAATACAAGGCTTATCCTCTTTCTTCTTGTGATAATTTCCAAACTTTGAACTTAGGAGATCTTAAAACATGCTGTCTACAAAATCAGAACTTGAATGAGAGTGTGAATATGTAGCTATATAAACCAAAATAAAAATGAAGTACTGAAAATGAGATTACTATCTCTGTTATTCATCCTAATTGCAAAATTGAAATCTAATAAACTGCTGCAACTTAAACCAAAAAGTAAAGAAACTAGAAACTAATGATTAGTCAATGATTTCATCCATTATCACAACATTTTGCCAATTAACTTATAAAACCGGGTTAAGATAAAGGCTCCGGAAATATCATCATATGGCATGAAAGGAATGACATCTAAAATATCTAGTTGCACACTAATGAAAGCAAAGCCAATTACTTCATCTATAATCACAATATTTCACCAATTAACTTCTAAAACGGGGTTAAACTAAAGGCTCCGTAAATATCATCATATAGCATGAAATAAATGACATCTAAATTATCTAATTGCACACTAATGAAATCAAAGCCAATTACTTCATCTATAATCACAATATTTTGCCAATTAACTTCTAAAACGGGGTTAAGCTAAAGGCTCCGGACGTATCATCATATAGCATGAAAGAACTGAAATCTAAACTATCTTGAATAGTAAACAAATCTCACAAAGTAAAAGCATAAACAACTGAAATTGAAAAATGAGTTTTAGCAGAGGAAGTAAGTCTCAATAACACCACTTGATGCAAATAGTTACACTAAGAAGATCGAGCATAACCAGACTTAAAGACCTATTATGAAATGCACCTATGAATGTTAGTAAGAAATATGACAAGCTGCAAAAACATATATAAGGTTAGAAGGATTAAGATCATAAGCAAAACATGAGAAATATACAATTCAAATGAGATAAAATATACATGAAAACTATACAAAAACAAAAGAAGGACCTCAGCTATGCAGGGGCCCTCTGCACAACTTCGGACTAGCACGCTGTTACTTCAAAATATGCTCAAACAGACATGTGAAAACAGAGTTTGTATTATGAAAAACATAGTAATGTGTCTCTTGGTTACAGAAAAAAAAAAATAACACTATAACAACAATATCCAGAACATCATATCTGCATTGCAAACACTTGTATTTATAGAGAAAATGGATAACTGTATCTCAGAGGAATTTCTTCAATGACAGACACATGAACAGGTCAAAATCCGAGGATTTAGCCACCCGGTTTCCATGAGCATTAAATCTATGCAAGGTGGATGCTGGATTGCGTTATGTAGATTGCATGAAAGTGGAAAAAATGAATCCACGAGTTTAGGAACAACTTCGTTCTTCTTTTACATGCAAGAACAGAGTTCTAGCTGGCATAGAATTCTTCGTTGACCTCCCTTTGGCCGGGACCTTTCCTTCTAAATTTGGCTAAGTGAATAGGACCTCATCCATGTGTGGACAATTCTTGAGATGCCCATGTGTCTCATTCCTCCTCCTGACACCTGTAACCTATAAAACAATGGAAATGGCTGCGGAATTGTTAGTTAGCTGCGGAAAGTGGCTACATTCTGTAGTTGATAAACAAAACCTAGATCAAATAGCACACATAATGATATAATTTGAAAATCACTCAGATACACTCCTGAAATCAACATGTAACAACTTTTGATAGCTTAGAATGCATTGACATGGAAAAATAGAAGAGAAAGGGTTTAAGAAAATGCTTGGAAGAGAGGTAGTTTTGGGGCTCAACATACCCCCACTGTGAAGATGTTGCATGACCTCATGCAACCAAAATTGTAACAATCCTCCCTTCAATGCATTTGCTCTGAAACTTCTTCTAAGACATCCAACCTCTTCTTCTTCTTTCTTGCTGTCACTGTCATTCTAGGCTTTATCAGAAGACATCTATACTTGAGATTGATGAGGGCTCTACTTAACCTCCTATTGTTCTTCTTCAGTTTTCTATTTTTCTTATGCCATAATCCTAAATGCAACATGGTATTGTCATGGATAACTTTGTCCAATTTGTTTTGCTCTTTTAAGGTTTCATTCTCCCTTTGGATATGTCTGTTTAAGACTTCCAGATCATAAATTTCTTGCTTCAATGACTGAATCAAATTTTCCTGAGTTGTACTTGGCTGATTGGATGAAGTTCCTTGTTCTGCTGTAGTTTTATGCTGCTCCAATGATTCAATGAAATCATATATCTGCTATTGGGATTGATCAATTTCTTGAGTTGCTTTCCTTGGACTAGTTTCAAAGTCTAACTGAGGAGAAGGAGAATATTGTGGACTTTGATCAAGTGGAGTGTTTTCTGGTGATTGATCTGGAGTTTCACCCCCAGTCTATGAATTGAGCTCCTTTGATTTGTGTTTTCCTCAACTTGACCTTTAATATAGAGCTTCTTCTTAGACCTTGTGAGCTTATATCTCCTTTTTCCAGGACCTGTTTCTCCTTTCCTTTTTATGTTTCTTTAGTTGACTGTTATAATATTTCAGAAAGCACTTGCTCTTCCTCTGAAGAAGGCTCAGGAGTTTGGTAAATGTCTTCAATTTTCCTCTTTCCTTTCTATTTTGTTTGTTTCATAATTTCAGTCAATGTTTCAGAAGGCAATTCTTCTTCACTGTTTTCCTTTGTCACACTAGTAGGAGTATCTTGGATTGTTAAAGTTGTTCTTTTCCTCCTACTTCTCTTTGCTGAAATCCCCTCAGGCACCTTAGGAGGGTCTTGGAAAAAGTTCCTAACTAGGAAATTTTCCCATGTATCTTCCCTCTCTTTCAAATGATTTTCAATCAAGATCTTGATGAGGCCATGATGGTAGAGATGGGGTTCTACATCATCTATGTTCTTTTGAACAGTAGCAGACATTTTTCTTAAACTATTCAACAAGAAGTAAGGGAGGTTGATAGTTTCATTCTCCAAGAAATTCATTAATAATCTGATATGATACATATACATGGAGCCATACCTGCCCTCGCATGTAATGAATTTCTAAATGATTAAAAGCAGACTACTCCACTTATCTTTTAAGGCTGAAATAGGAATCCCTTGTTTAAAGATTGATATGTCCATACCTAGATTACGAAGAATGACCCTCCAGACTTTTTCATCAAAATCCTTGTTCTTAAACCATCTCTCTCCCTCTTGTGTAAGTTTTGTGGCTGCTGCAATTGATGATTCTGTCATTGGAAATTTTATGTCCCTAATTTCAACTTCTGCACCATTGAAAGATCTGGCAAACGTTTTTGTAACCTCCTTGTGATGGCCTTTAAACTTCTTGATGAATTTCAACCATCCAGCCTTCTTCAATGTTCCCTTAAGCTGCAGGTATCCTTCCATGAATTTAACTCCTTCGGGCTCTGTTCTCACAATAAGACCCATTCCTTTTTTTCACTGTGAAAACACCTTTGTAAATGACAGTCTTACAGGAGTAGAACAGTGATATGGAAGAAGACCATGGAGAAAGTCGATGGTTACGAAATGGGAAAAATACTGAGCATGAGATGAAAGAGGGTTTACGGAGTAGAAACTTGTGTAAACAAAAAATGAACTGAAGACTGTAAAACCTGGTGTGCAAGCATGGAGGTAGAGTGTCACTCATGAAAATTTGCGAGACTGAACGAAGTTTATGATTTTGAGTTCATAAAAAGGCTGCGGAGTGGAATGTCGGTGGAGGAGAGCCGTATTCAATCAGCTCATGTTTGCATAATTAGTCGTTTTAACAAATGTAATGAGGGTGTACAACTAAGTATGAGTTAAACTCGGGAATAGATTATGAGACCATTAGGATTAATGTGAAGGATATGGTGGAGTTAAGGCAGCCATCAAGTTAAATCATTACCCGTTAAGGAGCTGTGATTTTACAAACTATACGAATTATGCTTTTGAACTGCTATTTGAAATGGTTTTTTCCATACCTTGGAATCATACCTCTTTATTTTTTCTAACTTTTAATTGCCTGCCTTTGTAGATGCTTTTCAGGTGTTGCTGTCTCCAAAGATCTTCTCCTTCCATACCTGCATATCTTTTAGCTAATCACTTGACTGTCAATGTATATTAGCCGTGGAATCAGAAATTAGTTGCGGAATTAGAAATCAGCTGCAGAATTGGAAATCAGCTACGGAATTGGAAAACAACTGCGAACTTGGTGAATGAATGGAAATGGAAAATGACTGGATGGATGAGACATGGAAAAGTGAATATGAAGAAAACTAAAAGAAATTTTATTGATGGTATGTGGTGGCAAGATGGAGCGAAATGAAATGGAATGGAATGAAACAAACTACGAGTGAAATGAGAGATTTTTTTTGGAAATATAGGGCGTCAGAATCTTCTGATTTTCACCCTGTATTTTCTGTATAAGAATGCCAATCAGTGATTGGTTTTCAAGCTTATACATTATTATTATTATTATTATTATTATTTTTTAGATAATGATGAAAAAAACAAAGACTAGGCATTCTTCTTCACCAGCCTCATTGTAGAGTTATCTTGAAAGATTTTGATAAACTCCTCCTTTGAGATTGGCTTTTGATAGATCTTCAATCTATGACCATTCACAAGGAGAGGAGTTTGGTGCTCATCAATTGTTCTGATTCTTACTGCTCCATTGCTAAAAACTTTTTCAATCTCATATGGCCCAAGCCAATGAGTCTGAAATTTACCTTCAAAATATTTGAACTTTGAATCAAATCGCAATGCCCAATCTCCTTCTTGAAACCTTTTGTCCTTGATGTATTTGTCATGCCACTTAGCTCTCTGCTGCTGAACTAGATCAATTCTCTAAACTGCTTCTTGTGTGATCTCATCTAGTTCATTCAACTACTCTAGTCTATGCTTTTGAGCTTTTGATAAATCCATTCCCAACTAAACCACCATCTTGAAGGTTTTAACTTGGAACTCAATGGGGAGCAGAACTTCCTTCCCATAAACAAGTTCATAAGGAGTGTCTCCCGTTGTGTTCCTCCATGTAGTTCTGTAGGCCCATAAGGCTTCAAGAAGCCTTTCTACCCAATCTCTTCTATGTAGATGCACAGTCTTGGTAATGATTCCTTCAATTACTTTATTTGTGGACTCCACTTGACCATTTGCTTGCGGATGATAAGGAGTGGATTTCCTATGCTTGAACTTGTACTCTTCCATAAGCTTCTCCATCATTTTGGATGTGAATTGAGTTCCCTGATCTGTCACAATTTCCTTTGGAACACCAAAGCGAGTAAAAATATTCTCATAAAGAAGATTAACTACTGTATTTTCATTAGCAGAAAATAATGGTTTGGCTTCTACCCGTTTAGTGACATAATCAGTACATACCAATATATAATTTTTCTTCTTGGATGGAGGATTAATAGGTCCAATAAAGTCTAAAGCCCATTTTTCAAAGGTTTCGATGAGTACTTGAGGTTGTAATGGCATCTCATTTGAGGGGGTAGGTTTCCCTACCCTTTGGCAACTGTCACACCTTTTGATGTCTTGTTTTTCATATTTGAAGAGGGACGACCAATAATATCCTAAGGAAAGGATTTTATCTCTGTCCTTTTTTTAGCAAAGTTTCCACCGCATGGTTCGTCATGACATGCTTTGAAAATATCAGGCATTTCATCTTCCCTGACACATCTTATGATCACAAAGTCTGGCCCTGTTTATACAATTCATTAGAAATCCATGAATATCTTGAACTATCCTGAATAATCTTTCTTCTTTCTCTAGCAAATAAATGTGGAGGTTGTTTCCCTGTAACCAAATAGTTATCCATATCTACAAACAAAGGATTTTTAGTAGTTATTGAAAATAAGTATTCATCATGAAACTTATCCTCTATAGGAGAGTCTTCTTTGATATTCTGAATCCTAGACAAGAAATCAACGACTATGTTTTGTTTCCCAGGTCTATCTAACACAGTAATATTGAATTCCTATCAAAATAAGATCCATCTTGTAACTCTGCCATTAGTAATAGGTTTGTTCATCAAATATCTAATTGCAGAATAATCAGTATGAATAAAAGTTTCATAATCTGTTGTATAATGTCTAAACTTATTAATTTCATGAACAACAACTAAGAACTCTTTTTCAGTCACAATATAATTTAACTCAATGGGAGTCAAATTTTTACTTGTATAGTAAATGGCATAAGGAATCAAGTCTTTTTGTCCCAGTACAGTTCCTAGAGCTGTATCTGAAGCATCGGTAGAAATATGGAAAGGAAGTTTCCAATTCAGTCCTCTTAAGATAGGTGCTTCAGATATTCTTGTTTTCAAGGCTTCAAATGCTGATTGGCAATTAGGATTCCACTTGAATTCACAGTCTTTTGTAAGTAGTTTGAAGAGTGGAGATGCTATTTTGGTAAAGTTTTCTATAAATCTTCTATAATATCCAGTAAATCCTAGAAAACTTCTAACATCTTTTTGAAAATTTGGAATAGGTAACTTGGCGATGATTTCAACTTTGGATTTGTCACTTTAATCCCATCCCCGGAAATATGATGTCCCAAAACAATACCTTCAGTAAACATCATAAAGCATTTTTCATGGCTTAATGAAAGGTTTGTTTCTTTACATATTTTGAGGACTTTTTCCAAATTTTCCAAGGATTCTTCAAATGTATTACCATAGACTGTAAAATCATCCATATATACCTCTACACAATCATGGATTAGATCAGAAAAAATTCCTAGTACTGCTCTTCGGAATGTTGCAGGTTACATAATCCAAAAGGAAGCACTCGGTAAGCAAAAGTTCCCCATGGACAAGTAAATGTCATTTTATCCTGATCTTTAGGTGCTACCTGAATTTGATTATAACCACTAAAACTATCCAAAAATGAAAAGTATTTTTTGCCTACTAATGTATCTAACACTTGATCTATAAAGGGTAAAGGAAAGTGATCCTTCAAGGTTGCTTTATTCAATTCCCTATAATCAATGCACACCCTCCATTTACCATTCATTTTGGGCACTATCATAAAGGGAGAAACCCATTTGCTATCTGATATTGGGTAAATGAATTTTACATTGAGTAATTTTGGAGCTCTTCTTTCACAATCTCCCTAAGATTTGGATTCATCCTTCTCTGAGGTTGTCTGATTGGTCTACTGTTTTCCTCAATATAGATATGATGGATGCAAGTCTTAGGGTCAATAGCTTTCATATCGGTATGCTCCCATGCAAATGTAGAAAAATGGTTTTGTAAGATTTTGGTTAGCTCTTCTTGTTGTAATTTTCCCAAGTTTTTGTTGATATTCAATGTTCTACCTAGAAAAATTTCAATTGCAGAACTGCCAAACTCTTCCATAGAGTAGAGAGACATTTGTCTGGATGACAAATATTCAATATCATAATCTAATTGAAATTGTGTGTGATCATATTCTGAAGATGTTTCAAAATTTTCTAATGTGTTCAGGATTTGACTATCCTCACTAACTTCAGAGAGAGTAAAGATAGGTTGTATAGCATCTTCATCATTGACCCATTCATTGTCTCCTACTTTTGCAATTTCTTTTGCTGGAGGATACAAAGTAAATTTCCTCGTTGAACTACCATCGAAAATGTACATGTCAGCAGATCTACAACTAATAAAAGCATCAGCTGTGGCTAGCCAAGGTCTTCCTAAGATGAGTGGGTGTCCTCCTAGATTATTCTTGGGAGTCAAAATCATGAAATCCACCGGATATTCCCAAGAATCCAAGGAGACTGAAATATCTTCTAGTACACCATCTGGTTTGATTACTAATCTATCTGCAAGTTGCAGTAAGGTAGGTGTGAAAAGAAGATTAGGAAGTTTAAGTTGTTCCATAGTTTGTCTACTCATAATGTTTATAGCAGCCCCTAAGTCAATCAATGTATTTGGAATTTCTATTCCATTTATGTGTGTCTTGACAATTGGACTTCCTAGATCCACATATTTCTGCATGGTAATCTTTCCCATCATGATATCTGCTATTTTTCCTACCAGGTGGATTTTTTTTGTCTCTTGGTTTCCTACCTGGTCTTTTGATACTCAACTCCTTTATTGTTTTTTCTAGAATAGAAATTTCTCTAATGGCTTGTAGCAAGGGAATCTTGATACAGACATTCTTTAATTCATCTAGGAAATCATAGTCAGGCAACAATATTTGTTTTTCCACCCCCTTGTCAATTTGTAATCTCTCAGGAAAAGGAGGTGTGGATGTAGATACAAGTTGCTCAACTATAGGAGTTGTGTGGATTGACTCTTTTTGTTTTTCTTTTTGAATGGTTGGAGTTTGAAGGAATGCTTCTTCAAAACTTTTATGGACTTTTAGAGAATCCTCCTCAGAAGCATCTTGCTCTTGAATATGTATAGAAGGTTTTTCCTTTTCTAAAATCCTACTAGATCTAAGTTGAACATCACTAAGATCTAGAGGGACAATCATGTAGGTAGGAAATGGTTGTCCTTCTACCATGTAAGCATTCTGAGGGTTTTTGTTGTTGAGATTTGGTAATGGTTGGGCTGGTAGTTGATTTGGCTTCTGTTGAAATGGAAGCAAGAGTTGAGAATTTTGATTTTGTTGAGGAGGTTGTTGTTGTGGAAATGGAAATGAAAGGTGAGGGCTTTGATTTGGAAGTTGTGGTTGTGGACTTTGTTGTTGGTTTTGTGGGGGAGGATAGCTCTAATAAGATGGAGGATATTGATAATATTGAGCAAATCTCCCATAAGGATTTTGTACCCCTTGTACCCATGATTGAGATTGATACTGATTTTGAGGTTGAGGCCAAGGTTGTTGCCAAGAATTCCAATTTGATGAGGGCTGAAAATTCATTGGATTGTTAAATCCTTGATTTTGTTGCCCTTGCCAAGGTCTTCTTGAAACAAAGCAAAGAGGTTCTACAGAATTTGGAACTACTTCCTCCTGAAAGATAGCTTTAAGACCTAGGATTGAAGGACAATCCTTGGTCTCATGACTTTCCGAGCAAATCATACATGTTTCTACAACTTTTGCATCTAAGGGACATTCTCTTAGAGCATGTTTCTTTCTACATTTTGGGTAAAAGATGGCTAAGGCATCAGCTTCTGTTTTCTATTTGTTTGAATTTTGAGGGTGTTTAGCTATTCACTAAGGCTCCCTAGAATGTCAGTTTTGAACTCATCAAGCATATTGCCAATTTCTGCCCTACTTACTGTCCCAGTTGCAGATTTGTTTTCTCTAATAAGAGAAGGATCTCTAGGCCCTTTTCCAATTTTATATTTTCCTCTTGAGAGGTGGACACATAGTTTTGCTATGTCACTTAATGGAAGTTGAGATATGTCTCCCTTCCCCATCATGTTTAAAATATCTATCAATTCTTCTATAATGGCTTTCAATAAAAGGGATTTCAAGGTTTCCTCATCTAAATTGTTCATCTTTTCCCTCTTTAAGTTGAATTGAAACCTCTCAAGCAAATCCTCTAAGTTCTCATCTTGTTTTTGTATCATTTTGAATACCTCATCCTTATGATTGGTAGGCATACAATAATCCAAGTATCTATCCAAAAATCCCCGCCTCATATCATTCCAAGTCCTAATAGATTGAGTGAATAATCCCATAAACCATTTTAGAGAAGCCCATTTCAATGTTGAAGGGAACAATTTGAGTTTTTTAGAGTCTTCTAGATAGTCATAGGTTTGGCATAAGACTCCAAACTCAAATAGAAATGTTTCAGGATCCTCACTTCGCAATCCATAAAAGTTTGGGAGGACAGATGGTGAAATGTTTTTCATTGTTGCATGGGTCTATTCATTTACTATATGGAATCCAAATGAATTATCTTCTACCCTATTTCCTCTACCTCCTCCATTGTTACCTCTACCTCCTCCATTATTTCCTCTACCTCTACCTCTACCCCCCTCCAAATAGTGAGAATTCTCCATCTTTCTCTTCCTCTGCCATGATAGTTTCCTCTGAATCTTCTGGCTCTTCTATTAATGGTTGATGAGAGAGAGTTTCTACCTCCTCTTCTTCTCTAGGTAATTCTACTTCTTCAACTGTAATAGGCTCCCCTATGGAGGTGAAGAAGGGTTCTTCTCCTAGGTTAGATTTAGTAGATGGAGTGGGAGAATCTTCTAATTCAGTTGTTGCCCCTTGAATTCCAGGAATCCTAAGGTTGGGAGTATGAGTCTGGGATGGAGGTGTGTTATAGACATATTTGGGCACTGCAACTCCAATCACATATGTCCATAAACCAAGGGCTTCTAAGTCCCTAAAAGTGTTGTTTCATACCCTAAAGGAGAAAGGTCAGCTGATTACATCATCTCCCAAAAGTTTTCCATGAAAAACCACTCAAAACTGGTCAAATAAGGACCATACAGACTGCCTAGTGCAAAGGGTGTGATGCATCTCACCTGCCACATGCAAAAAGTGCGATGCATATTGGAAAACCCTTTTGTAGGGTGTGATGAGCGAGAGCAAACAAATGGCACAAGCAGTTTGCTAGGTGGAGACCCTGAGAATCTTCTAGAAGCTGCTCATTTGACACTTGCCTCCCTGAATTCACCCAAGGATGAGTAGGAGATCATGAAATCTACAAGTGGAACCAAGAACTATTAGAGAGATGACACTAATCAAAATCCCAGAAGCTGACTCACCCTCTTGCAAAAATCTATAAATGGATCCCTCATCCCAGAGATCCACAGGTTGGAATTTGGTAATTTGCAAAGAGGTGTTGTTGGTTTCTCTTTAAAGACATTATTGGGTGATCTTGCTTTGTGTGAGGTGAAGATGGCTTTCAAGCTGGGAGGATGGCGCTGGGTCAAACCAAGTGGTTGTAATCCTCTCTTCTACTACTTTTACTAATAAAGATACTTGAGTTTTCCTCCATATTCTTGTGTATCTCTAAATATTGTGTTGATATATGCATTTGTATGGTCAATATATATCTGATCCTATATTGTTTATAGTGAAATATCTCTACGCTTTGATGGTATTATGCTGCTGTGAATCTACAGGTGCTCTTTGAAGCAGGACAAGTAAGGAAGCAGTGGCGAGATTCTGTCAAAGGGGAAAGGAAACAAGAAAGGAGCCAAGCGGAAGACTGAGGTTGGTACTCTCTGCTTCTTTCTCATCTCTCTCTCATAAAGGAAAAACAAGTGACTTTAATATGTTTGTTTCTAAGATAGCTACCCATCTTAGTGGGACTAGCAACTCTGAATAGACACTAGATTTCCCGATAACAAAATGGCGACTCCACTGGGGAGCGATTAGTTTGATTTCTTGTCTCTATTTGTTCAATTCATAAACCACAGACGAAGCCTGAAGTTAAGCCATCTAGCCTTCAAACTGCATTTTCTATGCAAGTGAAAAGTAGATCAATGCTACTTTAGTCAATCTCCAGGTTTGTTTAATAAATGAACACTTGACTTGCAAACATCCTAAGTTCCCTAGAGGTAGCTTGAGTAACCTCATTAGATCAGCCCCTGTACTTTGTAGTTATTGACTATCATTTTCTCGGCCTAAATCCCTGAACTAAGCTGCAAACTGTGACCAAAAGCCAAGTTAAAGTCTCATCCCTGGACCATCGCACCTTCTCTTCTTGGAAATCTGGATGCATCGCACCTCCCATGTGCAGTAGGTGGGATGCATCCCTGTTTCCCTGTGTTACAGGTGCGATGATCAGACAAGACTAGTTCTGCCTCCAGATTTTGGTTTTTCTTCACTCTCTTCAACTTTATTCAGGAGTTTTGCTATCTGTGATCAGTAGACCATTGTTGAAACCCCCTTTCTTTGCATCATCCAACCCCCATTGTGCAAATATTTGTGAATGTTTTTATGTATTTTTTTCCATTCACAGTTCTCATTTACAAAATGGTAGCTTAATCGAACTGTCGTCTTTTGATTTGAAAGTGTCGAAAGTGTCGTTTTCAGTCAAGGAAAAGAATCCTTCTCTTTTCGATAGTCGATTACACTGTTACTCTTGTATTTGATCTGAATTAATAGTACTTCAAGTGTCGAAAGCAGTTTTCAATTCAAAATTGCAAAGAGTCGTCTTGTCTCCATTTTATTTTTTTTTGAAAAGAAAATCGTTAGTACTGTCGCTTTGAAAGAAAATATAATTCAGATTTGTGCTTAGGATTCTTTTTGTCATTCACACATTAAGAAAGTGAAAAACAAATACATGCATGTGCATTTGCATTTAGACTACTTGTTGATTGTGATTTAGGACAGTGCGTTTAGTGTGTGCTCTCTGCTCTATGTTGAAAGGATTTCATTTCTCTTTCCTTAGTAGCTAGGATTTTCATTTCAAAAAGAAGATTAAACCACTGTTTATCATCTAAAATTGCATTTTAGGAATTGTATATCTACATCACGCGGTGAACCTGAAAGGAAAATTTCTTAAGAAATATCAACTGTAAAATAAATTCAATGAACATAAAAATGCTTTGGAACCTAACGCACAACATCTAGAAGTCTAGGCTAGAGACGTATTCCAGTATTGTAAAGCCTGGTAATTGTCGCTTTCATCGTAGGTTGGGTGATTCCTCCTCTTTGAGATGACAAGTGCCAATACAGACTTGTGCTCCCACATATCGTCGAGTATATTTTGGGAGACCACAATAGGCTATATAATCCATCCTTAGGAAGCCGTGTCTATCGCCCTATCGATTACAATGCACCGAACACAGCATTCGGGAAGATTGACTATCCTACCATAAAAAGTATTCTGTAGTTTTGTGATTGGTTTGGTAATCCATATGTCTAGATTTCCAGAGTAGTCTCTTTTGTCCCTTTTCAGACTCCTTAAAGGAAAAGGTCCATTTGAGCACTTGTCACTTCAGGCTCATTACAAATCGAAGGTGACTAGAGTCATCTTTAGCTTTTTCTCGACTCTTAGAAATTGAAAAAGAAAGTTGTGTCAAAGCATCTAAAATTTATTTTAATCAAAATAAAACCATTGTTCCCTTGTTGGTCTTAGGTTGAGAAAATGGAGTCCACCAACCAAGGATTTCCCCTTGGGGGAAATCCTAGTCCTTTCTCCTCTTGGGGAGATGTTGGTGCACCTCATATGGCTACATTGTCCCTTCCAAGACTAGCAATTGGCCTGCTGGTATGGCTTTTCTCGACCTCTGTTGTTCAAATAAATGTGATTCCTGAACAATCGAATTAGCAACTAGATGATACTAGAGTTCCCCACCAACCTTATACTTTGTTTGTCTCTCCCTCTCCTTCTTCCTCTTCGCTTGGTGAAGATAGTAAAACTAAAAACCAAGTAACTGAGAAGAAGAAGAAGGGGAAGGAGAAGAAGAAGAAGAAGCCAACGGAAAAAAGGGGCAACCGTGCATCGTCTAGCAAAAATCCACACACTGCACCGTCCAAACCTAAATCTCCAAGTGTCATCTGCAAAGGAGACCACTATCACCAAGATTGTCCTTGCATCCCACGAATCCTAAGGGATTGGTCCCCCCGCTTGCACAATCTGGTGTTGTCAACCTCTGACGATCATGTTGAAAGTACACTGTCAACTAGTGAAAGCGAAGTCACCAGACAGAAAGGAAAATATAAATTTCCCTGTAGATTGTGTGAAGGCGATCATGCCCTCCACCACTGTCCCTTCCTGGACGAAGCTAAAAGAGTCTTGTATGATCGTCCTACATCACCACAGCGACTCCCTCCTAGATACAAGAAACTCTTGCCGAATCCATTGCTAGTTGAAAATCTGACTGACACACCTTTGGTGTCGTTCGAAGCACCTATCATTGAAGATAAACCCTCTGAGTCCACATCGGACCAAAGTCAATAGGTCGAGATGGCAGTCAACCCCATCTTGGATTCAGAAGATTTACCTTCAAATGATACAGTCACCAAAGAGAATGAGAACGACACCGTTCAAATTCTTTTCGTAAACATAGACTCTGATGAACATGGGGGAAATCTGACCATCACTTTACCGCAAGAAGGAAGTTTGTCAGAGTTGTATCCGGCCATTTATTTGGTCCTACCTACAAGCAACCTAGTCGTTTCCTTCGATTCGAATCTACTAGGCAGGCCTCATTTACCATCTAATGTACCATTTCAAATCATAGTGCAAACATACAAAATGGTCATGGTTGGTACCATCATAGATGAAGGGGCTTCTGTGAGTATCCTTTCCTCAATTGCTTGGAAAGTGCTTGGTTTGCCATCGCTTTTTCTTGAGATGTGAAATCTGATAGGCTTTGATAAAGGAACCAGTCGACCGTTAGGGATCCTTCCAAGTTTACCTATAACTTTGAGAAGGAAAATCGTTTATCTGAACGTAATGGTAGTACAAGGACCTTTATATTACAATCTACTCCTTGGGCGTGACTACATTTATAGCATTGGAGCCATTGTCTCCTCACTCTTTCGAGTAATGTGTTTTCTGCATGAAGGCAGAGTGGTCCAGCTCATAGACCAACTTTCATTCCCTGGTTCACACATAGCTAATAGTCAAATGCCATCCCTAATAGGTCATTTTACGCAAGGAATGTCTCATCAATCTCCAGTCCATCCACTTGATGAGCACGAGTGATTCGGTGGTTGTGACTGAAACCCAGGGGGCATGCACCCTGGTCTGCTTCAGCAGGAAAACTTCAGGTATAGGGTAGGTTTCCGCAGAGGATATATGACTGGTTTGACACACTCGTCCATTTAATAAAATGGGATTAGACCGGAATAAGATACCTCTGTTAGAAGGTAGGCCTTTCCTGATAGAACAACTGTTTTTGTCTACAAATTGAAGGGTAACTTGGAAATGGTAGGCCTTTCCTGATAGAACAAATGTTTTGTCTGCAAATTGAGGGGTAACCTGGGAAACTCTACTTCGCTATACCTGGGGGCATGAATTTTTTTTTGCATGAAAGTGAAAAATGACCATTTATTTTCTTAGTTTGTAGGTTCTTAACCCTTTAAACTCGTAGTATTGGTTGTTCCTAGTGATCTGAATTTGAAACTACTTGAAATTTGTTTGCAAGGTATTCAATTCAGAATTAAACATGTTTAAAAGATTTCCATGTCTTGCAGAAAGAAAACACATGAAATTTTCAGCTGTTCATGACCCATTTAAGCATAGCAGAGTTATTTCCTTTTACTGTTTAACACATTAAAACAAATTTTTTCTGCAAAATAAATCAACCACAAATGCAAAAGAAGTTGATAAAGCAGTTCACCCCCTCCAGGGCTACGTCTACTGGGTCCAAAGCTCCCAACCGGGCTTGTCCTTGTTTTTATTAAACGCTCAAATTGAAAATACAGCTTAATAGAAGCATATACAGGAGAAATAGATGGTAAAAATGTATTCAGAACACTTGAATCCTTCAAGATTGACTATTGGATCACCTCCAATGGATACCTGCAACCCTATACAGTCTTCACAAAACTGGGCCCTGGTGGCTCCTAGAACTTTCACGGATCCAAAACCTCTGCAAATGACCTCAGGTGGCTATAAGACCTGCACCAATGGCTTCAGAAGGTCGAAAATACCCAAAATAAAAAAAAAAATCGTCCAAAACCGACTTTCCTAGCCAAAGTTATGGCCATTTAAAGCTTCTCCAGTTTTTCCCTAGAAAAACTCCAGCTAACTTTAGTTAATTCCAGATAGCTCCGCCAATAATGGCGGGTCCGCCAAATTTGGTGCTCCTTCCAAAATTCTGCCAACTAAACTGCAGTTACATTTAGTGTTTGGTGGTTGCCTCGGATTGCGTGCCAAGCGGAATATTCCTTTTTTAATTTTTTTTTGAAAAATTAAAATTTCTAATGTTATGGACAAATTCTTCTTTTTTCCATAACTTCCTCATACGGCGACCGTTTTTTGAACCGTTTGTGGCGCCGGAATCGGGAAGACGAGAAATTTCCAATCATTCGACTTTGAACCAATTCTAAGAACTTTAAATTTTGAGCATTTTACGACACTTAGGACATGAGCACCTGATCACGCCTCCCCATTGGGAAGCTTTTGGACCCCAAAAGCCTTCAACTACCTGTTAAAGAGGTGAGGGTACAGCTCCCTCACTCTGTCCACCTCCATCCACTTTGCCTTGTTCGGTTTGCTGCCTTTGAAACCAACCCGAACATAATCTACACTGCCCCTCCTTGAAGTACGTGTCCTTTTGTCAAGGATTGTATCTTCTTTCAGCTCATCTAAGAATTCTGACGAGAAATCTTCTATAGATGGTAGCTGAACAACATTTTCATGATCAGCAATCAAAGGAGGTTCATACAAACATAAGTTCTCCACATTGACAACAGAATACATTTGCATGTAGGAAGGTAAATCTAATTGAAAAGCATTATTTCCAACCTTCTTGAGGATTTTGAATGAACCATAACGAATAGGCTTCAGCTTTTTACCTTCTCCTTGCATCCTTTCCTTACTAATGTACAGCCATATCTCATCTCCTTCTTGAAACTTGTGATCGACTCTATGCTTGTCGTGTCTTTCCTTGTACTTGCCTTGACTCTTCTCAAGCTGTTCCTGAATTTGCTGATGTATTTGCTGAATTCTTTCAATGAATGAACGAGCTTTGTCAATGTCACTATGTCCCTCAATGGCAACATCTTTCTCAAGAATGAAATCAAGAGGTGATTTTGGAAAGTAACCAAAACAAGCTTCAAACGGTGAGGTGTTTGTGGAAGAGTGCTTGGCATGATTGTAAGCATGCTGTATGTAGTGCAAATGTTCATCCCAAAGCTTGGGATGCTTGCTGCAATAACCTCTCAAGAGGTGCAAAATGGTTCTGTTCACAACTTCGGTTTGTCCATCTGTTTGCGGATGGAAAGCAGTTCTTTTCTTCAACTTTGTGTCCATCATCTCCCATAGGTTGGACCAAAAATTCCCCACAAATTTGGAATCCCTGTCACTAATAAGTGAAGTAGGCAAACCAAAGTGAATCCATACATGATGAAAAAATAATTTAGCAGTTTTTTCAGCAGTTATAGTTTTCTTACAAGGCATAAGTATACACATTTTGCTGAAATGATCAACTACTACATATAAATAATCATGTTGCTTTCAAGATTTTGGCAAACCTCCTACAAAATCCATAGAGATGATCTCCCATGGTCTAGAAGGTACCGCCAAAGGAGTATACAACCCAAGCTTCCTATTGCTAGGCTTGCTTGTAGCACATAATGAACAACCTCTTATGAACCTTGAAACATAATCTACCATGCGAGGCGAATAGCAATACCTCGGTAGATATGCAACTGTTTTGCTCACACCAAAATGGCCAACAATAAGAGAAGAATGAGCTTCTCTTATGACATTTATCCTCTCCCCCTGTGGTATACACAACTTGCCCAAATGAAACAGCAAATTGTTATGCATGTGATAGTCATTTTCCTCTACATGATTCCCTTTACTCAAGTTAGCATACACATCTTTAAAGTCATCATCAGATGCATATTGTTCTATGTAACTATCATGTACAATGGAAGCATTCTTAAGTAAAGTAACAACACCAATAATAGGTCTTGAAAGCATATCAACAACCTTATTCAAAGTGCCTTTCATATACCTTATTACCAAATGGAACTGTTGCAAGAAGCCCATCCATCTGAAGTGTCGTGACTGTTGTAACTTCCTTTGTGATTGCAAGTACTGTAAGGGCTGATGGTCGGTATGTATAACATTTTCTTTGCCCATCAAGTAGTGTTTCCACTTTTTGACGCTTTGTACCAATGCATACAACTCCTTATCATATGTAGGATAATTTACAATAGCACCATTAAAAGTTTCAGAATGAAAAGCAATAGGCTTACCATGCTGTAGAAGAACTGCACCCATAGCATAATCACTAGCATCAGTTTGTATCTCAAATGGCTGTCTCAAATCCTGTAATGCAAGGACTGGAGCTGAACTAATATTCTCTTTCAAAGATTCGAAAGCTTTTTGCTGCTTGCCTCCCCATTGGAAAGCATGATTCACACTTGTCACTGCATGCATAGGAGCTGCTATAGAAGAGAAGTTAGAGATAAACTTCCTCCAATATTGAGCTGCACCCAAAAAACTTCTTACCTCTATTATGGATTTGGGAGTAGGCCACTTCACAATAGCCTCAATCTTAGCAGGATCAACTCTCAAAGCACCTCCTCCTACTATGTGTCCCAAATAAACCAAAGAAGTCTTTCCAAATTCACACTTTGACATTTTAAGGAATAACTGATTCTTCTTCAAAACATCAAGTACTTTTCTAACATGCATGACATGATCTTCTCTAAACTTGCTAAAAATTAAGATGTCATCTAAGTAGACAATAACGAAATCATCAAGAAAAGGACACAAGACATCATCCATTACCCGCATGAAAGTTGCAGGTGCATTGTACAAGCCACTCAAAGAGTCCTTGTTTGGTTTTCAAGGCTGTCTTCCAAATGTCACTTTCTTCAATTCTTACTTGATGATATCCACTACGCAAGTCTAGCTTAGTGAAATATCGAGCATCTTTCAGCTGGTCTAGCAAATCATCTATCCTTGGGAGTGGGTAACGATTCTTTACCGTTATCTTGTTCAAGGCCCTAAAATCAACACACATATGCCAAGTGCCATCTTTCTTTGGAATCAATACAATCGGTGACCCACATGGCGAAGTACTTGGCCTTATGAAACCCTTTTCAAACAAGTCCTTGATTTGCTTCTTTATTTCAGCATTCTCCATAATAGACATGCGGTACATGCCTATGTTTGGAAGAGGACAATCTGGATGCAAATGGATTTCATGCTGAATCTCCCTCTTAGGAGGCAAACCTATTGGCTCCTGAAACATCTCATGATATGCATCAACTACATCATACAGATCTGATTTAAGTTTTGGATCACAATTGTCAAATGAGTCATGATTCACATCAACCTTGGGCTTAATCATAAGAAGAAAAAAATTCTTACTTGAATTGACCAGCCTTTTTACTTGTCCTGCATTCACCATCGCTATATTTGTCTTCTTGCGATGAGCTCTAACAATGAACTCCTTGCCATCTTTGAATAAATGATATTTGTTTTCATGGCGATGAAAGATAGCTTTCCTGTCAAACAATTAAGGACTTCCCAAAACAATTCCTGCTATATCAAAAGGTACCACATCAAGTTCAATTGTGTCAATAAAATGTGCAGTAATTGCAAAGCGCAATGTGCACTTTCTTGAAACTTGTAAATTTGCATCCTTGCAAATCCATCCAAGTGGATGTGGCTTTGGATGTGGAACGGTCTCAAGTTTAAGCTTCTTGACCAAGTCCTCTGATATAAGGTTTGCTTGTGACCCACTATCAAAAAGTGTGTCAATTTTAGTATGTTTTGAAATCACCCTCACATGAAACAATTCAATTCTTTCTTCCTCATTAGGAGCTTGTACATCACAGTTTGAGGTACTAGTGCTGGCTTGAGTTTCAACTTCTTTTCCCTTCAAGTTTTTCAAACCCATGGTTGTAATTTTGGTTTCATTACCTGAATCTTCCCCTAAATCTTGTGGTGTAGATGTAGTAGCAGCAGTTTTCTGTTTCCCTTTAGATTTGTTAAATTGAGGTCTTTTTTCAAGATATAATTTCCAATAGTTTTTCTCCTCATGGCCTGGTTTAGAACAATGTTTACAGATCACTTTCTCACTCTCCTGTTTGACAGATGCATTCTTTTTTCTCTTTCCCTTGGAGGTTTTCTCTTTGTTTTTCCCCTTGGGGGGCTTGTTTCTACCCTCTTCAAATGTGTTTTTTCCCCTTGCCTCTAAATGGGTAGCTTGGACACAAACCTCGTCCAGGCTAGTAGGGTTAAACATCAAGATGGTGTGTCTAAGGTAGCTATGCAAGCCACCAATGTATTTCAGCAAGGTTTCCTGGGTCTGCAAATCTACCCCTAACAAGAGAGCTCTTCTCCTGAATTCTTGGGTGTAGTCGTGGACACTCTGACCCTTAAGTTGTCTGAAATTTTGCCAATTCATAATGGCCTTCTGCATGTGAGAAAGAGGATAAAACTATTTTTTAATGGCTAACAGAAATTCAGGCCATGTTAAGGTAACCTTACCAAATTTCTTGATCTCCTCTTTAGTCTTAGCCTCCCACCAGACCAATGCTACTCCATCTATTCTCAAAGAAGCCAACTGAATCTTTGTGGCATCATCATGCATATTCTGGATCCTCAAGTAAACTTCCAACTGCCTAATCCAGTTGTCAAGATTTTCTGCATTCACTTCACCATTAAACATAGGTAATTCGAATTTTACATCAAGCTTCAAAAAAGGACTTTTTTCCAGAGGATCTATGCTTATGAACAGAAGAAGACGAAGATGAAGAGGAAGAAGGTGAAGATAGGGGTGGTGGATCACCATTTCCTCCATGTCCTTTCTCGGAATGATCATCATCCTTCTTACCTCCTGAAGAGCCCTCTCCTTCATGTGGATGTTCGGACCCTTCTCCAGCCAATTTCTCATTTCTTTCTTGGTACAATATCCTCACCATTTCAGTGAGGTCCAAGAAAGCCTTTCTGAAGACTCTTTCTTCTTCTCTTGGATCTGTCTCTGTAGGAATTTCTCCTTCATGTTCAGACATCCTTGAAGCTTCTGCTGAGACTCTTTAGGGTGAAATTGAAGGTGGAGGTGATGGATTCTCTCGTTCTCTAGTCAACTGTCCTTCCCCTCTTTTAAGTTTCAACCTGGCAAGCATCAATACTTTGCAAGACAGTTAGAAGATCTTTGCACAAAACCCTGAGCTTTGATACCAACTTGATCTGAATGTGAAACTACTTGAAATTTGTTTGCAAGGTATTCAATTCAGAATTAAACATGTTTAAAAGATTTCCATGTCTTGCAGAAAGAAAACACATGAAATTTTCAGCTGTTCATGACCCATTTAAGCATAGCAGATTTATTTCCTTTTACTATTTAACACATTAAAACAATTTTTTTCTGCAAAATAAATCAACCACAAATGGAAAAGAAGTTGATAAAGCAGTTCACCCCCTCCAGGGCTACGTTTGCTGGGTCCAAAGCTCCCAACCAGGCTTGTCCTTGTTTTTATTAAATGCTAAAAATGAAAATACAGCTGAATAGAAGCATATACATGAGAAATAGATGGTAAAAATGGATTCAGAACACTTGAATCCTTCAGGATTGACTATTGGATCACCTCCAATGGATACCTACAACCCTATACAGTCTTCACAAAACTGGGCCCTGGTGGCTCCTAGAACTTTCACGGCTCCAAAAACTCTGCAAATGACCTCAGATGGCTATAAGACCTGCACCAATGGATTTAGAAGGTCGAAAATACCCAAAAAAAAAAAAAAAATTCATCCAAAACCGACTTTCCTAGCCAAAGTTATGGCCATTTAAATTTTCTTCAGTTTTTCCCTAGAAAAACTCCAGCTAACTTTAGTTAACTCCAGATAGCTCCGCCAATTATGGCGGGTCCACCAAATTTGGCACTCCTACCAAAATTCCACCAACTTAACTGCAGTTACATTTAATGTTTGGTGGTTGCCTCGGATTTCATGCCAGGCGGAATATTCCTTTTTTAATTTTTTTTTGAAAAATTAAAATTTCTAATGTTATGGACAAATTCTTCTTTTTGCCATAACTTACTCATACAGCGACCGTTTTTCGAACCGTTTGCGGCATCGGAATCGAGAAGATGAGCACTTTCCAGTCATTCAACTTTGAACTAGTTCTAAGCACCTTAAATTTTGAGCATTTTACGACACTTAGGACATGAGCACCTGATCACCTAGCTTACATAATAAAAGGAGTCGGAGCATAATTTCGAATGGTGCAAGCTCCCTAAAAAATGAACCCAATGAGACATCCTTATTATATGACTGGCACGAGCAGTTTTACGTGAAGTTCAAGCTCCTTAAAAATTAAACCTAGCAATGAGTATATGTTCCACCAGAGTTTAAGCTCATTAAAAAATGAACCCACCTCCGGTAAATAACCATTGTGAATGATTATCATCAGCTTTTGAGCCTTGTTCGTGTTCTTACCATCACCTCCACTCTGTTTTAGCCGATCATTCACCTCCATTTGATTATTTTCCCCTTTTGAGGAACAACTGTGACGAGTGATCCTATTAGCCACCTTCTTTACACTGCCATGGTTGGAAAGCTCCAAACCTTACCTGGAACCAACTACTATCTGAAAACATCACTCATTCCTCAAAAAACGAGTCTCCTTTAAGCTCTTTTCATTTGACTCGTAAAATATGAAAAGATTGCCGAGCAATTGGCCTCTACATCTCGTTAAAGTGATTGGAAGTGCTATCCCTCCTCTAGATTTTAATCTTTTTGGACTTGAGGGATTATTACACAAAAAGATCGAGCGTTTGTCTTGTTCGGCTCGTTAAAACTATCGAAAAGTCATCCCTTTTGGCATTGTTTTATACTTTTTCTGACTTAAGGGATTATATTACGAAAAAGGAATATTGGAGTTTTCCTTCTGTTTCTTTTCAGACTCTCTAAAATATAAACGGATCGAGTTATCCTTGTCGTTAAACTCATTAAAACAATAGCGACAAACTTGTCCATTCAGATAAGAGCGAGTTTCACTATTTCTAGGCTCGTTAAAACATAGCGATGGGTTTTCCCGAAGGGAAAATTATAGAACAAGCATATGTTATCCTCCTCAAGCTTGACAAAAATAAAGAGGTACTAGTCAGAAATGACTGGGGAAAATTGGGAAGAAAACTTGAAGAAACTTTATTGGTAGCAGGTCGCTCTTGAACATGACACATTCACTCCATCACCATGATTGAGTCGGGTTGGGTTATTCCGTTTACCGGTCATACCACCATTGGTCCACTATACCATCCACTTTTGGGGTTAACAATACCAATCCGTTTCAGTGTCACCAATATGTTTAAGAGAAGTCACTCAAAGAATTCACCTACCCAGCTTGTGTCTTATCCGCTACAATACCTTCACGCTTCATTCTTTCATGACTGCCACCCTGAACCTTGTATCATCAGATCATTTTCACCTCTACAATATCATTTTCTCTATTCCATGTCATAGATGTGGGATCCATTAATTCCCTCCTACGACGGGTCACTTCTTGTCAACATCAGCTCATTTTCCAAGAAGCTGACCTAGGGACAACCCTTCCAGTACTTTAAAGCTCGCATGCGTTAATGGCAATTTTCTCACTTTCGGCGAAAAGTTTACACTAATGGCCTTCGACCGAAAGATTTTGCATGGTGTTCAACATCAACTCATGTATTCACACCACGTGAATTGTACTGTAGTACCTTGAGGGTCATCATCATCATCGGTGACTCCTCTCGCGTCTATTAACATCTTACATCATTGGCTGGTAATCAGGCAATGTCCTTCCATGTTCGACATCAGAACATCTTTTCACAAGGATCGACTTGTACTTTCGGGCGAAGATTGAACGCGTTTTGAAGACCCTGGATCTAGTTTCATCCATCTGGGCTACGATATATTCAGGAAAATAAAGACATCAAATGTGCATCATTACTGCACAGATAATCGTCCAAACTAAGCGATGATGGCTCTACGAGAATAACCAGTCTGCACACAAATGGTTGTCTATCCTATGTACACGAAAATGAATTTATCAAGTTGAGCATGGGAATACCCGCGTCAGCTAGATCATGAAAATATTATGAAGATAGTGTATTGTATTGTATCTTATTACAGGTCACCTTCCAGTTCAAAAAACCTCGGATCCTAATTATAAAGCATTTCACTCGACATCAAAAGATTTACGACCTCATGCTTTAGGGGGCAACTGTTATAGACATATTTGGGCACTGCAACCCCAATCACATATGTCCGTAAATGTTATAGACATTTTTGTGCCTTACAGCATTGAGCATGAAATGTCCATAATCTAAGGGATCCAAAGTCCCTAAATATGTTGTTCCTACCCCTAGAGGAACAAGGCTAACAAACCACAGCAATTCACAGAAGTTCTCCACTAGAAACTGCTAAAAAACAAGTCAATTCAGGATCAGTTCAGTGGCTACACTAGCTGTTTGCGCTGAATGTCAAAGCCAACACTGGCTACCTACGTTGAATTTCAACTGGAACACTGGCTACCTGCGCTGAACGAGAGTGGACAAGTGGCAGGCTCATTTCTCAAGGTGTCAAAACCCAGGAAGCTTCCAAAATGACACTTGCCTCAGGGAATTCGACTGGTGATGAGTAAGAGGTTCCAAATCTCCAAGTGGAAGAAAGAACCTCCAAGTGGACTCAAGAACTAACAGAGGGAGAGGACACTAGTCAGATCTCAAGCTGACTCATCCTCTCTCCAAACATCTATATATGGATCTCTCCTCCATGAGATCTAGAGGCTGGAATTTTGTTATTGCAAAGAATTGTTGTTGGTTTGAGATTGGAATCATTGGGTGCTTAATGCTTCGAAGGGGGTGAAGATAGGAATTCCATTTGCTGGGAAGGAGATGCTGGATTGGAGCCCTCTGGGTTGTATCTCTTCCTGAACTTTGTTATTCATCAATAAAGCTATCTTGGTTTCTCCTATATACTGATGTATTTTTGATGTATGATTGCATTAGTATGTTTAGTTTATTTCTAATCCTGAACTAGTTATGAATATGAATCCATGTCTTGTGTAGTGTTCTCTTCTTGTGATCTTGCAGAAACCTCTTGAAACTAGGCGAGCGAGAAGGCAAGTAGCTGGGAACTCTCGAAGAGAAGAGAAACCGGATCGAGGGACAAACGGAAGACACCGGTTAGTCCATCTATCTCTCTTCATTCTTAATTCATAAAGGAAGAATACTAGAATAGCTGTCTCTGTTTGTTGCTAAGGCACTGTCACACATTAGGTGGATAGGATCGTCCTGCATAGGCATTTTTCCCCACAACAAATTGGCGACTCCACTGGGGAGATCTGTTTAGTCATTTTATTTGTGTTTCTATCATTGTTTGCATCATAGACTTGACAGAAACAATCGAACTGCATCTTTCCCGGATGCAAAGTAGAAAGTTGCTGCTTTGATCCAATCACTGGACTTGTCTATGATCTGAACAATGGATTCACAAATGATTTGATGATCCTTGTGATAGATCTTAGTAGCCCTTCAAAGCATCCCTTTGATTACACCTTGCTTGTTGCTTTTATTTGGCCTGAAACAGTGAATTAAATAGCAATTTGTGACCTAGAACCTGAGGGAAACGAGAGTTTCTCCTTCAGCGCAGACCCAGTGAAGGGATTCTGCATTTCAACGCAGGTCCCGTGAAGGCTACCTGCGCTGAATTTCAAAACCCCTGTGTCGAGGTTGCGCTGAACCAGTTTGTCCTTGTGCAGCTGGGGTTCTCTGCTCTGTTTTGCCTTGTTTTGATCTCTGGTTTTTTGCAGCCTGTAACCAGCATAGGTACGAGTCTGATAACTCCTTTTCTCTGCTTAGATTCTGCCTCCTTTTGTACAAAAAGACTGTGAGTGTTTTTATGTGTTTGTGGCGTCATTTACAGTTTTCCTTTGCATGAGTGAAATAATCATCCTGTAGCCCTTGATTCAGATCTGTTAATTGTGATCTTAGAAGAGAATTCATTGGCTGTTTGCAGATTGATTATACATTTACTTTTTCTTATTGGTTTGAATTTGTCTCTTTTAAGTGTCAAAACAAGTCTTTATTTCGAAAATCGTTAAGTGTCGTAATCTCTTCTACCCTCTCTGATTTTGAAAAAGTAAACTTGTTTGTATTGATCATTAAAAGCAAATTCAAAGTTGTACAAAAAGCTTTCTTTATAGGCATCAATACTAAGAAAGCGGAAAGCAAACACCTGCATTGTGCATTTGCATTTTATAGTTTGCATGTTAGATTTAGGAAAAGTGCATTAGAGTGTGCTGATTACTCTTTGAGAAAAGATGGTGTCTTTCTTTTCCCTTAGTAGCTAGGATTTTCAAAGTTGAAAAGATATAAAGCTTGCTTATCATCTTTAGACTACATTTAGGAATTTGTATCATACATCTCGTGGTGAACCTTGAAAGGCAAACTTTAAAAAAGATCAACCTAAAATAAATTGAATGAACTTAACAACGCTTTGCAACATAACACACAACATAGAGGTCTAAGCTAGAGACGTGTTCCGACGTCGTTAAGCCTGGTGACTGTCGATCTCGTAGAAGTTGGGTGATTCCTCCTGAGGGACGATAGCACCAGTTCAGATTGTGCTCCCACGTACCGTCGCGTATATATTGGGAGACCCCTATAGGAATAAAACCTTTATCCTTAGGAAGCCGTGTCGGCCGCCCTACTGATCGCAATGCACTGAACACAGCATTCAGGAAGATCGACTGCCCATACCCTAAAAAGTATTCTGCGGTTTTGCGAAAAGTTTGGCACACCCTCTGCCTAGAACTCCAGAGCAGTTCCTTTTGGCCTTTTTCAGACTCTATAACGGAAAAAGTCCATCCGAGCATTTGTCACTTTGGGCTCGTTAAAACATCTAAGGAGACTAGAGTCATCTTTAGCTTTTTCTCGACTCTTTAAAACTGAAAAAGCAAGTTGTGTCTAAAAGCGTCTAAAATATTCATTTAATTCGGAAACACCCTTTCCCCGTTTGTATTTTGGTTGATCGAGTAATCCGCAATCGTGGAAGAAAGTCAATTGAAACCTCGTCGTTCGCGGAGGCTTACGAGTCAACCGTCTTTGTCTCCAGAATTGAAAACAGTGCGGACAAAGCGAACTCGTTTAACCGGTTGAAATCTCCTATCAAAGTTAGAACAATTGTTCCAACGACATCTGAGATTCCGGTTACTCCGAACATTTCTGGAAACCCTTCCTCTCTAGAAGAAGTTCAACAGCCACAGAGGGACAGTAACACTGATCCTAGTCTGGGAGAAAATACTTGCATTACTAATCCAGTTCCATTCGTAACCGGTTCAGAGAGTCTTGCTCCTCAAACAACTGTCGCTGTCGATTCAACCCCTTCTTCGGCACCAGAAATATTTTACAGACCTAACGGTCTTCCTCTTCCACCAGGTTTGATTGCGATAGAGGAAATTGTAGAGGATCCGCAGGCAAGTACTCCAACCCATTTTGTAGTCGGGGTCACTCTATTTCCTTCTTCAGAAGTTAGTCTACCACAAGTGGAAGTTCCTGTAGAATCGCTAGGCAATCTATTGGATAGACTAAAAATGTCTGAACAACCGTCAACATCCAGGACTGTGTCGAATGACACCGCGACAGCAGAAGCCCCTGCCATCACTCCGACGATGTTTGCCGGCATACCATCTGTCCCAACTAGCTCACAACCGCTAGAAGGAGTCCACCAAGGGACTATTTCGACAGTGTGGTCTGTTCCAGTTTGTTCATCCGGAATAATATCCGACAACTCTTATGTTGAGACTCGCCAGATTGATCCATTTGGAGGTCAATTTGGGCAATCCAGTCCACAAGGACAAATAATCCCCTTGAGTTCTGGATTGCTACCGTATGGCGGGCAGTATGCCCTTTCATTACCCTCTCCGGGAGGGTATCCATACGGGAGTTCACAACAGTATTCAGGTTATACTGGAATTACATCAAGTGGTTGGGTACCTATGCTACCTCAACAACCAAGGATTGTATATTTTATGCAACAGTGTGTACCTATGTCGAACATCCCGACCACACCAGCTATTGTAACAGTGTCGCAATTTCAAACGTTGCCTGTTGTATGTCAACCTCAGATTTCTCAGGCTGTAATGCAATAGCCCCTTGACCCTGTGACACAACCACAATCGCCAACTGGTGGGGCGACACAGGTCCAAACGGGTACAATTACCCCACACCTTGGTCCAACAGTTAGTATAGCACAACAGAACATGGCTTCACAACCGTGGCTCGTGCAATTCCAGCAAGTGTACCAAGGTTTTGAGCAACAGATCTTTGCGAACAGTGGACAACCGTATATTCAAATTAGGTCAAAACCAACCGCTTTACAGTGGTCAAGTCCACCAACCGTATCAATCATACCAACATCAATTACACTATGCTGGTATGCAAAGTCCCACTGCTCAGGCGATTCCATCGTACCCTGGGTATGCTTCGCCTAACCTGAATCAACAGTTACCATTCGTGGCAACTTTAGAGTTACCCTATTTACACCGGTTAACCAACGATCCGATTGCTTACGCTCCTTGGTGGCCAGCGATTCCTCACAAACTTCCATCTGACATTCCTAAATTCAATGGAAATCCAGGTGAAGACCCATCGAATCACGTGATGAATTTTCATCTATGGTGTTCATCAAACACCCTAAATGATGATTCGATAAGGCTTCGCCTTTTCCAGAGGACGTTAACAGGTCCAGCGGCAAAATGGTATATTGAATTACCTAGAGCCTCGTTCGACAATTTCAGCTCGTTAGCCACGACTTTCTTAACCCATTTTCAATTACCGATAAGGTATGAAATGGGAACAGAAATATTAACCAACTTCAAGCAGACAACTGCCACTCATATATTCGATCATATACATGAGTGGCGTCGTCGTCGCAGGATGGTAAAAACGTACGTTCCCGATCAGCTATTAGCTGAATGGTTTATCAAGTTGTTACTTCCTGCTATAACAGAAGATGTGGCAAAGGGGGGAGTCGTAACAGAGGAGCAAGTTATTGCTCGTGCACAATATCTAGACTTAGTTTATACTCAGTCTGGCACACTCTACGACAAAATACCTAACGCCCCCAGACCAGAATTCTCAATTCCTCCTCCTCCTAAATCAAACAGTGACTCTCATGCCGGCGATGGCGTGATTGGCACGACAAACGCGAAATCGACAAAGGCTTCGTCTAAGAAAGCCCGTAAGAATTCAGATCAAAATGCAAAAGATGAAGTTCTTGCTTCAGAAGTAAATGCCGTATCAGCAGATAAAGGCAAAGAAACCAATCAACCAAGAAGCAAGAAGAAGCAAAACAAAGGGAAGAAGAAGAAACAGGGTGAGTCATCACCCAGAAAAACTTCTTCAAACCCTCCTAGGAAAGGGAAACCGAAAAGTCCATGTCAAATATGTGATGAGGATCATTGGACAAGCGATTGTCCATACAAAGCCGAACTTAAAAGTTTCTTCAAAAGTTCGCAAACCTCAGCTGTGTTAACTAATCTGTTTCCCAATCCAGGTCAAAATCTGGTTGGTAGTGGAAATGCTTCCCCGTCGCAAGTGCTTATGTTGTCGGTCTCAAAACAGCAGAATGATGCTTTGATTTCGACAAGGAACAAAGATTACGGGAATCCGTAGCTGTCGAACGACAAAGGTAAAGATCAACCAAGTAGTTCGACAACAACTTCAACAGAAGTTGTACCACCCATCATTCCTGAATTAACAATAAAACCACCAAAGGGAGTAGTACACAAGTCGACATTTAATCCTCGCGCCAGAGCAGCGCAGCATTATAACATAGTGGAAGATTTGGCCCAATCGCCATCCGCTATGTCGACTCTTGAAGTACTACAGAATTGCCCATCCCAAAGGCAAGCTTTGTTATCGGCTATTGGTGGGGTTGATCCCAAGGATTCCAATCTTGTATCCTTCGATCACAAAGGATACAATCCTCAGTTACTAGCTCAACTAGCTTTCCTTATTCAAGTGAAAGCCCTCAACAAAACTGTTCACCGAACAATTATTGATGAGGGGGCATCTACATGTATTATGTCGATGAGTTGCTTGAAAACTTTAGGATCTCCAACCTTGTCGCGATCTTCGACGACATTAAAAGCATTCGACGGAAGGACATATACCCCATGCGGGATCCTTAATAACTTGGAAGTTGAACTAGGAGGAAAAACAGTAGAAATAGATGTTGAAGTCATCGATGGTAATCTGGACTACAACATCCTACTGGGAAGACCATGGATATATGCCATGGCAGCGGTAGTGTCGACTTATTTTAGGAAGATCGCATTCCCTTTTCAAGGAGGGATTACGATCGTTGACCAACAAGACTTCCTCCCTAATGGTTCACAAGTTACAGGAAGCATTCCCATGATCCATGGAAGCAACCATTCGCTTCAAGACATTGGAGTAGGCTTACTGAAAGACCCCACATTAATGGGAACTTTCGCACTTCCACCTCCAGTTTATATAGGAGAAGTAGCATTGGTAAAAACCTGCAACATGATATCTTCCACGAAGATCTCAAAAGACGATGTCGACATGGATCATGCAATGGTTTTGCCCCCAAGCCCTATAGAAATATTGTAGCAATCAATGTTTCGAGCATGGGAGGCGAACCCAAGTCAACGCTCATCAAGCGTTTGGGTAGATAGGTCTAGAGAATATAGTACCCCATTAGATCCTTGGTCGAAAGTACATGGGACTCACGAAGGAATCCTACAATCAATGTTAATTGAGGGGGCACCATGGAATGATTGCCACCATCGTTCCCTTCTTCCAGAATATGAAGAAGATACTCAGCATGACCTTTACCACCCTTCAGTTTTTGAATTCCTATCAAATACTGTAAACACGGTGGACTCCGAGCGAAACTTATCCAATATTGAAGAGACTATAGCCATAAATATCTCGACTAAGACAAATGTTGTAGAGAATATTTATGTCGGCAAAGGATGTTCTCCTTGAGAACTAGAAATATATAACGCTCTTTTTCACGAATTCAGAGATGTCTTTGCTTGGTCATATGATGAAATGCCAGGAATTGACTCGAGTATCATTGAACATGAAATTAAGATGTATCCTGATGTCAAACCAGTAAGACAACGGCTTCGGCAGGTGCACCCCAAGAAAGCCGCTGCCATTAAAGCAGAAGTTGAAAAGATCCTCCATGCTGGTTTCATCTACCCGGTTCCTCTAACCGATTGGATATCAAATATTGTCCCTGTTATGAAGAAACAAGGGACAATTAGAGCGTGTGTCGATTATAGGGATGTAAACCAAGCTTGTCCGAAGGACAACTACCCTACACCCTTCATCGACCAGATAATTGACGAATGCGCCGGATGTGAAATCTTTTCATTTATGGATGGATTTTCCGGGTATAATCAAATAAACATCCGCCCACAGGACCAGTCAAAGATTGCATTCATCTGTCTGTGGGGCACATTCGCTTATCAAAAATTACCCTTTGGTTTAAAGAACGCAGGGGTGACGTTTCAGAGGGCAATGAATTATGCCTTCCATGACATCAAGAACATCGTTCAACCTTATCTCGACAACCTTCCGGCTCATTCACGAAAGCGGACTTATCATCCGCAGCATTTAAGAGCGATATTTCTACGTTGCCGACACTACAAGATAAGACTCAATCCACACAAATTTGTTTTTTGCGTCGGTTCTGGTCGTTTACTTGGCTTTGTAGTCTCTAAGGATGGGATTCGTCTCGACCCTTGTAAGGTTCAGGCAATCATTAATTTGCCTCCACCTTCAAATTTGCTTCAGATTCAGAAACTCCAAGGGAAAGCAAACTTTCTGAGGAGGTTCATTCCAAATTACGCAGAACTTGCTAAAGGTTATACTCGTCTGTTGAAAAAGGATGTACCTTTTGTCTGGGATCAGGTGGCGCAAGCTTCCTTTGATGCTCTGAAAGATTCTCTAGTAAAAGCATCATTAATGTACGCCCCAGACTATCAAAGAGATTTTAACTTGTATCTAGCTGCAGCAGATACGACCATTGCGATGGTTTTAGTCCAAGAAGTCGATGGAACTGAACATCCAATATATTATTTAAGCAAAAACTTGAATGATACAGAAAGAAAATATTCTTATGTTGAAAAGCTAGCACTCGCTGTTGTTCAAGCGATACAAAGATTTCGACATTATGTCCTCTTTCGGAAAACTACCATTCTATCAGATTGCAACCCCATGACTTATATATTGTCGCGACAATTGCTGGGGGGCAAGTATTCAAAATGGATAGCGATCCTTCAAGAGTTTGATCTGGAATTTGTCAAAACCAAATCAAAGAAAGCTTTAGATTTCGCAGAATTATTGTGCGATCTCCCATCGTCGTCCAACGATGAAACACCAGAAGAGTCAATCGTGGACGAAAGTTTGTTTCTGATATCTGCAAGCAATGAGTGGTATGGAGATATAATAATTTATCTCCAAACCCAAAAATTCAGGCCTGACACCTCTCACTCAGAACAGAAACGTATACGATACCAAGTGAAAGACTACATGATCGTCGGTGATACGCTTTACCGTCGTGGTATCGATACAGTTCTGAGGAGGTGCCTAACCCATGAAGAGGCCGAAAAAGCCCTGAATGAGTGTCATTCAGGTGCCTGTGGGGGGCATCAATCTGGATATGCTACAGCACAGAAAATCTTACGAGCAGGATACTTCTGGCCAACCATGTTCAAAGATTGCATAACCACAGTCAGAAGTTTCCATGCTTGTCAAATTTTTGATAGCAAAACCAGAAGACCACCCGCACCTTTACAGCCAATAGTTGTTGTTGGGCCTTTCGCCAAATGGGGCATCGATTTCATGCAATGTAACCCCACCTCGACCGGGGGGCATGGGTATATTATAGTTGCTGTTGACTATTTTACCAAATGGGCCGAGGCGATCCCTACATTAGATAACACTGGTGAAACAACTGCCCTTTTCTTTTTCAATCATGTAGTCGCCAGGTTCGGCGTACCACAGGCTATAGTTACAGATCATGGATCGCATTTTCGCAATCACATGATGGTTGAATTAGCTGCCAAGCTAGGGCTATCTCACGACAGCTCTACCCCGTATTATCCGCAAGCCAACGGACAAGTTCAAGCAATCAACAAGGTCCTGAAGCATATGTTGCAAAGGATGATCGGGGTTCACAAAAGAAGGTGGCACCTAACACTGTACTCAGCCCTGTGGGCTTACCAAACATCGGTAAAGAACGCGATCGGGTTCACACCTTTCCAACTGGTGTATGGCCTGGAAGCAGTCTTGCCAATCCAGTGTGAAATCTCGTCTCTTAAACTCGCAATTGATCTCCTCCCCGGAACTTCGGAAGAAGAGGCTCGTTTCTTGGAATTAATCCAATTGGATGAAACCCGTCGTGACGCCGCTTTGGCTAATGAAGCCCATAAGAAACGAGTCAAGGCGCAGTTCGACAAAAATGTCAAACCCCGTGTCTTCTCAGAAGGTGACTTGGTCTTGCTTTATGACCAAGAATCCAATAAATTGGGAACAGGAAAATTTAATTCTTTATGGATGGGCCCTTATATTGTTAAACGAGTGTTAGCAAAAGGAGCCTACGAGTTAATGGATTATGACGGAATTCCACTGGCGCAACCCCGTAATGGGTTGTATCTCAAGTGTTACTATGCCTAAATAGTAACCTGTATGCTTTTGTTGTATTTTGTTTTCGCTAAAGTATTTGTTTTGGTCGAGTGATCCACCTTTTTACATTTATTACAGATGTCAAACCTTCTGGAGACATGTGTTGGATATGCCGACGGAGCAAGTCGTAGTTCGCGGAACCTGTCCTCTGCAGCCTGGGCCATTTTTGATCCAAGCAGCGAGTTAGTAAGTTTAAGAGGTGTGTGTATTGTGCAATCAACAAATAACATCGCTGAGTATAGCGTGTTGATAGAACTACTCTCTGATGCCATCACCCACGGTATACGCCGGCTAATTATTAGGCTAGACTCACAACTCGTAATACTACAACTCAATGGTATATATTCCATTCGCAATCCAGCTATTTATCGCATGTTCCTAAGGGTTAAGATTTTGGAAAGACAATTTGATTCAATTCAATACCAGCATATTTCCAGAAACTTAAACACATTAACCGACTCATTAACGAACTATGTGTTAGATAGACATTTGCGACATTTATAAAAAGAGACACATCATCAATGTTGTACATATGGATCATGTAACTCAACCAAAATAAAACTCGAAAATCAAAGTATATATATAAGCTGTTTATCGTTCATACATAATGTTCTGTAACCAAGACAAAAATCGGTCCTATGACCCAAAAACTCAAAAATTCTAGGGGGCACCCTAGCCTAGTGATGCTCATGATAGCACGTCACGGCCTATGCAATCATGCGCAAGAGACGAGTCCATCGTCTAGGCACGCCAGTAGTATGCCGCTGCAACTGTAAAGGTAACTCATCAATCCTCACATCGGGAATGCCGAGAGTAAGGCTCTCAACCTGCTCCTGCACAGCTGTAAGGGTCTCGGCTACATCAAGGTCACGGAGAATAACTCTCCCAACAGTCTCCCCTGTTGGGGCAGTGACTGGCGCTCTCGGGTGAACTGCTGGACGAACATGACCAACATCTGCATGCACACATGAGTTTGATTAAAGTCTTGATAATATAAAGCACAAGGACATTATAAATAAGAACAGTAAACAGTAATATGGTCGAAGATTTTACCAATAGCACCCCACTATTCGCCATCCGGCACTACCAAGTCCGGATCACCTCGGAAATCCATACCAACATATGGATACTCAGAATAGACCATCTCCTGACGCTCGAACCACCTGAAGAAGGTATCAGTGAAAGAAATCTGAGATTGACCAGCATGCCTAGACATGTGATCAACCCATCTCTGCATGCGTGGCTCGGTAGGAGAAGGCAAGTCGAGTGCGATATACTAAGGCTGCATCAGTGGTATTTTCTCCAAGGCAAAGGCAGTCAGAATAGAACCATATCCAAAGTTCTTCAGCTTCCCGTCCTTTACCTTGTTGAACTGACTTTTCATCTGAAGAAGTACTGCATCACACCAGTTGAATACTTTCGGTTGGAGACACTCCAAGGCGTGCTGCACATAAGATCTGTTGGCAACATGAAGAGATGCGCTACCAGCCATCCTACCAATAGTATACAGAATGTACCTGAGAGACCTGTCAGTAATCTCCCGGAATCAGTTGGTGAAAATCAAGGGGGAAGAGGCACCTCCAAAGCTCCAACAAACCAGGTTCAAATGAAATGGTAAAATGAGAGGTAAAAACTCCTTTTAATTGCTTTTTACGTAGTTCAAAGCAAAATATTAGGGTTCTAATCTCATTTTCATGCAAATGTTATTCATTTCTAACTAGTTTGATGCAGCAATTGAGGATACAGTACTATCTTTGAAAAGGGAAAAGCTAGTCATGGTAAAAATAAAAAATTTGACCATATAATATCGAGCAGTTTTAGCACACAGTTCATGCTCGTTAAAAAATAAACGCAAGATCCGAGCAGTTTTAGCACATAGTTCATGCTCGTTAAAAAATAAACATAAGACCGAGCAAATGTTTCCACCCGCGTTTAAGCTCGTTAAAACATGAACTATCTCGGTAAATAACCACTATGAATGTAATATCATCAGCCATTAAAGCCTTGGTCGTGTTTGCACCGTCACGTCCACTTTTCATTTGGCCGATCATTCACCTCCATATGATTGTTTACCCATTTTGAGGAATATATGCAAAGAGTGATTTCACCTAGCCATCCTTGTGACACTGCCGTGATTGGAAAATTCCAACCTGTACCTGGAATCAGCTGCTAACCCTGTTTATCACTCGTTCCTCAAAAGACGAGTCTTCTTTAAGCTCTTTTAAACTGACTCGTAAAATATGAAAAGATTGCCGAGTCCTTGGCCTTCCAACTCGTTAAAGGGACAGGAAGAGCTATCCCTCCTCTAGATTTTAATCTTTTCGGACCTGAGGGATTATTGCACAAAAAGATCGAGCGCTTGTTTTGTTCGGCTCGTTAAAACTATCGAAAACTCATCCCTTCTATATTGTTTTATACTTTTTCGGACTTAAGGGATTAGATGATGAAAAAGGACTTTCGGAGTTAACTTTATGTACCTTTTCAGACTCTCTAAAAATGAAAAGGACCGAGTTATCCTTGTCGTTAGACTCGTTAAAATCATTAAATAACGACAAACTTGTCTTTAGACGAGAACGAGTTTCACTATCGCTAGGCTCGTTAAAACATAGCGATGGGCTTGCCCGAAGGGCAGGTTATAGAACAAGCATATTTTATCCTCCTCAAGCTTGACAAAAATAAAGAGGTACTGGTCAGCAATGACTGGGGAAAAATTGGGAGAAACTAAAGAAAACTTTGATGGTAGCAAGTCGCTCTTGAACATGACACTTTTCCTCCGTACCACAATCGGGTTGGGTTGTTTCATTCACTGGTCACATCCATGGTCTCGCCATACCATCCATATTTGGGGTAATTCTACCAATCCATCGTATCAGTGTCGCCATATGTTCAAGAGTAGTCGTTCAGAAAAAATAAACCGTGTCCCATCCACTGCCATACATTATCCTTCATCCTTTCATGACCGCCACCCTGAATCATATGTCACAGATCGTTTTCACCTCCATTAAAATCATTAGCTTCGTTCCATGTCACTGATGTGGGATTCATTAAGGCCCTCCTGTGACGGATCACTTCTTGTCGACATCAGCTCATTATCCAAGAAGTTGATCTAGGAACAACCCCTTCAGTACTTTGAAGCTTGCATGCCACAATGGCAAGTTTCTCACTTCCGGCGACAGGTATACATCAATGACCTTCGACCGAAAGATTTTGCGTGGTGTTCGATGCCAAGTCCTTTATTCACACCACGTGAATTGTACTGCAGTACCTTGAGGGTCATTATCATTATCGGTGATTCCTCTCGCGCTTGTTAACGGTTTACATCATTGACCGGTAATCAAGCGATGTCTTTCCATGTTCGACTTCAGAACATTTCTCACATGGATCGACTTGTACTTAGAGTGAAGATCAAACACGTTTGAAGACCCCGTATCTAGTTTCATCCATCCGGGCTGCGATATATATTCAGGAAAGATAAAGACATTGACATGTACATCATTGTAGCAGATAATCATCCTACTCAAAGGATGATAATTTCATCAAAATTATCAGTCTACCATCAGACGATTGTCTGTTCTATGTACAGAAAAATGAATTTATAAAGCTGAGCATGGGAATGCCTGCCTCAGCTAGATCATGAAAGCAGTATGAAAAATAATGTATTGTATTGTATCTTATTACAGGTCTCCTCTCAGCATTGGATGAACTTCGGATCCCCCTGATAAAGCATTTCACTCGATAAACAGCCTCATACTTTAGGGGGCAACTGTTATAGACATTTTTGTGCCTTACAGCATTAAGCATGAAATGTCCATAATCTAAGGGATCCAGAGTCCCTAAATATGTTGTTCCTACCCCTAGAGGAACAAGGCTAACAAACCACAGCAATTTATAGAAGTTCTCCACCAGAAACTGCTCAAAAACAAGTCAATTCAGGATCATTTCAGTGGCTACACTAGCTGTTTGCGCTGAATGTCAAAGCCAACACTGACTACCTGCGTTGAATGTCAACTAGAACACTGGCTACCTGCACTAAACGAGAGTGGACAAGTGGCAGGCTCATTTCTCAAGGTGTCAAAACCCAGGAAGCTTCCAAAATGACACTTGCCTCAGGGAATTCGACTGGTGATGAGTAAGAGGTTCCAAATCTCCAAGTGGAAGCAAGAACCTCCAAGTGGACTCAAGAACTAACAGAGGGAGAGGACACTAGTCAGATCTCAAGCTGACTTATCCTCTCTCCAAACATCTATATATGGATCTCTCCTCCATGAGATCTAGAGGTTGGAATTTTGTTATTGCAAAGAATTGCTGTTGGTTTGAGATTGGAATCATTGGGTGCTTAATGATTCGAAGGGGGTGAAGATAGGAATTCCATTTGCTGGGAAGGAGATGCTGGATTGGAGCCCTCTGGGTTGTATCTCTTCTTGAACTTTGTTATTCATCAATAAAGCTATCTTGGTTTCTCCTATATACTGATGTATTTTTGATGTATGATTGCATTAGTATGTTTAGTTTATTTCTAATCCTGAACTAGTTATGAATATGAATCCATGTCTTGTGTAGTGTTCTCTTCTTGTGATCTTGCAGAAACCTCTTGAAGCTGGGCGAGCGAGAAGGCAAGTAGCTGGGAACTCTCCAAGAGAAGAGAAACCAGATCGAGGGACAAACGGAAGACACCGATTAGTCCGTCTATCTCTCTTCATTCTTAATTCATAAAGGAAGAATACTAGAATAGTTGTCTCTATTTGTTGCTAAGGCACTGTCACACCTTAGGTGGATAGGATCATCCTGCATAGGCATTTTTCCCCACAACAATAAACGAAGGGCTTCTATGTCCCTAAAAGTGTTGTTTCATACCCTAAAGGAGCAAGGTCAGCTGATTATATCATCTCCCATAAGTTTTCCATGAAAAACCACTAAGACCTGGTCAAATCAGGACCATACAGACTACCCAGTGCAAAGGGTGTGATGCATCTCACCTGCCACATGCAAAAAGTTCGATGCATACTGGAAAACCCTTCTGTAGTGTGCAATGAGCGAGAGCAGACAAATGGCACAAGAAGTTCGCTAGGTGGAGACCCTGAGAATATTCTAGAAGCTGCATGTTTGACACTTGCCTCCCTGAATTCGCCCAAGGATGAGTAGGAGATCATGAAATCTCCAAGTGGAACCAAGAAATATCAGAGAGATGACACTAATCAAAATCCCAGAAGCTAACTCACCCCCTGAAAATATGTATAAATGGATCCCTCATCCCAGAGATCCACAGGTTGGAATTTGGTAATTTGCAAAGAGGTGTTGCTGGTTTCTCTTTGAAGACATTGTTGGGTGATCTTGCTTTGTGTGAGGTGAGGAGGGCTTTCAAGCTGGGAGGATAGTGCTGGGTCAGACGAAGTGGTTGTAATCCTCTCTTCTACTATTTTTACTAATAAAGCTATTTAAGTTTTCCTCCATATTCTTGTGTATCTCTAAATATTGTGTTGATATATGCATTTGTATGGTCAATATATATCTAATCCTATATTGTTTACAGTGAAAGATCTCTATGCTTTAATGGTATTATGCTACTGTGAATCTGCAGGTGCTCTTTGAAGCGGGACAAGTAAGGAAGTAGTGGCGAGATTCTGTCAAAGGGGAAAGGAAACAAGCAAGGAGCCAAGCGGAAGACTGAGGTTGGTACTCTCTGCTTCTTTCTCTTCCCTCTCTCATAAAGGAAAAACAAGTGACTTTAATCTGTTTGTTTCTAAGATAGCTACCCGTCTTAGTGGGACTAGCAGCTCTGAATAGACACTAGATTTCCCGATAACAAGGTGTATCTTGTCTATTCCTTGAAGTAGTTGGAGTTGTAAAAATCGAACTTTTTCCCCTAGCTATAAACCTTCCCCTAGAATCTCTTTCTCTATGCATGCCATTTTTTGTTTTTGGTGATTTTAATTGGGCTAATAATTCTTTTTTTGATCCTCCAGGTCACACTAGGTGCAAGAGGAGAGCATACTCAAGAAATTATTGGGCTAATAATTATTTTTCTGATCCTCCAGATCACACTAGGTGCAAGAGGAGAGCATACTCAAGAAATTATTAATTCCCCCCCCCCCCCCCCCCCCTTTTTTTTGAATGTAAGAGATAGGCTACCTAGTTACACTTCCCTGACAACAGTGCCAAAATGTTTAGTCAATTTAGTATGTCCTAAATTGCTACATAAGTTATCAATTCAGGAGTCAAAAATTGATGAAGTGTAGGGCACTGTATGTGCTAGATAACCATTTTCTCACCTCACTGTTTTCAATTTTATCTTGTTTTGGGGTTTTGTTCTGTTGGTCTCCTAAAGTGGTTTAATGCAATGGAAATCCTACTCCGTTGTTAAAGAAAAATTTTTAAGAATACTTTTTAAAGATCAAGTGTGGATGTAGAGTTGAAGACAAGGCTTATCCTCTTGCTTCTTGTGATAATTTACAAACTTTGAACTTAGGAGATCTTAAAACATGCTATCTACAAAACCAGAACTTGAATGAGAGTGTGAATATGCAACTATATAAACCAAAATAAAAATGAAGTCCTGAAAATAAGATTACTATCTCTGTTGTTCATCCTAATTGCAAAATTGAAATATAATAAACTGCTGCAACTTAAAACAAAAAGTAAAGAAACTGGAAACTAATGATTGGTTAATGATTTCATCCATAATCACAACATTTCACCAATTAACTTATAAAACGGGGTTAAGCTAAAGGCTCTGGAAATATCATCATATCGAAAGAAATGACATCTAAATTATCTAATTGCACACTAATGAAAGTAAAGCCAATTACTTCATCTATAATCACAATATTTCGTCAATTAACTTCTAAAACGGGGTTAAGCTAAAGGCTCCAGAAATATCATCATATAGAATGAAAGAAATGACATCTAAATTATCTAATTGCACACTAATGAAAGCAAAGCCAATTACTTCATCTATAATCACAATATTTCGCCAATTAACTTCTAAAACGGGGTTAAGCTAAAGGCTTCGGAAATATTGTCATATAGCATGAAAGAACTGACATCTAAACTATATTGAACCGTAAACAAATCTCATAAAGTAAAAGCATAAACAAATGAAATTGAAAACTGAGTTTCAGCAGAGGAAGTAAGTCTCAATAACACCACTTGATGCAAAAATTACACTAAGAAGCTCAAGCATAATCAGACTTAAAGACCTATTCTGAAATGCACCTATGAATGTTAGTAAGAAATATGACAAGCTGCAAAAACATATACAAGGTTAGAAGGATTAAGATCATAAGCAAAACATGAGAAATATACAATTTGAATGAGAGAAAATATACATGAAAACTATACAAAAACAAAAGAAGGACCTCAGCTACGCAGGGGCCCTCTGCACAACTTCGAACTAGCACGTTGTTACTTCAAAATACGCTCAAACAGACATGTGAAAACAAAGTTTGTATTATGAAAAATAGAGTAATGTGTCTCTCGGTTACAAAACAACAAAATAACACTATAACAACAATATCCAGAATGTCCTATCTGCGTTGCAAACACTTGTATTTATAGAGAAAATGGATAACTATATCTCATAGGAATTTCTTCAACTATAGACATGTGAACAGGTCAAGATCCGAGGATTCAGCCTCCCGGTTGCCATGAGCATTAAATCTTTGCGAGGTGGATGTTGGTGTTATGCTCTTAACCTGCAAAAGATACCCAAATACCAAATATGCGAAGAAAGATACCCAGAACATAGAACAGTGAGAGACAACAACAAATATTTTATTTTGCAGAAAGAAATGTTCACTGGCATCTTCGAGGGGGCAACCTCCAATAGAGCAGGGCTCGATACAAAAATAAGACACGATGCTCCTCACAGGGAGTCTCTATCCTTTATATATGACTCATACATGCAGTACCAAGGATCAATACCATGGGTTTTATTAATACCATCTATCTAATACTACGACCCATTTGCAACTAACTATGGTCCCGTCATTAATTGCGGGTTAACCACTTACAATTATTAATATGGGCTTTATTGACTCTTGACTATGACTCGATCCCATTACATAAATAAGGGGGTTAGGGTGGGACCCTAACATGCCTTCCCCCTTAAGACTAGCCTTGTCCTCAAGGCTGAAGCTGCGGAAACTGCTGAAGAATAGTGGCTGGTTCCCAAGTTGCATCTTCCGGAGAGGTGTCTTTCCATTTGACGAGGACTTCCCTAATCATGCGGCCCCGCAAGTGCCTGTCTCGTGTGTCTAGGACCTGTTCAGGTTGGAGCCAGACTGACCCTTCTTCGTCCAATTCAGGTAGACTGGTTTGAATTCTGCAATTGTTCCCAATCACTTTCTTGAGGCATGAGACATGGAAAGCTGGATGGATTTTTGCAGTAGGTGGCAAAGCCAACTTGTAAGCCACTTCTCCAATGCGTTGAAGTACTTGATATGGTCTGTAGAATTTTGGAGATAGTTTCTGACAACCCTTGTCTTTGAGTGATGTTTGCTTATATGGTTGCAGCCTCAAAAATACCTGATCCCCTTCTTGAAATTGGCGCTCTGAGCGATGCTGGTCTATTGTTGCTTCATGCGGTTTTGAGCTTGATGAAGATTCTCTCTAAGATGGGCAAGCATGGTTGCGCAGTGTTGTAGGAGTTGATCCACTGCTTGTACTTTTGAGCACCCCTTGAGATAAGAAGTAGGGCAAGGAGGGAGTTGACCATATACTGCTTCATATGGAGTCATTTTGATGGTGGCATGATAGTTGGTGTTATACCACCATTCAGCCAGAGGTAACCACTGTACCCAAAGATGTTGCTTTTCTGAAGTGAAACACCTAAGGTAGGTTTCTAGACATTTGTTGACGGCTTTAGTTTGACCATCCGTTTGCGGGTGATAGGAAGTACTAAGTTTTAGTTGAGTGCCTTGTATCCTGAAGAGTTCCTGCCAAAAATTACTGGTGAAGATCGGGTCGCGATCGGACACAATAGAAGTGGGCATGCCATGCAATTTGAAGATCTGATCTATGAAAGATTGAGCGACCAAAGTTGGTGTAAACGGGTGGGGTAGGGTGCAGAAATGAGCATACTTCGAAAGTCGGTCCACAACCACCATGATGACTGACTTGTTTCCTGACTTTGGAAGACCTGTAATGAAATCCATAGAAACCTTCGTCCAAATTGATGTCGGGATGGGCAACGGTTGTAATGTTCCTGGTGTGTTGACAGTCTCCCCTTTGTGTTGTTGACAGACATCACATTCTTCTACGAAAGTAAGGATGTCATTTTTCATGCATGTCCAAAAAAATGATCTTCTGGTGTGAGCATATGTCTTCTGAAAGCCTGAGTGTCCTGCAATGGGGGATGAGTGCAATTCTGCCAAAATACGACTTTTGAGGGTGGATGTTGGTGATATTACGACTCTGTCCTTGTAGCGAAGAATATCATCCTGCCACGAGTAGCCCTTGGTGGAATTTGGATCTACCTGCAATTGAGAAATGAGTTGGGAGAGCCCGGGATGTGAAAACCATTCCCTGCGAGCCTCTTCAATCCATTCTGGAATGGGGAGGGAAATTGCTAGTAGAGTACTTTCATCCTCAAATTGGCGAGATAAGGCATCTGCTACACTATTGTCTTTCCCTTTCTTGTAAATGATCTCATAATCATATCCCAGCATTTTGGCGAGCCATTTATTTTGTTGTGGGGAGGATAGCTGTTGCTCCAAAAAGTATTTAAGACTGTGATGATCTGTGCGGATTTGGAAACGTCGCCCCAATAAGTAAGGTCACCAGGTCTCTACTGCATGTAAGATGGCCATCATTTCCTTCTCGTAGGTAGATTGGCCCAGATTCTTCCCACTTAGTTGTTGGCTTGTGAAGGCCAAAGGTCGCCCTTCCTGCATTAAGACTGCCCCAATGCCTGTACCCGAAGCATCACATTCAATGACAAAAGATTTGGTGAAGTCAGGTAGTGCTAAGACTGGAGTGGAACACATGGCATTTTTTAGAGCTGTAAATGCCTTTTGTGCTTCCTCATTCCAGAAGAATGAATTTTTCTTTAGGATTTGAGTGAGGGGCTTCGCTATGCGACCATAGTTGCTGACAAATTTATGATAATAGCCAGTGAGACCCAAAAATCCTCTCAAGCTCTTCAAGGTCTGAGGTTGAGGCCAATCCTTCATTGCCTGGATCTTTTTGGGGTCCACCTTGACACCTTCACGCCCCACAATGTGGCCCAAATACTCAACTTCTTCCATGCCAAATGAACACTTGGACATCTTGACAAATAATTTATTCTTGCGGAGCAGTTGCAAGAGTAGATCTACATGCTGAAGATGTGCGGCCGAAGTGCAACTATAGATGAGGATGACATCGAAGAAGACAAGGACAAATTTCCTGAGATATGGTTTGAGAATGTGGTTCATAAGGCTCTGAAAATTAGAGGGGGCATTACAAAGACCGAATGGCATGACCAGGAACTCATAATGGCCTTCGTGAGTTCTAAAAGTGGTCTTTGGAATGTCGACTTCCTTCATGCGAATTTGGTGGTAGCCTGAGCGAAGATCCAGCTTAGTGAAGAATTGATCCCCATTGAGTTCATCCAGCAAACCGTCAACCACCGGGATGGGAAATTTATCTTTGATTGTCAACTTATTGAGGGCCCTAAAGTCTGGACACATCCGCCACTCCCCATCTTTCTTGAGCACCATGACCACCAGTGATGAATAAGGACTAATGCTTGGATGAATGACACCTGCTTCCAAAAGTTCCTTGATTATTTTTTCTATTTCATTCTTTTGGGTGAATGGATATCTGTATGGTCGCACATTTGGGGGTTGGGCCCCTGGAACCAAGGTGATGCTATGATCATGTTACCCTCTCGAGGGTGGAAGCTCATGAGGCTTGTCAAAGACCGACAGATGGTTATTTAAAATCTGTTGCATCTTAGGATGAATTGGCAGAGACTTGGTTTCGACTGCTTGGATGGCCTTAAATTGAGCTATAACTCCATGATGGCCCTTTTTTAGCAATTTTTCCATCCTATGCGAGCTTATGATAGAGGGAGCTCCCGCCTGGAGTCCATGGAGGGTATGTGTGTAGTTGTTCTACTTAAAACTCATATATAACTCCTAGAAATCCATTGTGATTGGCCCAAGAGTGCGGAGCCATTCAGCGCCGAGGACAATGTCGCAACCTCCCATGTGTATGGCAAACATGTGGGTTTTCAACAGATAATCCCCCATTTGAAGTTTGACAATTTCACAGCGGCCTTCACATTTCATTGTGCCCCCATCCACAATTTGGACTTGGAAGTTAGAAACTGCTCGTACAAAACAATGCACTGCTTCTGCGACTTTTTGATGGATGAAATTATGTGTACTTCCACTATCAATCAGGACTACTACTGGGTGATGTTTAATAAAACCTCTGATTTTGAGAGTTTGAGGTGAAGAAATCCCTGCCAAAGCATGTAGCGAAATAACTGGTTCGTCAGAGACATTGTCCTTTTGGTTGTCCTCTTCTAGTGCCTCATGTTCCTCAACTGGTGGATCTTCCTCTGTTGAGCTGTAGTTAGTGGCATCAATTTGAAAAAATTTGGTCTCCTTGCATTTATGACCTGGGTAGTATTTTTCATCACAGTAGTAACATAATCCTTGCTTTCTTCTTTCGGCCATTTCCGCAGCTGACACCTTTTGGACCTTAAGTGTTTGAGTCGTGGTGTAAGCCTGTGGGGGGCGACCTTTGGCGGAGAAATTTGGGAGACTATACTTGGCTGCTAATGCACGTTCCATTTTATGGGCTACCTTGCAAGCCTCCGTCCATGTGGGAGGGTGGTGCAGTAGGACTTGGGTTTTGATGGCTTCTTTAAGACTGCTAATAAAACATTCCATGTAGAACACATCTGAGAGACCCCAAGTGCGGAAGGCTAAGGCTTCAAAAGCTGTAATATATTCATCCATTGTGCCAGTCTGTCAGAGCTTAGTAAGACGACCCAAAAAAGAAGATTCCTGGTCAAAGCGGTCTGTAAGAGCTTTTTTGAATTTGGTCCAAGCCAAAAAAGGTCCATTGCAACGTTGATGCCATTCCCACCATTGCCACCTTTCATTGTCCAAGTACATGCTCCCCACCATAAGCTGAGTCACATCATCTAAGATGTTATTCAGATTGAAATACTACTCCATTTGTGCTATCCATGCTGCCAGGTGAGAACCGTCAAATTTATGCATATCCAACTTTGGATGTCGTTGACGGGATTGTTGGTGGGTGTGCCAGACGTGAGGAGAGTGGCTAGACTCACCCTCACTGTGTCCATTGCCATTATATGCCTCCTCGTGGGTTGCCTCCTTGCCCTTCGGGATTAGGCTCGTGATCAGGCTATTTAGTCGGTCAAACTGAATGTGGAGGGATTGCAAGGATTCTTCAAGTTTGTCCATCCTTTCATTGGCCATAGCTTGAGCTCTAGTTTCTACCATGCACCGACCTGTTGTTTTTTGAAAATTGGGACAGCCTAAAAAAAATATTTCACTAAGAATTGAATGGTACCACCATGCTCAGCTCGTCGTCCTGATTCTGATGGGCTAGATCACCAATAAGCACCCCGGGAGATCTCAGACTTTTCTTTTTGTTCTCTGAAAACTCCTAATGGAGTTTTACTCCTTCCTTATGAAAACTACAGTCGCCAAATCCTCAAAATGTCAATGCGGCCAAAAGTGCTGCGAAAATTATACCCTAGTATAGGAACCCCACACAACTACTCAGATCTGGTGGATCTGAGAGATCTAAATGGCAGATCGGATAGCTCTGGGCGGTGGAACAGACTGCTGCTGTGGATCTGATGGATCTAATAGATTGGAATGGTTGGTCTGCTAACTCAGAACTATGGGACTAATGTCTGTTGTTGCTGCACCTCTTTGCGCACTGATCTGTCAGATTTTATGCGTGATCCCCAAATAGAAAAGGGAACTATGGTCTCGAGGAGTGTCAGGTGCTACAGACCGCAATATACATAAGGGTCTTACAGTAGTACTCGGCCCAATGTTTCAGGGTTCTAACTAAGGAGGATCAACTGTACCCTTAGCCGTACAACCTGACTACCCTATCGTATGGGCGAGTAATCTCTCCGAGTGCTGTTCTCGGTGTACTGTAGCAGCAAGACGGCTGAAGGTTTATCTATGGCGAGGTTGCAGAGGAGCTAAGGGGCTTCCGATATACCTAGAAGGTACTTGGAAGACAGTCCGTACGCGGTTCTGTCTAATGCGCTACTACTCAAAGGGGTACCCACAGGGGTTAAAAGGGAGTCCAACAAGCGTGACCACCTCTTGTATTTCCTGCGTGCATGCCTCCCCAAATCCGCAGGTTTATGCGCTCAATGACAGATCCCGTGGTTTAAAGACGCCGGAACACGTCTCTAGCTAGAAAAAAAATTTGCTACGAAATGGAGATCCCACCGGCCCTGGAAAGTGCTCTGATACCACTTGTTATGCTCTTAACCTGCAAAATATACCCAAATAAAAAATATGCGAAGAAAGATACCCAGAACATAGAACAGTGAGAGAGAATAGCAAATATTTTATTATTCAGAAAGCAATTTTCACTGGCCTCTTAGAGGGGGCAACCTCCAATAGAGCAGGGCTCGATACAAAAATAAGACACGATGCTCCTCGCAGGGAGTCTCTATCCTTTATATATGACTCATACATGCAATACCAAGGATCAATACCATGGGTTTTATTAATACCATCTATCTAATACTACGGCCCATTTGCAACTAACTGTGGTCCCATAATTAGTTGCGGGTTAACCACTTACAATTATTAATATGGGCTTTATTGACTCTTGACTATGACTCGATCCCATTACATAAATAAGGGGGTTAGGGTGGGACCCTAACAGTTGGATTGCGTTATGTAGATGGCATGCATGTGGAAAAAATGAATCCACGAGTTCAGGAACGACTTCGGGCTTCTTTTACGTGCAAGAACAGAGTTCTAGCTGGCATAGAATTCTCCGTTGACCTCCCTTTGACCGGGACCTTTCCTTCTAAATCTGGCTAAGTGAATAGGACCTCATCCATGTGTGGACAATTCTTGAGCTGCCCATGTGTCTCATTCCTCCTCCTGACACCTGTAACCTATAAAACAATGGAAATGGCTACAGAATTGCCAGTTAGCTACGGAAAGTGGCTACATTCCGTAGCTGATAAACAAAACCTAGATCAAATAGCACACACAATGATATAATTTGAAAATCACTCAAATACACTCTTGAAATCAACATGTAACAACTTTTGATAGCTTAGGATGCACTGACATGGGAAAATAGAAGAGAAAGGGTTTAAGAAAATTCTTGGAAGAGAGGTAGTTTTGGGGCTCAACAATAAGTAATGAATCTAATCCTACATTAGCCACATTATGGAACAAAATTAAAGGTCAAAATACTAGAAGTTTAAAATAATTGTATGATAAGAATGTTGAAATAGATCAAGTTTCAAATTTTTCATTAAGTGGATATGATCTTGTAAATTTTGGTGAAGTTGTTAAAGAATAAGTTTATGTAAAATCTATGGATTAAGAGATTGATGCTATAGAAAAAAATAATAATTGGGAGATTATAGATCCGTGTGAAGGTAAAAATAATATAGTTATTAATGGATTTACAAAACTGAATTGAATGCTGAAGGTCAAATTGAAAAACTAAAGCAAGACTTGTAGCTCAAGGGTTCAGTCAGCAACTTGATATTCATTATAATGAAAATTTTGCACCTATAGCTAGTGTTGACACAATAAGGATGGTATTAGAGGTTTTTTGTACAAAATAAACATAAAATATATCAAATGGATGTTAAGTCTGCATTTTAGAATGGTTTATGGATGAAAAGATTTATGTGAAACAACCTCAAGGATATGAAATTGATGGACAAGAAGATAAATTTTACAAATTAAATAAATCATTATATGAATTGAAAAAGCACCTTGAGTGTGCTATGGTAGAATTGATGAATATTTAAAGGATAAGGGATTCAATAGGAGTCCAAGTCATCCAACTATGTATACAAAGGTAAACTGAGAAGGTAAAATTTTGATTTTTTGCTAGTATGTCGATGATTTGATTTTCATTGGAGATATTTCAATAGACTATCTTAAGACAAACATGAAAATAGAGTTTGAGATGACTCATTTTCGGTTAAAGAAATTATTTATTAGTATTGAAATAACTCAATCTGAATATGGTACTTTTATTTTTCAATCTAAGTATTGAAAGGGTATATTGAAAAGGTTTAGGATGGAGAATTGTAAGTTAATTGTAACACCAATTACAACTAGTACAAAACTCAATATGAATGATTAAGGTTCAAATTTTAATGCAGCCTTGTATGAGAAATTGGTTGGAAGTCTTATGTATTTGATTGCAACAAGGCCTAATATATTTTTTGTTGTAAGTTTAATTTTCATATTTATGGAGTCTTTGAAGAGTACTCATTGGCTAATTGGAAAAATGATCTTAAGGTATGTTGTTGGAAAAAAAAATTATGGTATCCTATATACATCATATTTAGATTTTAAACTAATTGGATATATAGATAGTGATTTTGCAGGAAGTAATGATGACATGAAGATCACACCTAGATATGTGTTCAATTTTGGATCAGGTGTAATAGAATGGGCATCAAAGCATAAATTTATTATTGCTTTATCATCTATTGAGGAAAAATGTGTTATGACAACAACAATAACATGTTAAACTATGTGGATGAGAAGAATTTCAGCTGATTTTTTACATGAACAGAAAGAACCAACTCAAATTTTCTGTGACAACAAATATTGTATTGCATTATTAAAAAAATCATATTTTTAATAATAATAATAATAATAAGCATATTGATACAAAGTATACCTTCATTCGAGAATTAGTAAACAATAATGAAATTTGAATAGATTTCTTCAAATCAAAAGACCAGTTCGCAGAAATACTTAGAAAACCCTTGGGAAAGGAATTATTTGAAAATCACAGGGAAATATAGTAGTATGTGTGATTTAACAACATTATGGTATAATAGATTTTTTCCTTTTTTTCCCTTTTGTGAAATAATTAAGGGAGATAATGTTTGAGGTAATTATTTCTTGGGTGAAGGGACAACCATTGCAGTCAAGATCGCCTCAAGCCACACCGCCATCCATTGTCTTCATCACCTCACTATGAAGCACCTCATCTTATTCAAATCCAAAGAGGTAGGTACTCATGGAAACCTTTAAGGGAATATTGAATATTCTAATTTATGTAACCAACTTCACAATATTGCATAAATATAGATGATCAGAGAAATTTGAGCACCACACTCCCGATTTTGAGATTTGTTTGTTTAATGTGGCAGTCATAGCTGAGTTTTTCTCTCTATTGTGTCTCTCAAAATTAAAGACCCTTTAAAACAACACTAGCAACTACAAGAGGCTACAAAAAACAATCCAACAACCACACTATGGGAGAAACTACTCAAGATAAATAATAATAAGTTAAGCTTAGACAATATGGTTAAATATATATAAATGAAGTGGTGGTAGATTGAGAGTTTATATGACTTGTCTAACATTGACAATGAGTAAGTTATGCTACTTTCCATATTCTTTGAACCTAGAAAACTTGAGACTATCTCCTCCACTTGATATAAGTTGTATATTATTATATTGAAAAAGCAACGAGACATGTTTCTTTAGGAAATAAAATATAGCATAGTAAGAGAATAGAAGATGAGTTCAAAGTCCTACTCCCATTGACCATGGTGAAATCCAATATTTCTTTCTAGTTAAGATGAAACTTCTTTTTAAGACTAAATGGTGAAGAAGGAAATAATTTCGCTACTCGAAAGCTTTATCACAACTCTTACTGCAGGGATGTCGTTCTTCAAAAGGTGAATAAGTGGGGTGGAAACAACTGCTAAATTTGGGGTGAAATGGAATTTTACACAAAATGTTATTTGATTAAGGGCTCAGATCCATACTTGGTATGAAGCCATAGGGCCCACTTAAAGAGATCAGGAGATCGGGCCTTAACTTTTTTTTATTTGGACGATTTATCCAAGCACCTCCAATGGTCCCCAACTACACTGACTTCCTTCCTCAACATCGACTAGTCCTAACCCTCACCAATTTGTCAGAGGTTGCAATGTGATATTTCGTTGGGAGCATGCTGACTGGGTGTTATCCCGACTGTGCAAACTATTTTTAGTCTAGGTCATAGATCACTTGGCTATCACATATATACTTTTATGAAATTACCATGGAGCTGAACTCAGTGTTGACAGTGATTTCAATAGAATCGCAGGCCTATAACCCAAATTCCTTCTCCAGCCCCAACTGTTATCACCATAACCCTCGACATGTTTTATAACTCACACCCTTTTATTAATATTGTAATTTCAATTCCCTCAACTTTGATAGGGTTTGTTTCAAATGGAGAGTCTCTTTAAATTTGAAATCAAACTTACAGGGTACACACACAATATATTATAGTCACGGTAATTTGGTTCCAATTTCCTTTAAAAATTCAACCCAAATGCATAAACACAGGTCACTGGTACTTGTGTCGATCTGAATTCTTTGTTTAAATGGTGATTATACACCAAGATTTAATGAGACTCACCGAGGCTTATTTCCTCACTTCGTTATCTTGCCTCAAAAAATGTTAGGGTTCTCTTACCTAAATGCCTGAACTAACAGAATTCATAATTACACAAAGGAAATATACATAAAACAGAAAAACCACATTCATTCCTTAATGAAAAATATGTACAAGACTTATGAGGTGTCTATATGAATCTTTTCTCGAAAAAATACTTTTGGAGTTGCACCGCTTTCCTACACTAAACCATCATGTACACTAACAATATATAGGAAAATATCTCTACAAATAGAGAGAAATTTGACATCTATTCAACAAACAAAACTACCAAATTCCTAGCTCTACACATGTTGCGTTGGAAAAGGCCCACTTGGATAGCCACTAGAAAGACCTAACCACTCAACCTACTAACTAGAATTATGTACAATGAGCCACATCGCTAGGCTAACAACCTAGATTCCCATTGAAATTTCCTAATTTATAACAAAAATAAAAATCTGCTTCTAGAATTTACATGGCTCCATTTAGGCCTTAAACAAAATAATTTCCATAAGGTGATGCTCATGCATCAGACTCCCTAGGTGAAATTTTTGATCTCCTGGTCAGTTATCTATAAAAGCCTCTAGGGTCCCTGTTAGGTTCCTATACCAATAGGAGTCTTAACTTATGAATGGATGAGATTTAAACTTGTAATATGTACATACCTTTACTTTTTGCAAATGTTTTCCATATTCAAAAAAATAAAATAAAAATTAAAAAACGTATAGAGGGTATGTCCTAAAAGAAAAATCAAAGGACAAAAAGAATGAAAAAGGTCAAAAAAGATGAAAAAATGAACCCCAAAAAACAAAAGGATGATGAAAGTGTGCAAGTCCAAATGCCACTACCATTTACTTTCGATGTAGAATAAAAAGATTGTGTGCAACTTGTTATTTAGGCCACAATCCATGGTAATCAAACAGTTTATTCTTGGTTATTCCATGTTTTGAATTTCATGTTTGGAGATAGAGAATAAAATCTGACCAAACAGTGTAATCTTGGCAGATAAGTAGATAGGTAGAGAAAATAAAAGGAGCTCAATAGTTTAATCTGAGCCCTTGGATGTCATAAGGATAGACTTAGATAGATTTCCATTGTAAAAGAAAAGAAAATGTTTTGATAAGGGTTTGCCAACTTAAGTGCACCCTAATAAAGAGTAGAAAAAATGGTAGGATGAGTAGATGGGTAAGTAGTTGGATGGTTGCAGAATTATGGTGATTCATTGGATAAAATCATATTATTTACTTTCATCATCAAGTTGATAAGAGTATGGATGATAATGGAACATTACAAAGTCAAATGATTAATTTCCCCATTCATTTTACCTTGAATTTCACTAATTTCCCATAAGTAAAGTCAAAAGTACCTAAAACCTTAAGTTAAAGGGGCTCAGAGCATTTCTCTGACTTCTGGAGGGACTGGATCCTCGGCCCAATAACTTATAGGGTCTAAGTACTAAAAACCCTCTTACCAACATTCATTTCCTCCATAATACATTCATTTCACTTAAAAATCCCTTTTCCTAAGGTGAAATCATCATTTACCTAGGGAAAGTAATTAACCCTACAAAACCCCTTTTTCCCACAAAAAACCCACAAAAAAGCATTTAGCCTAAGTAATGATGTATAGATATGGATATAAAAATAAATATCAAAACATTATACTTAGCACATTTTCTTTCCCGCTTTCACTTCATATTAACTCCTAATTTTTATTATATTTAATTCCCAAAGAAAACCCCCTTTCCCATATGTTTTATTAAAATCCCATATATTAATAATCCCACCCCAATGGTTTGAAATATAAACCTTATTAACTAAATTAGTTAAATGGATTAATTAGTTGATCTGCGACTAATTAAGAGCCATAACTCTGCACCAAATAAAAAAGGGGTTAATTAATCAAACTGTGATTAATTAATAACCTATTCCTCCAATCATATCACCCTCGACATCATTAAGCCTCCCTAACCTGCAGTTAATATCCTGTTAGGCCCCTTCATTAACTCCCCAATCAAATCACACCCCCGATCACTATACAATCTGACCCATTCAGATCCAATGACTAATGCTCATATCAGGCAGCCTCCGAAGGTCGACCTTTACCTGCCCGATCTGAGCGGTTTCACTATTCACCTCGCCGCTACGTGGCACCCGATGAATGGCATCGGGCGGCCTCCCCCAAAACCATTTTTCCCCAAAAGCGGTGCAATGGATCTCGCTTACCGCCTCTGTTACGCGACAAATTGTCACTTTTCTTGATTGGCTCCAACTGTCGTTTTCCTATTACACCCGCTAATATCATTGACTTTACACATAAAGCCAAAAAAATCATTGTTTCTTGTTTTTTATCATGAGAAGGACGTTCTGGTTTCCATGCAAAGCACAAAGCACATTCAACTGCAAACCTGCTATCAACCGTAAAATTTTCGCAGCTGCTAAACTCCAAACCACCTTGAAGACCCTTGTGCTTCCTGCAAACAATGCACCAACACCATTGCTCCATTCAAACAGCCGACGCCAAGTATTTACCCCATTCCGACTGAGAAACCCTAATTTCTTGCCAAACCTGAGCTAAATTTATTAAATACTAAGTAATTTGGTAAATTAATCCACTTGGCAGTCCTGAAATCCTCTAAAATAGACCAATTGTTCCCAATTTCCCTGAAACCCTTTGCCCTGTCCTTGAATCCACTAGAACCAAGGATGGAAACCCAAATTACACTATATGTCATGCCCATTACAACTCCTCACAGGGATTTAGACCACCTTCCCCTTGCAGAGAAGGATTTCCAGATTAAGGATACATCTGTCTCAAAATCCCCTTTAAAACGCTTTTGCAAGTATAGAGACTAGTACTTGAACCAAGCTGACTCCATTGGACTTTAGGAATCAGGTTTGCCTAAGTACCAATTCCCCAGAGTGCATGTGTTCCCAGAGATTGTACATTATTGCCACATGAACTATGATCCAAATGGCAGTAAGCACTCCTGACTAGTCTGTTCTGTTTACTATCATTGTTGAATCCATTAACCAGATGCTCCAATTGCAACCAATCCAAAACCTAACCCTTCTTTCCATTGGAGATATGCTGAACAGATACCCTACACTTACATCAAATAGACTATCCCAGTTTTTCCAGACTTTTATCAGAGAAGAAAAGTATATCCCAAAGGACCCTCCTCCTTATCTATGGACCACATGCTCCAGCCTTGGTTGAGATATTATAGATATGATTTCCAGTATACTAGGTTGCACCACTAGTGACTTTGTTGATGAGATCATAATATCCATCATGTAAATCTACTCTCCTGGCCAACCACCAGCCATCATATTTAACTATGAAAATTTTATTGCAGATAGAATGCATGGTCAATTCATGAGTTTGGAAAATGAAAGAGTGTTTAAGTATTCCTCAGTTCTATATCACTTATTCTTATATTACCAAGCTGATAGATTTCCAATTGCCCTCCAAAAGCTGGATACTAAAGGAAACCCTAGATCAGTGATCTTTTGGACTTCTTTGATTCATCAGTTTGATGCTCAGTACTCTTATAATGACTTCATAGACCTCTTTGTATATCTAGTAGAAACCATGCTGCTAGGGAGCCCTCCACCAAGAATCAATGCAGACATCAGGAAGGTTTTACAATTGTCAAAATAGTGCAAAGTAGGGTATTGGTACTAGTACCAAAACCATATTTAAATCAGAATTTATGCATGTGAACTGCCACCTTAAAAATTCCCAAAGTACCTCCCCATGAGATTATTTGCTCTGGAGTACTACAGACAAATGATCAATTCAGATGACGTGCACTTTGTAAGAGCCAAGAAGAAAGCCCAGCTCAGGATAAAGGATCAGCTAGGTCCATTTGTTTGTAACAGTAGAGAAGCAGGAAAGGAGGCAGATGAAATCCTCCAAACATTGAAACTAAAATAGAGTTTCATGTGGACCTATGACCCCTTCAGCTTCATTTACAATAGGAGACAAAAGAATAAACTATCTCCTTACATCCACCACAGGATCCCCGAAATAGAACAATATGCTAATCAATCTGAGTGGGTGGAAGGCACTTTAATAAATCGAGATAGTATAGAGGTTGCTGTTGATAATTTATTAATGGACTTAGATAGAAGACTTGATGAAGATTCCTTTGTAGAGGTTCTAGGAGAGTCTCAGTCTTAGAGACAAGCACAGGGCCACAATGGGAAAACAGAAGAAGTAGGTCCATCAACAGAGGCAGGACCATCAGGAAAACCAGAATCTTCAGAACAAGCAAAGCCATTAAAGCAATCGGAGCTTTCTAAACAGCCAGAAGAATTTGAATAGCCTGAAATTTCAGAGGAGCTCGCTCAATCTCACAAATCATGGAAAATCCTCCTATTTTGCAGACCCCTCTAAATGAGGAGAGGAACCTTAAGAAAGACAGAGATGAGGCTACTCCTTATAGCAAGCCTGCTGCCCAAACCTATGCTAAGAGGCAGAGGTTAAATCCATATGTAGAGCAATAATACACTGAAGAGACAACAGGGATTTCAGTAGCAGAGAGGACAAAAAGCAGGCACAACACTCCTTCAGGAGGGACACAAGAACCTTCCACCTCTCAAACTCAAATGTTAGAAAGGAAACACAGTGTGGAAGTATCCTCCTTCAGGGCTCCCATAGGATAGAGCCAAGACATCAAAGAAAAATACAAGGAATGAAAGGTTGAAAGTGCAAAGCTATGCACATTATCCGAGGATGGCTCCAACAAACCAAACAAGGATAATGTTATCCTCTGATATAAAAGAAGGAAAAATGAAATTGAGCTTTCTCAAGCCAACCATACAGCAACCAAAATCAATGGCATATTATCTTAAGAAAAATTTTGAGGTCATGGCAAAATATATCCATCCTATTGAGCAAATTGAGTTGGATAAACATAATGGAGAAATGATCTATTCCACGTTCACTAGCAAGGCCATAGCAGCCCACCAACTTCAGAATTCAGTAAATAACATTACAACACAATTTCAGTTGGAAAAAGCCTCTTCTCAGGCCAAAGACACTAGAATAAAGTCCTTAGAGGACTTGGTCATAGAGTTGGGACATGATCCCAAGGATGTTAAGGCAGCAGAGCAGCTGATAAAGAAGAAAAACGATGACATAGCTACAATGAAAAAGCAGCTCAAGATTCCTCCTCTCCATCATCCTCAAATAGCAGAATTTTTGGAGACACAGAAGGAGGAAGAACTTATGGACCTAGTCCTTAAGTTAAATAACCAATGGAAGGAAGCTAAGAAATAATTGGATAATTTGATATAGACCAACCAGAATGAGTTGGCCACCGCTTCTCAGACTGTAATACCTACAGTTTCCATAGTAGTACCCTCAACCTTGGCAGCTGCCTTGGCACCAACAATTCCAGCAGCAACAACATTGCTAGTGACAAGTACTACATCAGGCATAGGTACGTCAACCAGCACAGAGACACCCACAGAAAAAACTGCAGAATTGGTCAAGGCCATGGAAGAAATTAGTATCCAAGCCATTAATATTAAGAAGCTCAGAGAATAGGTGTCAAGTTTAGAAACCAATTGTAAACTTGTACAAATACAACACAAAGAAGAAACTCAAAGGAACCTGAGGATGGCAGAAAGGATAAAAGCCCTTGAGAAGGATTTAACACTTCAAGAACCATTGGGAGACATGAGAGAAATCCTTTGGGCCAACATCATTGATTCCATCAATGATGTTTGGCCTTCTATTCAGATTATTTTTGAGCAAATAGAATTGGTCAAGATGGCTACAGAGGCAATCCACAAGACAGTGGAAGAATTAGGAGATAAACCAGAAGAAGCCAATCAGTTGATCACCTTTTTGAACAACAAAAATAGATATCAGCTAGATGAATTGGATATAGATGACAGAACAATAACAATCATAGAAATAAAAAAATTTCTCACCAAAAGGAACTTAATGCTTAATCTGGAGAAAAGATGTCAAAGCATTCAAACAGACATTGATAGCTTTATGCTAAAGTATGGCATCTTAAGAGAAAAAGGACTCCCCAGTCCTATGGTAATCCATGATAAATTGATGACCTAGGAAGATTATGTTGACAAGTTAAACAAGCTGGCCAAAAGCCAAGCTAGTACTTCAGGGGTGAAATCTTTGCCCACTGGAAGGGTGCTTTATGATGGCCTTGAGAATCTATTCTATATAGAACATGAAGTCAAGCACTTATTCACAAGAAAACCAAATTTTTCTAAGTACACAGAAGTGATGAAATCTACAGGAAAATGATCAGAATGAAGTTACTTGATAGTGAATGGTGGACCAATTTGACTGATTTACTATAAGTTACTATAGTAAATTTGTAAGGTAAAAGGTAACTGCCAAGTAAAACAGGTGAAAGAGGATCAAAGCAGAACAGGTAAAGAGTATCAGTAGGTCAAAGATGAAAGTAATTCTAGCACATAACTACAAGGCAAACTACAAGAGCCAAATCTGAGCAACAACAGCCAGCACAGTCACAATTAAAGGGACAACAAACAAACAGTTCTCCATCTGTCTCTATCTTCGTGTTGAAGATATTTTCTGTTTCCTAGAATAATTCTCATATAGTTATGAGATATTTTGTATCAAATTTTGTATAAATACTTCACAAATTGAAGTAATTAGGGTGGATTAAAATACATTTCTGTAGACATATTATTTTTGAGCCAAGGAGCTATTGTACTCAAGACTGGACTGGTTTCACTGGAAATGAAATAAAGCTAAGGACATTTCACTGGATTCTTGTGCACAATTGGAACAAATAAGTATCATTTTCTCATGTTTAAATATTGTATTCTCTTTATGTTATGAAATATTCATATGTGTTTCTTATACAATCTTAAAAGAAAACAAGGAATGATATCATCAGAATTAGCTTAAGTGCTCTCTGTTTTAACTGTTTGCTTTATTTATGTTTTCTATTGAACTGCCTTGGTCTGGGGATTCTTCATTGCCCTTGGCCCTAGTTAGGACTTTCACCCATTTTGAACCTACAGATTTGCTCTCATTGTGCTAGCCTACCCTATGGACTCTTACCTTAGTAATAGATCAAATCCAGTAAAGCTTTTCTTGATTGACTCCATAGCCCAATGGCCTAAATATTTTCTCTGCCCATTTGTCTTCTTAATTCCACCACCCAAACAAAACAAACAATCTTGAACATTAAGAACTAGCATGAAATCTTATTTAAAAAAAGTTAGATTATAAAGAGAGAGCCCTCTCTGGACCTAGGTTGGCTAGAGCCTGAGTCTAAAATATTAGGTTTGTGGTTACCTCGGACTATTCCTTCTTTGATAACTTGTTGTTGGCATTATGAGACAAGTGTTGTCCTTGATGGCAAATCACACAGATGACAGATCATAGTGCAGCAGGTCAGCAACAAGGATTTCATGATCCAACTACAAGAATGAAGAGAAAATATGTATATGCAGGTTCATCGTGACCGAGCCGCGTATACATGTGGGTTAGACGTTACAAATGCATGTATGTGTATACACGCACTTTCATGCAAGGAAAAGTGTGTATATGTTGGAGAACTTACTTTTGGTCCGTGGTAGTTAGTCCTTGGTATTTGAACCTATGGTTTTGGACCATAGTATCTCGTCAGATGTGTTGATCCCAAGTATTCGCTCCATGGTATTGGTTTGTTATGGTTTTGGACCATGGTATTGAGCAAGGCCTAAGACTATAAAACGAGAAGAAGACCATTAGGCAAGTGTATCGAAAAAGTCTTGAATATCTGATGAAGGATGAGATCCAGTATGCAGGTTATGGGTTGATGATGCATTGCTTGATCTGAGCTAAGGAGGGATCTCACCGGTTAATGGAGAACAAGATCTAAGGATAGATCGGGATCAAATGGTTTGAAATGAACTATCTCTATATGATTGATAATGTTTATTCTAGATCTGTATACTGACGCATGTAATGATCTGAACTGGGTATAATTTAAGTTTGAAATCGCTGCAAGTCATGATTGAATATTTATAGATATGTACGCGGGTTAGCTTTGGTGTAAGCGCGTATGTACGCTGGTTTGGTTCATTCTAGTAGCATATACCATTTGAGCTATGATGTTTGAAGTTACAGGTGGTTCTGGTTGTTGATGAGTTATGATGACAGTTTAATGGTGTCAGTTCTTGTTTGGTTGATTGTGTTTAGCTTCAGTTTTGATGGGTGAGAACTAATATTGGATCAGGATCATAATGACTCATATTTATGTGATCTGATGGACTAGATCTGGTTGCTAACACATGTATTACCTTTGTATATGTAATGATATGGGTATGTCTAAAGTCAGGAAGTGCAACGAATTTATGAATAAGTAATTAATGACATATACACTGGTTCACTTTGGTGAAGTTGCGTATACACGCTAGTTCAACACTTCCAAGTAGCGTATGCACTCTGATGCATGATTTTGATGATACAGTTGGTTCTAAATATGTTGCAGAGTTCAATGTTCTGCTCTGTGTTCTGGTGACTGTGTTGTTGACAGGGTTTTAGTGTTTCAGTGATTCAGAAATTGATGATGCTAGTATTGATTGTTTTGTGCTTCAATGATATTTATGGGTCCAGTATGAAAATTTGATGAAATGTGGCCTTCAGATTATAGTGTTGTTCTTCAAGAGTATCCAGTCTGAAAATGTATGAAATGTGGTCCCTAGAGGATGAAAGGAGATTGTAGGCTGGCGCCAACGTACTAGTACATCAGCTAGTGCAAGAACAAAGGGAGTAGTAGCTCCCTTCTAGTAGCAGCTAGAGAACAAGTGAAGATTGGAGCATTAAGTAGGAAGACACCTACGTACTAGTAAATGGATCAGCTAGTACAAGAGCTAAGGGGGTTGTAGCTCCCATCCAGGAGAGTCTAGAGAACGAGAGAAGGTTGTAGCCTTCTACAGGTAGAAGCCTGTGTAGTGGTATAAGACTGCACCAGTACAAAAATATTGTAAAATGAAGTTTCTTATTAAAAGAAGATAGAGATGGCTTGCAGTAGGTGGTTTTCACCCACATTGGGTTTCAACCTTATATCATGGTGTTCATGTGTGCTTCTTGCGTGTGATGATCTATTCTATTTTACTGTACCTACTTACTGTTCATATGGTTAATGAAGTTTTGATGCACTAACTAAAGATCAACATTTAATGTATTAACTGAATCATAAGTATTCTGGATATATGCTAGTTGCATTACGCACAGTTGCGTATGCATGCGGGTTCCATTAACTGAAGTAGCATATATGTATCTAAGTATGGAAATGAAATTTTTTTATTGATTTGATAATACTGATTCACGCCCCCCCACCCTCTCAGTATTATTTCCAACACTTCTAAGGAAAAAATCTGAGTGATAACAGTCCCAAACAAAATGTTGTTGTTTCCCACATATCTGATCATGTTTCTTATTCAATATTGACTTCAATCCACCATGATCCCATATTTGATTATGCAATGCACCACTTACTTTGCTAATGCAACCTTGCACAGTCAACTTGATGATAATTGTCATTTTCCTTCCACGATACCAAATTTTACTTTGTCGTTGTTCTAGATCCTCCATTCCAACGCAATTCCCTTCATTCAGCCAAGTGCTGAAATTGATCATATTTTCACTGCCATTGTACCATACCTTAGGTACTCCCTTTATCAACATCATTAGCTCCTCAACCTCCATGTCCCATTTGCCTTCTTGTTGATACATACTGCTTCTTCCTTACTAGTTTGAATTATGGCTATCATTCATCCTCATGAACATTTCCCAATAGACCTCCGATAGATTGAATGCACCTATACCAGTAACATTCATCTTCCTTTTTTCCTTCAACAAAATACACCATGGAAAATTGTTGCCTCCTTTCAAAAATAAAGTTATGCCCCATATTTCTTGTTTGCAATTGGAATGAGTTGTCATGAGACAGACTTGTCCCATGCTCTTCGCTCTCTTCTTCTGATAGCATTTGTTGTCCTTTCACTGCATCTTTGACTATATTGTTAAGAATTTGCTTCTTTCTTTTCTAGATGGCCTGCACAGTTTTAAGTTTTGATGAAAAAATTTGTTTGCATACTATAGCTTCACATTGTCTGTAGTCATTCTCTTCATCAACAATTTTTTGTATATGAATTGCAAGAGTCTTTTCCCACTTTTGTTGATTCATCTCCACAAGACATGGTTTCCATGTCAGATATTTTGTTGGCCTTATGAAAGGTTGCCTACCATTACTCCCAAAATTATGAACTATGGTCACACCTACACATATAACAAATATGTTATGGAAAACATTTTCTTTGTCTTGATTTTCTGCTGCAAATGTATGGGTCTTTGTATCATTAGGAAAATGAGTTTCTTCTTTAACCCTTTCATTATCTCCTGCAACTTTCTGGGTGACATTCTTGTCATTTCCCCACAGAACCATCGCTTTCTCTGCATACGCCTTCTCATTTATGTCTGGGCATGCTTCTTCTAGAGGTGCTCCTATGTACCCTGCTTCGTAACTATCTTCAAAATTCAACCCTTTTCTCTTTGATTTCATGAGATAATGGTGTCTCCTCCTTCTCAATAATAAACTCTTGGTTGTTTCTTTTCCTTGCACTCTTTCGACCTCCTTCAGATTGCATGGTGTTGAGGACTTCTCACCACCTATCCCTCCATCATCCCCATACCGAACCGATCCACAAATCTGTAAAACATGTGATTTCTTTTTTTTCCTCAATTTTGATTGGCCTTCAACCCATGATAGAATATTTAAAAAAATGATCCAAAGTACACAATAAAAGAAGACATAACAAGTCAACTATACCTCTAAGGTTACTCTTCCTCTCATATGCTTAGAGAGTCTTAGCCTAAGCTTCTTCATGGTCTTCATCCACACTGCCTTCATGAGATAACTATGCATCCCCTACTCTTTCACCCATTCCTTGAGGTTGTCCATCTTTTAAACCAACTTTCTCTTGTTGTTCCTTATCAGCATAACACAACTCTTCTTGAGGTTCTATGTTTTCCAAAATCCTTAGCACCTGCTTAGTTCCATGGTGCTTAGTACCTCCAAATTCAAACTCAGTCAAATAATTAGACAAAAATATATTTATTTCTTCCTCTTCATCTGATGTTATTGACATTCTTTCCATGTGCTAAATTATGCACATCATCCTCTCTTAGGGCTTGTCCTTGCTCTAGTACACAAAAGTGAACTTCCACTTCTTCATATTCAACAAATCTAAGTTCTTCCTCCATTAACGAAGCATTCATGTTGTGCTTCAACCTCATTCACAATAGAGGCCACTTCATTCCCCCCCTGCCCCCCTTTCAACATCCAACCATTTCTCTACGCTTCTTGAAGCAAGCTTATATTTTTTTCTCCCTTTTTCAAATTTGTCCATGCCTTCGATCTACAAGAGCCTTTAATAGTTGCCCATCTTCCATGCTTACAAACCCTGCATCCACACATAACTTGTTAGTTTTAAAAACACAAGGGTATTTTTCCTCTCCTTCTGCCAACAACACCTCTTGTTGTTTTGGACTCTTTTCACAACCCATGAGACTTTCTACTAGCATCCTCCCTTTGTCTTTAAGAAGTGGTTTGGAGAAATGAACTACTCCTTCAACAAGATCAACTACTTTGAGCTCTTCTTTTTCCATCCAAGCTTTCATCAATATCCTCATCCTTTGCATCTCTAACTGTTTGGCTTTTAGGAATTTCCTCTTTAAACCCGTTTGTATGGCAAAACATTTTAACAACCTCATTAGTTTTTGCCTCTGGCTTTCTTGCCTCACTTGTAGCAACTTCATTAACACATCAAGTTGTGTCTTCAACTTAGTCATCGCCTTTTCAAATTCCTCCTAACTTAGTTTCCCTGTGCCATTTTTCTTGGCATCCTTCTTCCCTTTGATGTGGCTTTCACTTGACCCTTCCTCATGACCAACAATGGTCACCTCCTTCCTTCTATGCTTATGCTCCTCCATGTTCATCATGTGTTTCAACCTAGCCTTGTAACAAGCCTCACCTCACTTGTTACCCGAACACCTCACCTCCTTTTGGCTATTGATGTCCCTCTTTTTTCCCTCCTCGGGAACTTATTGAGCACTCATTCCTCATCTCTGGTTGTTATTCCTCTACTCACCTTATAAAACTTCTCTTGTTATCTTCTCCTTGAGGACTTCCTTTGTCCCCCTCTTCTTCCAACCTTAGATGGAATGATTATCTATGTATGCATCTTCTTTGCTGCAAGGGTTTTCTTTTGCCACAATCTTTGAGAACATAATTGGTTCTCTCCTTAACCTAGATCATCTTCTTTTTTATAAACAAAGCTTCCCATGCTCACCTTTCTTTGCACAACATCTTCTGTTGCATATGTTGCTATCTACACTCACAAATTCCTTGGCCAAACATAGAATAAAAAACTAGCTATACTTATCCAGTTCTCCTCCTCTCAGATTTCAATACCTCAGTTCTCCCAGTTCTACCTCTAGATGGTATTCTTCTATCTATTTCTCAGTTCTGCCTCTACATCATGAACAAACCAAAAAAACTTGAGAGAAACATTGGTTCATCAAAATTAGTATTATTATTATTAATATTAATAAACCTTGGTTTTGAATTCATTTTCAGTATCCCTCAAAGTGCATGGGGTCAAAATTTTCCATGGCATTACATATTTTTGTAGGAAGTTTATAAAAGTCTTTAATGGAATTTGCACATAATGATAGATTTCATGAAGGCACACATATTTTCCTCGAACAAGTGAGTGGATATAAGCTTTAGAGTTGTCTTTAATGCAACTTTTTGGACTTTCCGGTGCTGAAATCAGGCGGAAAAATAAGAAAGGATTGATAAGAATGAAAATAAATACTTAAATAAAATAAGTAAGAAAGGAGAAGGAAAAAGATTTTGAGATTGATATATTAAAATAAATGATAAGAATAAGAGAGGAGAATAAAAATTGAAATGAGAACCAAATTTGAAACAAAAGGGGGGATTATGGGTCTAATGAAGCTATGAAAGAAAAAGTGAGCGGAAATGGAAAGGTTGGGTACGAACATGGATGCAATTTAATAAATGAGCTGGTGGATAACTAATTTCCAAGATTGGCTTAGTTTAAAGTGATCTTTTCGGTTGAGGTTATTGGGGTGCTTCTTGATTTCAAGAATTTCCCTAATGATTAAAGAGTTGTAAAAATGAATGAAGGCTAGGATTTTGGATTGATCAAAATAGATTAGGTTTTTATAATTAAAAGAGTGTTCAACTATGGAAGACTTTAGGAGATGGAGTTGAATGGTACCAATGATATGCTCCCTAAGGAAATCTTTGAAAGGATGACTTGTCTATTTGATGTTAGACTTCCCACATGAATAAGAATATGGTAATCTCATGAACCTAGCATGGGGTCAAACTCATCATTGGCTTGCCGAAACATCTGCTTCAAAGATTTATGAGGCTTAAAAATGGTTTTGGTGTTCCTTTTTTATAATATCTTACCAATCAGGTCAGTGGTTACTTTAATGTAGGGAAGAGAGACTTGGCCTTGAGGTGGAGAGGAAACAGAGGGGATGGATTTGGGATTAGAGACGACCTTAAAAGATTTATTGATCTAAGATGAGGTATGGCCATTGGTTCTGAAATCCTAGAATAAGTGGGATTTTTTGAGGGTAGGAATTGAGGAATGGAGATTTTAGGGGCTCAAGAGATGAGAGTTATAAGAACGACTAAATTATGGGATGGGTGGTGGTGTAACGAGCATGAAGACAATGATTGGTGTGGGTCTTCTTTCTATAGAATTGATGCATTAGAGAACCATTAGGTTGACAGGTAACAAGACAATCCAAGAAAGGGAGGGATTTATCGATTTCTATTTCCATGGTGAAATGAGTATGTGGGGATATGCTATTGAGATGGGAGATAAATGTGTTAAGTGTAGTCAAACTATCTTTCCAAATGACAAAAGTGTCATCCATGAACCATAACCAACACTTCGAGTTTTGATGCTAAGAGTCGAGAGCTTTAGTTTCAAGGAATTCCATGAAGATGGTATCCACTACAGGAGATAAGGATGAACACATTTTTGTGCCTTAATTTTTATCATATGTGGTGCATTTGAAAGAGAAGAAAGAAAAAACCTCTACACAGTTTCATTTGAAAGTCCTCCACAAAATTATTTTAATTCTTTAAAAGCAACGTTACTTTTATTTTTATCTTTCATTAGTATTTAATATACAAAGTTATTATGGATCTTAGGCAAGAAGATGATACCTCAGTCCTGTCATTATTGATCAAACTGAATTATCAATATAAATTTAAATAATTGATGTTAAATAATTATTAATGTCATTAATTAATAAAACTAGTTATTAGCAAATAATAACTGGTTTATATTAATCGAATAATAATTAATTTACTGGGATGAGAGGTGCTCTACAACCCAATATGACGGATATGTTGTCAACTAACATTATATTTAAAAATAATAAAGTAATTCTTATATTAACAAATTAAAAAAATACTAATAACAAAAAAAATCAATTTAAGATATAACTAAAATACTAAAAAAAATGTTTTTTAGTATAACAGAGACATGTAATCTTTTTCTTGGTCAAGTAAGAATGGAGCCTTCTATTAACCAAACTATTACATTGCATATGTTACAAGGTAAACCAAAATCTCTTTCGTTTACCAAAACTCGATCAAGAGGCCTGTGGGTTATGGCCCACAAAACCTATTGGAAGAATTATTGGCTTTAAACCCTTAAAACTCGGAACCATTCACTCTATCGAGATACATGGATTACACAGGAAATACACAGAAACCTGACCCACAACAAAAGGTTAGAATTCAAACATTTTACACCCACAACCATAAATATCGGCGGGTCCACACTTCTGGTCCATCGCCTTCCCACTGCACTCTCCGAACACCGATCTTTGATCGACCTGATCTCTGCCGTCCATCTCTTTCATCAATCCAACAGGTATCAGCGTATCACTTAATCACTAATCGGTGTATCGCAATCAAACTCCTCCTTTCTCTGATTGCTGATTAAACAACTTGCACCACATAACCTCCACTATTGATCTACACTTCGTGGATCCAATGGTCCACGATGATTTCGGGCAGACAAGTAGCACGAGGATTAACCACCTAAAAAAGCGGTTTCCTCTCTCCTCCTCGCTGCTACATGTCGATTGATGAGTGGAATTGGAGGCCTTCCTTGAAAAAATGGTTACCACTTAGATCACTCTCGAAATACCACTTATGGTTTGAGAAACCACTTCCCTCATGAATTAACTTTTGCACTTTTTCGCCATGTGAAGACCATCGATCTATCCCATCGGACAGTTCTTGTACCTTTCTGCCTATGCTGTTGATCTTTTGCTTATCAATGGATTTAAGCTTAAACCTTAGTTTCTCTGCCATACTCTGTTTAACACACAGACACTCATATATAACAATATATCCTTAATCAAAGGATCGCCATCGATCCTTACAGTGATCACTGGCCAATCAAACCTGCACCATTTCTAGAATCGGTTCTCACACCACTACATCCTTGGTCTTCCTTTGCTGATCACAACCAACCACTCAAATCCAATGGAATACTAATGCCAATACAATCTACGGACTGCTGCCGCACAACAGGCAAACAGTTTAGGCTTCCCTATCCTCCCGCCTGTCTCTTGAGCCTCCTCGATCCATCCTGTCAATCCATCGATCCCTATCTTTGGCAGCTTGACAGAGACAATCCTCTAATAGTTTGCCTAGTGGTAACAACTCCCAAATGTATTGAGTGTCCCTTTCCTTATTAATCACTCCATTCGCCAAACGATTAGCTAACATGTTAGCTTTTCTTTTCACATGGACAAGCTTATAGTTCTTAAGCTTTGTAGGCGAGTGTAGATATGGTGAAAGAACTGCGATAGCCTCTAGTGTTTCGACACATTATCCAGTGATGTACCATTGCATATTTTCTTGGCCGCTGTAATAATCAATTCTGAATCTGCTTCAATGATGACATTGTGTGAATTTGAATCCACCAAGATTTCCAAGCATTGCTCTAAGGCCATGAGTTCCGCCATATTATTAGTGGCCTTCCCGAAGTGGCCATGAAATATCTCCTTTATTTGACCCTATTCATCTCTTATAGCACCCCCAAAACCAGCTAACCCTAGGTTGCCCTTAGATCCTCCATCTATGTTGACCTTTAAGAAGCGATGTGGAGGAGGCTTCTAAATATTTATATCTGCATTTGTTTCGTGCACACCTTTGATTGTGCCATGTGGGCCTATGGATGGGAGACCTAAATGCAGTAGAATACACGCATCTTGGGGTAGAGGAGGGTCCTTTGAAATTTTCCTTAACAAGTTGTTGATTGTGTCTTTGAGCTGCCTTAAAATTTGGTCAATTATATGTTGGGGCTTGCTTGATTTGTTCTTGAATATCCGATTATTGCTTTCTTTTCAAACATCCTAGATGACAAAGCTTGGAACTAGAGTCTAGGATTTATTAATGATTTCATTTCCTGAGAAGTTTTTCCTCCAATTCTTCAAAGTGTTGGAGATGTTGAGTCTATCCCTATCAGAGTGCCTAAAGATTGAGGCCACCCATCCCCACACGGTAGAAGGTGAAAGGGCAGAGGTTGAGAAGGTGATTCATTGTCTCCTCTTGTGAGCCACAAAGGTAACATTTGGAAGGTCCAATGAAGCCCTTTTTTAGGAGGTTCTCCGAAGTTAAAATTTTCCTTTAATGAACTAGCCAAATAAATAACTTTATTTTCATCTAGTGGGGGCTTTGCCAAATATTCTTCCAAACTTGATAAAGGTTTAGGTAGTTAAATCCTGTTACTACCTATTTAGCTTCTTTGAGGTTAAAGTTGCCTTCAGTGTTCTTTCCCCATCTTAGTTGATCAGGCAATGAGGACAACAGAATCCTCCTATGCTCTAGGTCCTGAGCAAGAGAGTCTGCCTGGGCCTTCAGAGGGCTCTCCTCACCATGGCCTAGATCCTTCCAAATCCTCTGTTTTCCATTGTTCCTTACTTGGTCCTAGAAGTCATTTACCATAAGAAGACCTTTGTTGTCTGTGTCATTTTTGAGAGCTGCTAATTCCTCCTTGTACAAGTTGGGTTTCTGTTGCCAATTATCCTCCCAAAATCATGCTAGGTTCCCAGCTCGAATCTCCCAGAAACTATGTTGCTAAACAATGCATTTATTTTCCCAAGCAAGTTTCCAAATGTGGGAGCCCTTAATATGCCCTAAAATTCTAATGTGATCCTTCTCCTTCCAATTCTTGGCATATTTTTGTTTCCAAAGCTTAGCCCAGGGAGTTGCCGATTCCTTGATCTACCTCCACCAGAGTTTAGCTCCTGAAAATCTACTAAGGGTTTCAAGATCATGAAGCCCCAGACCACCATGGCTCTTGGGTTTGCAGATCTTGTCCGAGGCTACTAAAGCCCATTTATTTTTCTCTTCTCCTCTGCCCCATAGAAAATCTCTTTGTATGCTCCTAATCTGTTGCTTAATTCCTTTAGGAGCAGGAAGGGCCGAGAGCATGAACATGGGAATTTCCTGCAGGATAGCTTGTGTGAGCACAAGGCGCCCTGCCAAATTTAAAGACCAGCATGTCCATTTTCTGATCTTCTCCTAATGTTTATTTATTATTGGCTCCCACACTTCCTTGCTTATAGGTTTATCTATGAGAGGTATGCCCAGATACTTCGAAGGTAGCTGGTCCCTTTGAAAACCAAGAATTCTGGTGATGTTTCTATGAATAACAATGTCTGTGTTAAAGAAAAAAAAAATTGATTTGTTGAGGCTTACCTCTGTGCTAGCTACCATAGCAAAGTCATTCAAAATATGTTTTATCATTCTGGTTTCCCTAACTGTGGGTATGCCCTGCAGCATTGTGTCATCCACAAATTGTTGATGAGTGTTTTCCCATCCATGCAAGGTGAGTTTGATACCCTGGATTCTTCCTTTAGCATTTTCCATTTTAATTTCTATACCTAGCCCTTCCATCATGAGAACAAAGAGGAAGGCGAGCGGATCCCCTTGTCTGAGACCTCTGGAGGGTGTGAAGAGTCTTGAAGGAGCGCCATTAAGCAGGATGGAAAAACTGGTCGTGGTAACTAGTGCATAACCCATCTTATCTAGTTTTGGTCGAAGCCATTGGCTCTTAGAACAACCCTTATATAAGACCAACTTAGCCTGTCGTAAGCTTTCGCTAGGTCCAGCTGAATGATCATACCAGCTTGCTTGTTTCTTTTGAGAGAGTGTACCACCTCATGCATTTGGATGATTTTATTGAGGATTTATCTTCCTTCCACCTAGCTCGTTTGCTCCTCTGAGATGAGAGATGGTAAGAGGGGCTTGAGTCTATTGGCGATCACCTTGGAAATAATCTTATACACCACATTGCATAAAGCTATGGGTCTGAAACCATCTGAAGTTATGGCTTTTTCCTATTTTGGTATCAAAGCTATGAAGGAAGCATTAAAATCCTTTAGAACCTTTTTGGATCTTCTTGAGTCTTCCACCCCCTCAAGGATATCATGTTTGACTGTTTTCTAGAAGGCTTTGAAGAAGTCTACATTGAATCCATCTGGGCCTGAAGCTTTTCCATTTTGCATTTCATTGATCACTTCACTGACCTCCTCTTCTGATAAGATTGTGGTTGTCCTCTCTCGTAACCAGCTAAGGGATATATTGAGTGAAATGGTTGATGAACCTATATCTATCCTCCAGAGGCTCCTCTGCTATACTAAGGAAATTTTATACAAGGATAGATTCCATGTCTTTGTGAGAGATGAGTTCTCTCCCTTGAGAATCTTTGAGCTTTGTGATTTTGTTGTGTGCCCTATGATTCCATTGTATTCTTGATTTCTGTCTCAATAAAATCTCCTCTTGCAAGCACTATCTTCCCATTCTTCTTGCAAAGAATCAGCTAGCTTTTTCCGCTCCTCGGTAAAGCCCTCTGTGATGTTGATCTGATTGATCTTATGGAGTTTCTTCCAGCTTTTCTTTTGGCTTTGAAGATGATCTGAAAATGGGGCCTGAAAGGCTTCTTGTCAAGCTTACAAGAACCTCTCCCATTTCCAAAGCTTAAATATTCCCAATACCTTATGATTAACCAATTGCGGAATTAATAATCCTTGAAAATAGGTGTATGCTTATGTTTGTTTTTGAACTGTTTGTGTGCTTTGAGTTCTGTTACTTATGTTGGTATTTAAATACATGTGATAGTAAATAATGCAGCAACAAAACAAACACACATAACAACAATATTAATTTGGAGTTCACCCAAAACTCTTGGGCTATGTCTCCTTGAGCTCTAGTCAACTTGACTAGGCTCTCTAGGATTACGACATAAGTTCTTTTACAAGCTCCACACTCAACTCCACTAGTTTACACAGAACACAATGGGCTTAGAACTCCATCTTAACCCTGGCTTTGAAGCTCTCAAGATTTCTGGCTCTGGCTCTGGCTCTGGCTCTGGGCTCTGGCTCTGGCTCTGCCTCTACCTCTGCCTTTTCCTCTAGCTCTAGCTCTGGCTCTGGCTCTAGCTCTTTGCTTTGGATCTGGCTCTTGGCTCTAGCTCTTGGCTCTTGTCTTTGGCTCTTGGCTTGGCTCTTAGCTCTGGCTCTGTGAGCAATCAGCAGTTTGCTCAACCTCCAAGAAACTGTCTCAACAACTTTCAACTCTCTGGATTTTCGCTTGACCTCAAAGCATCTCCAAAAACTCCCTCAATTGCCTGCGCTTCCTACTACCTCATCAATTGAGCTCTTTGGCTTCCTTGAGGCATTCTTCTGGCTATGCAGCTTCCTGTCCATTTCTCTGCGCGTAATCATTCTTTTGAAGCTCTGCAAATTCTTCTGCTCCTTGTCTCTTGAACTGGCCATTTGGCTCTATGGCTCTATGGCTCTCTCTGCATTACAAATGCATCATTGTCTATAAAACGTCCGCATGTAGCATGGCACAATGATTAGGGGCAATTACAAAGGAATCAGGGCCTTCCTTCAAGCAAAACCCGAAAATGGAACGAAATTCCAATACAAAGAGTTTTAGTAGAAATGCACTATCGAGCGCGAAATTCAGGCTTCAAATTCTATTATATCGTAGATTAAATCTGGAGCATTGATCTGCTCCTTGATCGGACGGTCGATATCACATCGCATGTCGCTATCGCATCGGCCCTTTATATCGGGGATCACCGATCTCCCGACCACCAATTAAATCCTGACCGTTGATTTGCGCACCCGATCCAATGGTCGATATTGCATCATGGCATATCGCATCGGCATATCGCAGATGTAATGGCCCAGGGGTTCTTCCCTTTGAATATGCCGATCCACCGATCCGATCATCAACAATCGCATGTCGCATAGCCTGGGGTCCCGATATCGCATGCGGGCCTATCTCCGACCCGATATATCAGAGATCCCTGTTCGGGGGTCCTTCCGCCTCCACTTTAAGTTCACCCTTTGAACCTTTTGTGATGTGATTTCCATATAAGGCTTTTTATGCCATTTTAGAAGAAATGCATCCTTTTTCAAAGGACAAAGGCAATCTTCTTTCTGCAATAACTTCATCATTTGAAGTCCGTTTTAGCCCATTCAAATTGTAGTAGATTCAGAATGAAAATATCTATGCAATGGCACTATTTCCAGGAGAAGCCCTTGACTTTAATTTTCCTCTATGAGGAATATTTTAGACTTAGAAGTATATCTAAGATCCATTTTGGATCACGCCTTCCTACTAAAAGAACTTTTGGTCTCCAAAAGATTGACATACTGATCTGAACAGTAAATGAGAGTACATCACCCTATTCTTTCAGCCTCCATACACTTGCCTCTACATAGTGCCTCTGAACCAAAGTCTCTGACCACTTTCCTTCCTAGATGTGCTGGTCCTCCTGGGAATAGTTGTCTTCCTCCTGACTTCATGCAAAACTCCTACTAAGAAGGTTACAGAAGGTAGTTTGAACTTCTTTGCCTTTATCATTGATCCAAGGTGGCTCAAACAAATGTGAAGTGACATCTACTTCACACAATTTTCATTTGTACTTGTTTGACAAGCTGTCAATAACAACTGTTAACAACAACAGAAATACAGACAACAACTGGATGGTCTAAACTCTTTCTTCAACATAAGAAACACATGTTCACATCTTGTTAATACCTCCATGTCTTACATCTACATACAGATGGTGGACTAGATAGCAAGCCCACAAAACATGCCTTTAAAACAAATGACCCTTCAAGTCAAGCATATAGAAAAAGACCATTAGGACTATTTTTCAAAAGTTGAAACACTTCATCATCATCTCCATCTTGGAGACCAAATTATATTGCATCACATGCATCTCAAAGCAATCAACCCTGCAAGTTGATTACACATACATGTTCAAATACAAGGAAATCATCAACATCCTTGTGTTCATGCAATTCATGCCTATGCATGCATTTCATCCTTCAAATTTCGCTTAAGCACACTATACTTTAGAAGCTGAAATGAATACAATGTTGCAGCAACAAAGTGAGCCTCCTACCCAACTTTTTCCATTCACCTTCTTGGTAAAATCTTGCAACTTGCATTCCATTAACAGAGAAATGCAAACAGATGCCTTATATCAATAGACATGCAATCTTAATTGGATAAGAACTCTAGCCATTTCTTACCAATCCATTTCAAAGGTGTTTACTTTGTCTACACATCAGCATCAACATGTGAATCATCCTGAAACACATCATCCATGGAAACTTCCTTTCCATTTCTGCCATCTTCTCTTTCCACCTTCTTCAGCCTTCATGGAAGCATTGCTGGATTCAGAGTCCAACACTTTTCAGCAAGATGCCCTTACTTATGGCAGTAAGTGCAACACATGTGCATCCTCTTGAAATCATGATTTGCCTTGTCCAATGGACCTTTGGATTCATGCTTCCTTTCCTTCAAAAGTTTCCTACATGTGGCTATCCTATTCCAACATCTAGAAACATTATGGTTATCCAAACCACAAAAGGAACAAGCAATGCTTTTCCCATACTTATATAAAAATTTATCATGTTGAACATAATCAAAAGGAATATGGCTAGAACCAGATTTCTACCTTTCTCTTTCACCTTTATTGCCTTCATGAGGAGGTGAATTGAATGAAGAAGTGGCTCCCCTTGGAACACCATCAATCTCTTCAAGGCTTTCAGAGTTTCCACAACTCTCTGGTTCAAGTGTGTGCTTATGAACACCTTCATCCTGAAAATGATGTTTCAAGCTATTGCATTCCTCCTGAATGCAATCCTTACACTCTTGAGGTAGAAGACCTGCAATGCAACTCCTTCTTGGAGTTGTTTCAATGGCCTTCATGGCAGCTTTGGAACTTCCTCCATAAGACTTTCCATAGCCAAGACCCAAATACTTAGGCCTTTCCTCAACTATTATTGGCTCAAAAATACCTTGTGCATGTTTGCCCAAGCCCTTTCATTTGTAGCCAATCTTGGACATTAGCTTGGAACCTATGCCTCTAATATGTTTTTCAAAAGAACCAATAAAAACATTCCTAGAAGAATTTGAAGACAAATTGGAATGGTTTACCTCTTCTTCAAGCTGATACTTGACTAAGGCTTCTTTGGCAACAAAGAGCTCTATCTCCAACTCATGCATCCTTTTCAATTTCATATTTACAATATGATGTTGCCTCTCTATTTCTTGCAATTTGTCAGAAAGCAACTGCTTCTCTTCCTCCACGGAATTCAACTGCTCTCTAAGTATGCTGCTCTTCCTTCCATCCTCATACATTTCTCTCACCTTGTCCATCATGGTGAACAAGTCTTGATTCATGTCTTCATCAAAGAATCTTGTGATGAAGGAGGAATTTGAGGACTCACTTGTAGAAGTTTTCATTATGCAATGAACGAAAGAACTTCAAACAAGACTAACAAAGAGCGTATTCAAGCAACCTTTTGCAACAAACCTCTTGTGCTTCAAGGATTGCTTTGAGATCCCTTGGGATAAGAAGAATGCCTTTAGCCCTTCTTCTTTCTTGTCCTTCTTGGACTAATCTATCAATAGCTTTCCCTTCACCTCTGCAAAATCAAACAATAGTCAGTCTGCAACAAGCATACAATCAATCATTGTCTGCCAAAAAACTTTCAAACAAGCAATCCTTTGTTCTATCAATCAAGAATTCTGATCTGATACCACTTGCTCTAGTATAACCAGCTTTGATATCACCTTCCTGAAGGTGGGGTTGATCAATATCGGGCTCTAATACCACTTGATCTGAAAATGGGGCACGAAAAGCTTCTTGTCAAGCTTACAAGAACCTCTCCCACTTCCAAAGCTTAAATATTCCCAAGACCTTATGATTAACCAATTGTGGAATTAATAATGCTTGAAAAATAGGTGTATGCTTATGTTTGTTTTTGAATTGTTTATGTGCTTTGAGTTCTGTTACTTATGCTGATATTTAAATACATGTGACAGTAAATAATGCAGCAACAAAACAAACACACATAACAGCAATATTAATTTGGAGTTCACCCAAAACTCTTGGGCTACATCTCCTTGAGCTCTAGTCAACTCGACTAGGCTCTCTGGGATTATGGCATAAGTTCTTTTACAAGCTCCATGCTCAACTCCACTAGTTTACATAGAACACAATGGGTTTAGAACTCCATCTTATCCCTGGCTCTGAAGCTCTCAGGCTTTCTGGCTCTAGCTCTGGCTCTGGCTCTGACTCTGGCTCTGGCTCTGGCTCTTGGCTCTAGCTCTGGCTCTTGGCTCTGGCTCTTTACTCTTAGCTCTTGGCTCTGGCTCTGTGAGCTATCAGTAGTTCGCTCAACCTCCAAGTGACTATCTCAGCAACTTTCAGCTCTCTGGTTTTTCGCTCGACCTCCAAGCGACTCCAAAAACTCCCTCAGCTGCTTGCATTTCCTGCTACCTCGTCAATTTATCTCTCTGGATTCTTTAAGGCATTCTTCTGGCTCTGCGGCTTCCTGTCTATTTCTGTGCACTTAATCATTCCTCTGCGGCTCTGTGACTTCTTCTGCTCCTTATCTCTTCGATTGGCCATTTGGATCTGTGGCTCTATGGCTCTCTCTATGTTACAAATGCATCATTGTCTATAAAATGCTTGCTTGCAGCGTGGCACAATGATCAGGGGCAGTTACAAAGGAATCGGGGCCTTCCTTTAGGTAAAACCTAAAAATGGAACAAAATTCCAATGCGCAGAGTTTTACCGGAAATACACTATCGGATGCAAAATCTGGACTTCAAATTCTATGAAATCGCCCCTATAAACTCTAGCATGTCCTCCTTTCATCAGTATATCGCAATTTCATAGGCGAGAGGTCTAAAACCTCAATATACGGGAATACACAGAAATCCCGAATTCTCGGATTTCAAAATCTATGAAATCGGGTCTATAAACCCATCGGGTTTAGCCCTTATCGGCATATCGCTATCACAATCACATTGACCCTGGCATCGGGGATCGCTGATTGCTGATCACCAATTAAATCTGGACCATTGATCTGCTCCTTGATTGGATGGTCGATATCACATCACATGTCGCTATCACATCAACGCTTTGTATCGGTGATCACCGATCTCCCTGTTAGCACCTAAATCTGCCTTAGGCTGAAGGAAGGCAAAAATTAGGGTAACCACAAAGCACGCTTAGTCTGGTAGCTAGCCCTACCAGAACAGGAGAGGGCTCTCTCCGAGTCACACTCAGTGAATAGGTAAGCAAAAAATGGTCTGAGATGACTTACAATGAAATATTGATCTTAGGCAAGTAAGTGAATAGGGATACAAGAAACCATTTTCATGAACGACCGAGCTTTTGGGATGGTATGGGACCAATGCTCAGCAAAGAACAGAGAATTTAATACAAAGGCACAGATTATTCCATGAGGCAAGGTAGGTGGAAAATGTATCAATTTAGTTTGAGGTAACACAGAATGAATAGATTGCTGAAGAAAGTGAAAAGGGCATAGTTACATGAATCCTTTTCAACAGAAGAAAAACATTGAACATGAAATTTTCCCACAGGCAGAGCAATAAAATTGAATTCTACCTAATCTCACTTAGAAAATTTCGCTGGAAATGAACATGAATTGAATTATGAAACATAAAGAAATACATATGAAAAAATAAGAGACACATTTGCTACACTCACAACCACAAGAATCTCATCAAACAGAGCCGCAGCCTTTCGTTAATTCTCTGTCAAAAATACACAGTGAAGAAACAAAGTTTCTTTCCCACAATCTCCCAGAAGTTAAAAACCAACCAACCCTTCGCAAATAGCTTGCTTACAAATATAGAATGTGTAAGGAAGAGATAGAACGCCTAAGGGTTTGGGAGTTAGTCGAATCATTGCAAAATGGAGATGGAGAGCCAACCATCAGCTACAAGTGCAACGCTACAAACATGACATTTGGCTTGGGTGGCCATTTGCCTTCCTTCGCCACTTGGATAGAAGCCAATCTGGAGAAAAAACACTTTAAATGCCACATTTGGTGCCAAAAAACCGAAGTGTAGATGAGCGGGCCCACTTGGAGAAGTCGCGAACCGAAATTTAGCGAAACGAAAGGAAATTGGGCAATTTTTCCTCTGTGCACCGCACCATTTTCTCCGTGCGACATGCTACTTTGGGGCCTATTTTGGGGCACTTTCAGGTGTCCAAAATGTTCCCAAGTGGGCTTGTTAGAAATCCTGTCATGTCTACTTTCTAACCCCACTGGAATTTTTGAATTTGGTGCTCATTTGCCCCTCCAAATCTTCATTCTCCCAAGATTGCTTCCCGTGTGTCAAAAAAGGGGCAGAGAGGCCATGTTTGGGTGTTTTTTGACCTTTTGGAGACTCGTATCTTGCCAAAATTTCTTTTCCGGGAATCAGTAGTTGTGATTTTCCATGCTGAATCCAAAAATGCAAACCATTCCTCATTTGGAGCTCTAGAATTTTAGCGTCATGCCACTGGGAGAAAGAACCTGTGTTTTGCCCAAAAATTTGTCATGTGACCAAAAATTCACCAAATTTCTTGAAATTTGGGCTGGAGGTTCCCTATGAGGTGTTATGATGGGCCAAGGAAGCCTCAGCCAAGATTCGAAGCCGATCTTGCTCTTTTGCCTCTTTTTCCTTTCTTGTTGATTTCCTCAATTTCGCCTTCAAACTCCTTATCCGGGCCCTTGTACTCATGTTTCATGTCCTGTAACGATAAGCCATGTGCCTCAGCAAGGCAAGGTCCTGATCTGCCTTGTCCAATAGCCTCTCCAAGTGCATGTTCACGCTCTCAAGATGGGCCTCACGATCCTCATTGATTTCTTGTTTCCAATGATGTGAGATCGATCCTCCTTTGTTGGGCAGCTTGTCGATTCTCACTGATGTTTTGCAGCTCCATGATCGCATGGTGGTCCTCAAGCTGCTTGTTTCTCTGCTCCAAATACTTGATTATCCATTTGGCCCTCTCCACATTGAGTGACAAGTCTTGGATCTCCGTGTTATGCTCCTGAATAGTCATCCTAAGTCGGGTGCTCTCCACATCTGCATCATAATCCTGAATGAGGATGAAATCGGCCTCCTGTTTCACCTGATGGCCTCTCGTCATGCATAGGCTTTCTTTTCCTTGTCTTGCGTTTCTCTGAGGGAAGTATTAGCAAGCAAATCCAACTTAACCTTCTCTTTTTGCTTGATTAGGGTTTCCTGGAGTATTTTCTTCAACTGCTTGATTTTGACTTTGGAGACCTGATTCCTTGTGTAGCAATGAGTAGCCATGTGTCTTTGAAATTTTTTGTCTCTTTTGGCCCTCTTAAGAAGATTTTTTAAATGGAAATTTACTTTGTCAAGCCAAAACTCCCTATTTTCATTGATTTCTCCTGTAATTAGGTCAACTGAAGACATCTGCTCCCTTTATTGCTGAAGTTCCCTTTTGAGTCCTCTAGTCTTTGGAATCTTCCTTGTCACTTGCTCTTGATGCTCATCTAAATCATCTGTGTCAACTAATTATTTTCCCTTTACATCTTCTTTGCTAACATCAACCTTATGCTTATTCAAGAGTAGTTGATTTACCTTCAATTGCTCATTATCCTACTCTAGGAATCAAACCATGAAATTGGCCTTAGAAAAATTGTCCCTAAGCTCTTTGATCTTAGCATATTTCTCCTTAATGACCTAATCTACTATCTTATGCTATTCATTAACATTCAAGTTTACTATATCAGTGTAAAGATGGAATTGCTCCTCATCTTGCAAAGGTGCCTTATGTTGTGATGGTGATCCCTGTTCTGCTGATGTAGGCTTAGACCCTTCCACAATGTTTGGAGAAAACAATAAGTTTTTAAAAACTGGCATCAATTGGCTTGAGGATCTTTAGAAGTAGGTTTTGAGAATTTTTTTTGCAACCACTATCACCCATAAACCATCGTCTCTTATCATAAATTTTGATGCAACAACAAGATAGCAAGCCTACCTAGCAATCTACGCAAAGTATGAGCAATTTGGTGACGTTTCTAGAAATTTTCGGGCTTTGAGGCTATATGCACCATGCTAAGAACCCAGTGTGCCACGCTCTCCATGTGCTTCACGCCCGTTCAAATTAACACTGGGCAATTCCTCCCAGTGCGCCGCGCTCTCTATGTGCGCCACACTCCTCCTCCTGTGCATCATGCTTTTTTCCGGAAGACTTTTGGAGGTCTTCCTGGTGTCCAAATAGGGCACAGGATAGTGTGTTGGAAAGGTATTTGAGTCTACTTTCCAACCCAATCACAATTTTTCAATTTGGAGTTCATTTTCCATGTCAATCAAATCTCCCAAGACTGGTCAAAATGTGCCAAATGAGGCTGCCTCAAGGCAGAGTGTTGTTGCAGTCAACTTTTGAATGCCTTCCTCAACCCCAAATTGAGCTCATGATAGCTCATTGGAAATATATTTGTGTCTAGTTATCATTTGACTCATCAAGCAAGTCAATTGGCCAACTTAGCTAGGAGAAAACTTGATTTTCCCAAGATCACTTCAGAGGTTCATCAATTTTCCCGAGGCAATTGTATTTTTGGAATTTCTCTAAAACCATGTCACCTGTGTAAAAAGTGAAGGAGGTTTCTCTTCCTTGGTCTGGTGACAAAAATCTATCTCAGTTTTTCCAAATTCATCTTTTATTACTTAGAAACCGCATTTGAGTGAAACCTATCCCAATGTGTGGGACAAGGGATTTTCCGAAATGAAGGCGATAGGGGGCTTCTAAATTCTTGAGAAACTTTTGCAAAGTGGGGAGGGATGTTACAAAGTAGGGGAAAGTGGAATCTTAGAAACTGAGTGAGGGGAAGGGGTCCAAAAAGGTAAAACACAGGCCCAACCTAGAAAATTGTCAGTTTGTAGCAAGAAACTAGGGTTTGTGCGAAAATGAGGAATTTGGGGGATCTCAGTGATGGGAAGTGTTTGATAAGGTACTTTAAGTATAGGGGAAGGTGTATGAACATTAGGATACAAGTTTTGCCGATGATTTGACCATGCCGTAGAAATTATCTTCAAAACCCTAGGAGAGGGAAATGAACCTTGCCTAGGCGCAACTGAAGCATGAAAAAGGTGTAAAATGACCCAGTGGAACTTGACATGATGATGAAAACCCTTTGAATGATGGTACACTCAGTTGAATGGTGACATGGAACGTCATTTGGACAACTTTGACAAGGGTAAAATCAAACCCTAGACCTAATGCCTAGTGACCAAATTTTGCTTGAAGCCTCACTAAAATGACAAAATTTGACCTTGACACCTTAAAATCACTTTGTAAGAGCATATTTGATCACTGGAGGTGTTATAGACATTTTTGTGCCTTACAGCATGAAGCATGAAATGTCAATAATCTAAGAGATCCAAAGTCCCTAAACATGTTGTTCCTACCCCTAGAGGAACAAGGTCAGCAAACCACAGCACTAAAAATCAGTTCTCCACCTGAAAACACTCAAAAACAAGCTATTTCTGGATCATGTCAACTGCTCGACTGAGCATCTGCGCTGAATGTCAACTGCTCCACTCTGTACCTGCGCTGAATGTCAAAAGCAATGAAGGCTACCTGCGCTGGGCGAGATTGGCCAAGTGGCACAGTCATTCCTCAATGTGTCAAATGCCCAGGTGTTATAGACATTTTTGTGCCTCGCGACATGGAGCATGAAATGTCAATAATTACAGGGATCCTCAGTCCCTAAACATGTTGTTTTTACCCCTAAAAGAACAAGGTCATCAAACAACAGCACTTCCAATCAGTTCTCCACCTGAAAACACTTCAAAACAGGCTAATTTTGGATCATGTCAGCTGCTCCACTGAGCATCTGCGCTGGAATGCAACTGCTCCTCCTTGTACCTGCGCTGGAAGTCAAATCTAATGAAGGCTACCTGCGCTGGGCGAGATTGGCCAAGTGGCACAGTCATTCTGCAAGGTGTCAACTGCCCAGGAAGCTTCCAAACTGACACTTGGTTCATGAGATTCGCCCTGTGATGAGTAAGAGGTACTTGATCACCATGTGTAAGCAAGGATCTCCAAGTGGACTCAAGAACTGAAGATTAACTGAAGAGGGAGAGGACACAAGGCAGCTTCATGTCAGTCTCAAGCTGACTCATCCTCTCTTCTTCTCTCCTATATATAGAGCTCTTCTATGAGGTCTAGGGAGGCTGAAATTTTGTGTTAAGCAAGGAGGTGCTGTTGGTTTACAGTTAGAGCTATTGGGTGATTGTTTTACTAGAGGTGAAGAGGAGAGTTCTTGCTGCTGGGGAGGTGCTGCTGGATTGGAGCCATCTATGGTTGTAACCTTCTCAGAACCCTGTTACTTCTATCAATAAAGTTTTGCATGTTCTCCTATATACTTGTATTGCATTGATGTATTGTATTTACTTGTATATTTGATTCACCCTAATCCATGCATCAGTTATGAGTACATGTATCTTGTAGTTTCCTCTCTTGTTTTGTGCAGGATCTGTGTGTAGCTGGACCGGCAAAGAGAGCAAGGAGTTGGGAACAAGAGACAAAAGAGAGAGGACAAGGATCGACTAAGCGAAAGACACCAGGTTGGTTAATCTTCTCTTCCTTCTCTCTGTACTTTCATAAAGGAAAACATCAAAGCTTTACTTTCAGTTGTTGCTAAAGACTGTCACCTTTAGAGTAGGGATAGGGTCATCCGCATCGGATACTTTTCCCCACAACACCAGGAAGCTTCCAAAATGACACTTGGATCAGGGAATTCGCCTATTGATGAGTAAGAGGGTCTTGATCTCCAAGTGGAAGCAAGAACCTCCAAGTGGACTTAAGAACTGAAGAATAACTGAAGTGGGAGAGGACACTAGTCAGCTTCATGCCAACCTCAAGCTGACTCATCCTTTCTCCAAAACTCCTATATATAGAGCTCTCTCATGAGGTCTAGGGAGGCTGGAATCTTGTGACCGTAAGGAAGTGCTGTTGGTTTGAGTATAGAACTATTGGGTGATTTGCTTGAAGGAGGTGAAGAGGAGATTTCTTTCTGTTGGGAGGTGTTGCTGGATTGGGCCTCTTATGGTTGTAACACTCTCAGAACTTTACTTATTCTATTAATAAAGCATTTGAGGTTCTTCTATATGCATGTGTCTCAATGGTGTATTGATGCTTGTATATTTGATTTATTCTAATCCTTGAATCAATTATGGATGTATGCTTCTTGTAGTTTCCTTTTCTTGTGCTTTTACAGGATCTTTGTGTAGCTGGGCCAGTGAAAGAGCAAGGAGCTGGGAGCAAGCAGCAAAGAGGGAAGATTGGATCAATCATTAGCGGAAGATAATGGTTAGTGGATCTCTTCCTCCTCTCTCTTACATCTCATAAAGAAGTAATCTTGAATAGCTTTGCATTCAGTTGTTGCTGAGGTACTATCACCCTTAGAGTGGGATAGGGTCATTCCGTATTGGATACTTTTCCCAACAACAAATTGGCGACTCCGTTGGGGATCGTATCTTGTTGGTTGTTTGTGTTTTTTGCTATTCATTTCATAAACAAAGGGAGTACCGAATCGAACTGCATTTGGATCTTTCAAATGCAAAGTAGAGGGCAGCTACTCTAGCTCAGTTTCTGGGAAAATTTATGATTTGAAGAGCTGATTCACAAGGACTCTAATAAGCTCTTAGTGATAGCTTTTCATCCTCCTTTTCATCCCTTAGTGTGTACTTGACTGATAGCTTCTGATTTGGCCAAAATCTGTGAATTTTTGAGCAATCTGTGACCCGGAAACCAAGAGAAACGAAAGTTTCGTTCTTCAGTGAAGGCTGTGTGAAGGCTGTCTGCATTTCAGCGCAGTTCCCGAAGGGACACCTGCGCTGAAGGTCAAACTGCCTGTGTAACACCTGCGCTGAACCAGTCTTGCCTAGTGCTACTGGGGTTTCCTGCTGTTTCTTGCCCTGTTTTCACTCTTGTTTTGCTGCCTGTTGCCAGTCAATGTACCTATCTGAAACCAACTTTCCTTGCCGCTATTCCGCCTCGGTTGTATAAAGAAACTATGTTTGTTCTTTGTGTATTTCTTGTATCATTTACAGTTTCCCATAACGAAAGTGAACTAGTCTTGCTGTGGCCTCTTAGATCTAGACCTGTGATTAAGTGTCATTTTGATCTTAAGAGTTAGCTTGTTTGCTGTTCATAGCTGATTGAACTTTCGCTTTCGCCATATGGTTTGAATTTATATATTTCTAGTGTCGAGACAAGTAAATCTTAAGGTGTCTTTTGATTTTAGACATGCTTGTTTGCTTTCACTTGAAATTGAATTCGAAATTATACAACAACTTTCTTTTTGTGTCACACAAAAATTAAGAAAGAGAAAAGAAATACTTGCATTTTGCATTTTGCATATAAGTTTGTATGTTGATTTAGGGAAAAAGTGCATTAGTGTATGCTCTTTGATATGTGTGAAAAGATTTTATCTCTCTTTTCCCTCAGTAGTTAAGATTTTCATAAGTCGAAAAGATTGAAAAAGCTTGCTTCTCATCTTAGACTGCATTTAGGAATTTGTATCAAAACATCTCGTGGTGAACCTTGAAAGGCAAACTTTAAAAAGATCAACTTAAAATATATTGAATGAACCTAACAGCGCTTTGAAACATAACACAAACACATAGAGGTCTAAGCTAGAGACATGTTCCGGCATCGTTAAACGTAGTGACTGTCGATCTCGACGAAGGTGGGTGATTCCTCCTGAGAGTCGGTGGCACTAATACGGACTTGTGCTCCCACGTACCGTCGCGTATATATTGGGAGACCCCTATAGGATCAAAGCCTTTATCCATAGGAAACCGTGTCGGCCGCCCTACTGATCACAATGCAGTGAACACAGCATTCACGAAGATCGACCACTCGTACCGTAAAACGTATTCTGTGGTTTTGCGAAAGGTTTGGCACACCCTCTACCTAGATCTACAGAGCAGTTTCTTTTGGCCTTTTTCAAACTCTATAACTGAAAAAGTCCAACCGAGAATTTGTCACTTCGGGCTCGTTAATACATCGAAGGAGACTAGAGTCATCTTTAGCTTTTTCTCGACTCTTAAAAAGTGAAAAAGCAAGTTGCGTCTAAAAGAGTCCAATAAAATTCATTCAATTCGGAAACACAAAATTCCCCTTTTAATATTTTGGTTGATCGAGTAATCCGCAATCGTGGAAGAAAGTCAATTGAAACCCCGTCATTCGCGGAGGCTTACGAGTCAACCGTCTTTGTCTCCGGAATCGAAAACAGTACGGGCAAAGTGAACTCGTTTAACCGGTTCAAAATCTCCTTTAAAAGTTAGAACAAGTGTTCCAACTACATCGGAGGTTCCGGTTACTCCAAACATTTCTGGGAACCCTGCCTCTATAGAAGAAGTTCAACAACCACAGAAGGACAGTAATACTGATCCTAGTCTGGGGGCAAATACTTGTATAACTGAACTAGTTCCATCTGTAACCGGTCCAGAGAGTTTTGTTCCTCAAACAGCTGTCGCTGTCGAAACAACCACTTCTTTGGCACCAGATATATTTTACGGACCTGACGGTCTTCCTCTTCCACCGGGTTTGATTGCGATAGAGGAAATTGAAGAGGATCTGCAAGCAAGTACTCCAACTCATTTTGGAGTCGGGGTCACTCTATTTCCCTCTTCAGAAGTTAATCCACCACAAGTGGAAGTTCCTGTAGAATCGCTAGGCAATCTATTGGATAGACTTAAAATGTCTGAACAACCGTCATCATCTAGGACTGTGTCAAATGACACAGCGACAGCAGAAGCCCCTGCCATCACTCCAACAATGTTTGTCGGCATACCAGCTGTCCCAACTAGTTCTCAACAGCTAGAAGTAGTCCACCAAGGGACTATTTCGACAGTGTGGTCTGTTCCAGTTTGTTCATCTGGAGTAATACCCGACAACTCTTATGTTGAGACTCGACAGATTGATCCTCATGGAGGTTGATTTGGGCCATCTAGTCCTCAAGGACTAACAATCCCTCTGAGTTCAGGATTGCTATCATATGGGGGGCAGTATGCCCTTTCATTACCTCCTCCGGGAGGATATCCATACGGCAGTTCTCAGCAGTATTCAGGTTATACTGGAATTGCATCAAGTAGTTGGGTACCAATGCTACCTCAACAACCAAGGGTTGTATATTCTATGCAACAGTGTGTACCTGTGACGAACATCCCAACCACACCGGCTATTGTAACAGTGTCACAAGTTCAAGCGATACCTGTTACATGCCAACCTCAGATTTCTTAGGTTGTAATGCAACAGCCACTTGATCATGGGTCACAACCACAATCACCAACTAGTGGGGCGACACAGGTCCAAACGGGTACAATTACCCAACACCTTGGTCCAACGGTTAGCATGGCACAACAAAACATGGCTTCACAACCATGGCTTGTGCAATACCAACAACCGCAATTCCAGCAAGTATACCAAGGTTCTGAGCAGCAGATCTTTGCGAATAGTGGACAACCGTATATCCAAAACGGTCAAAACAAACCACTTTACAGTGGTCAAGTCCACCAACCGTATCAGTCATACCAACATCAATTACATTATGCTGGTATGCAAAGGCCCACTGCTCAAGCAATTCCATCGTACCCTGGTTACGCTTCGCCTAACCTGAATCAACAGTTACCATTCGCGGCAACTTTAGAGTTACCCGATTTACACCGGTTAACCAACGATCCGATTGCTTATGCCCCTTGGTGGCCAGCGATTCCTCATAAACTTCCATCTGACATTCCTAAATTCAATCGAAATCCAGGTGAAGACCCATCGAATCACATGATGACTTTTCATCTGTGGTGCTCGTCGAACACCCTAAATGACGATTCGATAAGGCTTCGCCTTTTTCAGAGGACATTGACAGGTCCAGCGGCTAAATGGTATATTGAATTGCCAAGAGCCTCTTTCGACAATTTTAGTTCCCTAGCCACGACTTTCTTAACCCATTTTCAACTACCGATAAGGTATGAAACGGGAACACAAATATTAACCAACTTCAAGCAGACGACTGCCACCCATATATTTGATCATATACAGGAGTGGCGTCGTCGTCATAGGATGGTGAAAACATATGTTCCTGATCAGCTATTAGCTGAGTGGTTTATAAAGTCGTTACTTCTGGCTATTACGGAAGATGTGGCCAAGGGGGGAGTCGTAACAAAGGAGCAAGTTATTGCTCGTGCACAATATTTGGACTTGGTTTATACTCAGTCCGGCACACTCTACGACAAAATACCTGACGCCCCTAGACCGGAATTTTCAATTCCTCCTCCTCCTAAATCAAATAGTGACTCTCATGCCGGTGATGGCGTGATTGGCACAACAAACACGAAATCGATAAAGGCTTCGGCAAAGAAAGCCCGTAAGAATTCGGATCAAAATGCAAAAGAAGAAATTCTTGCTTCGGAAGTAAATGCCGTATCAGAAGATAAAGCCAAAGAAACCAATCAACCAGGAAGCAAGAAGAAACAAAACAAAGGGAAGAAGAAAAAACAAGGTGAATCATCACCTGGAAAAAATTCTTCAAACCCTCCTGGGAAAGGGAAACAAAATTATCCATGTCAAATATGTGATGAAGAGGATCATTACACAAAGAATTGCCCATTCAAAGCTGAGTTAAAGAGGTTCTTTAAAAGTTCCCAAACCTCAGCTGTGTTAACTGATCCATTTCCCAACCCAGGTCAAAATCTGGTTGATAGTGGAAATGCTTCCCCGTCGCAAGTACTCATGTTGTCGGTTTCGAAACAGCAGAATGATGCTTTGATTTCGACAAGGAACAAAGATTATGGGAATCCTCAGCTGTCAAACGAAAAAGGTAAAGATCAACCAAGTAGTTCGACGACAACTTCGACAGAGGTTGTACCACCCATCATCCCTGAATTAACAATAAAACCGCCAAAGGGTGTAGTACACAAGTCGACATTTAATCCTCGTGCCAGAGCGGCGCAGCATTATAACATAGTGGAAGATTTGGCCCAATCGCCATCTGCTATGTCGACTCTTGAGGTGCTACAAAATTGTCCAACCGAAAGGCAGGTGTTGTTGTCAGCAATTGGTGGGGTTGATCCTAAGGATTCCAATCTTGTATCCTTTGATCACAAGGGATATGATCCTCAGTTACCAGCTCAACTAGCTTTCCTTATTCAAGTGAAAGCCCTCAACAAAACTGTTCACAGAACGATTATTGATGAGGGGGCATCGACATGTATTATGTCGATGAGCTGCAGGAAACCTCTAGGATCTCCAACCTTGTCGCGATCTTCGACGACATTAAAAGCTTTCGACGGAAGGACTTATACCCCATACGGTATCCTTAATAACTTGAAAGTTGAACTAGGAGGAAAGACAGTGGAAATTGATGTTGAGGTCATTGATGGAAATCTTAACTATAACATCCTACTGGGTAGTCCATGGATTTACGCCATGGCAGCTGTCGTGTTGACTTATTTTAGGAAGATCGCATTCCCGTTTGAAGGAGGGATAACGATCGTCGACCAACAGAATTTCCTCCCTAATGGTTCACAAGTTACAGGAAGCATTCCCATGATCCATGAGAGTAACCATTCGATTCAAGATATCGGAGTAGGATTATTGAAGGACCCCACATTGATGGGAACTTTCACGCTACCACCTCCTATTTATATAGGAAATGTATCGTTTGTAGCAACCTGCAACATGATATCTTCCACGAAGGTCGACATGGATCGGTCAATGGTCTTGTCCCCAAGCCCTTTAGAAATATTGTAGCAATCAATGTTTCAAGCATGGGAGGCGAGCCCAAATCAACGCTCGTCAAGCGTTTGGGTAGATAGGTCTAGAGAATATGGAACCCCATTAGATCCTTGGTCGAAAGTACGTGGGACTGACGAAGGAATCTTACAATCAATGATGATTGAGGGAGCACCATGGAATGATCACCACCATCGTTCCCTTCTTCCAGAATATGAAGAAGATACTTAAAGTGACCTTTATCACCCTTCAGTTTTTGAATTCCTAACAAATACTGTAAACACGGTGGATTCCGAGCGAAACCTATCCAATATTGAAGAGACTATGGCCATAAATATCTCGACTAAAACAGATGTTGTAGAGAATATTTATGTCGGCAAAGGTTGTTCCCCTTCAGAACTGGAAATATATAACGCTCTTTTTCGTGAATTTAGAGATGTCTTTGCTTGGTCAAATGATGAAATGCCAGGCATTGACTCGAGTATAGTTGAACATGAAATTAAAATGTATCCTGATGTCAAACCAGTAAGACAACGGCTTCGGCAAGTGCACCCGAAGAAAGCCGCTGCCATTAAGGCGCAAGTTGAAAAACTTCTCAATGCTGGATTCATCTACCCGGTTCCTCTAACCGATTGGGTATCGAATATTGTCCCTGTTATGAAGAAACAAGGGACGATTAGAGTGTGTGTCGATTATAGGGATGTAAACCAAGCTTGTCCGAAGGATAACTACCCTACACCCTTCATCGACCAGATAATTGATCAATGCGCCGGATGTGAAATCTTTTCATTTATGGATGGATTTTCCGAATATAATCAAATAAATATCCGCCCACAGGACCAGTCAAAGACTGCATTTATTTGTCCGTGGGGCACATTCGCTTATTGAAAATTACCCTTTGGGTTGAAGAACGCAGGGGCGACATTTCAGAGGGCGATGAATTATGCCTTCCATGACATCAAGAACATTGTTCAACCTTATCTCAACGATCTTCCGGCTCATTCGCGAAAGCGGACTGATCATCCACAGCATTTAAAAGCGATATTTCTACGTTGCCGACACTACAACATAAGACTCAATCCACACAAATGTGTGTTTTGCGTCGGTTCTGGTCGTTTACTTGGCTATGTAGTCTCTAAGGATGGGATTCGTCTCGACCCCTGTAAGGTTCAGGCAATCATTAATTTTCCTCCACCTTCAAATTTGCTTCAGATTCAGAAACTCCAAGGGAAAGCAAACTTTCTGAGGAGGTTCATTCCAAATTACGCAGAACTTGCTAAGGGTTATACTCATCTTTTGAAAAAGGATGTACCTTTTGTCTGGGACCAGGTGTAGCAAGCTTCCTTTGATGCTCTGAAAGATTGTCTAGTAAAAGCATCATTGATGTACGCCCCAGACAATCAAAGAGATTTTAACTTGTATCTGGCTGCAGCGGATACGACCATTGCGATGGTTTTAGTTCAAGAAGTCGATGGAATTGAACATCCTATCTATTATTTAAGTAAAAACTTAAACGATACAGAAAGTAAATATTCTTATGTTGAAAAACTAGCACTTGCGGCTGTTCAAGCGATTCAAAGGTTTCGACATTATTTCCTCTTTCAGAAAACTACCGTCTTGTCAGATTGCAACCCCATGACTTATATACTGTCGCGACAGTTGTTGGGGGGCAAATATTCAAAATGGATAGCGATCCTTCAAGAGTTTGATCTGGAATTTGTAAAATCCAAATCAAAGAAAGCTCTAGTTTTCGCGGAATTATTATGTGATTTCCCATCATCATCCAACGATGAAACATCGGAAGAGTCAATCGTGGACGAAAGTTTGTTTCTCATATCTGTAAGCGATGAGTGGTATGGAGATATCATATTTTATCTCCAAACCCAAAAATTCAGGCCTAACACCTCTCGCTCCGAACAAAAATGTATACGATACCAAGCAAAAGACTACATGATCGTCGGTGATTCACTTTACCGTCGTGGTGTCGATACGGTTCTGAGGAGGTGCCTTACCCATGAGGAGGCTGAAAAAGCCCTGAATGATTGTCACTCAGGCGCTTGTGGGGGGCATCGATCTGGATATGCAACAACACAAAGAATCTTACGAGCAGGATACTTCTGGCCAACCATGTTCAAAGATTGCATAACCGCAGTCAGAAGTTGCCATGCTTGTCAAATTTTTGATAGCAAAACCAGACGACCACCCGCACCTTTACAGCCGATAGTTGCTGTTGGGCCCTTCGCCAAGTGGGGCATCGATTTCATGCAATGTAACCCCACCTCGATCGGGGGGCATGGGTATATAATAGTTGCCGTTGACTATTTTACCAAATGGGCCGAGGCAATGCCTACATTGGATAACACTGGTGAAACAGCTGCCCTTTTCTTTTTCAATCATGTAGTCGCCAGGTTTGGCGTACCACAGGCTATAGTTACAGATCATGGGTCGCATTTTCGCAATCACATGATGGTCGAATTAGCTGCCAAGCTAGGGCTATCTCACGATAGCTCTACCCCATACTATCCGCAAGCCAACGGACAAGTTGGGGCAATCAACAAGGTCCTGAAGCGTATGTTGCAAAGGATGATAGGGGTTCATAAAAGAAGATGGCACCTAATCCTGTACTCATCTTTGTGGGCTTACCGTACCTCGGTAAAGAATGCAACTGGGTTCACACCTTTTCAACTGGTGTATGGCCTGGAAGCAGTCTTGCCAATCCAGTGCGAAATTTCGTCGCTTAAACTCGCAATCGATCTCCTCCCCGGAACTTCAGAGGAAGAGGCTCGTTTCTTGGAATTAATCCAGTTGGATGAAACCCGTCGTGACGCCGCTTTGGCTAATGAGGCCCATAAGAAACGAGTCAAGGCTCAGTTCGACAAAAATGTCAAACCTCGTGTCTTCTCAGAAGGTGATTTGGTCTTGCTTTATGACCAAGAATCCGATAATTGGGAGCAGGTAAATTCAAGTCCTTATGGATGGGCCCCTATATTGTTAAAACGGTGTTAGCAAAAGGAGCCTATGAGTTAATGGATTACGACGGAGTTCCACTGGTGCAGCCCCGCAACAGGTTGTACCTCAAGCGTTACTATGCTTAAATAGTAACCTGCATGCTTTTGTTGTATTTTGTTTTTGCTAAAGTGTTTGTTCTGGTCGAATGATCCACCTTTTTCATTTGTGGAAAATGTCGAACCTTCTGGAGACATGTGTTGGATATGCCGACGGAGCGAGTCGTAGTTCGTGGAACCTATCTTCCGCAGCCTGGGCCATTTTTGATCCAAGCAGCGAGTTAGTAAGTTTCAGAGGTGTATGTATTGGGCGATCAACGAATAACATCGCTGAGTATAGCGTGTTGATAGAACTACTCTCTGATGCCATCACACGTGGCATACGCCGACTAATTGTCAGGCTAGACTCACAGCTCGTAATACTACAACTCAATGGTATATATTCTGTTCGCAATCCAGCTATTTATTGCATGTTCCTAAGGGTTAAGATCTTGGAAAGACGATTTGATTCAATTCAGTATCAACATATTTCAAGAAACTTAAACACATTAACCGACTCATTAGCAAACTATGTGTTAGATAGACATTTGCAACATTTATAAAAAAGGACACATCATCAAAGATTGTACATATGGATCATATAAATCAACCAGAATAAAACCCGAAAATCAAAATATATAAGATGTTTATATAAGTTCATACATAATGTTCTGTAACCCAGACAAAATTGGTCATATGACCTAAAACTCAAAAAGATGCTAGGGGGCACCCTAGCCTAGTGGTGCTCATGATAGTACGTCACAGCCTGTGCAATCATGCGCAAGAGACGAGTCCATCGTCTAGGCACACCAATAGTATGTCGCTGCAGCTGTAAAGGTAACTCGTCAATCTGTACATCCGGAAGACCACGAGTAAGGCTCTCAACCTGCTCCTGCACAGCTGTAAGGGTCTCAGTATCGTCAAGATCGTGAATAACGACTCTCCTAGCAGGCTCCACTGCCGGGGCAGCAGCTGGCAATCTCGGACGAACTGCTGGACGAACAGGACCAATATCTGCATGCACCCAAGAGTACAATTAAAAGTCTTGATAGAATAAAACACAACAACATTATGAATAAGAACAGTAAAGAGTAATATGGTCAAGGAGTTTACCAATGGCGCCCCACTGCTCGCCATCCGGTAGCACCAATTCCGGATCACCTCGGAAATCCATACCCACATATGGATACTCGGAAAACGCCATCTCCTGGCGCTCGAACCACCTAAAGAAGGCCTCAGTAAAAGTAATCTGAGGTTGACCAGCATGCCTAGACATGTGGTTGACCCACCTCTGCATGCGTGGCTCGGTCGGAGAAGGCAAGTCGAGTATAATGTATTGAGGCTGCATCAGTGGAATTTTCTCCAAGGCGAAGGCAGTCAGAATGGAACCAAATCCAAAGTTCTTCAGCTTCCCGTCCTTTACCTTGGTCAATTGACTTTTCATCTGAACAAGTACTGCATCACACCAGTTGAATGCTTTCGGTTGGACACACTCCAAGGCGTTCTGCATATAAGACCTGTTGGCAACATGTAGAGTTGCGCTGCCGGCCATCTTACCAATAGTGAACAGAATGGACCTGAGAGCCCGATCAGTAATCTCACGGATAACAATCTTGCCGTCTCTGCTCGGCTGAGAACCTTCCCTGCAATACTGGCGGACATAATCTCTGGTGGAATTAGTCCCCCGGGCCGTACCTGATAAGGAAATGGGGGCACCTCGTCTTGACAATCCAGTCAAGAAGTACATGTCCTCTATGGTCAAGGGGATGGCCTTTCCCCTAATCTGGAACACTTGGTTAATAGGATCCCAGGCATCAAGCATATACTGCAGTAAAGAAATCGGTGCTCTCATGCTAGAGATACGGAAGAACTTCAGCAGGCCACAGTTCCGCAGCGCGTTCACCGTGACCGGGTCATGGATGGCAATCATGTCCTCCTCTTCATGTTCTCGTTCTCACCATGTAAGGGACATTTTTTTCAAGGTTCCCTGCAAAACAAACAAGAGAAAGAGTGAATTCCTGTTTTGATGAAAAACTGGCGAAAAAATCATCAAAAAATGACCTTAAAACTCAGTTTTTTTGAGCCCAGCGCAGGCAGAAGGTCCCCCACCTGCGCTGAGGGTCAGGCTGCCTTAAGGCAGCTTGACCTTCAGCGCAGGTTTCGAATGGGGAACCTGCGCTGAACCTAGGGCGCCCTGGCAAAACCCCAGGGGCTCAGAAAGACCAGAAAACAGGCATGAAACAGGAAAATGAAACCATGAAAAGAAAGAGCTAGGGTTTAGCTCCTACCTGGTCCAGACGGCGCCGAAAATCGTCCGCAGAATCTCCTAGAATCAGCTGATGAAAATCAGGTGAGAAGAGGCACCTCCAGAGCTCCAACAGACCAAATGCAAATGAAATGGTAAATGAGAGGTAAAAACACCTTTTAATGGCTTTTTACGTAGTTCAAAGTGAAATATTAGGGTTATAATCTCATTTTCATGCAAATATTATTCATTTCTAACAAAGTTTGTTGCAGCAATTGAAAATGGAGTACTATATTTGAAAAGAGAAAAGCTAGTAATGGTAAAAAATCAAAATGTGACCATATAATCCGAGCTGTTTTTATACATAGTTCATGCTCGTTAAAAAATAAACATAAGATCGAGCAGTTTTACCGCGGAATTTATGCTCGTTAAAAAATAGAAAAGCGTGAGCAAGAGTTTCCTCCAGAGTTTAAGCTCATTAAAAAATGAACCTTTTTCGGTAAATAACCATTGTGATCGTAAATTTATTAGCCATAAAAAGCCTTGGTTGTGTTTGCAGCTGCCACCTCCATTCCATTTGGCCGATCGTTCACCCCCATATGATTGTTTACCCATTTTGAGGAACAGCTGCGAAGAGTGATTTCATTTAGCCATCCTTGTGACACTACCGTGATTGGAAAATTCCAGCCTGTACCTGGAATCTGCTGCTATCCCTGTTTATCACTCGTTCCTCGAAAGACGAGTCTTCTTTGAGCTCTTTTCATCTGACTCGTAAAATATGAAAAGTTTGCCGAGTTTTTGCCTTCCAGCTCGTTAAAGTGACCGGAAGAGCTATCCCTCCTCTAGATTTTAATCTTTTTGGACCTGAGGGATTATTGCACAAAAAGGTCGAGCGCTTGTTTTATTCGGCTCGTTAAAGTTATCGAAAACTCATCCCTTCTGTATTGTTTTATACTTTTTCGGACTTAAGGTATTAGATGACGAAAAAGGAATTTTGGAGTTAACTTTCTGTACCTTTTCAGACTCTCTAAAAATGAAAAGGACCGAGTTGTCTTTGTCGCTAGACTCGTTAAAATGATTAAATAGCGACAAACTTGTCTTTAGACGAGAACGAGTTTCCCTATCGCTAAGCTCATTAAAACATAGCGATGGGCTTGTCCGAAGGGCAGGTTATAGAAGAAGCATATGTTATCCTCCTCAAGCTTGACAAAAATAAAGAGGTACTGGTCAGAAATGACTGGGGAAAAATTGGGAGAACCTCAAAGCTTTAATGGTAGCAAGTTGCTCTTGAACATGACACTTTGTCCTCCGTATCACAACGGGTTGGGTTGTTTCATTCACCGGTCTCATCAACATGGTCTTCGCCAAACCATCCACATTTGGGGTAATGCTACCGATCCATCACATCAGTGTCGTTATATGTTCAAGAGATGTTGTTCAGAAAGAGTCAACCGTGTCCCATCCACTGCCATACATTATCCTTCATCCACCCATGATCGCCACCCTGAATCATATCTCACAGATTGTTTTCACCTCCACTAAAATCATTAGCTCCGTTTTGTGTCACTGATGTGGGATTCATTAAGGCCCTCCTTTGACAGATCGCTTCTTGTCGACTTCAGCTCATTATCCAAGAAGTTGATCTAGGAACACCCCCCCCAGTACTTTGAAGCTTGCATGCCTCAATGGCAAGTTTCTCACTTCCGGCGACAGGTATACATCAATGACCTTCGACCAGAAGATTTTGCGTGGTGTTCAACGCCAAGTCCTTTATTCACACCACGTGAATTGTACTGCAGTACCTTGAGGGTCATTATCATTATCGGTGATTCCTCTCATGCTTGTTAACGATTTACATTATTGACCGGTAATCAAGCGATGTCTTTCCATGTTCGACTTCAGCGCAATTATCACATGGATCGACTTGTACTTAGAGTGAAGATCGAACGATTTTGAAGACCCCGGATCTAGTTTCATCCATCCGGACTGCGATATATATTCAGGAAATATAAAGACATTTGATATGTACATTATTGCAGTAGATGATCATCCTACTCAAAGGATGATAATTTCAGCAGAGAATTATCAGTCTACCATCATACGGTCGTCTGTTATATGTACCAAAATGAATTTATAAATTTCAGCATGGGAATGCCCGCCTCAGCTAGATCATGAAAGCAGAATGAAAAATAATGTATTGTATTGTATTTTATTACAGGGCACCTCTCAACGATTGAATGAACTTCGGATCCTCCTGATAAAGCATTTCACCCGATAAACGACCTCATACTTTAGGGGGCAACTGTTATAGACATTTTTGTGCCTTACAGCATGAAGCATGAAATGTCAATAATCTAAGAGATCCAAAGTCCCTAAACATGTTGTTCCTACCCCTAGAGGAACAAGGTCAGCAAACCACAGCACTAAAAATCAGTTCTCCACCTGAAAACACTCAAAAACAAGCTATTTCTGGATCATGTCAACTGCTCCACTGAGCATCTGCGCTGAATGTCAACTGCTCCGCTCTGTACCTGTGCTGAATGTCAAAAGCAATGAAGGCTACCTGCGCTGGGCGAGATTGGCCAAGTGGCACAGTCATTCCTCAATGTGTCAAATGCCCAGGAAGCTTCCAAAATGACACTTGGATCAGGGAATTTGCCTATTGATGAGTAAGAGGGTCTTGATCTCCAAGTGGAAGCAAGAACCTCCAAGTGGACTTAAGAACTGAAGAATAACTGAAGTGGGAGAGGACACTAGTCAGCTTCATGCCAACCTCAAGCTGACTCATCCTTTCTCCAAAACTCCTATATATAGAGCTCTCTCATGAGGTCTAGGGAGGCTGGAATCTTGTGACTGTAAGGAAGTGCTGTTGGTTTGAGTATAGAACTATTGGTTGATTTGCTTGAAGGAGGTGAAGAGGAGATTTCTTTCTGCTGGGAGGTGTTGCTAGATTGGGCCTCTTATGGTTGTAACACTCTCAGAACTTTACTTCTTCTATTAATAAAGCATTTGAGGTTCTTCTATATGCATGTGTCTCAATGGTGTATTGATGCTTGTATATTTGATTTATTCTAATCCTTGAATCAATTATGGATGTATGCTTCTTGTAGTTTCCTTTTCTTGTGCTTTTACAGGATCTTTGTGTAGCTGGGCCAGTGAAAGAGCAAGGAGCTGGGAGCAAGCAGCAAAGAGGGAAGATTGGATCAATCATTAGCGGAAGATAACGGTTAGTGGATCTCTTCCTCCTCTCTCTTACATCTCATAAAGAAGTAATCTTGAATAGCTTTGCATTCAGTTGTTGCTGAGGTACTATCACCCTTAGAGTGGGATAGGGTCATTCCGTATTGGATACTTTTCCCAACAACAGGAGGAAGGCTGCAAAGACTGACGCTAACACTCCCAACCGCCGATTAAATCTTGATCGTTGATCTGCACACCCGATCCAAGGGTCGATATCGCATCGTGGCATATTGCATCAGCATATCATAGGTGTAGCAGCCCAGGGGTTCTTTCCTTTGAATATGTTGATCTGCCTATCCGATCATCGGTAATCGCATGTCGGATAGCTTGAGGTCTCGATATCACATGCATGCCTATCTCTGACCTGATATATCAGAGATCGCCGATCGGGGGTCCTTTCGCGTCCGCTTTAAGTCTGCCCTTTGAACCTTTTGTGATGTGATTTCCCATATAATGCCTTTTATGCCATTTTTAGAAGAAATGCCTCCTTTTTCAAAGGACAAAGGCAATCTTCTTTCTATGATAACTTCATCATCCGAAGTCCATTTTAGCCCATTCAAATTGCAATAGATTCAAAATGAAAAGATCTACGAAATGAGACTATTTCTAGGAGTAGCCCTTGACTTTAATTTTCCTCTGTGAGGAACATTTTAGACTTAGAAGTTTATCCAAGATCCATTTTGGATCAAAAGATATTGCCAAATTCCTTTTTGTTCCAATTTTTGAGCCTAGATTTTATATGTTTAAGTTTTTGTTGGAGCAGGAACATTCTAGTGCCTTGATGTTCAGATCCTCTGTCCACCATTTTTCAATATTACTGGTGAATTCAAGGTGAGAGAGCCAGGCATTTTCAAACTTGAAAGGTCTATTTCTTGGTGTACCCATAAAAGTGGCTTCCAACTGTACAGGCCAATGGTCCGAACCTCCAAAGGGAAGAATAGAAGTTGTCATGGTAGGACCTGAGAGAAAGTGGTCCTCTGAAATAATAAATCTATCTAGTTTAGAGGCAACTTGTAAAGCCCCTCCCCTCTTGTTGTTCTAGGTGAAGGTCCCATTTATTGTTTCAGTGTCCACTAACCCCATGTTCATTATGAAGTTCTGGAAGGCCATGGAGTCTCTACCTAGCTGTCTGATATCGCCTTTTTTCTCTGTAAGAGATATTATCATATTGAAATCTCCTGCAACGATCCAGGGCAGATTAGGGTGTCTTTCTCTTAGTTCCTCAAGGGAGGTGAGAAGCTTGAGTTTGTCTTCTTGCTTTTGAGGTCCATAGACATTTGTGATCATGTATACCTCCTTATCACCTAAAGGTTGACATACCAAAGAAATATTTTTCCCAGATGCCTTAGCATCCAGGATTCCAAATTTCTAAGGATCCCACTGTGTGAGAATCCCCCTGCTGAGTTTTTTGTTTTAACCTCTAGATACTCATACTTGATTATCCATTTATTATGAATTTCTCTAATCTTATCCATTGAACATTTTGTCTCTTGGATAAAAATAATATTAGGTTTTTCTTCTTTTATTCTATTACTGAGATTTCTTTGTTTTTGTCTATTTCCAATGCCTCTAATATTCCAGGTTGTGAGCTTCATTAAGAAAGGTTTGTAAAGGAATAACTGGTGAGATCTTTCATCTTACCTGAGTTAATCAATAGTTTTCCAGATTCGTTTGGCAACTCTTTCAGTATTTTTCTCCCACTTTTCCAACCTGGGTTCTTTGGAGATTGTGCCTGTGTTTCCTCCATCATCTTAACCCCTCTATGCTCCTGGCTTTCATGATTTATTTTGACTCCAGATCCCTTCAATTATGATATCCATAGGAAGAGTTGTTGAACCCTATCATATTCCTCTTTTGGCAGGGAGTTCACTCCTTTGGTCATCCCTTGTTCCAGAAATTTCTCTAGATCTAGATTTTCCCTTTCTAGAATCTCCTGCAGTTCATGGTCCTCCATTCCCGCCTCACTTGGAGTCATCTCATGGTCCCTATTTATCTCCATACTGCTTGGCAGATCCTCCTTTTGTTGGTTGTTATCTATGATATCTTCCATGTTGCCATCCCTTTCCTTCTCAGTGATGATGTTCTCCATTTCTTGGTTTGTTTCTTTGTTTCCTTCTTATTCTAGGATCTTAAAGTTGTTGTGGCTCGGTTGTCTTTCCTCATTGGTCTTATTTTGCGGCCACCTTTCAAATTTCCCTTTGCCCCCAACCTTGGTAAAACCCTCGGGATTTTTATCCATAGTGGTTTTCACATTTCTCTCCATGTTGTTTGTTGGGTAGTCTCTATATAGATGCCCATGCTCATGGCATTTGCGGCACCTGAATGGGATGTGCTCATAGTCCACTACCTGCACCCATTCTTCATCATATACTTCTAAAATTATTGCATCCAGAAGTGCTCCAGATAAGTCCATTTCCACACATATTCGGGCGAAGGAGGTATATTTTCCTTTCAGAGTCACATCTGAGATCTTTAGAAAATGCCCCAGTTTGTTGCCTATTGTTTTCAGAGATTCTGGTAGCCAATAATCCAGAGGAAGGGAGTATAATCTGATTCGTACCAGTATCGATGTGAATGTCTTACGTTTCGAGACAAAGTTCATCATCCATGGCCGCATGTAGAGGCCTGCTGTAACATAGAAATATGGTCCTCCTTCGAACACTCTGTCTTTATCCTCTAGGCTTGTGAATACTACTGTGAAGAAGCCCTTAGATCCCAGATGAAGGTGTATTTCTCCCTTTGGCTTTCAGTGGCTCCTTATCCATACGTGCAACGCCCTCTCCATTGGCGTTATCCCCATGAATTTGCATATGACTGCATATTCTGTCATATGATCCCCGTGTGCTTGTAGCACTGGGTCTCTTAAGATGAGTTAAGGTATGATGTTCAACTTGGGTTTGCAGACCCTAATAGTCCTTATCGAAGTAGGTTTTTGACTGCTACCCCTTTTTTCCGTCTCCTTACTAGCTTCCTGCTGCTCCCCTTCCTGTTCATGAGGTTTGTTTCTTCCCAATGATTCTGTGTTTCTTGCCTCTGTTGCCTTCTCCAGAGGTTTCTTGAAACTCTGCTTTCCCATGTCCTTGCTTCTATCCATAACTACTTGATTGTAGGAGGGAGCAGCACTCCTCCCTGCACGTCCCGCCATGGTTCCCAATACCAAAACCCTAGTACCAACCCTAGATCAAGTTGCAGAGCTCGATCTGTTTGTTTTCTCCTTTAGTTTTTACATTCTATATTTACATAATATAGAGTTTACATAGAGACATGTAATTTTCCATTCTATATCTATAACTACATAGAGACATGTAACCATTCATTACTTAAAAATAATATTATTGATATTACGTGATGTCTAATTCATTCTATATTAAGTTGACATGTAAAGGTTAACAAAAAAAATATAATAACAAAAAAGTATTTACTATCAACAATAAATAATCCATTTTATATAGCAAATGGAGAGAGAGTGTGCCATTATTCTATTAATATGTTCTTTATAATTCAAGGTATAAAGATCTGTAATTATTTCCATGTTTAATATATAGTTGACATGTAACATTTTAAAAATTATATATAAAAAGAAAGAGAGAACATTTTAAAAAATAAACAGGTGAAAATTAATATTTCTTATAGTTAAAACAATTTGTTTGTGTGATATTCAAAACCAATATAAATCAATCTTAATTTTAAATCTATCAAAAATCTAGAGGAATCAAAATTTTTGAGTTAAAAACACTCTCTCAAGCTTTACATTGAAAAAGAGATTTGCATATTAGAAAAATCTATCTTCTCTAGTAAATATAAAATTAAAATAAATTTAACATTGATTAATATTATATAAATCTTCTATAAATTATTGTAATGAATTTAATTTATTAATTATGCTAAATTATTAATTAGTTAATAATATTTTACGGAAAAAAATAAAATTAACTGTTCGAAAGATTTAGTAGATCTGAATTTTTTTATCGTTGGGCTTCCGCCTTATTGGTACAGATTCCTACATCCAAATCAAATCATTGTAATTTCAACATTTATATGGGTATTTATATTAACAAAAGTTAGGTTAAATCTATGACTAAATGTGAAAGATCATGAAAATGGTTAAGATATTTGGTTAGTTTATTTTTATATTGCATTTTTTTTTCCAAAGTAAAATTATTTCTATTAAATTCATTGTATTACATAATATTATTAATTTTTTCCTGGTTTGTGAGACTAACCAAACAAGTTAATTTTTTTCCCAATTATCCATATATTAATAAAAAATATACAAAAAAATATACAATGAAGATTTTATTATGTAAGGTATTATGCTATAGTATTGGTAAATTTCAATTGAAGTAGAAAAACCATAAGTTAATTGAAACCATCAAGAGGACATGGAAATATCAATGGTTCCTAGAATGAGTGGATTGACTGGAGGTGCAAGATTTAGTTTGTTACAAAGTTGTTTCTTAATACAAGCAAGTTCTTCATGTTCTTCAATCCCTAATGGGGTTTCTCAATATTTGTTTATTAGATCGATAAGTTTCAATCCCTAGTCCTCCCATAAGTGATTCTATCACCTTGCCAAATTATGAAGATGATTGTCATATATTTCTTCATTCTCTAGTTGTGCAGAGAATCTCCATTGCTTAATTCCTTTATTCTTGAGGAGATCGATTGAGCATTGCCCTCCACAAACATGCTAGAGAATCCTTGTGATAATGTGATAACAAGGTCAATTTCTAGAGCTAAGAAATTGACTGCATTGTTACTTGAATATCCCATAATTTGTGAACAAAAACATCAGTTGCCTATAGTTGACATGGAATATTCCTCCAATACTAGTAGAACCTAGATGGATTTTGGATTCTTGGTCAAAATTATGTTTGAGGAATCGAAGGGGAGATGGACCTAGGAGGTCGGAGGAATAGATGATGTGCTTCTTGGAGGCAAAGGAATGATATAAGTAGAAAAAAATGACCAGAGATTACAAAAAATTGTGGCATCCAAAACTTCATCTTCCCAGTCTGGTGGTGACCAAGGGTGTAGTATTACTTCATGAACATTGTGTAATAATTTTTCTCAGATTATCTCTCCTTCTAATGATTGTTATTAAAGATATCAATGTTCATTTCCTTCCATATGTTCCATAGAAAAATCCCCAAAATGAGGGCCCAAGCTCTATTTACAATAGGATTCTTTTTCATAGAGGATCTCCAACCTTCAATGTTTTCTATGATTTCTTTCTCATTCCTGTTTGGCTATCTAAATAATCTGAAGAGTTGGGACCCTAGATTTTTAGAAAAAGAACATGTATTGATCAAGTGCTCCACGTCCTCTGCATCTAATCTATATAGAAAACTAAAAGGAAAGGCCTTTGAATCCTCTGTGGACAATTTAATCCCATGGAATGACTATCTTATGTAGTAACAACCAAAGAAAATGGGAAACATTGGGCCATAGGTTCTGATCCCAGACATGTTTCTAGATCAATTGATGAGGAATATTGGTGTGACCTACAACTAGTTGGTATGCCTCTTTGATTATGAACATGTCCTTTTTATTATTTCCCCATCAAGTTTTCCTCTGCCTCAGAGAGTGGGATCTTTCATTTGTGAATTTCTTGCATTAATGTCTCTAGATTGGTTTGATCAAGAGTTTGTGGGAAACATTTCTTATTTTCCCAAACTCTATGAAGTGCACTCTACTATCTTCTTTCAATAATTTTCTATTGTCAAGATACCTCTACATTCCATAATCTCTTCTATATCAAGAAATTCTACCTTACCACCAAGACTTATATATTGTTGACATGAGTCTATCCAAAAAAGGCATCCTTTCCCTCTCAGAATTCCTAGAAATAGTGTTGTTGTATGATGAATTTATTGTTGTGGGCTACATTCCATATTCAAGACCCTAAATACGGTTTTGAGATTTCCATAGCCATAATTAAACAACAAGTGATTCCCACTATAATGTCTGGTGCAACAACAAGATCATATCTGTACGTTTTTGTGCAACAAGATCAGATCTATACGTTTTGGTGCAACAAGTGATTCCCTCATACACACAATACCATGGGTCTATTTGCAGATCTGTACGTTTTAGTGCAACTAGTGATTCCCACTAAATAGGGTTTTGAGATTTCAATAGCCATTATAATGGGAATCACTTGTACGATTTTGCAGATCATTCTGCAGATTTTGCACCATAACATACAGATCTGATCTGCAAATGCGCCGCCCTGAAAAATGTCTGCACACAACTGATTTTTAAATCAGCAATATGTCCCTCATCCAGACTCTGATTCGACCGATATTTTTTTCAAATTGGGTGTTTTTTCACAAAAATCCCAGATTTGCAATTAGATTTGGTAGATTTTGCACCAGAATGTAGAGATCTGATCCGCAAACTCGCCGCCCCGAGAAATGTTTGCAACACAGATGATTTTTAAATCAGTAATATCTCCCTCATCTGGACTCTGATTCCGTCAAATTTTTTTTGAAATTGGGTATTTTTTCGCCAAAAACTCAGATATGCAATTAGATTTTGTAGATTTTGCACCAAAAGATATAGATATGATCTGCAAAATTGCCGCACAAAAATTCCTGCAAAAAAAAAAAAAAAAATCTTCGTTTTTGCCCAAGAAAGTGCTCTAATACCACTTGTTATATCTCTGATACCACTTGTTATAGCTTTGATCTAGAAATATACGATAATAGAAATAAACCCAAGAAATAACAAGAGCTGAATATAGATAGAAATGCTTCACTTTATTACTCAAACCCTTAAGGTAAGGCAACACCATACATTCACTCCTTAAGGAAGGAGAACACTCCACAAGCCATATGATTGACAATACAATAATCCTTGACATCACTTAATGGGGAGTCTCTAGCCTCTAAATAGGCCTCATACATACAATACCATGGTTCCCTCAATACCATCTATCTAATACCATGAGTTTATTACAATATTGCTAACTACTTGTGGTCCCTTACATGATACGAGTTAACCACCTTATTTATTACTATGACCCATCCCATTATTACATTATCCTCTTGGGTACCTCCCTTTGTACCCCATATTATCCCCCCTAGGTATACTACATTGGAAAAGGCATTGACAGAGGAAAGAGGCAATAATTGGTATCTAATTATCAAAATAAAGGAAACTAGAAGAAAAGGGAAATGAAGAAACACAAACATGCATGAGAGGGAAATTAGAGGAAAAATTAAGGAAAATGAAGAAAAGGGAGGCCTATATGATAAAAGGGAATTAGAGAAATAGTTCATAGCTTTGGTTAGTTTATTTTTGGCCCTCTCCTTTCATTCTCTCTCTCTCATAGACTCTTGCACACTTAGAGTATTATGGGAGCACTCTAGTATTTTCTTCGATTTGGAAGAAGACAAGAAAAGAAGCAAAGGGAAAACAAAGAAGAGAAAGGAAGCGTAAGGAGATATTTGGATCAACAACTATAGATGGATTTATTTGTAGGTAACAAGTTTCATGTGTGATTTCTTTGTTGGTTTATGCATGCATGATGCATGCATGTGATTCTTCGATTATGTGTTGTCATTGGCATGGATATTTTCCTAGATTAAAAAAGGTTTCATCTTTTCCATGTCGTTTCCTAAATAGTCACGGTGTTATGGGTTTCTTACTTGTTTTTTCTTGTTGGTTCTCACATTCCCTATGGTTGTGGGTTAGAATAAATGCTCTAGAGTCGTAAAATAACTTCGGTCGAGTTACTAGTTGTTGGAGCCTCCAGGTTGGGACAAATGTTATGGAGCCTTGTGGGTTGAGTTATTAGTCCCTCGAGCTAAAAGTTAGAAAAAATGATCTGGAGTTCTGAGTTGGTTTTGGGTTGAATTACTAGTTCCCGGAGCCATGGATAGCTTGGGTAGAGACCGATCTGGTTGTCGTTAGTGATTTTTGTACAGGTTAGGTGAAATCATTATGGTTGAGGATTGAGGTGGTTTGGCCTATGGAAGCCCTGGATGGTTTTTTTTGATTTAAACCCTTATGATCCTATATTCATACTTGGAATATGGCACAGGCATGATTGGCTAAAATAGAGATTTGGTTCAGCCTAATCTATGGTCGGGTGGTATGTGGAAGTTCTTAACTTGGTTGGAATTTTCATATGTTAACATGAGATATTTTCCTCTTGATATCTATGAGTACTTTTACTAGTTACCATATTGACATTATGGTTTATTTTCCATAGTCCCTATTCTGGTTATTTGTTGGGTATATATCTAGATATATGAAGTATTCTATCTATGTATCTTGACACGTTTTGATAAGTTACTAAATGGTTGATGAAAACATGGGCTAATAAGTGTTACTACAACTATATTGAGAGGGAATTTAACCTTCTCGGTGAGTCTCAAATGAATTTTAGAAGCTTATGATGACATATGCATTCATGACCTATAGCTCTCATGTTTACCATATGTTTGACGAAATGTATATCATGGATTAGGCATGTCTAGGTGAAGTTCTTGATTGAGTTTTGATTTTTCATCATTTTTATCATCATTTCCATGCTTCTAAAAGGTTACAAATAATTTTGGGAAGTAATTTGGAGGCTAGCCTGAAACGTGGCCAAGATCTTGGAACCACAAGCACAAAATTGAAGGACTTAGGTCATAACTACATGGAGGCAAGCCTATGAGTGCATTTAAAACCTTCCAACCACATGGATGTAGTCTCAAGGGTGTGGTTGTAGAGTTAGGTCAACAAAAGAGGGTTCCAACTCAAGGACTGATCACCTAGGGTAGTTATTTGGCTCCTAAGTGGCCTATAGTCCCTGAGGGATGTTAGAAAGGCTTCAATTTGTAGACCCCACTTCCATAACTTGAACTTCGAGGTTAGATCATATCATATTGACACTTAGCTCATGCTTACCCTAGAGAGATTGTAAAAGTGCGTAAATATGGGAGGAGGTGGTTACAGGGTGGTGTTAGAGTGAGTTCCATTCTCTTTGAGTAATATCTGATAGCACAGGGTGGCATCAGAGCTCCTAGGTTCAAACACTTGGAGTAAATTGGCTAAATGCAAATTGTTATGCATGCATGATAGTTGTTTATGTGTTAATTATGCATGCATGTAGATTACCTCTTGTTATGGTCATGTTATTTATGTATGAGTTGATATGTTTGTGATATGTATATGTATTATGCTAATGTATATTTATTTGTGCATGTGTGATAGCCTCCCCTAAACTGCACTGAGGTATGATTTAATTATGTTTCTATTAGTTTATCTAACATGGCATGTTTGCATGAAAGTGAAGGCCAAATATGACTAGAAGAATAGTGCACTACAACTCACATTACTCTCCTTACATATCAGGTGAGTAGCAAGGAGATGAGTAATCTCTTGATATAGTAGATACATTGAGAATTTTGAAGGAAGAAATAAAAAGTTGTAAGGAAGACAATAGTAGGTTGATTAAGGCACATGAAAGGCTTGCGAGAGAATAGGAAAAAATAGCAGAAGTTAAAGCAGTCATCCTTTATAGTCTTTTAGATTCACAGAGACAAAGATAACTGAGGATTAGTCATCTACAGGAGGAAAGGACAAATGGGGCATATGGCAGTAGGTCTCGATAAGAACACAGATTGGATAGAGAGGACATAGTCAGAGGTGTCATATCTTTGGATACACTTGATAGGAAGTGGTAGTGCCCATGGATCTTATTCTAGTTCTTGTTCCGAGAGACGTCATCACTAGCACCGCCATCATCCTTCTAGAATTAGTGAGAAGTAGTGTTTTTAATAGGAGCTCAAGAAAGAAAATCCTCCTACATTTGATGGAGATATGAAGAGGTCACAAGATGAAGAAACCTAGTTTCTTGGGATGAAGAAGTTATTCAGAATCCTTGAGTATTCAGAGAACATGAAACCCAAAATAGCTACCTTTGGTCTTAAAAAAAAGTAGATATTTCATGGGAAGATGTGAAGAAAATTAGAGTCATTCAAGAAGAGGAGTTGGTTTGGGATGAGTTCAAGAGACACTTCAAGAATAAGTACTTGTCTAAAATGTACTATGATGACAGGGAAAAGGAGTTCTATGAGTTGAAGATGGATTCTATGATCGACGATGAGTACACTAGCAGATTCTTGGAGTTGTTAAGGTATGTGCCTTATCTTAAGGAGGAGAAAGAAACGATTCAAAGGTTCATCAATGGGTTTCCAGTAGCGTTTAGAGACAGGATTGAATTTGATGGCACTTGATCATTGGAGGAAGCCATTAGGAAGTTGAAGCATTGTTATGAGCAATTAAAGCTTAAATATGAGTCTAAGCACGATTTGAAAGGGAATGATAATAATAAAGGAAAGTGGGCTAAGAAGAGAGGAAGGACTGAGGATATAGGAATTTGTAGACATTTGTCATAGTATTCCTCATATTTATGCAACAGTAGATAATAGGCAGGTTGATCATCAGGCATCTATTATCTAGATGGAACGTAAGCTTCATGATTAAGTTTTTTCTATTTTGATTCACCCTGGATCTAACTATAGTTATATAAGTCCTAAGTTGGTGGATAAGTGTTGTTTGATTAAAGAAGTGCATGCCGAATTTTGGTTGGTGCAGTTGGCTACAGGGACCAATAGAAGAGTTCATCATTGGGTGAGATTGTAGAAGTCATTGTAGATTCACAAGCTCATGCAATGTACTAAAGAACATGACAAGAATCTACTTCTACTTTCAACCAGCAGAAGCCAATAGATCAATGAAAACAATATGAACATAAGAAGATAAACCAATGGCACATAACACAATATGTCTATGGGGGAAGCCACTGCTCAAAACCCCGCTATCTGCATTGCATATATCAAAAATATGAGAGAAGATACAAATATTGTTCTCACGAGAATAACTTTGCACAAGTATGCTCAACTATCTTAGCTCACAAGCTAGCTCTTGGCCAACACTTAGCCAATTATGTAGCTCTCGAGGCCCCTAATCTCTTGCGTAATTCCTAGGATGAATATCCCATATTTAAAGAGAATTTTTGTTTCCAAAACTGTGCAATCCAAACATAGGATCAATCTCTGATGCAAGCATGATATTTACACTCCAGTAAATAATATAACTGATAGTACATTGTCCTTGCACACTAGTCTCAACTGGGTCTTGCTCTTAACTGACATGCATGAGTTTTTGATGAGGGAATCTTCAATGAACTGTAGTGACACTTGTGGATGCACTAGTGCACCAACTAACTACTAATCCTCTATTAGTTCCATAAACAGTTAGAACTAATTTAACTGACCATAACTAAGTAACCTGAGTTATCTAATTACAACTCATAAATAAACTCATTCTAGACCCCTAAAACTTAGGGATAACATATGCATGACTTCCAAAAGACTTCCAACTCTAAATTCCTAAGTTAACTAAGTCATCTTAACTTAGTTAAATATTACAAGTTGTTATGAGAAAATAAATACAATTTTAATTCACAATTTAATTCAAGGACAACTGAAATTGGAATTTTTGGATTCTATTTTTAACATTTCTTGTTGCTATTTTCAACACTTAACAAGAAAGGAATTTAACTCGATCTCGATCCTGAACCTTTGGAATGTTTTGCATGAAACACTTCTCTCTAGTGTTTTTTCTACAACAACTCCAAAAAAAAAAAAACATCTAACCTAAATCAGTATGATGCATCTGTCATCAGTCTCTGACTGTTATTGCCTCTGTAGACTGAAAACCATGTGCTTCTATTGACTCTGCCTTTTGGCACTATTGTTAACCCTTCTATGTGCTCTTTAGTATCTAAATGATCTAGCCTTTATCACTCTAATCTCTGATTGCATCAATCCCACTGATTCTTCCCGCTACTATGTACTTTGGGCTCCCATAGCCAGGTATGATGCATGAGATAAAAACTCTCAATGGACCCTGCCCAATTTAAGCCCTCTTGGGACTATCACTTCACATTGTCCCACCTCACACCTAGAGGTATGACTGCATGTGATCCCTCTACCCACTTGGCTTGAAATTACCCCCTACTAGAGGCCGCTGCATGAGTGGATGCATCCACTCCTCTATCGACTAAAAACTTTGCGCTTCTATTGACTCTAACTTTATGCATTATTGTCAACCCTTCTCTGTGCTCTTAAGTATATGATTGCTCTAGCCTTTGTCAATCAAATATCTAACTCCATCAATCCCACTAGTTTCTCCCGCTACTATGTACTTTGGGCTCCCGTAGCAAGGTATGATCCATGAGATAAAACCTCTCAATGGACCTTGCCCAAGTTCAACTCTCTTGGGACTATCACTTCACATCGCCCCACCTTACACTTGGAGGTGTGGTTGCATGTGATCCCTCTGCCCACCTGGCTTGCAATTTCCCCCTACTCGAGATCTCTGCATGAGTGGATTCCTCCACTTGGTCTCTTCTCAATTTCTCTAGTTGTGGCTGCTCCACAACTTCCTGAAGTATTTAAATGGAATTCATGCTTCCAAAACTATGCAATCCAAACATAGGATAAATCTCTCATGCATGCATGATGTTTACACTCCAGTAAATAATACAATTGATAGTACACTATCTCTACACTCTAGTCTCAACTTGGGCTTTCTCGGAACTTACATGCATGAGTTTCTGATGAGGGAATATTCATCTAACTGGACTGACACTTGCGGATGCACCAGTGCACCAAGTGACTTCTAATCCTCTATTAGTTCCACAAATAGTTAGAACTAATTTAACTGACCATAACTCAGTAACGTGAGTTATCTAATTACAACGCATAAATAAACTCATTCTGGACGCTAAAACTTAGGGAGAACATATACATGACTTCCAAAAGACTTCAAACTCGAAATTCCTAAGTTAAATTAGTCAAATTAACTAAGTTAACTATTACAAGTTGCTATGAGAAAATAATTACTATTTTAATTCACAAGTTAATTCAAGGACAAATGAAATTGGAATTTCTAGATTCTATTTTTAACATTTCTTGTTGATATTTTCAATAGAGATCTTCTGCATTTGAGCTAAGTGGTATGCCTACATCAACACATATAAATGTGCTTCCTTTGGGTTCATACAGTATGCTTTTGGGCATGGACTAAATATTCATTCACAGGACTAAAGTGGATTGAAATGTCAAGCCTATTGAGTGCCTAGATGATGATGGAGAAAGAAGAATCTTGCAGGGAAAGAAGAAGCCTACATCAATAAGAATGGTCACAACTATGCAAGAAAATTACAAACATAGGAAAGGATGCTTATTATTTGTAGTGCACATATCTAGTGATAAAGGGAAAGATGTTTAGGATGAGGAAGTCCTAAAAAATAGCATGTTTTGTAGTAGTTTAAAGATGTGTTTCTAGCGGGGGAACTGTTATAGACATATTTGGGCACTGCAACCCAAATCACATATGTCGATAAACCAAGGGCTCTTAAATCCCTAAAAGTGTTGTTTCACACCCTAAAAGATCAAGTTCAACTGATTACATCATTTCCCAGAAGTTCTCCCTGAAAAACTACTCAGAACTAGTCCAAACTGGACCATACAGACTGCTCAGTGCTAAGGGTGCGATGCATCTCACTTGTTACACACAAGGGGTGCGATGCATACTAAAAATCCCTTCTGTAGGGTGTGATGAGTGAGAGCAGACAAATGGCAGAGGCAGTTTGCTACGTGGAAACTCAGAGAATCTTCTAGAAACTGCTCATATGACACTTGCCTCTCTGATTTCGCCCAAGGATGAGTAAGAGATCATGAAATCTCCAAGTGGAACCAAGAACTATTAGAGAAATGACACTAATCAAAGACCTAGATGCTGACTCACCCCCCTACAAATATCTATATATGGATCCCTCATCCCAGAGATCTAGAGGCTGGAATTTTGTAATTTGTAAGGAAGTGTTGTTGGTTTCTCTTTGAAGACATTGCATTGTTGGGTGATCTTGCTTTTCATGAGGTGAAGAGGGCTTTAATGCTGGGAGGATGATGCTGGATCAGACAGCTATGGTGTAATCCTCTCTTCTACTTCTACTATCAATAAAGCTATTTGAGTTTTCCTCCATATACTTGTATATTTTTGAATCTTATATTTGTGTATGCATTTGTATGGTTAATGTACATCTGATTCTACATTGTTTATGGTATCATAGATCTCTATGCTTTGATGGTATTTTGCTGCTTTGACTCTACAAGTGTTCTTTGAAGTGGGACAAGTGAGAAAGGAGTGGCGAAGCTCTATCAAAGGAGAGAGGAAACAAGCAAGGAGCCAAGCGAAAGACTAAGGTTGGTGCTCTCTGCTTCTCTCTTATCTATCATACATAAAGGAAAACACAAGTTACTTTGAATTGTTTGTTTCTAAGATAGCTACTCGTCTTAGTGGGACTAGCAAATCTGAATAGACACTAGTTTTCCTGGAAACAAAATGGCGACTCCACTGGGGAGTGAATAGTTTGTTTGTTTGTTACTATTGTTTGCTTTATAAACTACAAATGGAGCCTGAAGTTAATCCAGCTAGCCTTCGAATGGCTTTTGCTATGCAACTGCAAAGTATATCAACGTTGTTTTAGTCAATCTCTGGTTTGGTTTATGAACTGAACATATGACTTGCAAACATCCTAAGTTCCCTAGTGGTAGCTCAATAACCTCATTAGATTACACCCCTATACTTTGTGTTTACTGTCTATCACAAGCTCGACCTAAGTCACTGAACTTAGCTGCAAATTGTGAGTGAAAACCAAGCTCAGTCTCATCCCTGGACCATCACACTATCCCTCATTGGCAGTCTAGATGCATCACACCTCCCATGTGCTGTAGGTGAGATGCATCCCTGTTTCCCTTAAGGACAGGTGCAATGATTGAACGAGACTATTTCTGCCTCTAGATTTTGGTTTTTCTTCATTGTTTTCAGCTCTATTCAGTAGTTTTGTTGTCTATGATAAGTATATCACTATTGAAACATTCTTCCTTTACATTATTCAGCCTCCATTGAAAAGGAATTGTGAATGTTTTTATGTATTTTTCATCATTTATAGTCCTCCTTTGCAAAAAGTAGCTTAATCGAACTGTCGTCTTTTGATTCGAAAGTGTCACAACTGTCGTTTTCAGTCAAGAAAAAGAGTGTCGTAAAGTCTTCCTCTTTTAGATAGTTGATTGTAAATTTTCCATTGTATTTGATTTGAATTGTCAATATTTGAAGTGTCAAAAGCAATTTCCCATTCAAAATTGAAAGTGTCATCTTAGTCTTCCTTTCATCCTTTGAAAAGAAATCGCTGAAGTGTCGCTTTGAAGAAAAATAGTTCAGATCTGTACTTAGTTTTCTTTTTGGCATTCTCACATTAAGGAAACGGGAAAACAAATACATGCATGTGCATTTGAATTTAGACTGCTTGCAGAATTTGATTTAGGAAATTTCATTTAGTGTGTGCTCTATGCTCTCTGCTGAAAGAGAAATCATAATCTTCTTTCCTTTGTAGCTAGGATTTTCATTGCTAAAAGAACATAAACGACTGTTTATCATTTTAGATTGCATATTTAGGAATTTTACATCTACATCATGCAGTGAACCTTGAAAGGAAAAATTCTTAAGAAAGATCAACTATAAAATAAACCTCAATGAACATAAAAAATCTTTGGAACCTAATGCACAACATCTAGAAGTCTAGGCTAGAGACGTATTCCGGCGTCATAAAGCCTGGTAGCTATCATTTTCATGGTAGGTTGGGTGATTCCTCGTCTTTGATACAACAAGTGCCAGTACAGACTTGTGCTCCCACGTACCGTCGAGTTTATATTGGGAGGCCACAATAGGTTGATATCCTTTATCCTTAAGAAGCCATGTCTGCCGCCCTATCGATTGCAATTCACTGAACACAACATTCGGGAAGATTGATTGCCGTATGTAAAGTCCTTGGTAATTTCTCTTTAATTTACCACCGAGGTGTATATTTCAGTTTTGCGATTGGTTTGGTAATCCCTCTCTCTAGATTTCTAGAGCAGTCACTTTCGTTCCTTTTCAGACTCCTTAAAAGAAAAGGTCCATCTGAGCACTTGTCACTTTGGGCTCATTAAAAATTGAAGGCAACTAGAGTCATCTTTAGCTTTTTCTTGACTTTTAAAAATTGAAAAAGAAAGTTGTGTCAAAGTGTCATAAAATTTATTTTAATTCGAAATAACATCATTGTTCCCTCGTTGGTCTTAGGTTGAGAAAATGGAGTCCACCAATAAAGGATTTTCCCTTGTGGGGAATCCTAGTCCTTTCTCTTCTTGGGGAGATATTGGTGCTCCATACATGGCTACATTGTCCCTTCCAAGACTCACAATTGGCCTACCAGTATGGCTATTCTCGACCTCTATCGTTCAAAACACCATAATTCCTCAGCAATCAAATCAGCAACCAGATGATACTGAATTTTATCCCCCACCTTCCACTTCATTTGTTTCTCCGTCTCCTTCTTCCTCTTTGCTTGGTGAAACTAGTAACACTAAAAACCAAGTAACAGAGAAGAAGAAGAAAGGGAAGGAGAAGAAGAAGAAGCCAATGGTGAAAGGGGGAAACCATACATTGTCTGGCGAAAATCCACACACTGCACCATCCAAACCCAAATCTCCATGTGTCATTTGCAAATGAGACCACTATCATCGAGATTGTCCTTGCAACCCACAGATCTTGAGAGACTGGTCTCCCCACTTGCACAATCCGGTGTCTTCAACCTCTGTCGATCATGTTGAGAGTACATCGTCAACTAGTGAAAATGAATTAAATGGACAAAAAGGAAGATCTAAATTTCCTTGTAGGTTGTGTGAAGGTGATCATGCCCTCCACCGTTGTCCTTTCCTAGACGAAGCTAAAAGAGTCTTGGATAACCGTCTTGCTTCACCGCGGTGACTTCTAATTGGATACAAGAAACTCTTTCCAAATCCATTGCTAGTTGAAAATCCAACTGACATACCTCTGTTGTCGGTTGAAACGCCTATTATTGAAGATAAACCCTCTAAGTCCACATCGGACCAAAGTCAACAAGTCGAGATGGTAGTCGACCCTGTTTTGTCTTCAGAAGGTCCACCTTCAGATGATACAGTCCCCGAAGAGAATGAGAACGACACCGTTCAAATTATTTTTGTTAACGCAGAGTCTGATGAACATGGGGGCAACCTACCTGTTCCTTTACCATAGGAAGGAAGTTCCCCATTTCAAGAGATCCATCCGGTCGTTTATTCAGTCCCTCCTCCAAGCAATCTAGTCATTTCCTTTGATTGGAATCTATTAGGGAGACCCCGCCTACCATCTAATGTACCATTCCGAATCATAGTACAAGATTACAGAATGATCATGGTTGGCACTATCGTAGATGAAGGGGCTTCCGTGAGTATCCTTTCCTCAACTGCATGGAAAGAACTTGGTTCGCCATCGCTTTTGCCTGAGATTCGAAATTTTTCGAGCTTCAATAAAGGAACCAGTCGACTGTTAGGGATCCTTCCAAATTTTCCTATAACTTTGAGAAGGAAAAACATTCATTTGAACGTGATGGCAGTCCAAGGGCCTCTATATTACAATCTACTCCTTGGGCGTGACTACATTTACAGCATGGGAGCTATTGTTTCCTCACTCTTTTGGGTGATGTGTTTCCCGTATGAAGGAAAAATGGTCCAACTCGTTGACCAGCTTTCATTCCCCGGTTCAAACATAGCTACTAGTCAAATGCCATCCCTAAATGGTATTTTTGCACAAGGAATGTATCATCAACCTCCAGTCCGTCCACCTGATGACCGCGAGTGATTCGGTGAATGTGACTAAACCTAGGGGGCATGCGCCTAGGTCTGCCTCGGTAGGAAAACCCCAGATATAAGGTAGGTTTCCTCGTAGGATATATGACTAGTTTGACACACCCGTCCGTTTAAGATATGGGATCATTTTGTAATAGGATTTCCTCGTCGAAGGTTATGTGATTGGCAGTGGATCCACACCTTTCACCTTTGTCTATTTCAATGGACAGAGCCAAAGAAGTGTTTTGTCTACAACGTGGACGAAACAACCTTGATTTAATGCAAGAAATTCCATATGGTAACCTGGAAACTTTACTTTTCTTTATACCTGGGGGCATGCAAACCTTTTTTACACAAGTGAAAAGCGACTAGCATAACTCTAACCTCGTAGTTTTTACTAACTTCAACTGCTTAAGTTAGGTGATTGGTCTGATCCACCATTCACCTTTGCAAGGGCCGATGGCACTGACAAAGTAAAGGAAATGTTTCCTGGCGTGAAACTATCCTAGCTAACCTTAGTAGTTCACTAACCCTTAGGACAATAGTTGGTCATTCCTAGCTTGCATACAAACGGCTCGGAGCAAAGTTTCACATGGGGCAAGCTCCCTAAAAAATGAACCTACTAATGAGAGACATCCTTAAAGACGACTGTACGAGTAATGTTTCCACAAGGTTCAAGCTCGATAAAAAATAAACCCGCCAATGAACATATGTTCCCCCAGAGTTCAAGCTCATTAAAAGACGACCCCACCTTTGGTAAATAACCTTTGTGATCGCATTGCTATTAGCCTTTGAGCCTTGGTCATGTTCTTACCATCACATCCACTCTTTTTAGTCGATCATACACCCCCACTTGGTTGTTTACCCTTGTTAGGGTCCCAGCCTAACCCCCTTATTTATGTAATGGGATCACGTCATAGTCAAGAGTCAATAAAGCCCATATTAATAATTGTAAGTGGTTAATCCGCAATTAATGATGGAACCACAGTTAGTTGCAAATGGGCCATAGTATTAGATAGATGGTATTAATAAAACCCACGGAATTGGCCCGTGGTATTGCATGTATGAGTCATATATAAAGGATAGAGACTCCCTGCGAGGAGCATCGTGTCTTATTTTTGTAGTCGAGCTCTGCTCTATTGGTGGTTGCCCCCTCGAAGAGGCAAGTGAACATTACTCTCTGAATAATAAAATCATTTCTATTCTGTGTTCTGGGTATCTTTTCTTCGCATATTCTGTATTTGGGTATCATTTTGCAGGTTAAGAGCATAACAAGTGGTATCAGAGCACTTTCCAGGGCCGGTGGGATCTCCATTTTAGAAAAAAAAAAAATTGGCTAGAAACCTGTTCCGGCATCTTTAAACCACGGGATCTGTCATTGAGCGCATAAACCTGTGGATTTGGGGAGGCATGCACGCAGGAAATACAAGAGTTGGTCACGTCTGTTGGACTCCCTTGTAACCCCTGTGGGTACCCCTTCGAGTAGTAGCGCATTAGACAGAACCGCGCATGGATTGTCTTCCACGTACCCTCTGGTTATATTGGAAGCCCCCTAGGCTCCCTTGAAACCTTGCCATAGATAAACCGTCGGTTGTCTTGCGGCTACAGTACACCGAGAACAGCACTCGGGGAGATTACTCGCCCGTACGATAGGGTAGTCGGGTTGTACGGCTAAGGGTATGGTCGATCCTCCTTAGTTAGAGCCCTGAAACATTGGGCCAAGTACTACTGCCAGACCCTTATGTATATTGCGATCTCTAGCACTTGACACTCCTCAAGACCATAGTTCCCTTTTTCTATCAGGGGATCACACAACATCTCTTCTAGACTCGCTTGTGCAAAAGGGTGCAGCAGCAGTAGACATCAGTCCCGTAGTCTCGAGTTCGCAGATCAGCCATTCCGATCTATTAGATCCATCAGATCCGCAGAAGCAGTCCGTTCCACCATCAGATCCGCCATTCATATCTCTCAGATCCACCAGATTGGAGTCGTTGTGAAGGGTTCCTATACCGGGGTATAATTCTCGCAGCACTTTTGGCCGCATTGACATTTTGAGGATTTGGCCACTGCAGTATTGATAAGGAAGGAGTAAAACTCCATTAGGAGTTTTTAGAAAAAAAAAAAAAAAAAAAAAAAAGTCTGAGATCTTCCGGGGCGCTTATTGGTGATCTAGCCCATCAGAATCAGGACGACGAGCTGAGCACGGTGGTACCATTCAATTATTAGTGAAAATTTTTAGGCAGTCCCAAATTTTCATCAAGTTGGTGTATGGTAGAAACTAGAGCTCAAGCGATGGCCAATGAAAGGATCGACAAACTTGAAGAATCCATGCAATCCCTCACCCTTCAGCTTAACGAACTAAGTAGCCAGATCGCGCAACTCATCCTGAAGGACAAGGAGCCATCCCACGAGGAGGCATTTAATAGCAATGGATACAATGAGGGTGAGTCTAGCCACTGTCCTCACGTCTAGCACACCCACCAACCACCTAGTCAGCGACCTCCCAAGTTGGATATGCATAAATTTGACGGTTCTCACCCGTCGGCATGGATAGCACAAATCGACCAGTATTTCAAACTGAATCGTATCTTAGATGATGCGACTCAGCTTATGTTGGGGAGCATGTACTTGGACAATGAAAGGTGGCAATGGTGGGAATGGCATCAACATTGCAATGGACCTTTTAGGACTTGGACCCAATTTACAAAAGCTCTTCAAAGCAGTTTTGAACAGGAGGACTCTTTTTTGGGTCATCTTACTAAGCTCCGACAGACTGGTACAGTGGATGAATATATTACAGCTTTTGAAGCCTTAGCCTTCTGCACTTAGGGTCTCTCAGATGTGTTCTACACGGAATGTTTTATCAGCGGTCTTAAAGAAGCCATCAAAGCTCAAGTCCTACTGCACCACCCTCCCACATGGACGGAGGCTTGCAAGGTAGCTCGTAACGTGGAACGTGCATTAGAAGCCCAATACAATCGCCCAAATTTCTCCGCTAAAGGTCACCCCCCACAAGCTCACCACAAGACTCAAACACTTAAGGTCCAAAAGGTGTCACCTGCGGAAATGGCCGAAAGAAGAAAGCAAGGACTATGTTACTACTGTGATGAAAAATACTCCCCAGGCCATAAATGCAAGCACCCCAAATTTTTTCAAATAGATGCCACTGACTACAACTCAACAGAGGAAGATCCACCACTTGAGGACCATGAGGCGCTACAAGAAGACAAGCAACAGGACAATGTCCCTGATGAACCAGTTATTTCGCTACATGCATTGGCAAGGATTTCTTCCCCTCAAACTCTCAAAATCAGAGGTTTTATTAAACATCGCCCAGTAGTAGTTTTGATTGATAGTGGAAGTACACATAATTTCATCCATCAAAAAGTCACAGAAGCAGTGCATTGTTTTGTACGCGCAGTTTCTAACTTCCAAGTTCAAATTGCGGATGGAGGCACAATGAAATGTGAAGGCCATTGTGAAAATATCAAACTTCAAATGGGGGATTATCAGTTGAAAACCCACATGTTTGCCATACACATGGGGGGTTGTGACATTGTCCTCGACGCTGAATGGCTCCGCACTCTTGGGCCAATCACAAAGGATTTCCAGGAATTATATATGAGTTTTAAGCAGAACAACTACACACATACCCTCCGTGGACTCCAGGTGGGAGCTCCCTCTATCATCAGCTCGCATAGAATGGAAAAATTGTTAAAAAAGGGAAATCATGGAGTTGTAGCTCAATTTAATGCCATCCAGGCAGTCGAAACAAAGCCTCTGCCAAGTCATCCTGAGATGCAAGAGATTTTAAATAACCATCTACCGGTCTTTGACAAGCCTCATGAGCTTCCACCCTCGCAAGGGGAACATGATCATAGCATCACTTTGGTTCCAGGGGCCCAGCCCCCAAATGTGCGCCCATACAGATATCCGTTCACCCAAAAGAACGAAATAGAAAAATCATCAAGGAACTTTTGGAAGCAGGTGTCATTCATCCCAGCATTAGTCCTTATTCATCCCCAGTGGTCATGGTGCTCAAGAAAGATGGGGAGTGGCAGATGTGTCCCGACTTCAGGGCCCTCAATAAGTTGACAGTCAAAGATAAATTTCCCATCCCGGTGGTTGATGATTTGCTGGATGAACTCAATGGGGCTCAATTCTTCACTAAGCTGGATCTTCGCTCAGGCTACCACCAAATTCACATGAAAGAAGTTGACATCCCCAAGATTGCTTTCAGAACTCATGAAGGCCATTATGAATTCCTGGTCATGCCATTTGGTCTTTGTAATTCCCCCTCTACTTTTCAGAGCCTTATGAACCACATTCTCAAACCATATCTCAGGAAATTTTTCCTTGTCTTCTTCGATGACATCCTCATCTATAGTTGCACTTGGGCCGCACATCTTCAGCATGTAGATCTACTCTTGCAACTGCTCCGCAAGCATAAATTATTTGTCAAGATGTCCAATTTTTCATTTGGCATGGCAGAAGTAGAGTATTTGGGCCACATTGTGGGGCGTGAAGGTGTCAAGGTAGACCCCAAAAAGATCCAGGCAATGCAGGAATGGCCTCAACCTAAGACCTTGAAGAGCTTGAGAGGATTTTTGGGTCTCACAGGCTATTATCATAAATTTGTCCACAACTATGGTGGCATAGCGAAGCCCCTCACCCAACTCCTAAAGAAAAATTCATTCTTCTGGAATGAGGAAGCACAACAAGCCTTTACAGCTCTAAAAAATGCCATGTGTTCCACTCTAGTCTTAGCACTCCCTGACTTCACCAAATGTTTTGTCATTGAATGTGATGCTTCGGGTACAGCTATTGGGGCGATCTTAATGCAGGAAGGGCAACCGTTGGCCTTCATAAGCCAACAACTCAGTGGGAGGAATCTGGGCCAATCTACCTACGAGAAGGAAATGATGGCCATCTTACGTGCAGTCGAGACTTGGCGACCTTACTTATTGGGGCGACGTTTCCAAATCCGCACAGATCATCACAATCTTAAATATTTTTTGGAGCAATGCCTATCCTCCCCACAACAAAATAAATGGCTAGCCAAAATGTTGGGATATGATTATGAGATCATTTACGAGAAAGGGAAAGACAATAGTGTAGCAGATGCATTATCTCACCAATTTGAGGAGGAAAGTACTCTGCTAGCAATTTCCCTCCCCATTCCAGAATGGATTGAAGAGGCTTGCAGGGAATGGTTTTCACACCTCGGGCTCTCCCAACTCATTTCTCAATTGCAGGTAGATCCAAATTCCACCAAGGGCTACTCATGGCAAGATGATATTCTTCATTACAAGGACAGAGTCGTAATATCACCAACATCCACCCTCAAAAGTCGCATTTTGGCAGAATTGCACTCATCTCCCATTGTAGGACATTCGGGCTTTCAGAAGACGTATGCTCGCACCAGAAGATCATTTTTTTGGACAGGCATGAAAAAGGACATCTTTACTTTCGTAGCAGAATGTGATGTCTGTCAACGCCACAAAGGGGAAACCGTCAACACACCAGGCACATTACAACCATTGCCCATTCCCGCATCAATTTGGATGGAGGTTTCTATGGATTTCATTACAGGTCTTCCAAAGTCAGGGAACAAGTCAGTCATCATGGTGGTTGTGGACCAACTGTCGAAGTATGCTCATTTCTGTGCCCTACCCCACCCGTTTACACCAACTTTGGTTGCTCAATCTTTCATGGATCAGATCTTCAAATTGCATGGCATGCCCACTTCTATTGTGTCCGACCACGACCTGATCTTCACTAGTAATTTTTGGCAAGAACTCTTCAGAATACAAGGCACTCAACTCAAACTCAGTACTTCCTATCATCCGCAAACAGATGGTCAAACCGAAGCCGTCAACAAATGTCTAGAAACCTACCTTAGGTGTTTCACTTCAGAAAAGCAACACCTTTGGGTACAGTGGTTACCTTTGGCAGAATGGTGGTATAACACCAACTATCATGCCACCACCAAAATGAATCCCTATGAAGCAGTATATGGTCAACTCCCACCTTCACCTACTTCGTATCTCAAGGGATGCTCAAAAGTACAAGTAGTGGATCAACTCCTACAACACCACGCAACCATGCTCGCCCATCTTCGAGAGAATCTTCATCAAGCTCAGAACCGCATGAAGCAACAGGTAGACCAACATCGCTCAGAGCGGCAATTTCAAGAAGGGGATCAGGTCTTTTTACGGCTACAACCATATAAGCAAACATCACTCAAGGACAAGGGGTGTCAGAAACTCTCTCCCAAATTCTACGGACCATATCAAGTACTTTAGCGCATTGGAGAAGTGGCCTACAAGTTGGCCTTACCACCTACTGCAAAAATCCATCCAGTTTTCCATGCCTCATGCCTCAAGAAAGTGATTGGGAACAATTGTAGAATTCAGACCAGTCTACCTGAATTGGATGAAGAAGGGTCCATCTGGCTTCAACCCGAACAGGTCCTAGACACACGAGAAAAGAAACTGTGCGGCCGCATGATTAAGGAAGTCCTCGTCAAATCGAAAGACACCTCTCCGAAAGATGCAACTTGGGAACCAGCCACTATTCTTCAACAATTTCCGCAGCTTCAGCCTTGAGGACAAGGCTCGTCTTAAGGGGGAGGGCATGTTTGGGTCCCACCCTAACCCCTTTATTTATGTAATGGGATCACGTCATAGTCAAGAGTCAATAAAGCCCATATTAATAATTGTAAGTGGTTAATCCGAAATTAATGATGGAACCATAGTTAGTTGTAAATGGGTCGTAGTATTAGATAGATGGTATTAATAAAACCCACTGTATTGGCCCGTGGTATTGCATGTATGAGTCATATATAAAGGATAGAGACTCCCTGCGAGGAGCATCATGTCTTATTTTTGTAGTCGATCTCTGCTCTATTGGAGGTTGCCCCCTCGAAGAGGCAAGTGAACATTACTCTCTGAATAATAAAATCATTGCTATTCTGTGTTCTGGGTATCTTTTCTTCACATATTCTGTATTTGGGTATCATTTTGCAGGTTAATAGCATAACAACCCTTTTGAGGAACAGTTGCGACGAGTGACTCTATTAGCCACCTTCTTTACACTACCGTAATTAAAAATTTCCAAACCTCACCTGGAACTAGTTGCTACCTAAAAAAATCACTCGTTTCTCAAAAGCGAGTCTCTTTTAAGCTCTTTTAGACTCGTAAATATAAAAAGATTGCTGAACAATTTGCCTCTCCAACTTGTTAAAGTGATTGGAAGTGCCATCCCTCATCTATATTTTAATCTTTTTAGACCTGAGGGATCATTACACAAAAAGATCGAGTGCTTGTCATTTTTGGCTCACTAAAGTGATCGGAAAAGTCATCCCTTTCATATTATTTTATAATTTTTTCAGACTTAAGGGATTATACTACGAAAAAGGACTATTGGAGTTTCCTTCCCGTCCCTTTTCAGACTCTCTAAAACTGAAAAGGATTGAGTTATCTTTTTCGTTAAACTCGTTAAAAAAATAGAAACAAAATTTTCCATACAGACAAGAGTGAGTTTCACTGTCGCTAAGCTCGCTAAAACATAGCGATAGGTTTGCCTGAAGGGAAAATTATTGAATAAGCATATGTTATCCTCCTCAAGCTTGAGAAACATAAAGAGGTACTGGTCAGCAATGACTGGGGAAAAGGGAAGAAAACTTGAAGAATTTTGTTGGTAGCAGGTTTCTCTTGAACATGACACTCTCACTCCATCACCATGATTGAGTCAGGTTGGGTTATCCCGTTCACTGGTCATATCACCATTGGTCCTCCGTACCATCCATTTTTGGGGTTAATGATACTAATCCATTTCAGTGTCGCCGATATGCTCAAGAGAAGTCACTCAAAGAATTCACCAACCCAACTAACACCTCATCCACTGCAATACCTTCATGTTCCATTCTTTCATGACCGCCACCCTGAACCTTGTATCATCAGATCGTTTTCACCTCCACAAAATCATTTGCTCCGTTCCGTGTCGTAGATGTGGGATTCATTAAGGCCCTCCTACAACAGGTCACTTCTTGTCGACATCAGCTCATTATCCAAGAAGTTGACTTAGGAACAACCCTTTCAGTACTTTGAAGCTTCCATGCCTCAATGGCAAGTTTCTCACTTCCGGCGACAGGTTTACATCAATGGCCTTCGACCAAAAGATTTTGTGTGGTGTTCGACATCGACTCATGTATTCACACCACGTGAATTGTACTGTAGTACCTTGAGGGTCATTATCATTATTGGTGATTCCTCTTGTTCCTGTTAACAGCTTACATCATTGGCTGGTAATCAGGCGATGTCTTTCCATGTTCAACATCAGAACATCTTTTCACATGGATCAACTTGTACATTGGGAGAAGATTGAATGAGTTTGAAGACCCCGAATCTAGTTTCATCCATTCGAGTTGCGATATATTCAGGAAAATAAAGACATCAAATGTACTCCATAGCTACACAGATAATCATCCAAGCTAAGGGATGATGGCTCTACCAGAATCATCGGTCTGCCACACAGACGATTGTCTGTCCCATGTACATGAAAATGAATTTATAAAGCTGAGCATGGGAATGCATGCCTTAGCTATATCATGAAAATATTATGAAGATAATGTATTGTATTGTATCTTATTACAGGTCACCTTCCAGTTCAAAAAACCTTGGATCCTCATGATAAATCATTTCACCAGACATCAGAAGATTTATGACCTCATGCTTTAGGGGGCAACTGTTATAGACATATTTGGGCACTGCAACCCCAATCACATATGTCGATAAACCAAGGGCTCTTAAACCCCTAAAAGTGTTGTTTCACACCCTAAAAGATCAAGGTCAACTGATTACATCATTTCCCAGAAGTTCTCCCTGAAAAACTACTCAGAACTGGTCAAAACTGGACCATACAGACTGCTCAGTGCTAAGGGTGCGATGCATCTCACCTGTTACAAACAAGGGATGCGATGCATACTGAAAATCCCTTCTGTAGGGTGCGATGAGCAAGAGTAGACAAATGGCAGAGGCAATTTGCTAGGTGGAAACTCAGAGAATCTTCTAGAAACTGCTCATATGACACTTGCCTCTCTGAATTCGCCCAGGGATGAGTAAGAGATCATGAAATCTCCAAGTGGAACCAAGAACTATGAGAGAAATGACATTAATCAAAAACCTAGAAGCTGACTCACCCCCCTGCAAATACTTATATATGCATCCCTCATCCCAAAGATGCAGAGGCTGGAATTTTGTAATTTGTAAGGAACTGTTGTTGGTTTCTCTTTGAAGACATTGCATTGTTGGGTGATATTGCTTTTCATGAGGTGAAGAGGGCTTTCATGCTGGGAGGATGATGTTGGATCAGACAGTTGAGGTGTAATCCTCTCTTCTACTTCTACTATCAATAAAGCTATTTGAGTTTTCCTTCATATACTTGTATATTTTTGAATCTTGTATTTGTGTATGCATTTGTATGGTTAATGTACATCTGGTTCTACATTGTTTATGGTATCATAGTGTTGGCATTATGGCACAGGTTTGGAGCTATGGCACAGGTGTTGTCCTTGATGGCAACTCTCTTTGGTAACAGATCTCAGTTCAGGCTTTCAGAATACATATACGTAGGTTCATCTAGACGAAGATGCGTATACATGCGGGTTAGACGTTTCAAAGGCATGTGTGCGTATACACGCACTTTCATGCAAGGAAAAGCGTGTATATGTTGGAGAACTTACCTTTGGTCCGTGGTAGTTAGTCCTTGGTATTTGAACCTATGGTTTTGGACCATGATACCTCGTCAGATGTGTTGATCCCAAGTATTGGGTCTGTGGTATTTGTTTATTGTGGAAGGCCTAAGACTATAAAAGAGGAAGGAGAACATTTGGCAAAGGATCATTGGAATTATTGTTGAATATCTGATAAAGTGCTAGATCTGGAATACTGGTAATTAGGTTATGGTTCAGATCTGGATCTGAATGAACGAGGAACCTTAGCGCAAAGAGAAGGATAAGTTCTATTGATGGATCATAATATTTAAGCTTGAATGATAGTATCTTTGTATGATTTTGATCTGTTATATGTGGCGCTTGCTTGATCTATAAAACTGATAATCTGGGTTAATTAGAATATCTAAAAAAGTGATTTATCCTTTATAGATCTGTACGCAGGTTCAGTGAAGCAAAGGCGCGTATATACGCTGGTTCAGTGAAGGCAAATAGCGTATACGCAGAAGCGTATGCATGCAGGTTTCAGGCTATTAAAGTAGCGTATATATTTTGAGTTGTGATCTTGTTGCTTCTGTTTATTGCTGCAGTGTTTTGGGTTCAACTTTGGTGTGTGGTTACTGTTACTGTGATCTGGGTATAGTCGTCAGAGAAGTGTTTATTTTGATTTAGTTTTGATTGGTCAAAAGGTGATTGGTTGATGTAGAAACTCTTGATGTTTGATTGATGCTAATTGTGGATCCAGTTTGAAAATTCATGAAATGTGGTCCCTGAAAGAAAGAGAAGGTTGTAGCCTTCTGTAGGCTAACACCTACGTACTAGTATCTTGGCTCGTGCAAGAGCTAAGGGGGTTGTAGCTCCCTTCCAGGAGAAGGTGGAAAACGAGAGAGGGTTGTAGCTCTCTGCAGGTTGCAACTTGTGTACTGGTAAAGGAATGCACCAGTATAATTGTAAAAATAAGTTTCTAATTAAAGAGAAGATAGAGACGAATTGCAGCAGGTGGTTTTCACCCACATTGGGTTTCCACCTTATATCTTGTGTTCTTGTGTGTGATTGTCTTTCTGCTCTGTTTTACTATTTCTGGTTACTGGTTATTTGATTCTCAAACACAGATTAATAATCATCATCAGAAAGATAAAGTCATTTAAAATTTTGCATTGTATACGCGGGTTTCCTTCTCCATAGTTGCATATATACGCGGATTTAATTAATTGAAGCAGCGTATATCATTTGATTTTGAAAAAAAAAATATTTGACTTGATAATACTGATTCACCGCCCACCCCCCCCCCCCCGCCTCTCAGTATTATTTCCAACAATTGGTGTCAGAGCAGGTCCTTCAGAAGAAGCTTGATCGCTTGAAGGAAGATCTTTCATCATGAGCAACTACGAGAGGGAAGCATCATTCAGGCCACCAATTTTTGATGGGACAAACTTCATATATTGGAAGGTAAGAGTTACTTCCTATCTTCAATATCTTAGTACAGAAGTCTGGGATATCATAGAAACAGGGTATACTTTTCCATCAATAACTCCTACAGATCCGGCTGAGAAGAAGAAATATGAAACAAATGCAAAGGTGGTCAATACTCTATTAGGATGCATATCTCAATCAAAATTTGTCAAGGTAATGCAGTTTAAATCCGCAAAAGAGATATGGGACAAGATTGTTCTGAGCTATGAAGGAGATGATCAGGTAAAACGAGCAAAACTTCAAACCCTCAGGATTCAGTATGAAAATCTCAGGATGTATAATGATGAAAGTGTGGCTAACTATTTTCTTCATGTAGATGAGATTGTTAATTGTATGAAAAATTTGGGTGAAGAAATAAAAGAGGCTGTTGTGGTTGAAAAAGTTCTAAGATCTTTATCCCCTAGGTCTGAATCTAAAGTTTCTGCAACAGAAGAAAAGGAGAATCTACAAAACCTTAAAATGTCACAGCTGCATGGAATTCTAACTGCTTATGAAATGAGGAAAAAGGTCCATTGGACAGGAGAGAAGCTGCCTTCAAGGCTTGAGGCAAAGGAGAGTACTATGAGTCAGGACACGTGTCAGAAGAAGAAGAAGAATCAAATTTTGTTAGAAATCTTCAACGGGGTACTGGAAGATTCAGAGGTAAGTTACCTTTCAAATGCTTTGCTTGTGGAAGAGTAGGTCACTATGCTGCCAAATGTCCTCTTAAGGATAAGATTGACAAGGGAAAGGAACCTGTTTGATGGAACAAGAAACAGAATGCAAATAAGAAAAGCTATTACACTCATGAAGACAATGATGGACTATCAAATAGTGATGAAGATGAACGAGGTAATGACTATAAACTTTTAATGTCTTTTGAAGATGATGGTTACATGGATGCTATAGACGTGGATAGCTTTTATGAAGAGATTTCTAGACTCAAGACATGTTTAGAAGAAAAGAATGTGATCATTGATACCCTGCAATTTCAACTTGATGAAAAAGAAAAATTTCTTGAGAAGTTAGAATGTGAAATTGTTGGACTTAGCAAAGAAATTGAGAAAACAAAGGCTCTTAATCTTAAATTTGTTAAAGGATCTGAAATTCTAGATGGGATTATCAATGTACAACATTCTCCACTAATCAAGACAGGTCTGGGTTATAATGGAGAAACATCTCAAGCATCCACCTCAAAGAGTTATCTTGATGCAGCAAGGAGGAATGAGCAAAAGCCCAATGGAGATCATCAGGTAAAGCAGGGATGAATTACATCAAGATCAAACAAAGACTACCAGGTAAACCAGGGGCAATCCATCTTAAGGGTGAACAAAAGCTACAATCAGCCACAGGTAAAAACTTCTCAATTTGCTTCAAGAATGGATGACAATAGAAATTACAATCATTTGGCTAGTAGATTTGATAATCGCAGAAGTTTCTTCAATGGCCAATGTTTCTCTTGCCATAACTTTGGTCACAAAGCAGCTCAATGTGTTGCCTATAAGACAATCATGACTAGAGAAGCTCAAAAACAAAGAAGTATGACTGGGATTACGAAAATGACCTATAACAAATTTTCGGCCCTTGAAAAATAAATTGAATGTTCTATTTGTAATAACTTCGGTCATGAAGATTCTGAATGCAGGAGCAGGTTTCGGCAGACAAAGGAACAAGCCTCAAGCACCAGAACATGGAGAATAAAGGAACCACAACCAGAAAGATGTGGGATAGCTTTTTATGCAGAAGGACAGGAAAATCTATGGTACATTGACAGTGGATGTTCGAAGCATATGACACGTGATAAAGAAAAACTTGAATCATATACTGCTTTAGAAAAGGGGAAGAAAGTCTCTTTTGGAAATGATACCCCTGCAGCTATAAAATGAAAAGGCACTGCTCAGTTGAAAGAAAAGGTCAAAGCTAGAAATGTTTTGTATGTTGATGGCTTGAAGCATAACCTACTGAGTGTCAGTCATATGTGCGATTAAGGAACCGAGGTAATATTTCGATCAAATGGATGTAGTGTTCGTGATCTTGATACGGGAAAAACAGTGATCAAAGGTAGAAGAACTCCAAATAACTTATACATATTTAAAGAAGGAAAACAACAATGCTATTTGAGCAAGGATGATGAACACTAGTTATGGCACCGAAGGTTGGGGCATCTAAGCTTTTCACAAATAAGGAAAGCATGAAAATACCAGGCAGTTCGTGGTCTTCCAGATATCAAAATTCCAGACAACACATTACGCAAATCATGTCAGTTTGGTAAGCAAACCAGAACTAACTTCCCTGAGAAGGAAGGATCAACTAGCAGGCCTCTTGAGCTAGTCCATACAGATGTATGTTGTCCATTTAGGACAAGGTCACCTCGAGGAGAAGAATACTTTATATTATTGATTGACGACTTCTCCCGGATGGTTTGGTTAGGACTTATGAAGCATTCGAAAAATTCAAATCCTTCAAAGCCTTGGCTGAAAATGAATCAGATCACAAAATTAAGTGCCTCAGGTCCAACAGAGGTGGGGAGTTTACCTCAAATTAATTTTTCAATTTTTGTGAAGAACATGGAATAAGAAGGGAATTCTCTACAGCTAGGACTCCTCAGCAAAATGGAGTGGTGGAAAGGATGAACAGAACGGTACAAAAAATGGCTCGTGCTATGCTTGATGAATCTGGAACTGCCGCAACCTTTTGGGGTGAAGCTGCATTTGCTGCCGTTGTTATTCTTAACAAAACAAATGTCCGAGTGAACAGCACTCAAACTCCTCATGAGCTATGGTATGGTGAGACTCCTTCGGTAAAGCATTTCAAAAATTTTGGAAGCAAATGTTATATTAAGAATGATGAACAACTTGGAAAACTTGAACCTAGAGCAGATGAAGGCATTCTCCTTGGTTATTCTCCCCACAGCAAGGCATATAAGTGTTACAATAAAAGACTTGGAAGAATTGTTGATAGCACTGATGTAGTGGTTTATGAAAAAGGATACATTCCTAGGCAAGTAAATTATGAAAATATCGAAGACGATGAAGACTACTCTCCAAATCAGGCTGATGATGAAGAAGAACCCCAAGAGCCACGAGAGGAACATAAGGATAGAAGAGAAGACTCCATCCAAGTACATTCAAAAGAATCATCCAGAATCTCAGATTTTGGGGCAGAAAGGGGCAGGTGTACAAACAAGAAGAACAATTGCAGAAGCCTCAAGCTATTTGGCATTGCTCTCCTCCACTGAGCCACAAAATGTAAAATAGGCATGCAAAGATGAATGTTGGGTCAAGGCAATGGATGAAGAACTTGAGCAGATCGAAAAGAACAACACTTGGGAGTTGGTTCCTAGACCAAAAGATAAGAATGTCATAGGGACAAAATGGATCTTTAAGAATAAGTTGAATGAAAATGGAGAAGTAATCAGAAACAAGGCCAGACTTGTGTGTAAAGGGTATGCTCAACAAAGGAATAGAATTTGAAGAAACTTTTGCTCCCGTTGCTAGACTTGAGGCCATCTGAATGTTCCTTGCTCTCTCAAGCTTTCAAAAGTTCAAAGTATTTCAAATGGACATGAAATCAGCCTTTCTAAATGGAGACTTAGAAGAAGAAGGGTACATTGAGCAACTAGATGGTTTCATTCTTGGGAATGATCCAAATCTTGTATGCAGACAAAAAAAGGCTCTCTATGGTCTTAAACAAGCTCCAAGGTCTTGGTACTACCATTTGGAAAAATATCTTCATCAACAAGGATTTTCAAAAGGATCAGCAGATAGAAATCTCTATATAAAAATTGAAAATGACAAATTGCTAATACTTGTTGTGTATGTAGATGATATTATCTTTGGAAGCAATGAAGAAGCTATGAGTCAAAGTTTTGCCTTGGTGATGCAGAAAGAATTCGAAATGTCCTTGCTTGGAGAACTGACATACTTTCTTGGATTGCAAATCCAACAAAATGAAGGTGGTATCTTCTTGTCTCAAACCAAGTACCTCAAGCAGATTCTGAAGAAGTATGGCATGGAAGATTCGAAACTAGTATGTACCCCCATGGTTACAGGATGCAGCCTCAGTGCAAATGATGAATCAGCAGCAGTGCATCAACCAACCTATAGATCTATGATTGGAAGTCTACTTTATTTGATAAATACCCGACCATACATCATGCATGCAGTGGGAATAGTTAGAAGATTTCAGGCAAATCCAAAGGAAACTCATCTTCAGGCAGTGAAGAGAATTTTCAAGTATCTTCAAGGAACTTGAAACTATGGCTTATGGTATCCTAGAGATACAGATCTCACTCTTCATGCTTATACAAATGCAGATTGGGCTGGAAGCATGGATGACAGGAATAGCACAAGTGGTGGTGCATTCTTTATGGGTTCCAGATTAGTATCTTGGTTCAACAAGAAACAGAGTTCGATTGCTTTATCTACAGCTGAAGCGAAATATGTGGTTGTTGCATCTTGTTGCACTCAACTTCTTTGGATGATGCAAACCTTGCAGAACTTTCAAATCACTTGTACACCACATATCTCCATCTTATGTGATAATACAAGTGCAATCAGCATTTCAAAGAACCCAGTCATGCATTCAAAGACCAAGCACATACCGATCAAGTATCACTTTCTCCGGGAACAAGTATTGGAACAAAAGGTAAAATTGGAGTATGTTCCTTCTAAGGAACAAGTTGCTGATATTTTCGCCAAACCACTGCCCAGGGAGACATTTGAATACTTCAGACAGAAGCGGGGAGTAGTTGATGCATCATCTTGCTGTTAAAACTTGTCTGTTTCAGAGAAAAATGGGTGTACGTGAGTTTCCTGAGGAGGATCCGCATACATATGTCGGTTTGTACAGAGACAGTCGCGTATATGGAGGTTTGATGGATATCAATAGGAACAGGCTCTGGTTGAAGATATTCTTCTATGGGTTTGATAGAGACCATCCGGAACAGGTTCAGGGGGAACACATAATCTTCGAACAATGCATTGTTGGCATTATCTTAGAAGCTTTTGGTTCTAGTTCTCAGATGTTGTTGGTTTCAGGTGGAAGAGAGGTAGAGGGAGAATAGAAGGAAATCTTGGTTGCTGATTTGAATGGTGATTGTCAGATGCTGCTGCTATTAGTTATTGGTGACTTTCATAAGTCTTGTTATAGATATTTCATCTCTATGTCATGTATCTCTTTTGTGGTATCTCTTTTATGATGTCAAGGTCATGTAACGACCTATTTTGGTTTCCCCACTATGCGTGGGATGAACATGTAATGAACTTGGCTGTCATATATCCCCACATGGTTGGGTGGATGATCCCCACTTGGTTTGGTGATGGATGTATGTATTGAGTCTTTTGGTGATAGGAAGGTCTTTTATGATGTATAAGTCATGGTTCTTCTTGAAGAACATCTTTTGCAGATCTTGCCTATAGTCAGGGGGAGCATGGTCAGCACAGCAGGGCAAAAATTTCAGCATGTACTCAGGGGGAGCACAACCCTTTGCCCTTGATGACAAAGGGGGAAAATGACTTTGAGGATGTTGGGTTGCCATCAAGTCCAAAGGGGGAGATTGTTGGCATTATGGCACAAGTTTGGAGCTATGGCATAGGTGTTGTCCCTGATGGCAACTCTCTTTGATAACAGATCTCAGTTCAGGCTTTCAGAATACATATACGCAGGTTCATCTAGACGAAGACGTGTATACACGCAGGTTAGACGTTTCAAAGGTTCGTGTGCGTATACACGCACTTTCATGCAAGGAAAAGCGCACATATGTTGGAGAACTTACCTTTGGTCCGTGGTAGTTAGTCCTTGGTATTTGAACCTATGGTTTTGGACCATGGTACCTCGTCAGACGTGTTGATCCCAAAAATTGAGTCTGTGGTATTGGTTTATTATGGTTTTGGACCGTGGTATTGTGGAAGGCCTAAGACTATAAAAGAGGAAGGAGATCATTTGGAAAAGGATCATTGGAATTATTGTTGAATATCTGATAAAGTGCTAGATCTGGAATACTGGTAATTAGGTTATGGTGCAGATCTGGATCTGAATGAAGGAGGAACCTTAGTGCAAAGAGAAGGATAAGTTCTATTGATGGATCATAATCTTTAAGCTTGAATGATAGTATCTTTTTATGATTTTGATCTGTTATATGTGGCGCTTGCTTGATCTATAAAACTGATAATCTGGGTTAATTAGAATATCTGAAAAGTGAATTATCCTTTATAGATCTGTACGCGGGTTCAGTGAAGCGAAGGCACATATATACGCTAGTTCAGTGAAGGCAAACAGCGTATACGCAGAAGCGTATGCACATAGGTTTCAGGCTATTAAAGTAGCGTATATATTTTGAGTTGTGATCTTGCTGCTTCTATTTATTGCTGCAGTGTTTTGGGTTCAGTTTTGGTGTGTGGTTACTATTACTGTGATCTGGGTACAGTCGTCAGAGAAGTGTTTATTTTGATTCAGTTTTGATTGGTGAAAAGGTGATTGGTTGATGCAGAAACTCTTGATGTTTGATTGATGCTAATTGTGGATCCAGTCTGAAAATTCATGAAACGTGGTCCCTGAAAGAAAGAGAAGGTTGTAGCCTTCTGTAGGCCAGCACCTACGTACTAGTATCTTGGCTAGTGCAAGAGCTAAGGGGGTTGTAGCTCCCTTCTAGGAGAAGCTGGAAAACGAGAGAGGGTTGTAGCTCTCTGCAGGTTGCAGCCTACGTACTGGTAAAGGACTGCACCAGTACAATTGTAAAAAGAAGTTTCTAATTAAAGAGAAGATAGAGACGAATTGCAGCAGGTGGTTTTCACCCACATTGGGTTTCCACCTTATATCTTGTGTTCTTGTGTGCGATTGTCTTTCTGCTCTGTTTTACTGTTTCTGGTTACTGGTTATTTGATTCTCAAACACAGATTAATAATCATCATCAAAAAGATAAAGTCATTTAAAAGTTTGCATTGTGTACGCGGAATCCTTCTGCGTAGTTGCGTATATACACAAATTTAATTAACTGAAGTAGCGTATATCATTTGATTTTGAAAAAAGGATTATTTGACTTGATAATACTGTTTCGCCCCGCCCCCCCCCTCTCAGTATTATTTCCAACACATAGATCTCTATGCTTTGATGGTATTTTGCTGCTTTGACTCTACAGGTGTTCTTAGAAGCGGGACAAGTGAGAAAGGAGTGGCGAAGCTCTATCAAAGGAGAGAGGAAACAAGCAAGGAGCCAAGCGAAAGACTAAGGTTGGTGCTCTCTGCTTCTCTCTTATCTATCATACATAAAGGAAAACACAAGTTACTTTGAATTGTTTGTTTCTAAGATAACTACCCATCTTAGTGGTACTCGCAGATCTGAATAGACACTAGTTTTCCTGGAAACAAGAATGAGTGTGACGAACAGCTAGGGTTTAAAGTCTATAGCAGTCATTGAACTCCATGGAAGGGAATGGAGAAGGGAGCTCCAATCCCTCCTACAAGAAAGTTGTTTCCAACCGAGGGAAAAAGCCAATGCAAGAAGTCAAAGGTCTTGCTGATGAAGGGAAAGAGAGCAGGGAAGAAGAGCAGGAGGGAGTCAAAGAACGAGATAATTTAAGCACAAAAGAAAAGGAAGAAAATGACAAGGAAAAGGGAGCAAAAACCAAGACACAAAAAGGACCTTGTAAACCCAATGCTGAGTTTACACCTAGAGTAGTTCTGAATGATCCTGCTCTGTAGGCACACAGGGACCACATGCAAACTTATGCTATCATTTGTAAATTCATGGGAGTGTGGCCCACTGAAAAAGCTTGACAGACATGGATTAAATACCATTGGAAACCAAAATGGAGCATTGACCTACTTTTGGGGTCAAAACGTTTCTTTACTGTGGTCTTCACTAACATTGAGGATAAAGACAGAGTGTTTGAAGGAGGGCCCTACTTCTACGCAGCTGTAGGCCTCTATATGAGGCCGTGGATGATGAAATTTGTCCTGGAGAGGGAGACTTTCACATCAATTCTGGTTTGGGTAAGAATTTACTCCCTTCCTCTTGATTACTGTCAAACGGAATCGTTAACAGCCATAGGTAATAAATTAGGATGTTTTGTCAAAACTTCTGAAGCCACTAGAAGAGGAAAATATACTTCCTTTGCACGAATCTGTGTGGAAATGGATCTCTCAGGAGCTCTATCGGATGAGGTGATCTTGGAAGTTTTTGATGAAGAATGGGTGCAAACAGTAGATTATGAACATATTCCCTTTAGATGTTGCAGATGCCATGAGCATGGACACCTTTTCAGAGATTGCCCTCTTAGTAAAATAGAGAATAAGAGCAAAGCTTCCACAATGAAAGATACGGAAAGCTTTCAAAAAGTGAGCCACAGAGGAAAAGGGGGCAAACGGGGACCTAAGCAACATCAAGCAGAAGGGCCTCAAGTTAAGTTGAACAGGTTCCAAGTTCTCGAGGAAGAAGAAGAGATGATAAAAGTAGATCAGGGAATGGAGGGAAGTCCAGAGGACAAGGAAATAGAGGAAGACAAAGACCAAACAAAGAACAATAATATACAGAAAGAGGCTATGATGAGCGATGTAGAACTGGATATGGATCAGGAAATGACCCAGAGCGAGATGGAAATGGAGGACCATGAACTTCAGGAGATTCTGGATAGAGAGCACCTAGATTTGGAAGGGTTCTTGAAACAGGGAACCATGGGAGGGTTAGACTCATTACCTCAAGAAGAGTTCTCTAGAGTACAGCAGTTGTACTTATGGAAAACCCATGCTAAAGGGGTGGAAAGGCAAGGTAATATGGAAAATCAAGGTAAAGAAGGTGTGAAATCTATAAAAAACACACCAGGATTAGCACCTAGATGCCCAGGAAAGAAAAGAGGCAGAAAAAAGCAGAATGAGCTGCTGATGGAGTGTGGAAAGCTGATGATAGATTCAGGTAAGATGAAAGACCTATCTAGTTACTCTTTCACAAATCTTTAATGATGAAGTTTACTTCTTGGAACATCAGGGGTCTAGGTAGTAAAAGGAAGCAAAGATTACTTAGTAACAGAATGAAACAAGAAGCTCCGGATATTATTTTTATCCAGGAAACTAAATGTTCCATTCAGAAAATAAAAGAACTTTATAGCAAATGGCTCAATCGATTTGAGTTTCTAGAAGTCAAGGCAGAAAATACAGCAGGTGGCATTCTTACTCTTTGGAATCCCCTAAAGATTGGTATAATAGATGCTGAGGCTTCCAGAAATTATTTATCAATGGTTATTCAACCGGTGGGGGATAGGGAGATCTATCTGGTCACGAATGTTTATGGCCCTCAGAGAATGGATGACAAACTTAGATTTCTAGACTCTCTTATGGATCTCAGAGAGAGATATGCAGAGATACCATGGATCATGGGTGGGGACTTCAACATGATCAAATCACTATCGGAGAAAAAAGGGGGCACCAGAACTCTAAACAAAGATGCCTTAGCTTTTCAATATTTTATGGATTCTATGAAGTTGGTTGACATTGATTCACGTAATGGTCTCTTTACTTGGAACAATAGAAGAGGAGGAGTGTCTCTTGTTGCCTCAAAGTTGGACAGATTTATCATCTCAGAGGACCTTATACTCAATGATATAGGAATGGAAGCAAGGATTCTCCCCTTTGGAGGATCCGATCATTGGCCAATTCAACTAGAGATTAGGGGCATTGGGACTCCGAGGAATAGAACCTTTACATTTGAGAATATCTGGCTCACCCATCCAGATTTTATCAGTAACATTGCAAGTTGGTGGTCTGAAGATTTGCACATTTAGGGTACAAGTATGTTCCTTCTTCACAAAAGACTAAAACATATCAAGCTCAGGCTCAAAGATTGGAACAAGAAAGAATTTGGCAATATTTTTGAAGGAAAAAAAGTTGTCGAAAACAAATTGCAGATTCTCAACCAATCCCTTATCAAGGATGGCTTTGATAAAGTCAGCTATGATAGAACCACCAAACTTCAACATGATTGGGAGAACTTATGTAAACAAGAGGAAATATTTTGGAGACAAAAGTCTAGAGTGCAATGGCTTAAAGAAGGAGAACGAAATACCAAATTTTTCCACAGGTCAACCTTGGCAAACAGAGCTCATAATAGAATCTCTTCGATTAAGGATGAGGGAGGGCATCTGCTCAGTACCCATGAAGAAATAGAAGTTGTATTAGTACAACACTTTTGTGGGATTGTAAAGGAAACCATTTCTAACAGAGAGCCTCACATTAAGGATCTAACAAGACATATACCAAGACTAGTGTCCAGAGAGGATAATTTCAACCTCAATAGGCCAGTAACTGAAGAGGAAATCAGTGAGGTCCTCAAGGAAATGTAGAATGGTAAACCGCCGGATCCTAATGGTTTTAATGTGGACTTATTTAAAGCTTGCTGGAATATTGTTAAACAGGATATTCTGAATGTAGTAGAAGACTCCAGGAGGAGTAGAACTATTCTGAAGGCACTCAACACCTCCTTCATTTCTCTGATCCCTAAACAAGATAATTCCCTAACTCCTGATAAGTTTAGACCCATAGCATTGCGAAATTTGGTTTATAAGATTATATCCAAGGTTGTGGCCAACAGACTCAAACCTCTTCTCCCCACTCTTGTTTCTGGGGAGCAATCTAGTTATGTGGAAGGTAGACAAATTCACAACAACATCACTTAAGCATAGGAGGTGGTGCATTCAATGACTAGCAACAGGAAGGCTGGAATGATCATGCAACTGGACCTAGCCAAAGCCTATGATAAGTTGAACTGGACCTATATAAGGAGGGTTCTTATTGCTTTTGGGTTTGACCATAATTGGGTTAGATGGGTCATGGCTTTGGTAACTTCTTCTAGCTTTTCTATTTTGGTAAATGGCTCTCCCTCTGAGGTTTTTATTCCCTCAAGAGGCCTCAGGTAGGGAGATCCACTCTCTCCCTTTCTCTTTATTCTCATGATGGAAGGACTTGGTAGATCGATTAAGCAGGCAAAAGAAGAAGGAAAAATCAAGGGTCTTCATCTTTCTGAGAATGGACAGACTTTAACTCATCAACAATTTGTTGATGATACCATGCTGCAGGGAGTTCCTACAGTCAAAGAAGCTTTGGCATACAAACAACTTCTAAATGACTTTGGCATGGCCACAGGTATGGAGGTCAATCTCTTCAAATCTAAAATCTTCTTTTTCAATACCGATATTGCTATTCAAAGGAATATCTCCAGAATTCTAGGCTTTCAAAGAGATTCTCTTCCTTCAAAATATTTTGGAGTCCCTCTAACTGCTAAACCTCTTCATAAGAGCATATGGGAGCCAGTGATTAATAAAATGCAGGATAAAATCAGGAATTGGAACACCAGATCTTTAAACTTGGCTGGCAGGTTGTTGCTTACAAAGGCTGTTCTCCAATCTATCCTAGTTTTCATGCTTTCAGCACTCCGAGCACCAAAAGGAGTCTTACAACAATTTAGAACCATTAAAAGAGACTTCCTCTAGGGAAAGGGGGAGTAAAAAAGAAAATCGGCCTTAGTAGCTTGGGAAAATATTTGTAAACCCAAAAATCAAGGAGGTCTGGGTTTGGATGATCCAGAGGTTCTAAGCAGGGCTTTAGGAGCTAAATTATGGTGGAGATGGGTCAAAGAACCAAAGGCTCAGTGGGCTAGTCTCTGGACAGAGAAATATGCCAGCACTTGGGAAATTAATGATCATATAAGGATGTCTGGAAATATAAAAGGCTCATGCATCTGGAATAAGGCCTGGGAGAATAGAGGCTTAGTTCAACAAAATAGCTTCTGGGAAATTAGAGAGGGCGATCTAACACTTTTTTGGGAAGATAAATGACAACAAGAACCAATACTACCAAAAGAGGAATTTGTGGACCTCAAGAGAGAGATAGATATCATAGTGTTATCAAAGGTCAAATATTTTTGGGAGTAAACCAATGATGTAGGCAAATGGAGAAAGTCGAGGAACATGGATTACAGGAAAGATAATCCCTTGAACGCTAAAGTTGCGGCTCTTATGCAGGTATTGGAACAAAGGAAGATTCTAGTGACAGGGGGCATGACCAGTTGACGTGGGGCATCAATAATGAGGGCACCTTCCATATTAGGGAGGCAAAACGCAAACTCCTTGAAAAGGACTCTCTTGCTCCAAATAGAATATGGCAGAATCTGTGGAGGCATCAAGGCTGGATGAAGATTAAACTCTTCATGTGGCTTGTTTATCATAGGAAAATTCTGACTTGGGATAACATAAGGAAAAGGGGTGTTCTGGGGCCTTCCAGATGCCAGCTCCATGAAGCCCAAGAAGAAATCATGGAAGACCTCCTCAATAATTGTGTCTTCACCTCTAGACTGTGGGATTCTTTCGCCATCATCTTCCAAAAAAGTGACAGGGATAGAGGGTGTATCATCAATAACCTAACCAAGTCGAGGCAAAATTTTTTAGATTACGAAATTCTTGGCTCATCTTGGGCTCTTACACCCAGCTTCATTATTTGGAATGTCTGGAAGGAAATGAACAAGAGAATTTTCAAGAATGAAAAAAGACGCTTCCAATGTCTTTTTGAGCAGAACTTGGCTCAACTTAAGGAGACGGTTGGTACCATTATGTGAAATACCCCTAAGAATCCTCCTACAAATTCTAACTTGAGGATTCTTGGATTGTTAGGCATGGAGGGGCTTATTCCGCAGGGAATGAACAGAAAGATTAAGGTTATGGATACTGAGCAAGACTTCTGGCATCCTCCCACTAGGGGCTTTCTGAAATATAACATTGACGGGGCCTCAAAAGGAAACCCGGGCACAGCGGGCTTTGGAGGAGTGTTAAGGGATGATTCTAGTAATATCCTTTCCATCTTCCATGGTCATTTGGGCAGAGCTACAAATAACATGGTAGAATCCATGGCTATGGAGCAGTGCTTAGACCTCCTGGTGCAGGATAATCGGCAAAATGTAATTTTGAAGCCGACTCTGAGTTAATTATCAACACAGTCAAAAGAATTAGTTGGGGTTCAGAGCCGGAGAAGGTTTCAAAACACTGGAGATTGATCCAGGTCTTTCAAAGGATCTAGCTCCACCTCAGAGGCCTACGCACGGTAAGTTTTAACCATGTGCATAGGAAGGCCAACAAACTGGCTGATTTACTGGCTAATTAAGGAGTGAAGTGTACCATAAATAGGGTCGCGATGGGTGGGCATGGGTTGCCTTAGGATGGTCTCATGGATCAGTGCGATACCCAAGCAGACGAAGATATGATGGTGTATCGCATCAAAACCATGGAAGCTCTATTATGAGTTGCAAGTTTTTCCTATTTTTGTTCTTTCTTAAGTTGCGCGGAGGATTCTGCGGCCTAAGTAGTTGGTTGGAGGGTTGGGGTTTTACTTCTTATAGGCTCATAGACGGCTGCAAAGGAGAAGGCGGTAGCTGCCAGAATCTGGGCTCTAGTGGCTACTGGAATATTCCTGATTCTCTGTACAAGGATGCAAATCCATCTGCAGAGTGGTTTTCGGTGTATTGGGGGCCTCTCAGGTGGGATGTGGTTTTAAAGTTTAGGGAGTGATCATAATCATAATGCTACATGTGGCTGAGGGGTGGGTTTTTTTACGTCCCTTATTGCATGTTAACTAGTAGTACTTTCGATCGGTGCGATATGGCCCTTGACCGTCAGATCTTGCATGGCAGATCTACGGCTAGGATTCATCGGGCAGGTCGGTGGGTCCATAAGGTTAAAAGATGGTCTTCTTTGTAGCGTGAAACTTTCCTCTATCATTGGATCAAGTTGGGAGGATCTATGGTCAGGAAACTGTGAAATTATTGGTAGGTCCAACTCTCGTTTGGCTGACGACGGGGCACTGCGCTGTCCTCCTCAGTCGTCGGTTGGGGCAAGGAGTACTGATGATGGTGTTTAAAGGCTTCTCCCCATCCGGTTTTGTTGGGAAGATTTTGTGGCCTTGATACTATTTGATTTTGAGGGTAGGGATGTTTTGTGGGTAGGGATTGGTGTTTTCACACTTCACTTGAGACCCTTGGTTTTTAGAAAGTGGTTTTGACTAGATCCATGATTCCTTGTGGATGGTTGTATTCTATGTATATATTTGTCTGATTTATTGATAACAAAGGTACGACTCTTGCTTTAGCAAAAAAAAAGATGTGTTTCTAGCAGAGATTCCAGAGTTACCACCTCATAGGGAAGTGGATTTATCTATTGATTTGATGGAAGGAACAACACCAGCATCGAAGGCACCTTACAATATTAGCATTCCACAGTCGGTAGATATAAAATTTGTATCTTAAGTAAATGCTTGATAAGGGATACATAAGGCCAAGTGTATCGCCTCGGGGTGCACCAATATTGTTTGTGAGGAAGAAGGAAGGTACTCTTATATTGTGTATTTATTATAGGAAAATGAAAAAGGTAACCATTAAGAACATGTATCCATTGCCACATATTGATGATTTGTTTAATCATTTGAAGGGAGGAACAATGTTCTTGAAGATTGATTTGAGATCAAGATATCATCAAGTGTGCATCAAAGAAGATGACATCTAAAAGATTGCATTCCTTACCAAGTATGGGAATTATGAGTTTGTGGTTGTTCCTTTTGGTCTTACTAATGCTCGTACTACTTCCATGTTCTTGATGAACAATGTGTTACGTCCTTATCGAAACATGTTTATGATAGTGTTTATTGATGAAATATTGATATATTCTAACAATGAGGGAGAGCATGCAGAACACCTAACAACCGTATTGAGATTGTTGAGAGAGCATTAATTGTATGTCAAGCTCAACAAGTGTATCTTCTTTTAGACTGAAGTGCATTACTTGGGACATGTTTCCAAGGAAGGGATAGCAATGGACATGGAAAATATTAAAGCTATCATGGAGTTACAAACTCATAGGAATGTGGACGAGGTGAGATCATTCATGGGACTAGAAGGTTATTATAGGTGGTTCATCAGGAAATTTTCAAATATTAGCTATCCTATTACATAATTGCAGAGAAAAGGAAAGAATTTTGAATGGAATGAGGAATATTTAGCCAGTTTTGAGTAGTTGAAGCATTTTCTTAGAAATGTCTTGAAGATTGTAGATCTTGATAAAGAGTTTGCAGTATGTTCAAATGCTTGCAAGGAGGACTTTGTGGAGTCTTGATGCAGGAAGGATAGGTGGCATGAAATTATTCAATGAAGTTGAATGAGAATGAGAAGAATTATGTGACTCATCATCTTGAGTTGGGAGCTATCATTCATGCATTAAAGATGTGGAGACATTATCTTCTTAGTAGAAGGTGTTTTATGATGAGTGATCAAAATGGGCCGAGGTACATTTTTTACCTACCTAATCTGAATGTGAGGCAAGCTAGATGGTTGGCTACCCTCAATGAATTTGATTTCGAGATTAGGTACATTAAATGAAAGGAGAACATGGTTGTAGATGCTCTTAGTAGGAGAGTGTAGGTGAATCACGTTTCAGCTATGAGATTATATGGGACGAATTTGTAGGAGTTGATCTTGCATGCAGGGTAGTATGATGATAGGTACTAACAACTAAATTAGAGGTTGCAACAATAGGGTGGAGGTGATGGGGATGAGGAGTATCACCTCACAAGAGATGGCTTGGTGAAATTCAGGAATAGAATTTATGTGTTGGATAGCAGTGAGCTGAAAAAGCTTATCTTGAGGGAGTTTCATGTCAAGCCATATTCAGGCCATCCGAGATATCAAAAGACTTTGACAATTGTTAAGAAGTTATATCATTGGCCGAACTTGAAGAAAGATGTGGTTGAGTTTATTGCTATATGTTTGGATTGTCAGCAGGTGAAGGCTGAGTGTAAGCACCCAGCTTATCTATTACAACCTATTCTGATTTCAAAGTGTAAATGGGAGGTCATTTCCATAGATTTCATTACAATTTTGTTGAGGACATTGAAGAAGAATGATTCCATCATGGTTGTGGTTGACAGGTTGAACAATGTAGCTCACTTTATTGCAGTGAAGTCTACAAATTTAGCTAGTGATGTAGCTCAGATCTTCATCAGGGAGATAGTGAGACTCCATGGTGTACCCAAGAAGATGATATTAGATAGAGATGTCAAGTTCACTTCTAGTTGTTGAAAGGAGTTGTTTGCAGGATTAGGGACAAAGTTAGCCTTAAACACAACTTATCATATGCAAACAGACAGATAGGTAGAGAGGGTTAATAAGATTCTTGAGGACATGTTGACGATGCATGTCATGCATCAACAAAGGAAGTGGGAGGAATATCTACCACTGGTAGAGTTTGCACATAAAAATGGGTATCAGGAGTCCTTGAGGGTAAGTCCATTTGAGTCTCTCTATGGGAAGATTTGTAGTACTCCCATCAGTTGGAGTGATTCAGTGAATAGGGCACTGATTGGACTCGACATGTTGGCAAACATGGAGCAAGAGATGCAGGTTATTAAGAAGAATTTAAAGGTAGCATAGGATAGGAAGAAAAGTTATGCATATTAACATAAAACATTGAAGGAGTTTTAGGTTGGGCAGCATGTGTACTTGCACATCAAGCCCAACAAGATCTCCTTGAGGATTAGATCGTGTGCCAAGATGGAACCTTCTTATTGTATGCATTTTGAGATCCCTGACAGGATTGTACCAGTGGACTACAGACCTTGTATTGCCACTAACAATGAAAGTCCATGATGTTTCCATGTTTTTATTATACGTGATTTTGTCACATCTTGTTAATACACCTAAAAATTGTATTAATCAATATCCATGAACATGTTGTCATCATCCCTTCACAAAGCCTTGAGAATGACCTCTCCAAAAATTCTGGGTTTGTGAGACAAACTACTCAAAAACATTGTTTTTAACCCCAATGCACATTGCCTCCTTAGCCACCAGCGTTCGATGCATGTTTCTCCTTCTACACCAGCGTTGCTTAGCACATGTTGCTCCCTTTTGTAGGTGCATTGATTCTAGAAATTCAGGAAAATTAAAAATAATTATGAAGCTTCCTCTTCCAGAAGGTTCCAAGATAATTTTAACTATTTACCATAGATAGAGAGCTTGAATTCCTATTTGATCCTATCTTGGAGATCTCATCTCTTATCCCTTGAGCTCATCCTCCCATCATATATGGATCTCAAACCCATAATGGTAAATTCTAAACTACCACACTTCTCCTACAAATTTACTGTCATCCATAGCATCAGGGTTAGCTTTTGGAGATTGATAGTGCCCTTATACTACTACCTTGAACATAGAGGAGCCATCATATTCATGTATGGGAGATTGCAGATCAGATGCAAGCTATGCATCCTTATTTGTTGGTTGAGCAATTTTGTTGGTACATGTGTTTTGGTTTATGTTAATATATGCATTTATGTATTGTAAATATTGCAATGAGCCATTAGAGGAAATTTCAGCCTAAAAGTGGTGTCCTAAGGAAAAATCAAGAAATTAATAAAAAATATCATGTATACAATTATTTAATATTACTTTACTTTTATCTAGGTTCCACAATATTTATTAGCATGAGATTTAATAATTTTTTTTAATATATTATATCCAATTTTTTATTTTTATCGAAATTCCTCAATATATTACACTTTAATTAAAATAATTGTCTACATATATTTTACGTTTAAATTTAACTCTCTATATTTATATTTATATTTAATTTCCTATATATATTTTATATTTAACTATCATTTTTTGTTTTTTAACATCGTTGTCTACTGAGGTAATAATTTTGCTCAAAACATATCTTTGGCCTATAATTCACTAATTTGTCCTTTATGGAATATATTTTTTAACTATTTAACTATTTTGTTATTTTATCTTTAACTATACATTTTATATTTTTGGTTGGAATGTGGTAATTTCTCCTTTATGGAAGATGTTTTTTAACTATTTAACTATTTTATATTTAAATATTTTTTAACTATTTAACTAGCTTATAGTTAACTATTCTATATTTAACTATATAATTTTGGCCTGAATCCTGTAATTTGTCCTTTGTGGAATATATTTTTTTAACTATCTAACTATTGTATATTTAACTATTTAACTATTTAATATTTAGCTATATATTTTATATTTAACTAATTTTTTGGTGTTTTTTTGGGGAATAGTTAATAATGTCAAATGGTTCAACACTTTTAATTTATATTTTTTCACTAATATCAAGATTTACATTTCCTTAATAACTTTTTTGATATTCTAATTCATATGGGTAAGGTAGTTAAATAATATTAATAAAATATTTTATGAATACCCAAATTATTAATAAAATATTTCACTGATACCCAAATTAATAATAAAATATTTCACAAATAACAAAATTAAAAAAAATAAAAAATATTTAGGACACACACACCTTTTTAAATTTAAAGGATTTTGATTGGTTCACATATTATGACATGGAAATTACGTGAAAATTTCTTGGGAACTTTTAGGCTGAAATTTTTTCTAATGTGTGTTATAAAGCTCCAATAAGCAGTATGTTGTAAATACTACATCGAGTTGTGTTATAAAGCACCAATAAGTAGTATGGTGTCCATGCTTTTAGCAATTTGGTATGATGTAAATGCTACATCGAGTTGTGTTATAAATCTCCATGGGAAACATGTTTTCCTAGTTATAAGCGTCATTGAACACTGAGGATGGTGTTCCCCTAAGGGGGAGGGGTTTGTAATAGCTCCCGATTGATTTGTCATGTAATTAAAATAAGCCCAAAGTCATGGGACACATATTCCAAGCTGAATGGTGGGATAAAAATTATAGTGGGCATCACTTGTTGTTTAATTATGGCTATGGAAATTGGCAGAGGCATTGGCAAAGGCAAAGAGGCAATAATTAGCATTTAATTATGAAAATAAATGAAAATAGGAGAAAATGGAGATGAAGAGACAAAACATGCATGAGAGGGAAATTAGAGGGAAAATGAAGGAAAATGAAGAAAATATAGGCTACAATGATAGAAATGCATCAGAGAAACAATTCACAACTTTGTTTAGTTTAGTTTTGGCTCTCTCCTTTCATTCTCTGTCTCATACACTCTTTCACACTTAGAGTATTCTGGGAACTCTAGTATTCTCTTGGATTTCGAAGAAGGTAAGTAAGGAAGCAAAGGGAAAGAATATAAGAGAAAGGAAGCACACCAAGATAGTTGGACCAACAACTACAACTAGATTGTTTTGTAGATAATGGGTTTCATATGTGATTTCCTTGTTGGTTTATGAATGCATGATTCATGCATGTGATTCTTTGGTTATGTGTTGTAATTGGCATGGAGATTTGCCTTGATTGATAGATCTCTCATCCTTGCCTTTCCATTTCCTCGATACCCATGGTGTTGTGGGTTTCCCACTTTTTTTTTTTTCTAGTTTGCTCTTAGTTTCCTTATGGTTTTGGGTTGGAACTAATGCTATGGAGCCCTAAAATAGCTTGGGTTGAGTTACTAGTTCCTAGAGCCTGTAGGTTGAGACAAATGCTCTAGAGCCTTATGGGTTGAGTTATTACATTAGTGAAATTTTGAGGTCTAAAGTGGGTCTCCTAAGGAAATTATAAAATAATAGTGGAAATAATAAAATAAGATTAGATTACATCATCAAATTTTAGAGGGAAAAAATAAAAATAAAAAACCATTTTTTCAACTCGTATTTTCAACTTATATCCCTATGGGTTTACTCAAATTTCAAGTGAAAACACTGGTTGGATGTAAAATGTGATTCCTCATCCAACGAGTACCCATGTTTCATACTTTTGATGGACCCCACTACATGAAAAATGAAAAATACATGAAAAATGTGATTGCAATCACGTTTTTCATGTATTTCTCATTTTTCATATAGTATAGTCCATTGAAAGTATGCAACATGGGTACTCCTGGGATGATGAATTAAATTTTGCATCCAATGAGTATCCCTGCTCGAAATTTTAGTCAAACCTTAGGGCAATAAGTTGAAAAAGTAGTTTTGTTATTTTATTATTTTTACTTTTTTACTCCAAAAAATGGTGAATCATCCCCCATGGTTGACATCATCATCTTGAATCCTATCGGTTCTTATAAAGTTTATTTTTGTTGTATAATTTTCTTAGGAGGCCCATTTTAGACCTCAAAATTGCCCTAACGATCCCTAGAGCCATGGGTTGGAACAAACTCTATAGAGCCCTGAGTTAGTTGTGGGTTGAGTTACTAGTGCCTAGAGCCTTGGACAACTTGGGTAAAGACATATCTAGTTGTTGTTAGTGATTTTTGGACCGATCAGGTGGAATCACTGTGTTTGATGGTTGAGGTGGTTTGGCCTCTTGAAGCACTGGATGGTTTTTTTGGTTTAAATCCTTATGATCCCACATTCGTGTTTGGAATATGGTGGGTTGATTGTCTAAATGAGAGATTTGGTTCAACCTAATCTATGGTCGATTGTTTCATGGAAGTACCTTATTTGGTTGGCATTTTCATATGTTAATGTGAGATATTTTCCATTTGAGATCTATGTGTACTTGTACTAGTTATTATGCTGACATTATGGTTGATTTTCCATGGTACTTATTCTGGATACTTGTTGGTTATATATTTGGTTATATGAAGTATTCTATCTATGGCTCTCGACATGTTTTGATAATTTACTGAACGGTTGATGAATGCATGGGCTAATAAGTGTTATTGCAACTATCTTGATGGGGCATTAGACTCTTGGTGAGTCTCACATGGATTTCAAAACCCTCTGACGATATATGCATTCATGACCTCTACCTCTCATGTTTACCATATGTTTAACAAAATTTCTATCATGGATTAGGCATGTTTGGGTCAAGTTCTTTCTTGAGTTTTGAATTTTCATCATTGTTGTCGTCATTTCCATGCTTCAGGAAGGTTACATGAATTTCTAGGAAGTGGTCTATAGGCTATCCTGAAAAGTATCTCAGATCTCAAAACAATAGGCACAAAAATAAAGGATTTAGGTAACAACTGCAAGGAGGAAAGCCTGTGAGTGCGGTTATAGCCTTCCAACCACATGGATTTAATTTCAAGGGTGCGGTTATAGATCTAGGTAAGAAAAAAAGGGTTCCCACTTATGGATTGATCACCTGGGCTAGCTATTTGGATCCTGTATGGTCTATAGTCCCTAAGGGATGTTAGAAAGGTTTTAGTTTGTACGCCCCACTTCCACAACTAGAACTTGGAGCTCAGATCATATCATAATGGCACTCATCTCATGTTTACACTAGAGAGCTTGTAAAAGTGGGTAAATATGGGAGGAGATGGTTACAGAGTCTTAATCCTTTTGTGTTACCTAGTTCTATTGTTGCCTTTATGGTGCACCCCAACCCTTATGTAGGAAGAATAAATAAGAATGGAGAGAGAGGGTTGTCTTTCCGAAATCATGAATACATGAATGTTGAGGAAGAGTATTCATTGACAATCACCAGGAATAAAGGGGTTGCAACTAGATCTCCTATCTAGTTAATACAACTATTGAAAATCCAAAGGATGTGAGAACATTAAAGAGATAAGCCCAACTAAGTATGTGAAAGGCCTTAAATAGGTGAAGCTTAGTTAGCATTCTCATCTTTTTAGATATTTTTTTTTTAAATGGAGGACCTCATGGGCTACTAATATTTTGTCCAATATCTTTCTACCCTCCACATAACCAGTTTGTACAATTAAAATTAGATTTGCCAAGAGGTGATGAACACGATTTTCAATGAATTTTGAAATAATCCTATATATCACATTACATAACACCATTGGACTAAATATACCAATACCTCGGGCCTTATTAGACTTGGGTGCTAGGGTTAATAGTGTGGCATTCAAGGTTGGAAATAAAGAGCATGTAGTGTGGTATTCCTCCACCAAGTCATGGATTTATTTTCCAAGGAAGTGCCAACAAGTTTGGAAATTTTTTGATGTGAGTCAATCGGAACCTGGTGCATTTTTTTTGCATGATCATTACTAGTGCTTTGACTTCAAAATATGATACATCTCGTATTAAGGAACCATTATGATATAGTTGATCCATGCGAGCTTCACTCAATGAACCTCTGACATATCACATGCATTCGTGGCATATTAAACAATACCCTTAATTTGACTAAATTTTGGAAAATACATCTAAAAATCACATTATTTAACCCCCTACCAATACAAATGCAATACACCTTCCAATTAAAAAACCCCTATCTTCACTAGATATTGTAGGTATCTATTTTTTTTTTAACATTTTTTACACCCCTTTATATTTTCTTCATTAACTTTGAGCTCTATTTTCTATACCTGCATATACAAAAACCTTTTACGCCCTATATACCCCACAATATATTATTTCATTTTTCCTTGATCTATATATTCCCCAATATGAATGCACGTGGTATGGTATTGCTTCCCCACTGAAGTCCTCCTGGTTGAACCCGTGTTGGGATGTTTTACAGTGATATTCTAAATTAATCTCCATCGAATTTGATTTGGTTCAACTAAAAGCGATCCATGATATATAACCAATTCCTACTCCATCTCTTTGTGATAAGTGAGTGTTTCCGAGCTTCATCTTTGAGATAGAGTTTTATATTGGATTTCCTCTATTTCTTTTTTTTTTGTTTTTTAAATGTAATTACAAAATTAAATCATTTTTTTCTTCATATTATGTATAAACAAAGTTAAAGTATATGAATAAAAAATATATACTAAAATAATCGAGCTACATAATCACAATGAATTGTATTGTTAATTTTTTAAATGATCTATCCAAAGACTTATGTATCATCAAATTGACTTCTATATAGTTCTGAGTTACATCTTGATCCAATTTTGGTTGATAGTTCAACCAACCTAATTGAGTTGACTTTCCTTTCAAAATTTGGTCAACCTACTACTTAATCAACTCACATGTCTTTTGAAAATGATTCATGATCATACTCCACATACATGTCATTATGAAAAATTAGCAGGGATTCAAGCAAACACCATTGATGTGGGAGTGCATGTCTCCTTATTCTTTTTCAATATGCATGTCCAATAATATTATGAAAATTTAGTAGACAATCAAGCAAACACTATTGATGTGGGAGTGCACATTTCCTTATTTTTTGTTTTCTAGTTCACAACTAGTAAGAGGATAGTTAGTCATCCTTATTTGCTCTTCGAACCAAATGTAATTAAAACACAACATTTTCGACAACCAAGCATGACTCAAGGATTATACATATATATGTAATATCCATGAATAAGGGTTCATGATTCCATAATATAATGTAGGACCCTTAGGTTTATTTTTATATATTTTGTGAGTCCATTAACTCGCTTCATCTCTATTCAAAGTTTCTTTCTGCAATTTTTGATGATCAACTTCCAAAGGTATATTTTCAATATAAAGGCGTCTTTACCCATTGGTTTTATTTGTTATAAATTCATAGTTTATCCAATCATGTGATTGCTATGGTTTCTTATATTTAGTTATTTCTATTGTGAAATCTATGCATTGGTTTTCATAATTAATTTTTCTTTTACATGCCCCTGCCATAATAAAACACGATTGCTTATGAGAATTTATTGTTTGCTACTAATATTCAGGTGACACAAATCACTAGTATGAAAGAATAATCTCTAATAAATACAGAATATAATACTCTTATCACTGTTAAATCATTAGGGGCATTTTAAGGTATAAAATGGGCCTCTTAAGGAAAATAATAAAATAATACTTATTAATTTTTAAAGAGAAAGAAAGGAAACTTCTTTTTTATTGTATTTCTAGCTTATATCCTTGTAACTTCACTCAAATTCCAAGAGTAGACAACCATTGGATAAATAAATAAATTCTAAATCCAACATCTACCCACTATGTATACTTTTTAGTAGATTCACACAAAAAAATTTAAAATACATACAAAAAGCATGTTCAACACATTTTTCATGTATTTTGATTTTTTTCAATGTGGGTCTACTTAGAATTATGCATAATGGCTACTAGTTGGATGTGGAATTTAATTTTGCATATAATGGGCATCTACTATTGAAATTTGAGTGAACCTAAGGAGATAAGCCAAAAATACAATTAAAAAAATAGTTCTCTTCTTTTCCCTCCAAAAATATTTTTCCCTAGGGATGACATCACCATTTTGAATCCTATTGGTTATTTTAAAATAAATTTTGTTAATACATTTTTTATTTTGAGGTCCAAATTTTACCTCAAAATTCCCCTAATGGCTAATTTCAATAACCCTACGGATGTTTTAGCATACTTAGATATGCAATTGTTTAACATGTGTGTTCTTTCATCTTATAAGCATTTATTCATTAAAAAACTTAGACCAAGAGATAAAAAATGAAATAGAAAATAGGAACACTTCTTCTTAAACTTAATGACATATACTATGAGCACCTACTCAACAAATAGAAGACATGTATAATCATTTTAATGAAATACTTCCTTGGAATTGCACTATTAAGGCTTCTACTTTGACTAGCAATGTGATAGGAACTAATTTTGATTGGGTTATCCCCTCAAATATTCTAAGCATTCCTAATCTAGAAGGAAATATTGATCCAAAAGTAGTAGTAACTAAATACAACAACCAAAGTGTTAATTTTCTTATCAATGTGGTTTTTGAGGATGATATGATCACAATAACATCCTTGTAAATGTTAGGTTCCATACATGATTGGTGGTAAAATATAAATGGGATGAGATAAGAGACCAACAATTGTTGGTAGAATCGATACATGGAAGAAATTGGTCAACCATTATAGGAAATATGTTTATCCACATACACATGGAACAACAATTATGAAAATGGAAAGCTCTCTCTCTCTCTCTCTCTCCATATATATATATATATATATATATATATATATATATATATATATATATATATATATATATATATATATATATATATATATATAGATATATATATAAACAAATTCCATAGACTATTGCCTTGACATGAAATTGTAGAGGGAGAAAAGTTTATTGTTTTGAATTATATCAATGATTTATCTCTTTATATTCAACAATAGATGGAATTTCCTACTATTAATGATCTTGAATAATATTTTCACTATCCTATCAATATTGAGGAAAAATTTAAATGGACATGATGTTTATTGATTAAATCAATCTGTATACATTTCAATAAGAAATATCAAGTATGACTCTCCCTAACAAGAAAAAATAGTTTACTCAATGAACTGATCATTAGAAAGGATACGTTGGAAAATAATATTTTATGAAAGGTAATTTTTACGGGAAATGCAACAAGAATCCTACAAGAAAATGGTGGAAATACCATAGTTGATCCTAGAATGCAACTAAATTCCATGCTTGGAATAAATCCTTGGCATAAATGTTTACCTACGTCCACATATTCAACTTCACATCGGACTAATTAAAGGGGTAAATTTATCATGGAAGCTAACCTTGAAGAAGTGACTCTATTTTGATCATCCTAATTAGTCCTAACAATGACTGATGTCAATATTAGTGGCCACTCACCTCTTCCACTATCTCAACAATTCTCTATCTTCTTGGTGTTTTTCTATTGTTTTTGTTTTCCCAACTTTTGAGGCCATTCAAAGGCCTTATATGATGCTTTTTATAAAATTAAGGGTCTAAGGGTTTTGATGGCCTTCCCTAACCCTAGTAAAAATTTGTAGTCGTTTGATATTCTTTCCAAAAATCTATCATTCAAACCAAATAGATATGATATTCAAAAGTTTCACACCTAGGAAGTTGATGTACCAACTAACCACCTTAGGGACCACAAACCTTTTGGAATTTCATGTTCTAAGGTTAGGATTTTGAACCTATAGGGTTATTTCTTTATGATAAAAGGTCATTATTTTGGCCTCTTATGATATCTTTTATGAATGTTCATAGTTTCCATCTGTCTCGATTCATATATAGCTACCACCATCCTAACTATTTTGTGTTATGCAACATTCCATTATTTCATTTACTAATAGAAGTTGGGTTTTCACCATATCATTCTAATCTATGCTATATTTATCTGTTTGTGTTTTCCATTTACTTTCTTGCATTTCACTTCATTCCTTCTACAACCTGGATCAAACAATGTCAACTATTTCCAGATAACAAGAAAAGAAGAATATTACATAAAAATATATTGATGAGATTCAACCCATGTGGACTATAGTAGACAAAACAACTTTATTACTGAATATACTATGAAGAAACTATGCTTTGTAACCACTACACATCCACAATATTAAAACATTGATTGGAGGAAATAACTTAGAGAAAAACTGAAAAACACCTAACATCACAATCTTACCTACATTATTGAGCCTATAAGGATGAAGTGATTTGTGAAGTCAAACCACTATGAGTATCTAACGTGCTATTTGGAAAACCATATTTATGGGAGATACATGGTCAATACTAGTGTTAACAATAGAAGATGATTTCTAATACTAAGCATCAAATAACATTCTTGAATATCGAACCCAATCTACAGTCTCATTATTTCAATGAGATAAGTTATAAGTTGATCACCCATGCTTACGAATTTATGTTTTTGATGATTAAACCTTGAGATTCCAAGAATATTGTAGCAATAGCCAACTCTCCCTTGACTGCCATTCTCAACTACAACTCAACAAATTACTTGAGAATACAATGATGTGTTCAATGATCTAGCTAGAGTACCACTACATTTCCAAGTTAACCCACTACAATAATACAAATCTCTAGTATCACATATTTATGTTGTTGATTCCCTATCAACCTTGACTGAGCTGTTATCCCTAGTATGTATGATGGATTTGTGTCGTATAGTGGATCTTTTCTAGTTATGTTTGCACCATAATATTGTTGGCATTATGAGACAAGTGTTTTCCTTGATGGCAAATCACACAGATGGCAAATCATAGTGTAGCAGGTCAGTAGCAAAGAATTGATGATCAGACTACAAAGAATGAAGAAAGAAGAGTATATACGTAGGTTCACTATATACCAAGTAGGGTATACACGCAGGTTCACTATATACCAAGTCGCGTATTCGCAAGTTCGCTATATACTAAGTAGGGTATACACGCAGGTTCACTATATACCAAGTCGTGTATACGCAGGTTCGCTATATACCAAGTAGGGTATACACGCAGTTTCATGCACGGAAAAGCGCGTACATGTCGGAAAGCTTATTTTTGGGTCCATGTTGGGTCCCTATAATACTAGTGATTACCCCATTACTATTGTAGTTATACCCCTTATTTATATTGTTGTGCCCCTATTACCCCCATATTGTTATTTCTGTGCCCCATAGAATCCCTCTATTGTTATTTTTGTGGCTTTATATTATTATTGTTAGGTCGGCTGGATTATATTGTGACTCCTTAGACTCCTATATATAGAAAGGAGGTTTTGTCATTTGTATCATCCAAGAATTGTTCATTTATGTAATGTAAAGGAGGTTTCCCCCTCGAAGAGGCTGAATTCTAAGGCGTTGATCTTCTTTTCTATCTTTTCTTGAGCTGGTTTCATAACATTTGGTATCAGAGCTTTGGATTCTAGGGTTTCGCTGCTCCAAACAGGTCATCGTGGCATTTTCGCTATAACTTTTTTTCTGTGACGTTTCAGAAGTCGAAAAAAAACCCATTTGAGAAGAAATCGCGCTGAACCTTGGGTCCGAATTTCAGAGCTTTTCGCGTGATATTTGCGGAGATATGATCTGAGGAAGTTGGTCTTTTTGCAGACTCCTGAATTACATTCAAAACAGGTGACCTGGGGAAAATCGTCATAACTTTCTCTCTGGGGATCGGATTGAAATTTCGTAAGAAGGTACAGAAAGAGGACGGACTGTAGTTTCTTGTATACGAGTTTCAGATCCAAAGGTTGAAACAGTGACTCGTGGCACGTCGTACAAGTTCGCTCTACTGAACTAGTCTAAAAGCAAGTCACTGTGGGAGATTTCACATAACTCTTCCTTGGAGAATCCAATTTGGGTCAGACTTGTGGCATTGGAAAGAGGACACAGAGGGCTACTACAGGTCACAAATTCAGAACTAGATGATTGGAAAGTACAGAGATACATCAGAGGCAATATCGAGCTCCTACAAAGTGAAAAAAGGTGTGTAGATTTTTTTAAATTTTTGCTTAAGCTTGGTTTGAAAATTTATTTTGAAGGAATTCAAAGGGCATAGTAGAGCATTATTATCGGTAACTGATGCCCCGAGGAAAGAAAATGCAAACACCTAGTAAGGAACCTGAAAGCTCTAGCATGACTCATGAAGAAGAGGAAGAAATGCTACATGATATATCAAAATTACAAGACAAGTGCAACAAATGTCCCTTGCACAAAAAGGAACAGAATCTAAGATGGATGGTTTAAAGAAAGATGTAGAAGCTAAGATGGATGGTTTAAAGAAAGGTGTAGAAGCTAAGATGGATTGTTTAAAGAAATGCGTAGAAGCTAAGATGATTGACGTGGAAGCTAAGATGGATGATTTGAAGATAGATTTGAAGACAGACATGGACGAATTGAAGATAAATATGAATAAGTTGCTACAAGAAATGGTCACTAATGGTGAAAGGGTAGTAAAGGAAACTCATGATGAGAACAAAAGAAATGTTAATCATGATTCCATAGATCTAATGTTGGATCGAAGAATCACCATATTCCAAAAATCGATATGAGGAAGTTTGATGGCAAGGATCCCGCCACATGGATATTACAGATGGAGCAATTCTTCGATCTCAATAATGTGCAAAACACACAAAAGGTACGTATGGCAACTTTATATTTGGAACCAAATCAGTTTGTATGGTATCAATGGCTTTGTTCTCGTAAACAATTTATCACTTGGGCAATTTTTACGGAAGAATTGATAGCACATTATGAGGATACAAAAAGCAACACTTTTTTTAGCCAATTGATAAGTCTCAAACAAAAGGGTTCAATAATGGAGCACATTGAGGAGTTCCAAAAATTGAACATAAGGGTAAAAGATATTCCAGAGGAGCATAGGATTGATGTGTTCATAGGGTCTTTAAAGGATAATATCCAACATGATGTTCGCCTTTGGGAACCTGATTCATTAGAGAAGGCATTCAGGTTAGCAAGAAAAATGGAAAGCAAAATTATGGCAACCAGGAAGCATACCACTCACAACTATAAAGACGGAAGTGTTGTTGCCCATAGTCTTCCACAACCTACAAGGTTGACACCACAACAATTGGAAGAAAAAAGAGCAAAAGGGCTTTGTTACAATTGTGATAGCAAATACACAAAAGGTCATAAGTGTGCTGAGAAGAAATTATTCTACATAGATTGTGAAGAGGAAGAAGAAAAGGAGCAAGAAAGGTCAAAAGAAGAGGATATATTCCAGGAACAAAGCCTAGATGAAGAACAAATAAATCCGACCATATCTTGTAATGCATTGGCGGGAATTACCACTCCTCAAACCATCAAGATAGAAGGACAAATCAAGAAGAAAAAGGTAATAGTGTTGATTGATTCAGGAAGCACCCACAATTTTATTCATTGTAGGGTAGCAAAAGAATTGAATTGCTTCCTATATCCAGCACCAGAGTGTCAAGTGATGATTGCAAATGGAGGAACAATAAATTGCTCTGGAAAGTGCCATAATATCAAGCTATCCATGGGAGAATATGTATTGACTAGCCCAATGCTTTCCATTCCAATGGGAGGTGCTGATGTTGTACTAGGAGTCCAATGGCTACAATCCTTGGGTACAATAGCTTTTAATTTTCAAGAACTTTTCATGAAATTTTCTGTGGAAGGAAAGGAAGTTGAATTAAGGGGTATTGCAGGGAAACCAGGAAAGATAATCAGCTCTAATGGCATGACAAAGCTTCTAAAAAAGGAGCAAAGAGGTGTAATTGCACAATTATGTTCGCTAGATGTTTCCACATTGGAATCATCTATTTCTCCAGATCTCCAAAAAGTCCTGGACAATCATTCCAAGGTATTTGAGACTCCCAAAGGTCTCCCACCTATGCGTGATCATGATCATGCTATTCATCTGATTCCAGGAAGTGTTCCTCCAAACATCAGGCCGTACAGATATCCCTATGTCCAAAAAAGTGAAATTGAACGTATGGTTGCAGAAATGCTAGAGGCTGGTATAATTCAACCGAGTCAAAGTTCTTTCTCAGCTCCAGTAGTATTGGTGCACAAGAAGGATGGATCATGGCGCATGTGTCCAGATTATAGGGAGCTCAACAAGCTCACTATTAAAGATAAGTTCCCCATTCCTGTCATTGATGAATTACTGGATGAATTGCATGGATCAATTTACTTCACCAAGTTGGATCTTCGTTCGGGATATCATCAAATCAGAATGAAGATTGAAGACATTCCGAAAACGGCATTTAGAACTCATGAGGGTCATTATGAATTTTTGGTCATGCCTTTTGGCCTTACCAATGCACCTTCAACATTTCAAGGTTTGATGAATTCAATTTTCAAACCATTCCTTAGAAAATTTGTGTTAGTATTTTTTGATGATATACTAATCTACAGCAAGTCTTGGAAGGATCATGTTGAACATGTTGACAGGGTGCTACAACTATTGGAGGAGAAACAATTATATGCAAAAAGATCCAAATGTTTCTTTGGAGTCCAGGAGGTGGAATATTTGGGTCATATTGTATCTCATGAAGGAGTTAAGGTAGACCCTAGCAAAATTAAAGCCATTAAGGAATGGAAAATCCCCACATCCATAAAGCATCTGCGAGGATTTCTTGGGTTGACAGGGTATTATCGCAAGTTTGTTAAGAATTATGGGAGAATAGCAGCACCTCTAACAACATTATTGAAGAAAGATTCATTTTCATGGACTCCGGAAGCAACAAAGGCCTTTGAACATCTTAAAGAGGCAATGTGCCAAGCACCGGTCTTAGCTACACCGGACTTCACAAAAACCTTTATTGTGGAATGTGATGCTTCAGGAAATGGAATTGGTGCTGTTCTAATGCAAGATGAAAGACCCATTGCTTTTGAAAGTCGTCCAATCAAGGGAAAGTTTTTAAGCAAAGCTATTTATGAGAAGGAAATGTTGGCAATACTCCATGCACTTAAGAAATGGCGACCCTACCTAATGGGAAGACACTTCAAGGTAAAAACGGATCATGATAGCCTTAAATACTTTTTAGAACAAAGATTATCCTCTGAAGAGCAACAAAAGTGGGTCACAAAGATGTTGGGTTATGACTTTGAAATCATCTACAAAAAAGGGAAGCAAAATGTGGTGGCAGATGCACTCTCAAGAAAGGATGAGGATGTGGAAGCATTGTTGTGTGCCATTTCTATTATCCAACCAGATTGGATAAACGAAGCAAGGGAGGAATGGAAGAATGACGAAGAAGTGTGGGCACTTATTCGAAAGCTACAACAAGATTCCAGTACTTCTGATACATTTAGCTGGCAAAATGATTCGTTATGGTACAAAGATCGCTTATACCTCTGTAAGAATTCCCAGCTAAAACAAAAGATTCTTATGGAATTGCACACTTCTCCCTTAGGAGGGCACTCAGGATTTTTAAAAACTTACCACAGGGTTAAGAAGGAATTTTTTTGGGATGGCCTTAAATCAGATATTCAAAAGTTTGTGGCGGAATGTTTGGTTTGCCAACAAAATAAAGTTGAAACAATTAAGACACCGGGTCTATTACAACCTTTATCCATTCCAAGCCAACGTTGGGAGGAGGTTTCAATGGATTTTATCACAGGTTTACCCAAGTCTGAGGGAAAGAGTGTCATCATGGTGGTAGTTGACAGACTTACCAAGTATGCACACTTTTGTGCATTATCACATCCATTTAAAGCCAGTACAGTTTCTACTGCATTTATGGAAACAGTTCAAAAGCTACATGGAAACCCAAAGATTATTGTAAGTGACAGAGATCCCATTTTCACTGGAAATTTTTGGACAGAATTATTTTCTTGTCTTGGTACTCAGTTAGCTCATAGCTCATCTTATCATCCTCAATCTGATGGGCAAACTGAGATAGTAAACAAATGTTTGGAAGGATATCTTCGTTGCTTTGTATCTGATAAACAGACACAATGGGTCAAATGGTTGCCTCTGGCTGAATGGTGGTATAACACTTCCTTCCATACAGCAACAAAAATGACCCCATTTATGGCACTTTATGGGTATCAACCACCATCCATCACATCATATTTAAGAGAAAATTCTAAGGTTCAGGCAGTGGAACATCACATCGAACATCAACAACAAGTCCTCCAACTCTTAAAGGATAACCTCGTGTTGGCACAAAATAGAATGAAACAACAGGCAGATCAACATCGCAGTGAAAGAAGTTTTGATGTAGGTGATTGGGTATTCCTACGGCTACAACCATATAAGCAAATGTCCCTAAAGCAAGCTAAGAAGGATAATAAATTATCACCAAAGTATTATGGTCCGTACAAGGTGTTGCAAAAGATTGGTACTATGGCATACAAATTGGAGCTTCCTGCAGCTTCTCGATTGCACCCAGTTTTCCATGTTTCATGTTTAAAGAAGGTTATAGGTGACAAGCTCCCAGTTCAAACAATATTGCCAGAACTTGACGAGGAAGGAAAAATTATATTGGAACCGGAAGCAGTCACAGAAACAAGAACTCGACAGCTACGAAATCGATCAATTTCAGAGTATCTTATCAAGTGGAAGAACTTATCCGCTGAAGATTCCACATGGGAGGATGAGAATTTTATGCAGAAGTATCCAGAACTACTCAAGCGTTGAGGACAACACTTTTTTGAAGGAGAGGGGCATGTTGGGTCCCTATAATACTAGTGATTACCCCATTACTATTGTAGTTATACCCCTTATTTATATTGTTGTGCCCCTATTACCCCCATATTGTTATTTATGTGCCCCATAGAATCCCTCTATTGTTATTTTTGTGGCTTTATATTATTATTGTTAGGTCGGCTGGATTATATTGTGACTCCTTAGACTCCTATATATAGAAAGCAGGTTTTGTCATTTGTATCATCCAACAATTGTTCATTTATGTAATGTAAAGGAGGTTGCCCCCTCGAAGAGGCTGAATTCTAAGGCGTTGATCTTTCTTTTCTATCTATTATTGAGCTGGTTTCATAACAGTCCATGGTATTTAGACCTATGGTTTTGGTCCGTGGTATTGCACCCATAAGTGTTGATCCCAAGTATTGGGTCGATGGTATTGTTTTATTATGGTTTTGGTCCGTGGTATTGAGCAAGGCCTAAGACTATAAAAGGAGAGGAAGATCATTAGGCAAATGTATCTGAAAAGTCTTGAATATCTGAGGAAGTAGGAGATCCAGTATGCAGGTTATGGGTTGATGATGCATTGCTTGATCTGAGCTAAGGAGGGATCTCACCGGTGGATGGAGAACAAGATCTAAGGATAGATCGGGATCAAATGGTTTGAAATGAACTATCTCTATATGATTGATTATGTTTATTCTAGATCTGTATACTGATGCATGTAATGATCTGAACTGGGTATAACTTAATTTTGAAATCGCTACAAGTCATGATTGAATATTTATAGATCTGTACACAGGTTGTCTTTGGTGTAAGCGCGTCTGTACGCAGGTTGAGTTCATTGTAGTAGCGTATACCTTCTGAGCTATGATATTTAAAGTTATAGGTGGTTCTGACTGTTGATGAGTTCTGATGACAGTTTAATGGTCCCAGCATTCTGCATATGTTGGTTGGTTGATTATGTATTGATGGATGAGAACCAATAAGGATCAGGATCATAATGACTCATATTTATGTGATCTGATGGACTAGATCTAGATGCTAACACATATATTATCCTTGTATATGTAATGATCTGGTTATGTTTGAAGTCAGGAAGTGCAACAAAGTTATGAATAAGTGATTAATGACAGATACGCTGGTTCATCTTGATGAAGTTGCGTATACACGCAGGTTCGGCACTTCCAAGTAGCGTATGCACTTTGATGCATGAATTTGATGGTACAGTTGGTTCTGATTGTCATTGCAGAGTTTTGCTCTGTGTTCTGGTGACTGTGTTGTTGACAGGGTTACAGTATTTCAGTGATATAGAGATTGATGATGCTAGTATTGATTGTGTTGTACTTCAATGATATTTATGGGTCCAGTATGAAAATTTGATGAAACGTGGCCTTTCAAAGTATAGTGTTGTGCTTCAGGAGTATCCAGTCTGAAAATGTATGAAACGTGGTACCTGGAGGAGAGAAGATAGTAGGCCGGTGCCTACGTACTAGTATCTTAGCTAGTACAAGAGCAAAGGGGGTTGGAGCTCCCTTCCAGGAGAGTCTGGAGAACGAGAGAAGGTTGTAGCCTACTGCAGGTTGTAGCCTGCGCGGTGGTAAAGGACTGCACCAGTACATTGTAAAAGAAGTTTCTTAATAAAGGAAGATAGAAACGAATTGCAGCAGGTGGTTTTCACCCACATTGGGTTTCCACCTTATATCATGGTGTTCATGTGTGTTTCTTTCGTGTGTTGATCTATCTGCTTTACTGCTACTGTTGAATGTTGATATGGCTAATAATGTTTTGATGCATCCATTGAAGATCACATAATTGAATCATGAGTTTAATGGTTACACGCTAGTTTCAATAGACACAGTCGCGTATATACGTGGGTATACTTAACTGAAGTAGCATATATGAATCTGAGTATGAAATTGAAAAAGTTCAATTATTAGATAATACTGATTCACCCACCCCCCCTCTCAGTATTATTTCCAACAATTGGTATCAGAGCTAGGTCCTTTGGTAGAGGCTTGATCGCTTAAAGGAGATCCATGGAACAATGGGAAAGAAGCTTAAGAAGAAAGCACATAAGCAGAAGAAGACATCTCAGAAGAACTATGACAGTGGAAGAATCGATTGGGTATTAGGTATAAGAAGCTCTTCAGATTTAGAATCAGATTCAGAATCATTTCAGAATGAAGATGAACTATGAGGTATGAATTTGCTATCCTCTGATGTTCCAGCTATCTATCCATTTGGAAAATATGAAAGTGATAGCAAAACAACTGAATTTGCTCTTATGGGTGAACAAGAAATATATCAAATAGAGGCAGAATTTAAAAGTCTTACAAACATAATTAGAACTCAATAAGAACTTTTGAACATAAAGGATGGTGCCTTCAAAGAAGCTGCTACTAGACTAAACACTCAACGAGAGTTATTCAAGGACAAATATCAAAAGTTGCAGGATGAAGTAACATCTCTAAGAAATGAAGTCATTGAAAAGAACACAACAATCAAGGAGCTCAGAGATCGATCCAGTTATTATGAAAGTCTTGAAGATACGACCCTCTCGCTAAAGGAAGAACTTGAAGAAACAAAGAAGCAGAATAAATATCTACTCCAAGCTATTGAAAAATAGGAAAATGAAGTTATCAGCTTAAATATCAGCTGGAATGTGCCTTCAGAATTCATCAAATGCAGCAGGATGTGAATGAAGAACAAGAAAAGGAGATTCTCAAACTAAGGAAACAAATTGAAGAGGAAAGATATGCTGAAGAAAACATGAAGAAACAATGTCTGGAAAAGGAAGAACAACTTCAAGTTGAGGTAAATATCTTGAAAGGTAAGTTAGAAGAAAAGGATAAACTATTACGATTTCAAGATAGTACTAAAGCCTTGGATGATATTCTTAGTAGTCAAAGGTCTCCTGCTATCAAGACTGGTCTTGGTTTTCATGAATCTGTTGAAGGTGAATCTAGTTCACAAGGTGAGGCAAGGAACTCTAAAGAGAAATCTAAAATGATCAACAAGGAGATAAGAGAGATGAGAGGTCAACAATCAAGGAAAGAGATTCTTCAAAGAAAATCTTTTACTCCTATCTATGGAAGTAATAGTCGGCCATTTACTCAGATGAATAATATTGAATGTTATGAATGTCATAATCTTGGACATGTTGCAACTAGATGTAGAAGAAGAATGGTTCAAGATCATCACATAAAAATATCATCACATTCCAGGTACTTTAATGGATATTGCTTTTCTTGCAATATGTTTGGTCACAAAGCTGCTGATTGCTACAGGAGGAATATGAAACATGTAAGATGTTATGCATGTAACAAGCTTGGAAATATAGCAAAGAAATGCAGGAACAAAGGACGGACATCACAGCAAAAGGAGAAAACATCATCACACTTGAAGATATGGAAGAAGAAGGAAGTACAATCAGAAATATGTGGCACAGCACAATGTACTCAGATATAGCACAGCACAGACATAACAGACTTAGAGGGAGCTGAAAGTATAAAACTTCAGTATCCTAAATCTCATACACAAGTTCCATAAAGGGAAGTCGCGTATATACGCGAGTTAGACACTTCAAAGTCGCGTATATATCAGTCTGAGGAAAAGCAGTGGGGACAGGATCAAAAAAAGGATCTAATATGATTCAGTCCATTATTTGCTCTATTGGTTAATAGTTACAGTCTGCTGAGGATGTGTGGAAATGTTTTGATACTTGTAAGATGTCTAGAAGTGTTTTGATCCTAACTTGATGATTATGATGTCTTGATGCTTATTGCTGATATATGCATGATCAGATCTAACAGATGGCACAGGTTGAGGGGGAGCATATGCCTTTAATAATTCATTGTTGGCATTATGGTTAATAGTCCTTGGTGATGATGCTTATATGGCTAAATGATATATCTTGCTATGATGTGGTTATAAGTTGTCCATGATAAAATCTCATATGATTCTTGGGGTTATATAGTTGATGTTCATATCAGATTTATGGTTGATTCTTTGATGATGCATATATGGTGCTTACATGGTGATCTTCATAAGGATAAGGAGAAGTACAAAGCTTGAATACACATCTTCCTCACTTGATGATGAATCACTCATATGCTGTTGTCGTCATATGCATAAAGATCATACAGTTATGATGCAGGCACTCTTGTGGACAAGGATTGTTGCTGTTGATGATATCAAGAAGTTTTTTCAAATGAGCTTGAGCTCAAGATACATAGTGTTGATACATGGATGACTACTCAAAGTTGCTTTGTTGGAGACATGATGATGAGTTCTTATCTATATGATGATAGGTTGATACTTACATATGTTGATTGATGCAGATGATACTTGGATCATGTAGATCTTGATGTTGATGTAATGGCTATGGTGGTTTCACATATAATATGAATGATTTCATGATGATGTTTAAAAGGAGGAGTTGACATCTATGTTCAGACATACCTTGTTACAGGACATTTACAGGTTCCTGATCTGAAATTGGTTGTATGCAAGTTTCACAAGGAGTATCCGCGTATATACGCTTGTTTATGTGGATACAGTCGCGTATATGATAATTTTAAGGAAATGAGTGGGTCAAACTCAGAATGAGAAGATTCTGACATGGGTATGACAGAGACCATCTGGCATAGGTTCAGGGGGAGCAGATAAATTTCCAATGATGCATTGTTGGCATTACCTTAGAAGATCTTGGTTCAAGTACTCAAGCTGTTGTTGGTTTTAGGTGGAACAGAGGCAGTGGGTGAATAGAAGGAAATCTTGATTGCTGATCTGAATAATGATGGACAGATGCTGCTGCCTGTGACTTTCATAAGTCTTGTTCTAGATAATTCATCTCTATGTCATATATCTCTTTTGTGGTATCTCTTTCATGGTGTCAAGGTCATGTAACGCCTATATTGGTTTCCCCACTATGCCTGGGATGAAGATGTAATGTTCTTGTTTTATCATGTGTAAACTTTTGATGTATACCCACTTGGTTGGGTGGATGAGTCAATTCTAGTATATCCCAACTTAGTTGGGAAATGGATGTATCTATTGAGTCTTTAGGTGATAGGAAGGTCTTTTATGATGTACAAGTCATGGTTCTTCTTGAAGAACATCTTTTTGTAGATCTTGCCTACAGTCAGGAAGAGCATGAACATCAAACTTCAGTAGTACAGAGACTCAGCATGTACTCAAGGGGAGCATGGACAGATTGGTACACCTTGGCATATTCAAAGGGGGAGCTCATTCAGAGATTTCAACAGATACTCAGGGGGAGTATGAACAGTGGAATGCTTATCTTGGAAAGAGAATATCTTGGTTTGCCCTTTGCCCTTGATGTCAAAGGGGGAGAGTGATTTGGTGTTGTTGTCATCAAGTCCAAAGGGGGAGATTGTTGGCACTATGATGCATGTGTTGTACTTGATGGCAACCCTCTCATAGAAGAACATCTCTCTTACATATATCTAGATGAATCTACAGATGTGACTAAATGCATGGGATGCAGGACAGCTCAAAGGAATAAGAAGATCAAGTTCTAAGTGTGACAAGTTAGCTTTGCCATCAGTCCAAAGGGGGAGATTGTTGGAATTATGAGACAAGTGTTGTCCTTGATGGCAAATCACACATATGGCAAATCATAGTGCAACAGGTCAGTAGCAAAGAATTGATGATCAGACTACAAAGAATGAAGAAAGAAGAGTATATACGTAGGTTCACTATATACCAAGTAGGGTATACATGCAGGTTCACTATATACCAAGTCACGTATACGCAGGTTCGCTATATACCAAGTAGGGTATACACGCAGGTTCACTATATACCATGTCGCGTATACGCAGGTTTGCTATATACCAAGTAGAGTATACACGCAGGTTCACTATATACCAAGTCGCGTATACACAATTTCGCTATATACCAAGTATGGTATACACGTAGTTTCATGCAAGGAAAAGCGCGTACATGTCAGAAAGCTTATTTTTGGGTCCGTGGTATTTAGACCTATGGTTTTGGTCCGTGGTATTGCACCCATAAGTGTTGATCCCAAGTATTGGGTCGATGGTATTGTTTTATTATGGTTTTGGTCCGTGGTATTGAGCAAGGCCTAAGACTATAAAAGGAGAGGAAGATCATTAGGCAAATGTATCTAAAAAGTCTTGAATATCTGAGGAAGTAGGAGATCCAGTATGCAAGTTATGGGTTGATGATGCATTGCTTGATCTGAGCTAAGGAAGGATCTCACCAGTGGATGGAGAACAATCTCTAAGGATAGATCGAGATCAAATGGTTTGAAATGAACTATCTCTATATGATTGCTTATGTTTATTCTAGATCTGTATACTGACACATGTAATGATCTGAAATGGGTATAAATTAAGTTTGAAATCGCTGCAAGTCATGATTGAATATTTATAGATCTGTACGCGGGTTTTCTTTGGTGTAAGCGCGTATGTATGCAGGTTGAGTTCATTGTAGTAGTGTATACCTTTTGAGCTATGCTATTTAAAGTTACAGGTGGTTCTGACTGTTGATGAGTTCCGATGACAGTTTAATGGTGTCAACATTCTGCATATGTTGGTTGGTTGATTGTGTATTGATGGATGAGAACCAATAAGGATCAGGATCATAATGACTCATATTTATGTGATCTGATGGACTATATCTAGATGATAACACATATATGATCCTTGTATATGTAATGATCTGGTTATGTCTGAAGTCAGGAAGTGCAGCAAATATATGAATAAGTGATTAATGACATATACGCTGGTTCATCTTGATGAAGTTGCATATACATGCAGGTTCGGCACTTCCAAGTAGTGTATGCACTCCGATGCATGATTTTGATGGTACAGTTGGTTCTGATTGTCATTGCAGAGTTCTGCTCTGTGTTCTGGTGACTGTGTTGTTGACAGGGTTTCAGTATTTTAGTGGTACATAGATTGATGATGCTAGTATTCATTGTGTTGTACTTCATTGATATTTATGGGTCCAGTGTGAAAATTTTATTAAACATGGCCTTTCAGAGTATAATTTTGTGCTTCAGGAGTATCCAGTCTGAAAATGTATGAAACGTGGTACCTGGAGGCGAGAAGATATTAGGCCGATGCCTACGTATTAGTATCTTAGCTAGTACAAGAGAAAAGGGGGTTGCAGCTCCCTTCTAGGAGAGTCTGGAGAATGAGAGAAGGTTGTAGCCTTCTGCAGGTTGTAGCCTACGCGTTGGTAAAGGACTGCACCAGTACATTGTAAAAGAAGTTTCTTAATAAAGGAAGATAGAAACGAATTGCAGCAGGTGGTTTTCACCCACATTGGATTTCCACCTTATATCATGGTGTTCATATGTGTTGCTTATGTGTGTCGATCAATCTGCTTTACTGCTACTGTTGGTTGTTAATATGGCTAATAATGTTCTGATGCATCCATTGAAGATCACATAACTGAATCATGAGTTTAATGGTTATACGCTAGTTGCAATAGACAGAGTCATGTATATACGCGGGTATACTTAACTGAAGTAGCATATATGAATCTGAGTATGAAATTGAAAAAGTTCAATTATTAGATAATACTGATTCACCCCCCCCCCCCCCCCCCCTCAGTATTATTTCCAACAAATATACTGCAAAAGAAGAATATTTCTTTTAATTGAGATATACTTACCTCTTATTTCACCATAGTTTGTGTGATATTTGTAATTATTGTATCAAAGTGGCATCATTTATTCATTAATAATAATAAAAAAGTATGTCAATAATTAATGATAGCTATAATTATAATTTAATAAATAAAAATACTATATTATAGTAAGAATTCATTATTAATAAGGATATTGCAATAATTGAATAATATTTAATTGAAAGAGCTTAAATATATGTTATTACTAATTGTGTTTTTAATCTTTTATAATATATTTTTTTAGTTTATACAAATCTATTGGATTTGGCGTTCATCATAGGCTTAACCAATGTTATAGCAATAAGAAATAAATTAATGGAGGATGGAAATATATTTTGGTCTTGAGTATAATTGTAAATCAATAAATTCCCTGTTACATGGGAAAATAAATTCCTCTTTGAGATATTTGTTACTCATTTTATCTCATATGGATATCAATTTAGGGGCTTCAATTTATGTAGAGAATCTTGGAGGAATTTTGAGAGAAGTTAGAAGAATTTAATAATTTATAATTTTAAAATTAAATGAAACACATCCCGTCCAATCATCATATTAGAATTTTGTATTAAACCCATTGAGAATATGACTATTATTTGCACCTAAAGTGCAACCACAACATAACTAATAGGAAATATGAGAGACTTCCTAGTATTACTTCAAATTTTCTTTAAGTCACATGTGGCTAAAGACATGATGTAACAATGATAAAAATTCTTAGCTAAACCATTGGAGAATAGAATATGAGGCCACTCTATATAATATTGATATTATTAAAATAATATCACACCTAAATTTAAAAATAAATTGTGGTGCAACGAAGAAGTAGAGAGTAAAAGAAAAACAATGAAGGTATTAAATAGGTCACTAACTCCATTGTAGAAGATGATATGAATGGATCAATGAATATTTTAAATGAATATCTGTTTTTTTCTCTAGTTTATTTGATCATAAACAACCTTCAAATTCATGTTTATAACCTATGGCATATGTCTTGTGGAAAGGTTATTGTTTTGCATTGGAAAATCACGTAGGAAGTCTCAATGGATAAGATAAATAAGGTCCACATGTAGTATTGTGGATCACATGAAGGAAAGGTTATGTAGCATAAAGTTCCACCTCTACCCTTTTCCACAACATAGGAAAATAAGGTAGTGTCATAAAAGACATGGTAAATGCACAAGGAAAAGGCATAGGACACATAGAAAATAGGTAGCTAGTAGAAAAAAGTGTGGAAACTTTTGGATCATATGGAAATAAGGAGATTCATGAACCCCTGATGCTTCAAGATTCAATAATAATATAAAACTATGATTAGGACCGATTACAGAAGCTTAAGTAGTATATATGTAGTGGGACTTGGAGGCCCATAGTTAAAATGCCAACTTGACATGTGGTTATCCCTTATGGGTTGCAAAACTCAAAATTTAGTTTTATAAATTGGATGTAAGACTATGTTATACCTCTTACCACTCCATATGAAATATCACTCATTTCTCTCCTATCCCAATAACAAAGCTCCATATGGGAGTCAAAGAAGGCGAAAATCACTCTAATTTTATAGAATTCAAAATGTTAGAGGACAAATTCGTAACATTATAACTATCCCATGACCTCTTATTAGGAAAACATGTTATGCAACTAGATAATAAAACAAAACATAAGGTAGATATTTGACTTGAAATGTATCCTCTTCAAGGGGGCAACCTCACATCACATTAACGAACAATTACTAGATCATACAAATGACAAGACCTCCTCGGTATATATAGGAGTCTAAGGGGTCACAATATAATCAGAACATACATGAATATTGTAAGGGCACAACAATAACAATATGGAGACTAAACGGGAACAACAATAACAATATGGAGACTACACGGGAACAACAATAACAATATGGAGACTACACGGGAACAACAATAACAATAATGGGGCTACACTAATAATAACAATAAGGTAGCTACACTAGTATTATAGGGACCTAACATGCCCCTCTACTTCAATAAAAGTGTTGTCCTCAATGCTTGAGTAGTTTTGGATGCTTACGTATAAAATTTGCATCCTTCCATGTGGAATATTCAGCGGGTAATTTCTTCCACTTAATGAGATACTCCGAAATTGATCAATTCCATAGTTTTCGGGTTCTTGTTTATGTGACTGGCTCAAAATCCAATATCATTTTTCCTTCCTAATAAAGTTCTAGCAATATTGTTTTAACTAGGAGCTTGTCACTGATAACCTTAATTAAGCATGAAACATGGAAAACTAAGTGTACTTAGGAAGATGCAAGTAGCTCCAATTTGTATTCCATAGTACCAATATATTGCAGCACCTTGTAAGGACCATAGTACTTGGGTGATAATTTATCATCCTTCTTAGCTTGCTTGAGGGAAATTTGTTTGTATGGTTGTAGCTATAAAAATACCCATTTTTCTGCTCATCATAAGATAATATTTGTGCCAAAAAGTATTTAACACTAGCATGATCTCTGTTTATCTTGAAATGTCTTCCAATTAGGTAAGGGCGTCATTGCTTCAGGGCATGTAGTATTGCCAACATTTCCTTCTAATAATTAGATTTGTGTAAATACTTTCCCTTGATTGGATGAATTTCAAAACCAATGGTCTTCCTTGTTGCATTAAAATAGCACCAATTCCATTTCCTGAGGCATCACATTCGACCATATAGGCTTTTGTGATGTTTGGAGTAGCTAAATCCAGTGCTTGGCACATTGCCTCATTAATATCTAAAGGACTTAGTTTCTTATGGAGTCTAAAAAATGCATATTTCTTCAGAAATGTTGTTAAACGTGCTTCTATTTTTCCATAATTCTTAACAAACTTGCAGTAATACCCTGTCAACATGAAAAATCCTTGAAGGTGCTTTAGGGTTGTGGGGATTTTCTATTCATTGATGGATTTAATTTTGTTAGGAACCTTAACACCCTCACGAGATACAATATGACCCAAATATTCCACCTCTTATACCCCAAAGAACCATTTGGTGGTTTTTTCATACAATTGTTTCTCCTCCAATAGCTTTAACACTCTGTCAACACGTTGAACATGATCCTTCCAAGACTTGTTGTAGATTAGTATATCATCAAAGAATACTAACACAAATTTTCTAAGGAAGGGTTTGAAAATGGAATTAATCAAACCTTCAAATGTGGAAGGTACATTAGGAAGGCCAAAAGGCATGACCAAAAATTCATAATGACCTTCATGGGTTCTCAATGTTGTTTTCAAAATGCCTTCAGTCTTCATTCTAATTTGATGACATATTGAATGAAGATCCAACTTGGTGAAGTAAATTTCTCCATGTAATTCATCAATGATAGGAATGGGAATTTATCTTTAATTGTGAGCTTGTTTAGCTCCCTATAATCCCGAAACATATGCCATGATCGACCCTTCTTGTGTACCAATACTACTAGAGTAGAAAAATAATTTTGGCTAGGTTGAATTTTACCTTCCTCTAGCATTTCTGCAACCATACATTCAATTTCACTTTTTGGGGCACAAGGATATTTGTAAGGTCTGATGTTTGGAGGAACACTTCCTAGAATCAAGTGAATATCATGGTCATGATCACGAATAGGTGGGAGGCCTTTGGGAGTCAAAATTCTTTAAAGATCTGGAGAAATAGATGATTTCAATGTTTGAACATCTAGTGAGAATAATTGTGCAATTATGCCTCATTTTTCTTTCTTCAAAATATTTTTCATGCCATTAGAGTTGATTATCTTCCCCGGTCTTCGTGCGATGCCCCTTAATTTAATTTCATTTCCTTCCCAAGAAAATTTCTTGAAAATTAAAAGTTATCGTCCCCAAAGATTGTAACCATTAGACTCCTAATATAGCATCAACACCACCCATTGGAATGGAAATCCTTGGACTATTCAATACATATTCCCCCATGGCTAGTTTAATATTAAGTAACTTCCTTGAGCAATTTATACTTCCTCCATTTGCAACCATCACTTGACACTTTGTTGTTGGATACAGAAATAAATTCAATTTCCTAACTATGTTCTACAATGAATAAAATTATGGCTACTACTAGAATCAATCAACACTATTTCCTTTCTTTTTATTGATATAACATTCTATCTTGAGAGGTTGAGGAGTGGTAATTCCTATAAATGCATTACAAGATATGGTTGGATTCATTTATTCTTTCCCTGGGGTTGGTTCCTAATGTATATCCTATTCTTTTTATGCTTCTTGTTCCTCTTCTTCCTCCTCTTCACAACCTATGTAAAATAATTTCTTCTCAGCACACCTATGACCCTTAGTGTATTTTATCTCACAACTCTAACAAATCCCTTTTTTATATTTTTTCCTCCAAATGTGGTGGTGTCAACATTGTAGTTTGTGGGAGGCTAGGAGCAGAAGCACTTCCATCTTTATAGTTGTGAATGGTAGACTTCCTTGTTGCCATAATTTTTCTTTCAACTTTTCTTGCCACCTTTAGTGGAATCTCCAATGAATTGGTTTTTAACCTTATGTAGAACCTTGAGAAACAATCATAAAATATAATGCACGTGTAAGGAGGGGTTGTGCCATTAAGAAGGCATAGGGACATTGGATTAGAAGTTGAGCTAGAAACAATAAGAAATATAAGACATTCCACATGTTTGGTGGGCATCATATTTGTACCAGTAGAAGATTCTAAAGAGATTGACTTGGATAGAAGCCAATTGATTGGCTTGTTAAATAATTTTGAAGCAAGCATGTGAATTTGTTACTATGAATTGTATTTCATTTGTGTTAAATCTAGAGTGCCTTATAATTGAGAATTAATTAATAATAGCTTAAGCAAGATAACCATTTCAAAGTTTGAATTTTCCCATGTTGAGTTTCTCTAGGGAATTTGTATGTTAGCATGATTATGTGATTTCATTAAATTAGTTTTTACATAGACTAGTTGGAGAAAAATAAACTCTATTGAGTTCAACAAGTGTTAAGGATTTTATTTCTACAACTTATTTTATTATACATTAATATACATGGTTTAATCACTATGTCGATAGGCCTAAAATTATGTATCATATTGATATCATATTATGCTTCCTCATTTTAAAGGGTAAAGTTATCTATTGATGGTTTGCTACAAAGAGTTATAAGAAGGTACAAATTTAGTTCCCTTATACCCTAAGATTGACACTAGATGGGAAGAAAAAGAAATCAATACTAGACCTTATGTTTAGGTATTTTCATTCTCGCTCATAAAGTAAGTAATTTTATCTTATGCTTGAACCTATATTAATCCTAACTAGCAACCAAATTTCTGAAATCCAAAGAGTGTTGTTTGATACCCAAATGTTGATCATGAAAATATAGAAAGCATTTTCCTCAAGAATTTAGAATTTATGTCAAATGTGGTGACTCCTTTTTCAAGACTTACCAAGGGTGATGGGCCTTGTACAAATTAAAAATACATACCAAAGATGATACGAGAGAATCCCAACACTAACATTCGGTAGAAATTTGCAGGGCCCAAAAAGTTACAAAACTTTGTTATATTTCTTGGGCATGGCCAATCCCTAATGACTTGGATTTTAGATGGATCTACATGCATGATTTAATCAATGATATACCCCAGATGTTGGACCTGTTTAATGCCAAAGGTGCATTTTTCCAAGTTGGTACATAGTTTGTATTGATGTAGGGTTTGAAGGACCTGTTCAATATGTTATGAGTGTTCTTCCCAACTCTTGTAGAATATGAGGATGTTGTCTAGATATATAACCATGAACAAGTTAGTGAAAGGATTCAAGATGTCATCCATTAGCCTCACAAAAGTTACAGGGGCATTTGTCAACATGAAGGCCATGACCAACCACTCAAAAAGGCCCTTCATAATTTGAAGGTGGTATTCCATACATATGTGGGTTTAATTGGAAGTGGTGATAGCTAGACTTTAAATCAATCTTGCTAAAGTATTCCCCCCTTTTAGTTGGTCAAGAGGGTCATTAATCCATGGGATTGGATACCTATTCCTGATAGTGATTTTATTCAGTGCCTGATAATCAATGCAGAGTTTCCAGTTCCCATCCTTTTCCTTTACGAGTGCAATTGGGCTACCGTAACAACCTCAGTAAAAAGTTCATTTAATAAAAGTTAATAAAGGAAAAATAAGACCATGGTCAAGGGACACTTATTCCAAGTTGAATTTTGGGCAAAGATATCTTAGTGGGCATCACTGGATGTGTGTTTTGGCTAAGGAAATTGGAAAATTCTAAGGTAAAGGCATTAAAAGGAAAAAGGCATTTTTGGCACATTTATTTATGAAAATAAAGGAAAATATGAGAAAATTAGAGTGAAAGGTCACAGGTTGCATGTGAGAAGGAAATTGAAGGAAAATGATGGAAAATGAACAAAATAGAGGCCTCATTAATAAAATGGCTTATGAGGATCAGTTGGTAACCTTTTGTTAGTTTAAGTTTAGATCTCTCTCATTATTCTCTCTCTCTCTCTCGGTCACTTAGAGTTTCCTCAGAACACTCTAGATTTGGATAAAGGAAGGAAAATAAAGCAAAGGGAATGGAAGGAAAGAAAGAATCAAGGAAGGAACGCAGGATCAAATAGAATACTTGTAGGTAACCTTTTTCATGTTTAAGTTCCTAGTCGGTTTGGACATGCATGGATTTGCATGCTGGTGTATGGTTCTCTTGTTGTCGGTGGCATGGTTTTGTTGGGTTATGACAATGGTTTTCAGCCTATCCTTGCATTTTTTTAGATGCCATGGTATGTTGGGATGTTTATCTCGGTTTTGAGCTTTGGTTTTCCAGATGGATTTCAAAATCCAGTGTGGAGGTGGTCTCAAGTTTAATTCCCAAAGGCCATGGAATCCCTTGATCGGTTTTGGTGGGATACACGGTAAATCTTTAGGGAGGAGTCTCAATTTAGGGCCTAGTGATTCGTGTTTGGATTGTGGTAAATCTTGAGAGACAAGGAGATGGAAAATTCCTCCAGGATAGTGATGGGTTCTAGATGGCATTCCAAGTTCAATTTGGTTGTAATCAGAGCACCGGTTTTGGTGTGATCACCGTTTGATGAGGGTGGAGGTGGTTTAACCTCTAGATTCCCTTAGTTGTTCTTGGATTTGTTTTTCTATGAGATCCCATATTCATGCTTGGATTATGACATGGGGGTGACTAGCTGAAAGAGAGATTTGGTTCAGCCATGTCTACGGTCGAGTGGTATGTGGAAGTCTTGAACCTGGTAAGCTTTTCCTATGATTAATAAAAGCTAATTTCTCTTACTTTTGCACTAGTTTATATGTGGATTTAATGGTTGTAATATCTATGATATTTATATGGTTCTATGATAGTTATAATCATGGTTAAATGACTATTCATGGCATGTATTTAATTGTAATTGTTAAATGGATGGATGCAATACCTAATTGATGTTATAACAGTCCAATGGAGAAGGTGGTGATCATTCTGGTTATGTTTCATAAGTTCTTTCACTCCTTCATGCTCTGTCTTCTATCCTAGACTTGTAGGTTGCATTGATGCCAAGTGTTTGAAAGAATTCCAATCCCAGTTGGGGATGCGTAGGCTTTGTCCTGAGGTTGATTTTTATTTATCAACATTGTTATCATGTATTTGATTGATTCTAAAGGTTGTAGTAAGTTATCGACAACGGTTGGGATTATGGGATAGAAAAGTGGCTCAAATATCGGGATCACTAGCACAGGTCTATTGATAAAAGCCCATTGTCGTTGGCACATAGGCCTATGAGAGAAACTTTGGATTGCTGGTCATTGTCTTGCCTCTAGCATGAGAGTGAATTTGGGTTAAAAGTTTTAAATCATCAGTGGTACTCAAGGATAGGCTACTGTAGTGGCTAACATGTCCCCTAAGGGTGTTGTTGTTGATGTGGATGAGTTTGTTTGGTATGTTCTGTCGGCTCAATTTCCTTAAGGTCACCAAGGAAGTTAAATACCTTATAGCAGTCTCTCTCATCGCATGTGTTACCTCGACTGGTTGGTTGCTTGGGTGGACCTGGGAGGAGGGGGTGTTATATATTGGTATTAGAGCAGGTTGTGCTCTCTTTGGGTCATTTATGATACCACATATTGGTATCAGAGTCGTGGTTGAGGACTCCATGGGTGAAGGTGCTTGGTCATAAATGCATTTCATTTGCCTGTGTGTCTCTTACACTTGCATTCTATGTGATTGTTGTATTGCATCATGTAGATCATGACTATAGTAAGGTTTTCATGAGGAACTTGATGTGATGTTTTGGGATGCATCGTCATTAGTATATGAATAGTTATATGATTATATGTAGCTTGATTACATACTTGTATGTTAGGTTTCATTCTTGGTTATTTTGATTACAAGTATCATCCGTGTAGGTTGATTACAAGAATTGATCACTTATGCTCAACTACCTGCCTTCATACATATGTGTATTTGATTACACATTTTTATGCATGTTGATAATTGCATGTGGAAATGTGGGAAATGGAGTAATGGTTGTTGTCATGCATGAGTCATAGCTTGAATTGTTGATATGGCCTTGCATTGATGATTGGACTCTAGCTAGAATGATGTTTAAGCGTTGATGTATTTATTTGATATATGTCTATATGCTATGATGTTATGTTACACATGTATTATGCTAATTTGATGATCTTGAAAACAAGGTATCCTCCCTAAATTATACTAATGTACATTGGTTTACTGTGATTTGGTTTAGATGACATAGTATGAATTGTAGGAAAGAGATTATATGGACAGCAAGGTGGTAGACTACATAGAATCTCCCTATGCATTAGATAGGTAGTGTGGTGCGGGGCACCCTTCTGACTTCATAGACTCATTGAGAAGATTGAAGGAAGAAATAAGAAGTTGCAAAGAAGACAATGACAAAATCATACAAGCACAAAAGAAACAAGCAGAGGTGAAGGCTTCCAGTGACAGGGACCACTTCAGATCAGCCATAGATATGAGGACAAAAATAATGGGGCATATGGCAGTAGGTCTCATAATAGGGGCAGGTCGGATAGATCTGACATGATCAGAGATGGCAGGATGTTGGACACTCCGGGTAGGAGAGATGATAGACACAGGTACTATTCCAGTTATGGTTTTGATAGGCATCATGATCTTCATCGTTATCATCCTTACAGGAAGAGTGATAGGGGATACTCACCATATGCATTTAAGAAGGTAAAGGCACCTACCTTTGATGGAGAGATGCAGAAATCATAGGATGTAGAAGTATGGTTTTTGGGTATGAAGAAATTCTTTTGATTGCATGCTTATTTGGAAAACACAAAAGGAAAGATAGCCACTTTCAGTCTCAAAGGTAAAGAGGATATTTGTGGGAAGACGTGAAGAATGTCAAAGGTATACATGAGGATGATTTGACTTTACATGTATTAGAAAGGCTCTTCAAGAAAAAGTACTTGTATGAGAGGTACTATGATGACAGAGCTAAGGTGTTTTATGAGTTGTGGATGCATTCTATAACAGATGAGGAGTATACTAGCATATTTTTGGAGTTGTTGAGATATGTGCCTTACCTTAGGGAGGAAAAGGCCAAGGTTCAAAGATTCATTAGTGGACTTCTAGTTGCATAAAGAGACTAGATTTAGTTCAATAAGCCTAAATCATTGGAGGAGGTCATAGGAAATTTGAATCATTGTTATGAGTAGTTGAAACGCAAATTTGATCCTAAGCAAGACTTGAAAAGAAATGAGAAACCTAAAGGAAAATAGCCACCAAAGAGAGGAAGACCTCAAGATGCAAGTGATAAAGAAAATGCAGTTCCTTACAAGAGATTCAATACAATGGGAAGGGACGTGGAGAGTAGCAGGCTAGAGGCGGTGGTAGGGAACCATTGTAGTGTTGGATATGTTGTAAGGATCATCGTAAGAGGGATCGTAAGTATTATCAGAGTGGTAGCAGACCCCATATCTACATTGCTCAGGAGGCGCATACAGCTAGTGATGTTGGTCATAGCATTCCTTAGATCTATGCATCTGTGGACAATAGGCAGGTGGATCATTAGGCATCGATCATTGAGATGGACAACAAGCGTTATCATCTAGTTGTTTCTATTTTTATTGATCTTGGATCTAACTATAGTTATATTAAACTTGACCTGGTGGATAAGTGTGGTTTGGGAAAAAAATTCCATGCAGAATCTTGGTTGGTATAGTTGGCTATAGGTACAAAGAAGTGAGTTCACCTTTGGGTAAGAGCTTGTGCATTTGAGTTAAATGGGATGCCTATAACAACAGATTTGAATGTACTGCCATTGGGTATGTATAGTATTATTTTTGGTATGGATTGGCTATACCTTCATAGGAATAAAGTGGATTTCTTCGACAAGGCCCTTGAGTGTATGGATGATAGTAGGGAAAAGTGTACCTTGCAAGGGAAGAAGAAGCCTACATCAGTGAGAATGGTTACCATTATGCAGGCTAAGCGTAGTTGTAAAAAGGTTGTGTGATGTTTGTAGTACACAGTTCTAGTGATAAGGGTAAGGAGGTTGAGGATGCAGATGTGTTAATAAGGTACCCAGTTTTGCAGCAGTTTAAGGATGTATTTCCTAAGGATATTATAGAGTTACCACCTCATAGGGAGGTAGAATTTTCTTTTGAGTTGGTGCTAGGGGTAGCTCCAACATCAAAGACACCTTATAGAATGAGAACATTTGAGCTAGTTGAGTTAAAGTTGCAGCTGAAGTAAATGTTATACAAGGGGTACACTAGGCCAAGTGTATCACCTTGGGGTGCACCAGTGTTGTTCATAAAGTAGAAATATTGTACTATTAGATTTTGCATTGACTACAGGTAGCTGAACAAGGTAACGATCAACAACAAGTGCCCTTTGTCGAGGATTGATTATTTGTTTGATTAGGTGAAGGGAGCAGCAATGTTCTCTAACATCGACTTGAGATCGGGATACCATCAGGTAGGCATCAAGGAAGGGGATAACTTCAAGATTGCGTTCACGGCCAGGTATGGGCATTATGAGTTTGTTGTTGTTCCATTTGGTTTGACTAATTCTCTAGCTACGTTTGTGTGTTTGATGAATAGTGTATAGCGAATTTATCTGGAAAATTTTGTTATTGTATCCATTGATGACATATTGGTTGTTGAGAAATGGCAACATGAAATTCAAGTTTAAATTTGTCCTTGAATTTAAACTATGAATTAAAATTGAATTCTATTCTCATAGAAACTTGTAAATAGTTAATTAAGTTTAATTAACTTAATTATCTTAGGAATTTTGAGTTGGAAGTCTTTCTGAAGTCATGTATATGTTCTCCCTAAGTTTTAGGGGTCTAGGATGAGTTTAATTGTGAGTTGTAATTAGATAATTGAGTTTATTGAGTTATGTTCAGTTAAATTAGTTCCAAATTAATTATGTAACTAATATAGAGTTAATTGTTAGTTGGTGCTCTAGTGGATTTCAACCACAAGTGTCACTCTAGTTAATTGAAGATTCCCTCATGATAAACTCATGCATGTAGATTCTGAGAAAGACCCAGTTGAGACTAGAGTGCAGGGACAATGTACTATTAGTTTTATGGTTTATTGAGTTGTATAGATCTTGCATGAAATTAGAGAAGGATCTATGTTTGGATTGCACATTTTTGGAAACATGAATTCCCTTTAAATATGGGCTATTCATCCTAGGAATTATGCAAGAGATTAGGGACTTGGAGAGTTGTTGAATAGGCCAAGAATTTGGCTTGAGTTAGCATGTGAACTGAGAGAGTTGAGCATACTTATGTGGAATTGTTCAAGTGAGAACAAGTTTTATATCTTCACTCATATTTTTGTAATATGAAATGCAAATAGCAGGCTTTTGATCAGTGGCTTTCCCCAGATATATCTTGTGTTATGTGCCATTGATTTATCTTCTTCTTGCTCATATTGTTTTCGTTGATATATTGGCTTCCACTAGTTGAAAGTAGAAGTATATTATTTGCCTATGCTTTAGTAAATTGCACGAGCTCATGAATCTACAAGATTTTCTACATGGTATTAGTGTTGAAGATAGCATACTAGAGGAGATTTTGAAGTTTTGAGTTTTGGGTTACGTGTGAAATTTGAATTTGCAATACATACTTCAGGATCAATAGATGGCGTTCTACGCTTTTCGGCTTGAGTATGCCTTGGAAGGAAGCTCAAATTTTATAGCCTGGAGGGACAAAATGGAGGTTGTGCTAGAGGATAATGGCTTGAAGAAATTCATTGATCAAGAAATTCCTACGCCAACAGCATCAGATGCAAAAAATTTCTCCGAATGGAGGAAGTGTGTGGTGAAGGCAAGGCAGATAATCCTTGAGGGAGTTCGAGACCACATTGTCTCAAGTCTCCATGGAAAGGAAACTCCTTATGCTATGTGGAAAACATTGGCAGACTTGTATCAGAACAACAGTGACCAAAGGAAATTCGCACTGAAGGACAAACTTCAAAAAAAAAAATGGAGAAAGGCGAGACGATTCCAAAGTACTTGACCAAGTTCACTCAGCATCGTGATGAAATTGGAAGTGTTGGAATCACGATTAATGAGGATGATATTCTGAGTCTTTCGCCTCTATGACTCCCAAAGATTTGGCATAGTTATCAAGAATCTGTCAATGGTTGGGAGAAGTTGCTAGATTGGGAATGATTGTGGTCAGATTTGATGTAGGAGGAGATCAAGAGGAACAACAGGTATGGCTCTTCATCAAAGAATGATCATGAAGAGAATTTTTCCTTAGTGTTTAAGGCAAAGAAGGGGAAGGGAAAGCTTCCCATTCCAAATCGGATTCTTATCATGGAGGTATGAAGAAAGACATGATGAAAGTTAAGTTCTTTCAACATCATGAGATGGGCCATTTTGCTACAAATTTTCCACTCGAGAAGTCCAAGAAGAAGTCCTCAAGAGGAGCAGTTGGTGAGGCTTTCACCTCTCAATTAAAATTAGAAGCTTCCCCCATTACATTCATGGTGTGATCAATGATGGGGAATGTATGGTACTTAGACAATGGAGCTTCATTCCACATGACTGGTGACGAAGAGTTATTCAATGACCTAGAGGAGAAAGATCTTTAGATGCGTATTGAGATGGGTGACGACGAGAAGTATAATGTTACTGGATTAGGCACGATTACTTTTGAGAGGTAGCATGGGGCTCCACTCACCTTGAAGAATTTTATGTATGTGCCTGGGCTGGAAAAGAACTTGGTATCTATTGCATGCTTGAGGATAGAGGCTATGATGTGATCTTCTCGAAAGGAAAGGTGTTCCTTCAACACATACCCATGGGTCAAGTAAGGAAAACATGGATTCGTGTGAAGAATCTCTATAAGATGGAGGTAGAGGAGTGTGCTACTTTGAGCACAAAAGCAGAAAGGGTGCAGAGCTAAGATGTTGGCGACTTGTGGCAAAGGCGATTGGACCACTTGCATCATGGGGATTTGAAGATATTGTTGCAGATCTCTTTGGTCTTCCCAAAGGTACGCTTGAGCAAGTTGATACATGTAAGGGGTGTACTTTGGGAAAATAAACCAAGTCTTCCTTACACAACAGAGACAGTCGAGCAGAGGCTATTCTAGAACGAGTCCATTTAGATGTGTGTGGACCATTCTCAACATCATCCACAGCCAAACACAAGTATTATGTTATATTTTTTGATGACTTTTATCGAAAATGTTGGATATTTTTTATGCAAAAAAAGGATCAAACTTTCAAAAAAATTTGTGAGTTTAAAGCATTGGTGGAGAACGAGTCGGGAAGAAGGTTAAAGCTCTACAGAGTGATAATGGTGGTGAGTATGTCTCAAAAAAGTTTAAGAACTTTTGTTTAGCAAAACGGATTAAATTGGAGTTGACGACAACCCATAACACTCAGTAGAATGGGGTGGCTGAGAGGGAGAACATAAGCATAGTAGGTGCAGCAAGGGTGATGATGCATGATTAGGGACTACCACTACACTTGTGGGCTGAGGCATGAAAGACAATGGTTTATGTTGCGAACCATAGACCACATTAGATACTTGGGATGAAGATACCAGAGGAGGCTTATTCTAGCAAGAGGCCAGATGTTGGTCACTTCAGGATTTTTGGATCATCAATATGTTTCTATGTGACCAAAGATGCACGGAATAAGCTTGAGTCGACAACATAGTTGGGGATATTTGTGGGGTACAATGATACACCTCACAATTATCGAGTGTACTTGTCGACTAACATGATGACAATGGTTCACAGGGATGTCATATTTGATGAGGAGAAGGTCATGCGAGTTTCCCTTGAGAGGGAGCTTCAACTACATGCCGATGAGGATATTTTAGCTCCTAAGGTTGAGGATCCTTATATTGATGTGGAGCAGCCACATGCACCGGATCTAGGAGTGGAGACATCCACTCAGGTAGAGTCTTCTAGAGAGGGAAGAAAGTGCACCAGAGAGGTTAACATATTGTTGCATGATGCACGATAGAATGTGGGAGCACCCACTTCTCAGCGCATGCATAGGAGGTCACCTGAGAGGTGCATTGGATACATGGCTCTTATGGGCGAATTTGTTGTGACAGAGCCATATTCATTTAAGGAATTAGTGTAGCAACCAGTTTGGGTTGATGCCATAGTGGAGTATGACTCCATAGTTCATAACAGTGTTTGGGATGTGGTCCCGAGACTGGAGGAAAAGTCAGCGGTGAGCTCCTATTGGCTTTACAATGCAAAGAAAGTTGTATATGGTAGTGTGGAGAAGTATAAGCCTAGATTTGTGGCCCATGACTTTTTACAGGTAGAGGGGATTCACTATGATGAGAGCTTTTCTCCTATTTCAAGGTACTCATCGATCATATTGGCACTATCAGCATAGATGGGTTGCAAGATACATCAGATGGATGTGAAGACAACCTTCGTTAATGGCATGATTGAGGAAGAGGTGTACATAAAGAATCATGAAGGTTTTGAGACCTTTGACCATGAGTCACATATGTGCCAACTCAAGAGAGCGTTGTATGCGCTGAATCAAGCACCTCGTGCTTGGTGCACCAAGATACATAGCTACTTCATCGGGCTAGGTTTCACGTAGAGTGAAGCGGGTCTGAACCTGTACCGCATAGTGGTACAAGGAAAGTTGTTGATTATTGTAATTTATGTTGATGATCTCATACTGATAAGTGATGATCAGCTGATCAAATCCTGCAAGGAGGACCATGCAAGAGGTTTTGAGATGAAGGACATGGGGCTCATTCATTGCTTTCTTGGCATGGAGGTATGGCAGGGAGATGGAGATTTGTTTTTGTGTCGGGGAAAGTATGCCAATGAGATACTCATGAGATTCCGCATGGAAAGAAACAAACCCATGGAGACTCCTCTAGCAGGTAACTATAGGAAGGAGGATGCTACTTTAGGGGAAGTAGTGGAAGTTATTGTTTACAGGAAGCTTGTGGGTTCACTCATGTACTTAGTAAATACATGACCAAATATGTGCCATGCAGTTAACCATCTTAGTCAAGTAACGGTTAGGCCTACCAAGCTGTATTCGAAGGAAACAAAGAATGTGTTGAGATACCTCGGAGGCTCTTCTCAGTATGGATTATGGTACAAACGGATAGAGGGAATGAAGCTTCAAGACTTCACTAATGCAGATTGGGCAAGGATTCTATCTGACCGAAAGAGAACATCAGGAGGGAACTTTAGTACTGGGTCAGCAGCATTTTCTTGGTACAGTAGGAAACAGAGATTGGTTGCACTCTATTCAGAAGAGGTAGAGTACATGGCTATGAGTCACGTAGCATATGAGTCCATCTAGATGAGGAATATCCTACCTGGTTTGTTTGGTTAGCAGATGGATCCAACAGTGATTTAGTGCAATAATCAGAGTTGTATCAAACTCTCTAAAAATCCATTTTTTCATGATTGGTCCAAGAATATTGATATCCAATATCATCATCTCAGAGATTGTGTATTGATTCAGATTATGTTGTTAGAGTAAATTCCCATAGAGGAGCAAGATGCTGACATTTTGACAAAGGCACTATCAAGATGTAAATTAGAGTTTCATAGAGACAAGATTAGGGTAGAAGATAATCCCTTTCTTGTTGAGAGGGAGTGTTGAGAAATGGAAACAAGAAGTTCCAGTTTAAATTTTTCCTTGAATTTAAACTATGAATTAAAATCGAATTCTATTCTCATAACAACTTGTAAATAGTTAATTAAGTTTGATTAGCTTAATTAGCTTAGTAATTTCGAGTTGGATGTCTTTCTGAAGTCATGTATATGTTCTCCCTAAGTTTTAGGGGTCCAGGATGAGTTTAATTGTGAGTTGTGATTATATAACTCAGTTTACTGAGTTATGTTCAGTTAAATTAGTTCCAAACTTTTTGTGGAACTAATAGAGAGTTAGACATTAGTTGGTGCACTAGTGCATCGACAAATGTCATTCTAGTTAACTGGCTATTCATATTAGGAATTACGCAAGAGATTAGGGGCTTGGAGAGTTGTTGAATAGGCTAAGGATTTGACTTGAGCTAGTTTGTGAGATGAGAGAGTGTTGGCATTATGATACATATGTTGTACTTGATGGAAACCCACTCATCTCAGATGATAAATTATAGTGCAGAAACATTCACGCACTTTTATGCAGAGAAAAGTTTATTTCATGTAGAGAAAAGTTCACGCACTTTTATGCAGAGAAAGTTTATTTCATGTAGATAAAAGTTCACACACTTTTATGCAGAGAAAAGTTTATTTAATGTAGAGAAAAGTTCACGCACTTTTATGCAGAGAAAAGTTTATTTCATGTAGAGAAAAGTTCATGCACTTTTATGCAGAGAAAAGTTTATTTCATGTAGAGAAAAAGTTCACGCACTTTCATGCAGAGAAAAGTTCCTTTCATGAAGAGAAAAGTTCATGCACTTTCATGGTTGGCTCATGGTATTAGTTCGACAGTTTTTGATCCTATGGTTTTGGTCCGTGGTATTGCATCCAAAAGTGTTGATCTCACGCATTTTCATGGTTGGTTCATGGTATTAGTCCTATAGTTTTTGATCCTATGGTTTTGGCTCGTGGTATTGCATCCAAAAGTGTTGATCTCACGCACTTTCATGGTTGGTTCATGGTATTAGTCCAACAGTTTTTTGATCCTATGCTTTTGGACCGTGGTATTGTGGAAGGGCTAAGACTATAAAAGAGGAAGGAGATCATTTGGCAATGCATAATCGAATGAATTGAATATCTAATAAGTGCTAGATCTGAAATATTTGTGATTGGGTTATGGTGCAGATCTGGATCTGAATGAAGGAGGAACCTTAGCGCATAAAGAAGGATAAGTTCTTTTGATGGGTCATAATCTTTATGCTTGAATAATAGTATCTTTGCATGATTTTTATCTGTTAAATGAGGCGCATGCTTGATCTATAAATCTGACAATCTGGGTTGATTAGTGTCTGAATATTTGAAAGAAGGAATTATCCTTTATAGATCTGCACTCAGGTTTCAGGTTGTTGAAATAGCGTATATCTTTAAACTATGATCTAGCTACCTCTGTCTATTGCTGTAGTATTCTGGGTTCAGAATTTGGTGTGTGGTTACTGTTATTGTGTTCTGGGTATAGCTGTCAGAGAAGTGTTTACTTGATTCAGTGCTAATTGGGAAAAGGAGATTGTTTGATGCAGATATACTTGATGATTGATTGATGTTCATGGATCTAGTCTGAAAATTTATGAAACGTGGTCCCTGGAAGAAAGAGAAGGTTGTAGCCTTCAGTAGGCCAGCACCTACGTACTAGTATCTTGGCTAGTACAAGAGCTAAGGGGGTTGTAGCTCCCTTCCAGGAGAAGCTGGAAAATGAGAGAGGGTTGTAGCTCTCTGCAGGTTGTAGTCTGCGTACTGGTAAAGGACTGCACCAGTACAAAATCATTGTAAAAGGAGTTTCTAATTGAAAGAAGATAGATACATATTGCAGCACGTGGTTTTCACCCACATTGGGTTTCCACCTTATATCTGGTGTTCTTTTGTGTGACTATTTTCTTTTCTTGTTCCTGCTCATTATTTTATGATACTGACATACGAAGTAATGATCAATATTTGAAGAATTATTCAAAGTATAAATAAGGAAGATAGATTGATAAGAATTTGATAATACTGATTCACCCCCCCCCCCTCTCAGTATTATTTCCAACATAGAGTTGAGAATACTTGTGTGGAATTGTTCTAGTGAGAACAAGCTTTGTATCTTCACTCATATTTCTAATATATGCAATACACATAGTGGGATTTTGAGCAGTGGCTTTCCCCAGATACATCTTGTGTTATGTGTCATTGACTTATCTTCTTCTTGTTCATATTTTTTTCATCGATCTATTGGCTTCCCTGGTTGAAAGTAGAAGTAGATTCTTGTCCTCTGCTTTAGTAAATTGTATGAGCTTGTGAATCTATAGGAAAGTATACACTAGTATATTCTAAAAATGAGGAAGAACATGCCGAGAATTTAGTAGCGTTGTTGAGATTGCTAAGAGAGCATCAGTTGTATGCTAAACTTAGCAAGGGAAACTTATTTCATACTGATCTAGATTATTTGAGGCATGTTTTTTGTAAGCATGGCATAGTAGTAGATGCAGAAAAGATAAGGGCCATCATGGAGAGGGTAGCTCCTAAGAATGTGGATGAGGTGAGACCATTTATGGGATTGATAGGTTACTATAGGAGGTTCATCGAGAATTTATTACACATTGCATATCCTATCACATCATTACAGAGGAAAGTTAAGAATTTCAAATGGGCCAAAGAATGTTGAGGTTATTTTTGAGAAGCTTAAGTAGCTGTTGACACATGCAGCAGTGCTAAATATTGCATATCCATACAAGGAGTTTGTAATGTGTATAAATTCTTGCAAGAGAGCACTTTGTGGAGTTCTCATGCAAGAAGGACAAGTAGTGTGCTATGAGTCACGAAAGCTGAATGAGAAGGAGCTGAAATATCCAATGCATGATCTTGAGCTAACAACGATTATACATGCATTGAAGATCTAGAGGCATTATCTTCTTGGTAGGAGACTTAAATTGATTAGTGATTATAGTGGGTTGAGGTATTTGTTTGATCATTTGAATCTCAATTCTAGGCAATCTATATGGTTAGCTACCCTTAGTGAGTTTTATTTCGAGATCAAATACATCAAAGGGAAGGAGAACTAGGCTGTAGATGCTCTTAGTAGGAAGGTACAAATAAACCATATAGTAGATATGAGCTCTTATGGGATGGAATTACATGATAGGATCTTGCAGGAAAGACAACGGGATGAGAAATACATGGAGATTATGCATAGGTTACAGCAGAGTACATGTATAGGTGAAGGTACAGGTGCAGGTACAGGTACAAGTGATCAAGATGCAGACTATCATCTCATGACATGTGTTTGAGATTTAGAGACAACATCTATGTGTCAAATTGTAGTGAGCTCAAGAAGATTATCTTGAGGAAGCTTCACGCCAAGCCATACTCGAGTCATCCAGATATCAGAAGACATTGACAAAGGTGAAGAAGTTATACTATTGGCCAAATCTGAAAAAGGAAGTGGTAGATTTCGTGGCTAGATGTTTATATTGTCAACAGGTCAAGGTGGAAGGTAATAATCCAAGTGGTTTACTATAACCTATTGTGATTCCAGAATGGAAATGGGAGGTTATTTCCATGGATTTCATTATAGATCTTCTGAGGAAAATGAAGCAACATGATTCTATTATGGCCATGGTCAAAAGGTTGAGCAAGGTATCTCCCTTCATTCCAATAAAGACTACATATTCAGCCAATGAGGTTTCACATGTGTTCATCAAATAGATAGTGAGACTGCATGGTGTTCTGAAGAAGAATGTGTTGGAAAGGGATGAAAAGTTCACTTCCATGTTTTGGAAGGAGTTATTTGCAGGCTTGGGAATAGAGTTGGCCTTCAGTACAGCTTATCATCTGTAGACACATGGATAGGCAGAGAGGGTCAACAGGATCTTGGAGGATATGTTGAGGATGCACGTGATGCACCAACATAAGAAATGGGAGGAGTATCTTCCAATGGTAGAGTTCACATACAAAAATGGTTATCAGGAGTCATTGAGGATGAGTCCTTTCGAGGCATTGTATTGGCAGAGTTGTAACACTCCCATCATCTGGAGTGATCTAGTGAACATGGTAGTTATTGGATTGGACATGTTGGCAGACATGGAGCATGAAATGCAGGTTATAAAGAAGAATCTAAAGGCAACACTAGATAGACAGAATATTTATGAGGTTCAACACAGGGTGTTCAAGGATTTTCAGGTTGGGGAGAATGTGTATTTGTGCATCAAGGCCAGGAAAATCTCTTTGAGGATTGGCTCATGTGCCAAGTTGGCACCTGTTGAAGCCCCGAAAATCAGGTCGACAACAAGGGGGATACCCACCCGGTCCGGACCTTGGTTGGCAGATCCTTATCCGTTTGGTATAGCGGGTCTGACTGGGGATAATGGGACCAATTTCCCAATCTAAGGGGTGTGTGTGTGTGTAGAGTTGGATGATGCTGATCTAGGAGTATTTTAAGCTAATTTAATTCAAACTTCTAAACTAACTCTATGTTATTGTAATCTAGTTTAGAAACAACACACCTAATCTACACTAACCCGGGGTGTATTTCTTCTATTATGCGATCTAAAGAGATTTCGAACAATAACTGGTAATAAATATCATTCAGCTATCATAAGAATAGAAATCAATTATGATAAACCATTCTGCATAAAAATTTAAGCAAAACAGTTGTGAACAGCATATCGCATAATAAGTTATTCATATATCAAGCACAAATAAATGACTCCACCGTACAAAAGTGCCAAATGGTAACCCACACATTCATGCATTAACATATAAACAACTGAAAACTTCATATCACTTTAAGAATATAAGCAGAAATTGGTCAAGAGCTAAAAGTACCATTTATGACTGGTTCCACTCATAAGCTTCAAGCAATAACGATTTATCTCTACTTCTTCTAACATCTACTAAGAGTACAAAAGTGCAACATCAGTAGCAGACATTAAATGCAAACATTAATAAATCTCGATCCATCCATTCATCAAAAACCCCCTCCGAGGGTGCAAAAGTGCATGTTCTGAGGACAAGTTTTTTGACAAATTTCCAGACCCTTCTCCAAATGCCTGAGAAGGGTTTAAACACTGCTAACTAATTAATCTTAATTACATAAATTTAGGACACGGTTTCAAATGACCGCCCTTCTACTAAAGCAAATTTATTTCTAAAAATTGAATCTAATTTCTAACCGCTTTTGTATTTGCTCCTTAGTGCTGTAAGCAATGCAACATTCGCCTGGGAAGAGTCGGCTGATTGTCTTCTCCTTTCGTTTGAGCTATGAAAATAGAAATCACAGGAGCTGGCACTGCTTTCTGACAAACTAGAAGATATTTTCCTCTGGCTTGGTGTATTCACTGTGTGTATACTTGGTAATAACCCAAATTTCTCTCAAACTGATTGTGTTGTTGCTATTTCGGTTTCCAGCCTTGCGAATGACTGAATAAGTTAAGGACTTTGCTCTCTGAACAATTTTCTGTATTGAAAACTGCTTCCGTTCTTTGTTCCAGGCTTTTCTGGTGTGTTTTCCTTCTTTAGCGTTTTTATTTTTGCTTTACCCAGTCTAAGCTTCAGGATCTTTTGTAAACATGTTGCTTTTGTGTGCCTTTGACTCTGAGTCTTGGATAGTCTATTGCCATCAGTATCTGTTGAGTGATACTCTGGAATCCGCGGTCCTGCTGCATGCGGCATTCATTTGCGAAGGCATCTCTTCTCTATTCTCCGAGTATTGACGCTTTCCCCTTTTCCTTAGATGTTTCCTGCACATTGCTTTATGTTAGTTGCTGTCTTACAGTTTACGCAAAGGGAAAGAGTAATGATGAAAAGATTGACATGAAAGCTTTAAGCTCTAATGAATGCATAATCATGACACTCATAATGAACTGACTTTTCGAAAAACACAACACAATCCTTCTTGGATACTTTGGCGTACAATCATTAATTTCTTTTAAGGCGTGTGCCCAATTTTGGTCTACAGACAGCTTTTCTTGAACACTGTGTCGAGGACATTTTGCGATGAGTGATTTCTGCGACTCGCATTGCAGTGTCGAGGATTGCATCGTCAAGATGTGTCATTGCAGGAATTGATGATCGCATTCATCGCAGATCGCAAATCGCAGATCGCAATATCGCAGATCGCAATATCGCAGATCGCAATATCGCAGATCGCACTTTAATCATCCAATCATTGTGTGATGCTTACGCGATGTTGCGATATGCGACGTCGCATATCGGCCGTCGGCAATTCCTTAAGTTTTTCATTTAAGAGCACTTCACAATATAAGTGATGCGATGAATTTCGCGTCGCTTCTTTGCAGCTTATTATGCGCATAGGAAAACTTCTCACTCTCTTCTCGCGATGCGATACAGCTTTAGGGAGTTAAAATACAAAAATTTTGATAAAATGTTTTTTTGGATTTTTGTTAAGGGTCCCCATTTGCTTGGTGTTATTGCTAATACCAATCAAAGAGTGGGGTTGTTGGTGACCACAACAGCACCATGATACTGCAGGCCTTTCAAGATCCTTGAGAGGATTGGACTAGTGGCATATTGACTTGCACTACCTCCAATAGGGAAAGTCCATGATTTTTTTTCCATATTTCATTGCTTGAGAAGTATATAAAGGATGTTGATCATGTTATTGATTGGTCTATATTACACGTGGAGGAAGAAGTAGAGTTCCAACCAGAACCTGAGTGCATATTGCAATAGAGGCATCTCATGCTCAGGAACAGAGCCATAGAACAAATTCAAGTGTAGTGGAAGCACTTTGGGCCTGAAGAAGCTACGTGGGAGATGGCAGACTAGATGCCGACCCTGTATCCTTCATTGCTTATCAATTGAGGAAAAGTAGATTTGATTTGATGTTGGTATATGTTTGGCATATGTCTTGATGATGATTTTGTATATGTATATATATATATATATATACATATATATATATATACACATATATATATATATATATATATATATATATATATATATATATAATATGGATGTATATATATGGATGTAAATACTGCCATGATCTAAGTTATAAAGCTCCATGGGTACTATGTTTTTTTTTCAATGGTTTTGTTGAGGTCATGGTGTGGATTAAAGTCAAGGACAGTGTTCCCCGGGGGGGGGGTTCTGTAACAACCTTGGTGAAAATTTCATGTAATAAATGTTAATAAAGGAAAAATAAGACCACGGTAAAGGGACACTTATTCCAAGCTGAATTTTGGGCAAAGATATCCTAGTGGGCATCACTAGATGTGTGTTTTCGCTAAGGAAAAGGCATTAAAAGGAAAAAGGCATTTGTTGCACATTTATTTATGAAAATAAAGGAAAATAGGAGAAAATTAAGGTGAAAGGTCACAAGTTTCATGTGAGGAGGAAATTGAAGGAAAATAATGGAAAAGAATAAAATAGAGTTCTCATTAATAAAAAGGTTTTGAGGATCATTTGGTAACCTTTTGTCAGTTTAAGCTTGGAGCTCTCTCATTATTCTCTCTCTCTCTCTCTCTCACTGTTTTTCACTTAGAGTTTCCTTGGAGCACTCTAGATTTGGATCAAGGAAGGAAAAACAAGAAAAGGGAAAGGAAGTAAAGGAAGGATCATGGAAGGAAAGCAAGATCAAGCCTCTTCAATAGGAATACTTGCAGGTAACCTTTTTCATGTGTGAATTCCTAGCTGGTTTTGACATGCGCGGCTTTGCATGTTGGTGTATGGCTATCTTGCTTTTGGTGGCATGGTTTTGTCGGGTTATGATAGTTGTTTTAAACCTAGATTTGCCTTTTTCTAGATGCCATGGTATGTTGGGATGTTTATCTCGGTTTTGAGCTTTAGTTTGGCAGATGGATTTCAAAATCTGAGGCGTAGGTGGTCTCAAGTTTCATTCCCAAAGGCCTAAGAATCCCTTGACCCATTTTAGTATGGTACACAGTAAAGCATGAGGGAGGGGTCTCGATATAGGGCTTAGTGATCTCTGTTTGGATTGTGGTAGAGCCTGAGAGACTGGACTCGGTTTAGGGCCTAGTGATCTGGGATTGGATTGTGGTAAAGCATGAGAGACGAGGAGATGGAAAATTCCTCAAGGTTAGTGATGGATTTTGGATGGCATTCCAAGTTTGGTTCGGTTGTGATCGAAGCACCGGTTTTGGTGTGATCACGTTTTGATAAGAGTGGATGTGGTTTAACCTTTGGATTCCCTTGGTTTTTATTGGATTTGTTATTCTATGAGATTCCACATTGATGCTTGGCATATGGCACAAGGGTGATTGGATGAAAGAGATATTTGGTTCAGCCATGTCTATGTTCAGGTGGTACATGGAAGTCCTGAACCTGGTCGAATTTTCCTTTAATTAATAAAATATAAGTTCTCTTACTTTTTCACTAGTTTATATGTGGATTTAATGGCTATCATATCTCTTATATTTATATGGTTTTATTTTGGTTATAAGCATGGTTAAATGATTGGTTCATGTCATGGTTATTTCATGTATTTACTTGTAATTGTTAAATGGATTAATGCAAGAGCTAATTGATATTATAACAGTTCAATGGAGAAGGTGGGGATCCTTTTGTTTATGTTTCTTAAGTTCTTTCACTCATTCATGCTTTGTCTTGTATCTTAGACTTGTAGGTTGCATTGATGCCAAGTGTTTAATAGAATGTTAGTCCTGGTTGGGGATGCTCAGGCCTAGTCCTCAAGATGATTTTGATTTATTAGCATTGTTATAATGTCTTTGATTGATTTTGAAGGATGTAGCAAGTTCTGGGTAGAGGACGAGATTCCGGGCTAGAAAAGTGGCTCAAATCTCAGGGTCACTGGCACAGGTCTGCTAAGAAAAGTCCACAGTTGCTTGCACATGGGCCTATGAGTGGGACTTTGGGTTAAAAGGTTTAAATCATGAGTGGGACTCAGGGATAGGTTGTATGAGTCCCTAACATGTCCCCTATGGGGGTTATTGATGATGTGGATGATTTTTTTTGGTATGTTCTGTAGGTTTCATTTCCTTAAGGTCACCAAGGAAGTTGAATCCCTTATAATAGCCTCTCTTATTACATGTTTATGCCGGCTGGCTGGTTGCTTAGGTGGACTTGGGAGGAGGGGGTTTTACAGCTACCACAAAGTGAAGAACTCAATGATAGGATGTGTCCTTTTTGTAGCAACTCAATAATATACTACCTAATTTCCTCATTTTCCAGAAGAGAGTGGTAGTATATTGGCCCATTGGGTATAGGTGATCTGAGAGTCATATTGATATAATGCTTGAGCTGATATTGCAAAGGTACCCCTATGGGTGAGGAGATGATGTCCATGTACTCTTTCAGGACCTTATCCACTTGCTTTTGTTGCATGGAGGAACCCTTTCTAGGGTCCATGGATGTGGCCATTATCTCCCACTTATTTTGAGAGTGAGTCGAAAAGCAAAGAAATTTCTGAGTATAGGAAATAATATTACTATATTCCTTAGAAGAGATCAAAGAAATGGTGGTAGGTGGGGCTACCTCTGGTATCATATATAGTTTTATGCCCAAATTAGTAATAACAGTGTGTGATCTAGAATGATACATAACATGATGCTTCCAGAAGTATGGTTGGCCTAATAAACATCACAAACTTAAATAGGAGAAATATCACATAATACATCATCCATGAAGGGCTTGATGTTGTAGGGAAGGTGCACTGTTGGCTGACACAGAACTCTCATCCTTATTGGATCCACCTGATGGTGTATGGCTGTGGGTATGGTGTGGTCAGCAGGCCCAAACACTTAAGGACCTTTGCTGAGATGAGGTTCTCTTGAATCCCACTACTGAAAATGAATTATAACGGATAACTCTTCACCCACATCTGTGAATGGAGGAGACACTCCTCCTCCTCTAGATCTTCAGGCTCAATCTTCTAGACCTTGGTGGTGGAAATGTTGGCACTAGGTTCTGCATCAATAATCTAGGTCCCTTTATCATTCCCCTTGTTAATTTTTGGCTTAGAGTCAGAACATGCATATGAATTTGAATCTTTTAGCTCGTCCGCCATGACATTCGTTTATGTTGTGGGTGGCGCACTTATGGAACTCATACCACTTTCATGTGTCCTTTTTTATCATGGTGTTATTCATTACTTTGGGTTTCAATGGTGTTAGTATAAAGTTTTTGCAGAAGTGTAGAAAAAATGTTCACTTAAGATACTGTGACAAGTATCCCTATCAACAAAATTCATGGCAATTATTTCTCTTTAGATATACAAAAATAAAGTTATAAAATCTGCAAAAAGATGGCATACAAAAACATGGAAACATATAACGACAAATACTATTTCAACAACCCAATGGAAATAAAAGAGAATTTATTTTATTCATTTGAAATTGAAAATTTTACACTTGATGAGGAGAATGTGAAAACTCGAGTCTGCACAACCCCCTTTATGGGATGGGTCCTGTAATATCGCGTGCTTCAGCTAGATATTCGAATATCTCTCTCTCAGGATGTATACAATGGGGAAAAGAAATGACGATAGTGGCTTGAACTCAAAATGGGAGCTCAAATGTCATAGGATGATAATGAGGATGATGTGAATGGTCATGGTGAAGAATGAAGAGAATACCCCTCTATTTATAAAAAAATATTAGGATATACCTAGATATAGGATAATAATAAAAAATATTACACTAAATCAAGATCTAGCCATTAGGAATATTTTATTATATTTTAGAGAAGGAAATATTATTTGAAATTATCAAATATCTTTATTTAGAAAATGGTTAAAGTAATTAACAAATAAAAAATTATTTATTAATTACCTTATGGGGATAAAGTCAAAGATGAATTAGAAATCATTATTAAATAATGATTACTAATTATTTCGAGAGAATAATAAATAATAAATTATTTATTTAATTATTCTCACGGGGTTTTTGGATTTTAATGAGAAATAATTTAGGAAATGGTTCATTAAATTTTTTCCAATGGTGAAAGTAGATTTTACTGTATAAAAATGCATGTTATATAATGCATTTGATCAACCTAGTAGGAAATGGCTACGTGGTCATTTTGTAGGTGATAAAAAATGGGTTGTCCTAGGTAACTCCACCTTGGCTCTATCATTTTTCAATGGTTTGGGGGGGGCCTTTTCTTGTATTGAGATTCGTGGATCCAAAGACTAGCTTCTTTTGTTTATTTTTATACTCAATTTTGATATCATATCAATGCACTACACTAAGAGAGGAGGAGTCTAATAACTCCCTTTATACCTAACTGTATTTGTGCATATAGCCATGGTACTTAAGTATTAGATTTCGTTCAAAATTTTTGATACCCAACTTCGTGCATGAGATATGAAAGATATTCATGAACTACGACACATCTTGGTCCCTTTCGTGCCGTAGTGTGGTCCATTTTATGTACTTATCCTCATAGTTATCGAGAGGGTAATATTGTTCCTTAACGACATATTAGAAAGAATTCCAAGATGGTGCAATTGAAAGTAGTGAGTGTTCCTCCTTGTCCCTCTACTCACAGTAAGTTTCTAGCAATCCTTGACATGGGGGGAAACTTTGAGGAGTGCAATAGTAATATTTTCGTTATTGGAAAAAATATGGACTGAAAAATATCATTTTAGTGGATTTAACCATTTATCTAAAACATTTTCTTCTATCTAACCTTCAAATATAGGAATATCGAAGTTAATGTGTACCCTAAATGGGGCAACACCTATGAAGTGACTGTTGAATGAAGATGCTTCACCTAGAGACACCAACCAAAGGACCTACGAAAAATTATCCATCATCTCATTCCTTTGTCACTTGAGGGCCTCTTAAATTAACAATTTGAAAGGATATTATTCTCCCTCACCTTTATTTTCTTCTCCCATGGGAGGCCATTGGTGTCGGCGACGCTAGTCTTGCAAGGGCTCAACAAGTTCAAGTCATAACTCCTTATATCTCGACCTCATTGGGGAGATGCACATAAAAACAAAGAAAGAGCAGACTGCTCTGATACCACTGATCCATATTTATGAAGGAACAAAATGAAATATAGATTGAAACAAAATCACAGAGATACATCATGACATAACTTCAATTAATAAAATAGCAACTACTAAAAATTGTTTACATGCAGGAAGGAAACAAACTAGCTCGAGCGATGGTAGCCTATCTATAAGAAGAGATATGAAAACTACATGCCTTCTAAACTGTGTTACAATGATTCTCTCAAGAATTTTTACCATCAAGAAATAATGGAAAACCCTAAGCATCCAAAATCTCACCCTAGGAGATGAAGCACAAAAAGCTTGTGGGCCTCGCTGGGGTTAGTTGGAACATCAACTTCTTGGCATCTTAACTTTGACATATAATCTTTATTTGGCGTGCATAATAGCATGTTAGAAAGATCTATCTAAGGGAAGAAAATTTCAAATACAAGCCCTTATCATAGGCTACGTTTTTCCAGTTTCCCCAAAAAACACCATTTAGGGCCCCAAAACGGCTCCAGATGTTCAGGACCCAAAAAACCCAAAAATGGAAAACTGACTAAATATTAAACTGTCCTAGAAATTAGGAAATTGAAAGAAAACAATGTTGCGAGTCTACGTGGAATAGGAATATGGCCACCAATACCCACCTAGATAAGTCCTCCCCCCTTAAGAAGCAACGGTCCCCATTGCGTTGAGTGCCTCCATGAGATGGGGAAATTTCTACTAATTTTTGTCCCTGGTGAGCCACTTGCCTTGGTGCAAGATTTGACCCACTTTGCTGACCTGATACACCTATATCCTCTGTTAGTGAGTGTTTTTTACTATATATGTCTGATTAATTCAGTTTTTGTCTACATGATCAATTTGGATTGAGCTCTGTTGGTGTCATTTGCTCAACAATGTCTCATGTGTCCAACAATGGTAGGAAGTATGGCCGAAGGTTGTCCATATTGAATATGGGGTGTCGGCCAAGGAATGGATGGATACTAACCTCAAATTAATTTTTACCCATGGCCTTTGATGGTGTAAGGCTTGTATTAAAGTGGTTGAAGCTTTTGATGGGATCTGGTAAGGTGTTCCTTCTATAGATGCAACGACACCTTGTCGCCCACTTGAAACTTATGTGGCACCTAATGTTGAACATGAAATTATTTATACTTGTCATTAGATTTATCCAAGCTAACATGAACCTAATTAGGTGTGCTAGATGCATTCAATAAACCTGGTGGCTTTATCAACCTTAGATTATACATGTGCAGATTTTGCCTGTGTAGTCGCAAGAGGCATGGCAACATCAATAGAGCATAATAGTTGAAATATTAGGCCCACTTGAAAGGGGTTGTGTCCATGCAAGTTATGGAGAGCTCAATTATAACTGTGTTTCACATAGGGAAGGATCTCATCGCATTTCATAGTATGTGCACTATCATCTTGTTGATGACCATTGTCTGGCCATCGGCCTAGGTGTGGAATGTTGTCAACTTGGTGAGCTTGGTGTTTAACAACAACCAAAAATGCAATCAGGAAATTGTTGTCCCGATCTAATATAATGGTCCACAGGATCCCAAAATGCACCCAAACATGTTCGAAGAAGAGTTTGGAAATGTCTTTTGTTGTGATATGCTTATTCCAAGCAATCAATATATCCATCTTAGAAAATATATCAATGACCACAAATACATAGTCATTATCATGCTTAATATAAGGAAGGCTAGACATATAATCCATGGAGATGGATTCTCAAGGTTGGATAGGAATAAGCAAAGGAGTGTATATACCTTTCTTCTTAATGGTTGGCTTGACAATGACACATATAATGTAGGATCTGATATATTTTCCAACATCTTGTTAGAGTTTTAGAGAATAAAAATGCTTCTGTAGTACTACCATTGTCTTTTCCATACCAAAATGTCCAACGACCCAACTATAGTGTGCCTCCGAAATCAAATTGGCACACTTTCTTAAACGAACACAAATATTCCCCATGTAGCATAATTGTACATCCTGGAGCTGGAAGCCTGGTATTTGCTTTACATCCATCAACATCTAGTATTTGGTGGTGAATTCGGGATCATTTTCGTACATTGTAGCCATCAATAATTGTCATTCCCATAATAGTTCAGAACAATGGTAAGTCCCACAATTGGGGGATAATTGAGGCAATCTACAACATTATTAGTGCTTCCCTTCTTGTATTTAATGTTCAAATGAAGTTGTTGTAGATATCTGGACCATTTTTTATGGTGCTTTTTCTGAAACTTCCCTTAAGTATGTATAAACCAAATAGGTTGGTGAATTATGTGGATGATCCTATCCTTCCCTAGATGTAATGTTTTCACTGTCGGAAAGCTTGCACAAAGGAATACATCTCTTTTTCATAGGTGGGGTGTTTCTGAATCATATCAGAGACTATCTCACTGTGATAGGCCACTATACGCCCTTGTTGGGTGAGAACTACACCAATAGCATAGTCGGAGGCATCTATCTCAATTTCAAATGGTTGTTGTAGGTATGTCAAATTGAGTATTGGTGTAGAGAAAATGCGGTTTTTTTGCTCAATAAATGCCCTTTTATGGGAATCAAACTAGAAAAACTTTTATTTCACTCCACCCTTGGTAACTTTACTCAAAGGCCAAGTGATATGAGAGAATCCCAACATGAACCTTCGATAGAAATTGGCAAGGCGTAGAAGGGTGTGAATCTCTATTAGAGTTGTTGGTGCTAGCCAATCCTGAATGACTTGGATTTTAGCTAGATCCACATGCATGCCTTTCTCATCAATTATGTAGCCTAGATACTGGACCTGGCTCATGCCAAAGGTGAATTTCTCCAAGTTAGAACATATTTTGTGCTATCGCAATGTTTGAAGGACCTATTGAATATGTCGCATGTGCTCTTCCCAACTCTTTCTGAAGATGAGGATGTCGTAAAAAAATAAAACCATGAGTGAGTTACTGAAAGGACACAATATTTCATCCATCAGCCTCATAGAACTTGCAAGGGCATCTATCAACCCAAAGGCATGAACAATCACTCAAAAAGACCCTCCATGGATTTGAAGGTGGTCTTCCATGCATTTGTGGACTATATTGGAACTTGGTGATATTCAAACTTCAAATCAATATTGCTGAAGTACTTGGACCCCTTGCATTGTTCAATAAAGTAATCAATCCATGGGATTGGATACCTATTATTGACAATAATTTTATTTAGTGCGTGATAATCAATGCACAGTCTTTAGGTCCCCATTAGAGAGATTTTGAGGTTAAAAATCGGCCCAAAAAAAGTGTACAACCAAAATAAACTTTATAAGAACCAATATGATGATGTCAACCATGGAGAATGATTCACCATTTTTGGAGTAAAAAAGGTAAAAGATTAATTTTTCATAGAAAAGTAAAATAAAAGGCTACTTTTTCAACTCATATTTTCAACTTATCTCCCTCTGATTTTGCTCAAATTTCTAGCGGGAGCACTTGTTGGATGTCAAATTTAATCCCTCATCGAAGGATTTCCCATGTTGCATAATTTTGATGGACCATTCTATGTGAAAATTAGAAATACTTGAAAAAGCATGATTGCAATCACGTTTTCTTCATGTATTTCACATTTTTCATGTAGTACGGTCCATCAAAATTATGCAACATGGGTACTCCTTGGATGAGGAAACAAATTATGCATCCAACAAGTCTTCTTGCTTGAAATTTGAGTAAACATGTAGGGAGATAAGTTGAAAATACAAGTTGAATAGGTAGTTTTTTCTTTTTCCCTCTAAAATTTGATGATGTAATATAATATTATTTCATGATTTCCATTATTGTTTTATAATATTCCTTGGGAGCCCCATTTTAGACATCTAAACTTCTCTTCTCTAATTCATATGTATTAGATGCAAGTACAATTGGGCTCCCACAAGGGGGGGAACTTGGTTGAATGTGCTCTTTTTGTAGCAATTCTTGGATGTACCACTTGATTTCCTCATTTTCCAGAAGAGAGTGATGATATATTATTTCATTGGGTAGAGGTGCTCTAGGAGTCGTATCGATCAATTGCTTGACCTGATAATCCTTATGGGTGAGGACAAGATGTCCTTGCACTCTTCCATGCCCTTAGCCACTCACTTTTGCTACATAAAGGAACCCTTTTTGGGGGCCATGGATGTGGCCACAATCTTCCCATTACTTTGAGATTGAATAAAAAAGAAAAAAATTTCCTTATATAGGAGGTGATATTAGTATTTCTTAGCATAGATCAAAGAAATAATGGTAGGCAAGACTATGTTTAGTGTCCTGTATAGTTTCATTCCTAAAGTAATAATAACAATGTAAGGTCTGGAATCATATAAATCATGACGCTTCCACAAGTATGGTTGGCCTAATAAAATATCACAAACTTCAAGAGGATCAACATCACATAGTACCTCATCCATGAATGCCTTGATGTTGTAGGGAAGGTGGCGTTGCTAGCTGATGCAGAGATCTCATCCTTAGTGGAGCCACCTAATCATATATGGTTGTGGGTATGGTGTGGTTGATAGGCCCAAACGCTTAACAAACTCTTCAGATATGATGTTCTATGACAATTAATTGTATCGAAGAACCCTTCACCCACATTTGTGATTGGAAGAGACGCTCCCCCTCCTCTAGATATTTGGGCTCAATCTTCTCGACCTTGGTGGTGGTAATGGTGGAACTAGGTTCTACATCAATAATCTCTTCCCATTTTTATTACCATTTTGGATTTCTATCTTAGAGTTAGAACATGCATCTAACTCTAAATATTTGAGCTCGACCACTGGTGACTACTTGGCACGACACTCATTTCTATTGTACGTGGGGCTCTTGAAAAACTCACACCACTTTCTTGGGTCCTTGTTCAACTGCGTAGTGTTATTATTTAGTTGTGGATTCGATGGGTTGTCCTAGGTCACTCCACGTTGGATCTATACTTTTTTCTTTGGTTTTGAGGAGCCTTTTCCCTGCTTCATATTCATACATCCAAAGTATCACTTTCTATGTTTAAATTTTTGCTCGATCTTGATGGCATATCAGTACACTGAATTAGGCAAGGATATGTCCAGGAACTCCAATCCTGCTTGGGTGTATTTATGCAGATAGACATGATACTTGAGAATTATATGTCATTCAAAATCCTTTATAACAAACTTCATGTGTAGGGTATGAAAGATATTCATGAACTTCAACACGTCTTGGTCCCTTTCTTCCCATAGTGTGGTACATTTTATGTACTAATCTTCAGAGCTCCCAACAAGGAAATATTGTTCCTTAATGTCGTCTCAAAAAGAATTCGAAGAGGGTGTGGTTGAGAGTAGTGAGGGTTCCTCCTCATCTCTCTGGTCATAGTAAATTTCCCACCAGTTCTTGACATGGGGGGAGGCTTTGAGGAGAGAAAATGTAATATTTTCCCTATCGGAAAAATTATGGGCTGAAAAATATCCTTCTATCAGATTTAACAATTTATCTAGAGCATCTATGTCTATCTGGACTTAAAATAGGAATTTTAAAGTTAACTTGTACCTTAAAGGGCGTTACACCTCCAAAGTGATTGCTAGATTAATATGCTTTTCTTGTTGATACATGTCGAAGGATCTCATAAAAAATATCCATCATCTCGTTCCTTTTTCACTTGAGAGCCTCTTCGAGCAATAATTTGAAGGGACCTCCTACTCCATCATATTTATTTTAGTCTTCCATGGGAGTTGATCTGGTTCAACAATGTCAGTCTTGCAAGGGTTCAACTAGTTCAAGGCCTAACTCCTTATACCCCAACCTCATTGGGGACATGCACAAAAAAGTAGAGAAATAAAAGATTTCTTTGATACTACTAATCCAGATTTATGAAGGAACGAAATGAAATACATATTTAAACAAAAACACATAGATATAGAAAAATAAAATTTCAATTAATAAATAGCAACTTTTGAAAATTGTTTACATGTAGGAAGGAAACAAACTAGCTCTGGTGAAGGTGGCTTATCTATGAGAAGAGATGTGATGGCTATATGCCTTCTGAACTATATTACAATGAGTCTCTCAGGCATTTTTATCATCAAGAAACAATGGAAAACCCTAAACATCTAGAAACCTAACCCTAGGAGATGAAGAGCCAAAAGCTTATGGGTCCCACTGGGGTTAGTTGGAATGTCAGCTTAGGGGTCATAACTTTGGCATATGATCTCCATTTAGTGAAACAAATAAATTGTTAAAAGGGTTTATCTGAGAGAAACAACTATTAATAAAATAACCTCTCCCACATGCTACAAGTTTTTCCATTCCCCAAAAAAATATCGTTTAGGGCCGCAAAACGGCTCCAAAAGTTTAGGACCCGAAAAAATGCCAAAAATATATATAAAAATTTGACGAATTAGGAAGCTGAAAAGAAATAATGTTGGAGGACCAAGTGGAATATGCGGGTGACCACCAATATCCACTTGGATCACTTGTGCATATTATTGGAGAGCTAATAGACCTTTTTTGAATCCAAGTAGTGACTCTACACTTCCACAGATGGATTTGATGAGCATTTGATGTAATTGTGTTATGGAAATTTCAACACAATGTTCGAAGCTCTTCAAGCCAAAGTGTACAATTATTTTCACATGTCATTAATCATTGTTGGATTTATCCTATGATGATCTGATGGTATATGTTGTTCTTACTTTATGTTTATGTCAATGAACTTCTCTATTTATTTGAGCATATATCATGTGTAGGGTTGTACAAGTTCTTATGCTTTCATGATGTTATCGAATATGAAATTGTTTATGGTGAACTAATATTTTTTTGTATACGAGTTTTATTTAATTTTTTGCTAACAATGTCTCTCTTGAGATTCATGTCATGATAATTAGTTGTTATATTCATAGCACTCCACTTGCTTAATTTCCATATGTTGCTTAATTTCATTTGTTGAAGTTTTATTTGTTCTCTAACATTTGTTGTTTATTTCATCCAAAGCAAACATTTAACAACATGGTGGTAGCTCAGACCACGTACTATATGGGACTCTCATACCAAATGGTATAGACTCTATTTTTTATTCTACATGAGGGTGATCCCCTTTCTGCTGGTAGTACAATCTAGCCTTTAAACAATAGTTTAGGTACAACTAGAAAGGGTGGATCCAACTTCAAGTATAGATGAAACAAATGTTAGAGAATACATCTAAGAAATCAATAAATTCAAAGGTAAATGGTCCTAATGTTAAAGACTACATCTAAGAAAGAAACAAATTCAAGGTAGATGGTCCTTTACTTTCTCGGAAGGGACGTCCACCACTGTTGTGGCTCTTGTTTTTATTATTGATAGGTTGTTTTACAATGGATATGTATCATTTACTTAAGGATGAGTAAGTGGTTTTTATTATATTTGATCTTAAATAAATTTATTAATATTAAAATATTCTAGATTTTTAATCATATTAAAAATATTTAAATATACTTTTTTTTGTTATGTTAATGATTGATTCATCGTTACAATAAGAGGGGTAAATTAGTATAATGACAAGTTTTACTTATTAAACCTATTTAAACATCATAAAAAACCAATCTCATAAACTGAACAACTAGCACAAAATATATGTGGAAAAATTACAGGAGAAAACCAAAAAACTTCTTTATATTAAATATCTTGTAGGAACCAACCTACTATTACATCAATTTATAAGAACCAACCTATAAGAGACACCAATCCCTTTTTCTATTTGATAGGCACCAACCTATAGGAGACATCAATCCCCTTTTCCACTCTATAGGAAACAATCTAAAGGAGACACTAAGCCCCCATGTTTCTTTGTAGACACCAACCTACAAGAAACACCAATCCCCTCTAATTCTTTGTTAGAACCAACCTAGAAGAGACATCAATCTTGTTTGTTGCTTTGTAGACACCAAGCTACAGGAGACACCAATCCTCTTTGTTGTTTTGTAGGCACCAACCTACAAGAGACACCAACCCCCACCACTGCAAATATTTTTAGGAACAAACCTACTTCACTAAATATACTTGCTTCTTCACAATGTTTGACAATTTTTCTACTTTAATCAAGTCTGGTTGTTGCTTCTGCCTTCACTGGGTCGTGTAGTTGTTTCTATCTTTATTAGGTCTACTTGTTTCTTTTTTATTCATCAGATCTACTTCTCCCAAATATTATTGCTTCTAGTTTCTTCCCAATAATGAACTTACACAACATGCCTCTTATATAATTTTCCAAATTCAGTTTGAAATTTCAGTCACAGGTGCTTAGAGATGTCTTTTTGGTATCCAAACTTCATAGTCTAAAACCTTTGAGGAAGAAAGTTATATAAAAATGACAAATTGGCCTATTTGAAGCATGCTTTAAGATCATTGAAGAACATTAACTTCCTCATATCATATCTCTAGAAAAACAGTTAAAAAAGCTCTAAAATTTCTATCACAAGTACCTCGAGATCAGTTCTCTATCTCATCAAAATTTCATAATCTAAAACATCTAAGAAAGAAAATTATAGCAAACTTTCCAAGATGACCTATTTGAAGAATGTTTTAGGAGAATTCAAGAACACTAACTTCCACATGTCATGTTGTTTAAATTATAGCAAAACAAGGTCTAAAATTTCTATCATAGGTGCCTTGAGATCCGTTCTTTATCTTCTTTAGAGATAAATTTATGAAACATCATAGAAAGACAGTGAAAGTACCAACTTGGTGTATTTGAAGCAAATTTTATTAGCATTAAGGAATTCTAACTTCACATATCATATCTTTGAAATTGTAGTCAATTGAGGCTTGAAATTTAGCCATGGGTACATGAATATCTTTTATCTACATCATCCAAGTTTCACATTCTGAAACATCCTAGAATAAAAGTTATATAAAAAAGGTCAAGGTATCATAGTTTATGAGCATTCAAGAATTAATGAACCAAGGTAATTTTAACCACGTGAATTTTTATATATGTATCCTCCAAATTTCATGTTTCGAAACATACTAGAAGAAATGTTGGAGTAAAAAGCAGAAGATGACTCATTCACCCCATTAATCACATTTTTTCTTCCATATTTAGTTTCCAAGAATCAACCAAAAAATTATTCCTGAACTCCTATTGCGACCTGATATTTGTTCTTCAATGAAATGGAAATCAAATGCACTCAAATTTTATTTATTTATATTTTTTGTATGTTCAGTTATGGGGCCAACTTGTAAAATTTGTTTGACCAACCTGCTTGTATATTGATTGTGTCATTTTGACAAAATGTATCATATTTTCTTATTTATACAGAGTTAGAGGGAGTTTCATATACCATCGGAAATGTGTCATAATAATATTTCAAATTATATATTCTTTTCTCCCATTTGAGCTAGGAAATTGAAGTAAAAATGCTTCTAAATATAGGGAATTTAAATGGGGCATCAAAAGTCCAAAAATATTATTTTCAACAATCTTCATTTTCCAATATTTATCTTGGACAAAAGTAGTCTTCCCTATCTTTGAAATAAATGACAACAATATTTCCAATATTTAAATATATATTTTTATTATAATATAGTCATTTGATACAAGGGGAGAGATTTCCTTAAAATTTATGAAAAGAGGATATCTAATTTTAACACTTGATAAATCAAAATGGGTTTTAATGTAGTTTATTATCATTTTTAGATTAAAAAATATAAATCTTCGTGCATGTTAATTTTGATCTTCATGATATGAATAAAAATAAAAATATTAGATTTCACAACTTAGTGTTCAAGTTGTTGAGAGCACTGATTGTTTTCCCATCTACTCAAGTTCAATTCCAAGGGACATGTTTGGCCAGTCGTGCTGAGGGTCAAAGAGTATATTCTTAGGATAGGCATCTTTCGTAGAGCTTGGGTCATCTTGACTCTTTCTAAGTCTTAAGTTATTGGTATATCTAGTTTACGGGCTATTGGATATACATTTGGTATTATAGTTGTAGTTAGTGAGCTTGATCATAGACATCGCCCAAATTGCTCTAACGAATTATCAATTCACCAAGGTAGAAATAACATTAGATAAAACTATATATATATATATATATAATATATATATATATATATATATATATATATATAAATATATATATATATATATATATTATATATATATATATATATATATATATATATTATATATATATATATATATATATATATATATACATATACATATACATATACATATACAATATACATATATATATATATATATATAATTTTTATATACTTATAAATGAATTCTTTGAGAGATATATAATATGCATGCTAAATGCTAAGCCATACACATTTTATTGAAAATTATTTTATATTTAATATTAAAAAAAATAGAAACAAAGATAATAATAGAATTTATTTGCAATATTTTAAAATATAATGATATAATAATAATAATAATAATAATAACAACAATTATTATTTAACAATTTAATACTTTTTCTTCTTAACGATGGTGAATTTTTTGTCAAGTCCCAATAGCACAACTGATTGAGGATGGACCTCATTAGCAAGGCGACCCAGGATCAAACCTGATGGAGGCTTGTTGTGCCCTGTGCTAGGGGGAGGAGACATGCTAAAAAATCTAGTCAACTTATGGCTGGTATGGCCAGACTAAGTGCAATCCCATATTGACTTTAATGGATTAAATGCCCCTAGGTCGCCACTCCTCAAACCACAGGTCAAGCCTCGAGGATCACATACGACTTGACAAAAATAAAAACAATGGTGATTTTTTAACTTATTGGAGGAATCTAGGCAAGGCCCAAAATCAAACCTTTTGGCTACCACTATAACCCCAAGAGTATAATAACTTATGACCTAATAAGAGTTGAGTTGTCATGAGTTTCATTAGAGTGGATCTCTATTCTAGAGGTGCCTACTCTTCAACCCTTATCACAATGGGCCAACATGTTCATCTATGGGAATTTCTCTAACATATAGGTGACTACTCTTCAAGCTTTATGACAATATGTCAACTTGTTTTTCTATGGGAATTGAACCCGAGTCGAAAGGATAACAAATTGAGTGGTTGAACATTGTGGTTGTATCCAAAGATATTATATTATATGGTCTGGTAACCTGTGCACACATAAGTGGATCAAGCCCACCCCCATATAATCCCTTTTATTTTATCCCACAGGGCAAAGAACAGATGGTGACAGGGTGCTGTCTTGACAAGGAGCATTCTTAAGACACTCCTTGTGGATCAAATCCCACCCCAATATCCTCCCTTTCATTTTACAACCATAGGGCAAAGAATGCATGGTCACAGGGTGCATTGTTAAGACACTCCTTATGTGAAGGCCTCAAGTTCAAAACCCCATGAGCACAAATCCAACCATACTATGGCTTAGAGGGAAAAAATAAAGGTTTCTTAGATTTTTTACCATGAAACCTTAATTTCTACCCTTTAATTCTTAATAGGGATGGATTTGTCCTCACCGAGTTAGAAACCTAATACCTTAACACAAGGAGTTCCTTAACAATGCACCTAGTCACCATGTCTTCTACAGTCCATGAAATAAGATGAAAAGGAAGACATAGGGGTGGGATTTGTTCCACACCATGTGTTCTACACCCAATGGTGCAAGATAAAAGCGAGGACATATGGGTGGACATTGATTCACTTATGCGTGCATGTGTTTTGTGTACACGTATCACAAGGTCATCTCTTCTAATGAAATCACATATTCAATCACTACTTCAACTATCCCATGACACCAAGCTATGCCATAATAAGAATTAAATCTTATCTAGAAAAAACTCAATTTTCCACCATTAAATCTAATCCTTTTAAAAAATTTAATAATAATAAAAATATTTAATTTTTAATGACTTACTAACATAAATCCATATAATTGAAATATTATATTAATATTTTACTTTTAATTCTTTAAATATATTATAAATTTTAAAATTTATACACTTTTATATATAATATATATATATATATATATATATATATATATATATATATATATATCCTTTTAAATTTATATATATTTAAAATAACCCTTTTTTTTATTAAAAAATAAATAAATAAAAGAATGCAACAGTTTAATAAAAAAATGAATAAAAGAATGCAACAATGAATGATGTTCAAGGCGTATTCCACTCCACATACATTTCCAAACCTAATGATTAGTTAATAAAATATCAGCTCGCTGCCCTTACATTTCCACACATAATGATAATTATTAAAATGTTTAAATATGTGAAAACCTACCCGTCCCATTCGTAATACCCTATACCTTACTTCAAAACGAAAAATATTTGGAGCAAATGAAGCAAAGTGATGTTTACAGATCACTGTTTGACTTTGTGTGTTTACACATCTGTTGTTTCGTGGGCCTGACAACAGGGTTTGTTTCAGGGCTCCAATGTCACCGCTGTAGAGTCACTTCATCCAACTCAAACGAAAACGAATAAAGCGACGCTTTGGACCCAGATCATGATCGTCACATTAAAAGCCATACTAGGCCCTCCACAAATTCCTCTAAACAGCCCACTGCAACTCAACACAAATTCTCTAAACAACCCGCTACAACTTAGAACTGCTTTATAGTGTCGGCGTATAATGCTTTTCGTGGCTCTTATTATTTTCAATCTTTTAGGAGTGGACAAAAGATTATGATACTGATGGCGACTTACCACCTACCTACAAAGGACGCACATTTAATATGACTTTCGTGGCCTGCCTTCTCATCGGATAACTGCAACACTATGCGAGTAAGACGGGTTGTAACTGAGGAATAAATAATGGGAATTTCAGCTCATTATTCAAACATGCAGAGTTTAGTAAGAAGACAGTAAAACAATCATGAAAGGTAGAACAGCTTTCAATAAAAATGATGGAACATACATGAAATACCAGAAGCATAGATTTATAGGCTGTAACTGACGAAAGAAACATGAGAATTTCAACCCATTATTCAATCATGTGGAGTTCAGTTAGGAGACAGTAAAACAACCATTGAAGGCAAAACAGCTTTCAATAATAATCGAACATGAGCATACATGCAAACCAGAAGCATAGATTTATAGGCTGTAACTGACGAAAGAATCATGAAAATTGCAACCCATTATTCAATCATGTAGAGTTCAATTAGGAGAGAGTAAAACAACCATCGAAAGCAAAACAACTGTCAATAATAATCGAACATACATGCAATACCCGAAGCATATGTTTACATATTACAGCGCGGCAAATAGCACATCAATCTATGCGAATCCTGCGCACTGCCGAAGCCGATGACTTATTGTTATCAGAAATATATTGAGGCCAAACCTCCATCAATAAATAAAGCTAAGGTTTTGTCAAATAAGACTTCACACTCTGTTGCTCAAATTCAGAGTTGATTTTTCATGAATCAGACTCCAAAAATGAAATAATTTCCAATCACTCTTATGCATTTTACTGCTCACACAACACAAGCCATTCATGATCTTTGGATGGATTACACGATGCTATATATGTTAAAGTTTATAGACTATATACGATTAAACAGAAGAGGTCATGGGCCTGCTTCGTTTCTGAGGCTAGGCTGTCGTTGTAAAGATGTGGGTATTTTTGTAGAAGAATATTTTCCTCCGATTAATCCAACATGAATGAGTAAAATATAGAAGATCTTTGTTCCAGACAAAATAATAAGAAATGACTCCAGCGTTCTCTGCTCACAGATGCAAATTACCAGAGGTCAACATAAAAGGAATTATGGAATGGCTTAGCTCATGAGAGAAAGCAAGAGATTATGAAAAAACTTAGTTCTTAGTACATACCAGTTTTGTGTTTCTGCCACCGATATGGATTTCTTTGCATGCTAACCTGCAGTTTTTGTGAGAGAAAAACAAGATGAGTTCACCTTCATTCTATAGATAATCTAGATTAAAAATTGTTTTCAATTCATATATACTATACTTATGAATTCATATGTTTATGTGTTCGTAGAGATATCATATACCCCATGGCGAGAAGAGTGAGGGCACAAGCTGTCATGGCCGATGCAACACTGGAAACGAAGCTCGCAGCAGTCCAAACCCGGATGTGATGGATTCCTGATAGACATGCACCACCTCCCACGACAGCGGCTATCAAGGAAAAAATAACCACGAATCCAGTCGCTTCATTCCCCATTGGAAAGTAAATTGGAGAAAACCCTACAGGAGGAGTGCCTCCAGGACCTGCAAGTTTTCGCCATGCAATCCCCATTAGTTCAACACTCCATAACATAGAACTCTATCAAATTATTATTACATATCGCTTCATAAAAATATGCGGGTTTTGGTTAGAAATGACATACCGGTAGAGTAAGTGTGGTCGAGGGCTTTGTTGAGAGCCCATCCAGCAATAGCAGCCACAATCACATACATGCAGAAATTCAACAGCAGGAGAAACCCTGCGATAAACTTCACCATTCCAAACGCCATAATAATATATATCGAGCTTAAAATGAACCAACAGAGAGGGTAAATTTGCAGAGCTGCAGACGAAACTGACAACAATGGTCGATGGAGAGATACCGAAACTGATTAAATAGTAAAGCACGCTACTTGTGTATAAGAATTCATTCAAGTGAAAACTGTGTAAAGATCAAGAACTCTGCAGAACATCCTGCAACTTCAACGCTCCCAGAAACTTCTCCAGATTTCGTATGAGGACATAGCTGACGTATTTAAGGATGGAAAAAAAAGAGTCGGCCGCCACCTGTCAGGACAGTTAGAAAACAAGAGAACTTACGTGTCATACACTAATATTCTTGGTTCCAAACACAGCGATTTCTTTGCCGCAAACCAGAGTGGAGGGATGAAAATAAGGAAATTTAACCTAATGGCGGTAGTGTGTAAATACTTGATGTGAATTCTGTTAAAATTGGGTTATGAATAAGCCTCTATTCAATAGTTTCGCACCTCTCTGATTTGACGGTAGAGTTCAAAATGAAAACGAAAAATGTTTCATCTGATATGGGCATAGATCTGCACAAACCATGAGACTTTTTGTATTACAATAAAGAACATAAAATGTATTGTGGGTGTTACAGGCCTCTGTCTCTCCAGCAAAAATAACGTAGTTTTCTGGTCTGTCTTCGTTGGAAAGGATTCTCAATAATAAATCAAAACACCTCAGCATCATTAGAAGCTGCTGGGAAGTCATGATTCATATCATGTAAATCAATTGAATATACCGAAACTTGCAACCTTTAATCCGCTGTTTAGCTTACGCCTTTGCTGCCCTCCATGTGTACATTCCAAAGCAAACTCTCAGCAAACAGTTGGAATGTGTCCAGCTGTTTCCTTAATCCCTGACATCTCAATTGTAATGTAGTCGTTTTCTGCTCACAACCCACACTACGCATATTATATATTTTGAACATTTCTTTCTGATTTGTGTCTGAATCTTTTTGAATATTTTTTGTTTATATTTTTGAATCACGGGTATCTGCATAAGTAAGATAGCACGAACTTCCTCGTTTCTCTCATGATGCCGCCCATCATCCATGACTTGGTTGTTGGTGGCAAGAGGACTGAATAAACTTGCAATTATTTTTATGCTAGTTTAGGTATTCACTATCTATTACAGTTGTGTGACAATTATAACCCCATGTGTGATGTTTATATATATATAATTAATAGTAAGCTAAAATTATTCAAATTTTATGGTGGGTGTTTTCACTATCATTCTAAAACTCTTAATAGTCACTCTTTTAATAATTTAGGGGAAGATTTGATATTATTGAAATTTACGATATTTCTATTGTTGTATTATATTTGGTTGAAATTTGTGATATTTCTATTGTTGTATTATATTTGGTTGAAATTTATGATATTTTTATTGATGTATTATATTTGGTGTATGGGTTAATTAATTTAGTTAATTGGTTTATCATTTAAAATAGATTTATTTATTTATTTATTTATTTTGATATACTAAGGGGGAAAACATTGTTATTAGGTGTTGGTAAGGTTTAATGTAGAGACATAATCTACTTTGGTAGCTTAGAGTTTAGAATTATTTAGAGCTTGTTTAAGATTTTAAATAGTTTTTTTTGGAATTAATGTTTTGTGGACAATGTTCACAACCTTTATATGTTATTCCACAAATGGAGAGTTTTCCAATAGACTTATGGTAACAAGAATTAAAGTTCATATGTGGAAGTTATGTCTCTCACACATTGACATATCCTTTTGACCACTATGATATTGAGTGAATGTCACATTGGGTCACATTATTCACACATGTGGAGCTTATTATAGGTGGACATTCAAGAAGATTTTAGAGGGTACAAAACCTTAACATAATTGGGTATTGAGCCATGTTAAAACCCAAAACCTAACCCTAGATGGTTATTAGGGCATATTAAATTGAGCTACTAAGATAACAAGGGTTTTCAGCCTTATTGATTTATTTTTCCATACTTGAGCAAAACATCTATAAGTGGGATATTGAAGAATAATATAGAAATTAGAAGTCTTTGTAGTAGCCATATGGATGACAATGTTCATGGTAATTCCATAATTCCATAAACTTGTAAGATGCTTTGTGACAAATTATATTAGTGGAATAACAATGATATTTTACATATCATGTGAATATTAAAATAACTTTTTTGGGGCTTTTGTGGGAAATTCTAATATCTAGTTAGTGGTGTAAGATAAACGTTCGAAAAATATATTTGTGGTAGATGAGTATAATATCAATTTAGAGGATGAGTTGAAAGAGATGACATCTAGAGTTGAATCGAAAGAACTGCAAGAAGGGTGCCAAGAAGAACTTGTTAGATGTGGATTCAAGCATCTAAGTAGAGAGGAACAACGATGAAGAAGAAAGGATTGTTTACACTATAGATTAGAAAGAAGTGAATGTTAGTAGCCTCCATCCCAATCAAGACAAGAAGATGACTAAACTCTTCCATATTGAGGTCCAAATCAAGAAGAATAAGATTGCTATTCTATATGATCCTATTTCATAAACCAACCTCATAACAGAAGAGATAGTTATAAAGTTTGTATTGAAAGTTCATGACCATCGTCACCCATATCCATGACAATAGGTAAATAAAGATGAAGAGTCATTCTTACTAAATTATTAAATGAATGTAGATGTGGTACCAATTGATTTGTGTGGTGTAGTGTTTGGAAGCCCCTATATATACATAAAGGACACAATCTTCATAAGGTGGCAAACACGTATTGCACTATTGAGACTCGGAGCTCTTTCATCATTATTTCACATAGAAACAAATCCAATATATCTTTGCTAAGTGGTAACCAAGCTGAGACATTGATTAATGCAAATAGGACATTTGTATTACTTTTTTAAGAGAGAATTAGCTAGAAAATGAATTAGTACAGGTAATTTCATCTCTAGATGATGTTGGAGGATGTTTTGTTAACACATGGATAAGTGTTCTAGGAATACTTACAACCTAGGAGGGAAGTAGAGCATGATATTTTTTTTTCCAAAATCAACATTGTAAAACATTGACTTGTATAGATGGTGTATCCTAAAAGTGTTGAAGTGATGAAGTATTTGCATCGACTACTAGAGTAGGGAATAAATTGATATAGAAACTAACCTTATGTGTTAACAATTACCATAGTACTAAAAAATTAAAAGACTGGAAACTGTGCATCAACTATTGATACATTGTAGGTGTGGCAACCTCGTTTAAAAAAAGAAAGGAAAATACATCAAACTTTTCAATTGATTGCCATATTTCACGTGTAAATATCCCTTATTACTCATTTACGCCAATCCTCCTTATTTCCCTTTTAAACCTTTTTATGATTAAAATCCCTTAAACCAAGCATTAGATCTACCCTTATTAAAAAAGGCTAGTTGGGGGTTAAATAAACCACCAAAGGAAATATACCTAAATCACCAAATTGAACGAAGGACCGATATCCAGCCTGAACTTTTTCAAATGGGCCCTCCCACGTGAGGTTTAGAATCTAAGTTACTCCTGGGAATTTCTTTAAATGAAAATAAATCAAGGGTCGAACTCCTAGATTTTGACTATAGGGCCGCCAACTCAGCAATATCCTATTGTCAACCCAGAAATCTCCTACTATTTGGATAAGTTTTCTTTTATAATCTTACAATAATAACAAAATACAACAGAAAATGGGTACTATATGAAATAATGAGCTAACTATGGACGTAAACAATAACAAGAGTGTGTAGATTGTGGTCATGGATGACTTTGTGTCAATTATGAAAGAAAGAGGAGACAATTGAATACACAACTATGACTACCAATCTTATAAAAAAACATAAAAAGTCACACAGAGTAGAAATAAAATTTGTAGCATGTAAAAACATAGATTTTAATAAAAATAAAATACTTTGTTTCAACAACAAGAAACAAGTGAGTTTCCACCACTACAGGGAAGTTGTCGCAACTGTAACAAGGAAACATGGGAGTTTCCACGACTAGAATACGGGAGTCGTCACAACATACTTTCAACAATGATCCTCTACAACTACGTTACAGAAACTAACAGTTTCAGATAATAAACCACTCTATGAAGCTACTTTGTCTGTGCATCCATATTTATACAAAAGTTCAAGTTAGTTAATTGGATTTAAAAATTATTTTTTTCCCTTCATATTTCAATGATTTGTGGAGGTAACCGCCCCTTCAACCTTTTAGTAATGAAATTTGTGCATCGTGGTTGAATTATACCTATGAAATGTAGTAACCACACACCATATCTATCTGATCCACCAATCTCATAGAGTTGGATGACCAAAGTTTAATGATTAGGTCATCAGGAATGAGTCTCTAGATATGGTTCATAATTATATGTTTCTACATTCCCTATAGAAAATTGGAGTTTGAGATATGTCCATGGAACTCACCTTCTATTAATGTAATCACTAAAATCATTAGTTGAGTAGATGCCTTGTCTAAATAACCCCAAGGCTTAGGACTCATCCAATGTTTTATTGGAAAAAAGAATTAATGGAGAACAGTTTGAGGGTTAATACTTGAAAGAGATAATTTCAAAAGGGAGACTCTTTCCAAGAAAAGAATGGTTCAATTAATTGTTGATTCTTCCGAATATCTAAATAATATATGTGCCTAAACATTAACCCTATAGGGAGTAAGTAATAATTCTATAGAGACATTGCTTGCCAAACATATTTTCCTCATAATAACCATTAAATTAAGTAATATATAAAACTCACCTTCTACTCTTCATTTCCTTTCACCACTTAATATATCCACTTAACATAGATATCTTGAGCTTAAACTTAGATTTTATAAGAATACCTATTCCACCAAACTTTTAATATAAATCCAAGTTGTCCCAATCAAACCTAATTTGTTAATCATATTTGACCTAGGGAAAGTATCAAACAAAATTCTCAAGGAAATTATAGTTTGTATGATGTGGAACCAAAAGGGAGGAAGAGCACATATGGGCCACTACCCACAATTTGGTGTGTAATTGGAATTTTGGCTACCCTAGTTACAGGTTTGGTGATATATTTATTAATCTTATTATCACTCACTAGATAACCACTTCTTTAAAGGACCTCTAGAGAGGCTTGAAAGCAAACGAATACCCAACAATTTTGAAATGTAGCCTAGTTGAATCTAAGTCCATTGCTAGGATGAGAACCACTCAAGCATGTGGAGTGAGCTCTTCTTGTAGTATTTACATTTTGGCCCACTAGATCTTAGAGCTAGAAGCTATACAAACATATTCAAATATTCCATAGTGTGATACCAATATTGTTTATCCTCTACAATAGTTAGAAAAGAATTATTAAAAAAAACCCAATTCATTAACTAGACAACATATGGTGTAGGGAAAGGAATTCCTCAAATATATTTGAAGTTGAATTTGAGGTTAAGAAGATACCATATTTCTTACAAATAAAAAAAATAAAAAATAAAAACAATGTTGTTGCTAATTAGAATCCACTTTTATTGGCCTTGGAAAATCCAATAACATCCAGTTTATATAACTTTTGATTGATAGATAGGGTGAGGTCTATACAAATACAGTTTCCACACTAGCGAGGTATGAAGGCCCAAGCCCTAGATATTTGAGAATAGCCACAATCAAGGGCTACTCAACTTAGTCATATATGATTTCAAATTTCAACTTGTTGGAAAATGTATCTAAGCCAGAAGTCCAGGTCCGTTCCATACGTTTCTAAATAGCATTGGTGTTTTTGAATCTCCCCTAAGTAAAGCTAGCTTACATTTCCCTAACAGTCGTGGGAAGAATTTTCTTTAGCCTTATGGATCTAGATTTTCCAAAGATTTGGTAGTATGCAACAGTCTCAAGGTTGCCAACTTTTCAAATGAATCAAAATATGACCTTGCTTAATTCCTTCCCCAAGGGATGATGATCCAGGTGGATATTGGTGGCCAACTGCCAATTCTACCTAGACCCCCAGTCAGTTTCATCTATTTCCTTAATTGTAGCACATTTACTATTTTTGGTGGTTTTTCGGGTCCTAAACTTCCGGAGCCGTTTTGAGACCCTCAACGACGTTTTTTGGCATAAATCATCTAGCAATTTTTATAGCATTCAATGTTGTAGTCCTCAGAGATATCTTTCCAACGAGGTATCATACGCGTCAAACGAAGATAATATGACCAAGTTACCACCCCGGGAAGTTGGTTGCCCAACTAACCCCAATGGGGCCCATAAACTCTTGGTGTTACACCTCCTCGGGTTATGGTTATGGTTGTTTAGGGTTTTCCCTTATTGTGCAATAATAAAAAGGCCCTTAAGCCTCATTGTAACACAGTTGAGAGGCATGTAGCCACCTCATCTCTTCTCAGAGATAAGCTACCATCGCCTAAGCTATATTATTTCCATTTTGTTTGTAAGCATAGTTCAATATTTATCTATTAATGAAATGAAGCGTTTTTTTGTTACATCTCTATATTTATGATTGTATATGTAATTTGTTGCATTCTTGTTTAAGTTCGAATCAGTGGTATCAGAGCGGTCTTCTCTTTCTCCATTTTTCTTTGCACGTCCCCAACAAGGCCAAGGTATAAGGAGTTAGGGATCAGTCTGGTTGAACCATTGCAGGAACAACCTCTCAAAACCCAACAATGTCCCATGGCAGAAGAAAAGAAATATGACAGGGTAGGAAATCCTTTCAAAATGTTGCTCGAGGAAGCCCTCAAGTGACAAAGGGATGCGATAATGGATAACTTTGCCCAGATCCTTTGATGGCTACCCACAACTGATGCATCTTCATCCAGAAGCCACTTTGGAGGTGCCACTCCTTTTAAGGTACATGTTAACTTCGATATTCCCATATTCGAAGACCTGATAGATGCAAACATTGTAGATAAATGGTTAAATCTATTGGAAGGATATTTTTCAGTTCATGACTTTTCCAATCGGGAAAATATTACGTTTTCACTTCTCAAAGCCGCCCCACATGTCAAGGAGTAGTGGGAAACCTACAATGAACAAAAGGACGAGAGTGAACCCTCATTTTTTCCGCTACACCCACTTGAAATTCTTTCCGAGATGCCATCAAGGAACAATATTGCCTTGTTAGGAGCTATGAACATAAATACATAAAATGGACCATGCTACGACAGGGAAGGGACCAAGATGTGCCGGAGTTCACAAATCCTTTCCATACCCTTCACATGAAGTTGTGTATTAAGGATACTAAGCAGAATTTTGTGCCCAACTACCACGGCTATCTACACAAGTACATCTAGGACGAGATGGATTTCCTGGAACTTTCCTCACTCAACACAGCGTAGCAATACGCTGTAATGATTGAACATAATTTTAGATAGAAGAATTAAGACTTTGGATCTATGAATCCAAAGAAAGGAAAATGTGCCCCCAAACCACATAAAAAGGGACTAAGCCAAGGTGGGGCTACCGAGGAAAACCCGCCAACGCTGCAAGCAAAGAACAACACCACGAAAATGAGGAAGGACACAGGAAAATGGTGTGAGTTCCATAAGAGCTCCAATCACAATACAAGTGAATGTCAGGCCAAGCAGTCATTGGTGGCCGATCTGAAGCCTTCTGAATCAGATGCAGGTTCCGAATTTGAATCAAAACCTGATAAGGGGACTAACCAAGGGAATAAGATCATTGATGCGAAACGTAGTGCCATCGTGGCCACCACAAAGATCTAGAAAATTGAGCCTAAAGATCTAGACGAGGGGGAACACCTCTTCCACTCACATATGTGGGTGAAGGGTTCTCCATTACAGTTCATTGTCGACAACGGGAACCAAAAGAACCTCATTTCAGCAGAAGTTGTGAAGTGGCTAGTCCTAAATACTACTGCAAATCCACAACCGTACACCATCGAGTGGCTTCACCAAGGATGAGATCTTGGCATCAGCCAATAGTGACTCCTTCCCTATAGCATCAAGCCCTTCACAGATGAGGTACTGTGTGACATTGCCCCTCTTGAATTTTCTGATGTATTGTTAGAACAACCATAGTAACTGTGGAAGCGACATGTTTTATATGAGTCTAGACCTCGCTTTGTGATTATTACTTTGGATAATAATTTGTATAGGATACTGGAGGTAGCCCCACCTACCACCATCTCTTTGATCACTGCAAAGCAATTTAGTAAGATCATTTCCCATACTAGGAAATTCCTTTTCCTTATGATTCGCCCCCAAGGCAAGAAGAAGGTTGTGGCCACGACTTCTAGGCAAGGATCTTTTTCACAACAGTAGCAGATGGACATGGTCGTGGAGGCATACAGGGAAATTTTCGCCCCACTCGTAGGGGTACCTCTGCACTGTCAAGTCAAGAAATCCAGCTATATGACCCCGAGCACGTCGCTTCCCACTAGACCGATCTATCGACACTATGTTTTGGAGAATGATGAGATCAAGAGGAAGATTTAGGAACTGCTATAGAAAGCGCGCATTAGGCCAAGCTCATCACCCTGTGGGAGACCAATTGTATTGGTACAGAAGAAGCATGGGACTAGGAGGCTCTGTATTGAGTATCAGGTGCTAAACAAGATCACTCTCTAGAATAGGTACCCAATCTTGTGGATGGATGACCTTCTAGACCAGCTCAAGGGGACCAAATATTTTAGCAAGATTGACATGAAGTCAGGTTATCACCAGGTGCCTATCGAACCCTCTGATGTGTACAAGATTGCCTTCAAATCCAAGGAGGGCCTTTTCGAATGGTTAGTCATGCCGTTTGGATTAACAAATGCCCCTGCAGCCTTCATGAGACTAATGGAAGAAACATTACATCCCTTCACCAATGCATTCATGGTGGTGTATCTAAATGACATCTTGATCTTCAACCAGAGTTGGGAAGAGCACCTCTACATATTTGATAGGTCCTTCAAACCCTTCAACAACACAAGCTCTATGCTAACTTGGAGAAATGGACCTTTGGCTTGACTGAGGTTCAATATCTGGAGTACATCATTGATGAGTAGGGTTTACATGTGGACCCCTCCAAGATCCAAGTCATTTGGGATTGGCTAGCCCCAACCACTCTAACAGAGCTCCGCAGCTTTTTTGGTTTTGCCAATTTCTACCATAGGTTTGTGTTGGGGTTCTCTCATATCACTTGGCCTTTAATTCAAGTCACCAAGGGTGGATCAAAAGCAAAGTTCTTTTCTTTGGTAACCCAACAGCGAGAATTCTTCGAGTTGAATAATCACCTATGTTTTGCACCAGTTCTCACATTACCAGATTTGCAACTACCATTTGAGATTGAGGTAGATGCCTCAACTATGCTATTGGTGCAATTCTTACTCAACATGAGCATCGAGTGGCTTTCCACAGTGAGACAATTTTAGCCACAGTTTGAAATTACCCCACTTATAACAAAGAAATGTATTCCATTGTGCAGGCCTGCCGACAATGGAGGCATTACATTCTAGGGAAGGAAAAATTCACCCACACAGACCACCGACCTCTACAGTTCATACACACACAAGGGAAGTTGCAAAATGATCACCATTAGAAATGGTCCACCTATCTACAACAATTCCATTTGACCATTAAGCATATGAAGGGAAAAACCAATAATGTCATTGATTGCCTCAGCCGATCATCGATCATGCAACTAATCACTATGCTTGACTCCTGTGGGCATGAGACATCGGGGTAGCCGCATATTTACAAGAGCGATCAAGAATTTGGCTAGATATACCAGAAACTCCTAGAAGGGAAGAAAGTTCCAAATTTTCATCTTCAGGATGCATTGTTATGCCACTTAGGACACATATGTGTTCCTTTAAGTGAGCGTGCCAAGATAATTTCGGAGGCGCACTACAGTCGGGTCGCTGGACATTTCAGAGTAGAGAAAACAATGGTAGTATCGCAGAAGTATTCTTATTTGCCGAAACTTCATCGGGATGTTGGGAATTATATTAGATCCTGCACTCCCTGCACCATTGCCAAAACACCCATCAAGAACCAAGGCTTGTATACTTCTCTATCTACTCCTAGTCGATCTTGGAACCTGTCTCCATGGATTATATGTTATGCCTTCCTTCTACTAAGCACAAAAAATATTTCATTTTCATGGTCATCGACAGATTCTCTAAGATGACCATCATGGCAGCCTGTAAGAAGAGTATCACAGCAGAGGCCACTAATAAGCTCTTCTTTGAGAGAGTGTGGGTACAATTTGGGATCCCATAGTCTATTATCTCAAATCGGGACAGCATATTCCTGAGTGAATTTTGGTCAAGTCTCTGGTCGATGTTGGATACAAAACTCATTAAGTCCACGACTTTCCATCCCCAAATTGATGGCCAAACAAAGGTTTTCAACATGATGATCGTGCACATTTTGTGCATGTACAAATTGAAGCATGCACGCACATGGGATTAAAGTATCCCCTATGTACAACTACAACAAAGTTCTCCACAGCTCAACAGGTCATAACCCATTTTAGGTAGGGTTGGGATTTCAGCCATTATGCCCCATTGATGTGGCCATACCATTTGCAACTACTCAAGTAGATTCGACTCACGTGTAGTACAAAGCTGAAAGGGCTAACATCTTCATTGAGCCTATTCAATACACATGGCAATAGGTCCATGATATATTGGACACATACAATGCTAAGTACAAGCAACACCATGATCAACATCGAGTGCTGCACAATTTCTAGGTGGGCAACAAAATTTGGCTTCATTTGCAGAAAGAGCGCCTTGATGGACCCCATCGCAAGCTTTGCCTGCTTTGATATGGGCCATACACAATCACCAAGGTTGTCATTGGCAATACCTTCGAGCTCAACATCCCACTGTTCCTTGGTCTACACCTAATGTTCAATGTAGATTTCCTTTAGCCATACTTCCCACCATTGTTGGAAACATCTGACATTGGAGAACAACTCACACCAACAAAGCTCAACCAGGGTTGCATGGAATAGGCCACAACTGATCAGATCATGGACACATATATCAAGAACACTTGGCAACAAAGGATAGATCTTTATTGAGTTGTCAAAGCAGGCCAACTTCGTCACGAGGGCAAGTGGTTCACCAGGGACCAAGTTTAACAGAAAATTCTTCACCTCATGGAGGCTCTACACGTAATGGGGACCCATGCTTCCTTAGGGAGGAGGAATGATCCAAGTGAATATTGGTGGCCACCCGCGTATTCCACCTAGACCCCCCAGTTAGTTTCATATATTTCCTTAATTATAGCATAGTTTACTATTTTTGGTAGTTTTTCGAGTCCTGAACTTTCGTAACTATTTTGAGGCAATAAACTACATTTTTTGGCAAAATTCATCTAGAAATTGCTACAACAATCACATATATTGTTGTAGTCCTCAAAGATACATTTCTGATGAGGTATCATATGCGTCAAATGAAGATAATATGACCAAGTTATGACCCCGGGAAGTTGGCTGCCCAAATAACTCAAACGGGGCTCATAAACTCTTGGTGTTACATCTCCTCGAGTTAGAGTTTTGGTTGTTTAGAGTTTTACCTTATTTTTAAATAATAAAAAGGCCCTTGAACCTCATTGTAACTCAGTTGTGAGGCATGTAGCCACCACATCTCTTCTCAGAGATAAGCTACCATCGCCCAAGCTATCTTATTTCCATTATGTTTGTAAGCATAGTTCAATATTTTTCTATTTATGAAATGAAGTTTTTTTTTGCTGCATCTCTATGTTTATGATTATATCTGTATTTTTTTGCGTTCATGTTTAAGTTTGGATCAGATGAAGTTATATGGTTCACATATATGGTTATGTAAATGAAGTTTAGGGGTGAGATATCCACATATATGGATTTCAAAATGAAAATATATAGTATCCAATTCCTTCATATATCCATTCCTCAACTCGATTCTATTAGTAGAGGGGATAGATATGGGGTGTGGTTACTACATTTCATATTGATAATTCAACCATCATGCACAAATGATTTTTCTCAAATACATGCTTAGGAATATAGAACATATGCACATAATGCCATAGAAAATCAAGGTTAATAAGACTGTGTGTATTCATACAAAGAAATCATTCATTTGGAATTTTTGGTTTCCAAACATAGCCAAAGGAATTCCCACCCAATTCCTTTCTTTTAACTTTTACCTTGTTGCAATCGAGTCTTGTCATGCACTATCACATCACGCTAATACCAAACATATTTCCCTGTAACTGTTCACACATGTCAGCCACATGTCCCAAAGATCAAGACATCATGTCTAGTAATTTAAATCAACCTTTACAAAGACTAATGACCATGTCATAATCAACTCACAATCATTAATCATAATACTACAACTAACATCCACTTGCAATCAAGTGCATATCAGTTGTCTCAGCACATAATGTGTTAGTACAACCATATTAAAACAAGATCATTCCTTCATGCAATATTATAGACACATAATCACATCATGTAATTAATCAAACAACCAAAAACTTGTAAACATACCATGTTAGATAGCTCAATTAGATAACATAATCAAACTCATACCTCAATGTATCTCAAGTGAGGCTATCACATCTGCAGAGTCAGTCTAGATTAGTATAAGAAGTTGTTTTGCGCAAGAAGAAGCTAAATCAAAGGTTCAAGGCATGGTTATTGATTCTTTTCAATTCCAAGGGAAGATGACGTTGGTGACTGAGGAGATGTTGCACATGACTGAGGAGGACATAAGTTGCATAGTTGGATTTGAGTATATTCAAATTCGACAACATGAAATAATGTGTTTCTTACATTGTGTGCACTATTGGTGGTTGTGGGGAGGCAGATCTCATTTTTTGTGTCTACACGGACGAGATCTTTGCATTAGATCTCACTTTACTCATTGCATGCCCACTGTGTTAGCAATTTGATTCTCGTCTACCTCTCCTCCATTTTTCTCAAACCATACAATCAACATTCAAGGCAATTGAATTACTGCCACATTCTCATGTGGAGGTTAGATCTAGGCAAGTAAAAGTATCTGTAAAGAGTCAGCTAACACGATGAGACAAGATGTAGTCTTTGAGATTGTGTTAAGGATCAAATTTCAATCATTGTACAGGAAAATTTGTTTTGAATTCAGGAAAAAATGAATGTCGAAGCATAGATGAGACTAAGCAGGAATTTAGAGGTAGAGGCTTGTTGAAGCCGCAGATTAGCACCACAACAATGGAGGTGATTGTTTTAATTTCATCCTAAAGAGAGTGTGGGAATCCTAATTTCTTCCTGGTGCATAATGTGAAAGTGTTGGTGGCTTAGACTGTCAAATTTTTTATGGTCAAATGGTCCTCATATTTTTTCTTAAAATGCAGTGCACATGAATTGGCCACATTTCATTATAATATTTGGTTTGTTGAAATTTTATTATTGATTTGTGATAATTTTATTATTATTGTAAAAAAAAAATAGTGTGAGAGATGGTATTGGTGTTTGTGTTTTTATTGGTTTTAAAAAGGGGTGTTCATTCTTTAACTAGAAGCCCCGATGTCTAAAACATTAATTCTTGTGTAAGGTCATGTTTCTTGATCAACTCATTAGCACATTCAGTATCCAAACCTCCATCCTATCAACTAATGGATAGCCGAAAGTGAAATATCTGATAGATGGTGGTTGGTCCATAGGATGGTCTCTCACACATTGACATATCATTTTTACCACTATGATATTGAATGTAACATTATTCACACATGTGGAGCTTATCATAGGCACACATTCAAGAAGATTTTAGAGGTTCCAAAACCTTAACATAATTGGGTATTGAGGCATGCTAAAACCCAAAAACTAACCCTAGCTAGTTATTAGGGCATGTTAAATTAAGCTGCTAAGATAACAAGGGTTTTCAACCATATTGATTTGTTTTTCCATACTTGAGAAAAACATTTATAAGTGGGATATTGAAGTGTAATATAGAAATTTGAATACCTTGTAGTAGCCATATGGACCACAATGATCATGGTAACTCCATAATTGCATAAACCTATAAGATGTTTTGTGACAAACTATTTTAGTGGAATTACAATGATATTTTACATATCATGTGAATATTAAAATAAATTTTTGGGGGGTTTTTGTGGGAAATTGCAATATCTAGTTAGTGGTGTAAGATAAACGTTCAAAAAATATATTTGTGGTAGATGAGTATAATATCAATTTAGAGGATGAGTTGAAAGAGATGACATTTGGAGTTGAATCCAAAGAATTGCAATAAAGGTGCCAAGAAGAACTTGTTAGATGTGGATCAAGAAACTAAGTAGAGAGCAAAAACGATGAAGAAGAAAATATTTTTTACACTACAGAGTAGAAAAAAGTGAATGTGAGTAGCCTCCATCCCAACGAAGAAAATAAGATGAATAAACTCTTCCATATTGAGGTCCAAATCAAGAAGAATGAGGTTTCTATTGTATATGAACCTATTATATAAACCAACCTCATAACTGAAAAGATAGCTATGAATTTTGTATTGGAAGTTCATGACCATCCTCGCCCATATCGATTAGGATAGGTAAATAAATATGAAGATTAATTCTTACTAAAATGATTAAATGAATGTAGATATGGTACCAATTGATTTGTGTGGTGTAGTGTTTGGAAGCCCCTATATGTACATAAATGACACAATCTTCATGAGGTGGAAAACATAGATTTCTCAATTAAGAGTTTGCACTCTTTCATCATTAGTGCACATAGAAACAAATCCAATATCTCTTTGGTAAGTGGTAACCAAGCCAAGACATTGATTAATGCAAGTAGGACATTTGTATTACTTTTCTAAGAGAGATTAGCTAGGAAATTAATTAGTAAAAGTAATTCCATCTCTAGAGTGATGTTGGAAGATGTTTTGTTAACACATGGATAAGTGTTCTAGGAATGGTTACAACCTAGGATAGAAGTAGAGCATGATATATAATTTTTTCCAAAATCAACATTGTAAAACATTGGCTTATATAGAGAGTGTATCCTAAAAGTGTTGAAGTGAATAAATATTTTCATCAACTACTAGAGTAGGGAGTAATTTGATAAAGAAACTAACCTTGTGGGTCAACAATTACCATAGTACCAGAAAATTAAAAGTCCAGGAAATTGTGCATTAACTATTGATGCACCGTAGTGTGGCAACCTCATTTTCAAAAAAAAGAAACAATATGTAAAAATACCTCAAGGGTTTCACTCCATTCCCCTATTTCACATGTAAATATCCTTTATTACTCATTTACTTCAATCCTCCTTGATTCCCTTTCAAACCTTTTAATGATTAAAATCAGTCAAACGAAGCATTAGGTCTACCCTTATTAGAAAAAGGCTAGTTGAGGGTTAACTAAATTATCCAAAGGAAATATACCTGAATTTCTGAATTGAACCAAGGACCCGATTATCCAACCTGAGCTTGTTCAACGGGGCCCTCCACGCGAGGTTGAGAATCTAGGTTCCTCATGGGAATTTCTTTTAATGAAAGTAAATGAAGCGCTGAACTCCTAGACTTTCGATTAGAAGCCCACCAACTCAAAAATATCTTATTGTTAACTCAGAAATCTCCTATTATTTGTGTAATGTTTCTTTTATAATCTTACAATAATAAAAAATACAACAATGGCTAATATATGAAACAATGAGCTAACTATGCATATACACAATAACAAGAGTGTGTTAATTGTGTTCATTGATGACCTTGTGTCAATTATGAAGGAAAGAGGACACAACTAAATGCAGAACTATGACTTCCAACCTTATAAAATAAAATAAAAAACCACAGAGAGTAGAAATAAAATTTGCAACATGTAAAAGCATAGATTTCAATAAAAGTAAAATAATTTGTTTCAACAACAAGCTACAAGTGAGTTTCCACCACTACAAGGAAGTTGTTGCAATTGTAACAAGGAAACATGGGAGTTTCCACTAACACTATGTGGCGGAAACTGACAACTTCAGCTAATAAACCACTCTGTGAAGCTACTTTATCTGTGCATCCATATTTATAAAAAAGTTCAAGTTAGTTAATTGGATTTAAAAAACAAATTTTCCCCTTCATATTTCAATGCGTTGTAGTAGTAACCACACCCTCAAACATTGAGTAAGGAAATTTTTGCATCATGGTTGAATTATACCTATGAAATGTAGTAACCATACCCCATATCTATCTTCTCCACCAATCTCATAGAGTTGGACGACCAAAGTTGAAAGATTAGGTCATCAGGAATGAGTCTCTTGATATTGTTCATAATTATATTTTTCTACATTCCTTATAGAAAATTGGAATTTGAGATATGTCCATGGAACTTTCCTTCTATTAAGACAACCACTAAAATCACTAGTTGAGTAGATGCCTTGTCTAAATGGCTTAGGACTCATCAAATGTTTTATTGGAAAGAAAAATTAATGGAGACCACCTTCAAATTTAATAATTGAAAGAGATAATTTCAAAAGGGAGACTCTTTCTAAGCAAAGAAGGGTTTGATTAATTGTTGATTCTTCCAAATCTCTAAATAATATATGTTACTAAACATTAACTCTATAGGGACTAAGTAATAATTCTATAGAGACATCGCTTTCCAAATATATTTTCCTCATAATAACCATTAACTTGAGTAATATATAAAACTCACCTTCTACTCTTCATTTCCTTCCACCACTTAATTTATCTACTTAACACAAATATCTTTGGTTTTAACTTAGATTTCATAATAATATCCTTTCCACTAAACTTTTAATATAAAATATAGTTGGCCTAATTGAACCTAAGTTGATAATCATATTTGATCTAGAGGAAGTGCCAAAGAACATTCACAATGAAATTATAGCTTGTGTGGTGTGGAACCATAGGGGAGGAAGAGCACATATGGGTAACTACCTACACTTTGGTGTGGAATTGGATTTTTGGCTAACTCGGTTATAGGTTTGGTGCTCAATTTATTAATGTTTCCCCACTCACTAGACAACCATTTCCTTAAATACTTCTAGAGAGGCCTTGAAATAAAATTAATACCTAACAATTTTGAAATCCAATGTAGTTGTATCTAAGTCCATTTCTAGGATGAGATCCACTCAAGCATATGGAGTGAGCTCTTCTTGTAGTATTTACATTTTGGCCCACTAGATGTTAGAGCTAGAAGTAATACAAACACATTCAAATATTCCATAGTGTCATACCAATATTGTTTATCCTCTACAATAGTTAGAAAAAAATTATTAGCAAAATGTTAATTCACTAGCTAGCCAACATATGACATAGGGGAAGGAATCCCTCAAATATATTTGAAGTTTAATTGGAGGCTAAGAAGATACCAAAGTTCTTACAAATATAAAAAAACAATGTTTGTGCTAATCAGAATCCATTCTTATTGGCCTTGAAAAATCCAATAACATCTAGTTTATATAACTTTTGGTTGATAGATAGGGTGAGGTGTCCACAAATAAAGTTTCCACACTAGCGAGATATGAAGGCCCAAGCCCCAAGTATCTGAGAATAGACACAATCAAGGGCCACTCAACTTAGTAATATATGTTTTCAAGTTTAAAATCGTTGGAAAATGTATCTATGCCACAAGTCCAAGTCCATTCCATACATTTCTAAATAGCATTGGTGTTTTTTAATCTCCCCTAAATAAAGCTAGCTTGTGTTTCCCTAACAATCTTGGGAAGAATTTTCTTTAGCCTTATGGATCTAGATTTTCCAAAGATTTGGTAGTATGCAATAATCTCAACGTTACCAAATTTTCAAATGAATCAAAATATGACCTTGTTTAATTCCTTCCCCGAGGGATAAAGTTATATGGTTCACATATATGGTTATGTAAATGAAGTTTAGGGTTGAGGAATCCACATATAAGGTTTTCTAAACGAAAATATATAGTAGCCCATTCCTTCATATATCCATTCCTCAACCTAGTTCTATTAGTAGAGGGGATAGATATGGGATGTGGTTACTACATTTCATAGGTATAATTCAACCATGATGAAGAAATTGTTTTGATCAAATCCTATTTTGGAAGGAGATTTGCATCCAAGAAACAAACATGATTATTTTGATTAAATTTTTTTGGAAGCCTATGATAAATGAAAATAAATATTTTTTATATGGAGCCTTTGAGTGGGTGGTTTTCTTATATGTAGAAACATAACATAGTTGGGAGAGAAAACTCCATGGTACCCACATTGTGGACATGAAAAAACTATAAATAAAATCTTTTGGTTCTACTCTCTAGCTTGAACTATCTAGGCCTTGGTTGAGAAGATATGATGGAAATATTTTATTTCTTCCTTAAAATGATGGGATACCTAGCTCAACACCCACCTACCTTGCAGGCCTTCCCTCCTACTCATGATTATCTAGGAGGTTGTACCTCCCACTAATGCTTCTCTTGTAGGCCTTCCCTCCCTAATTTCGAGTTGTATCTCATAGGCTCTCATATTACTCGAGATCTTCAACATCATTGAACATAGAGTCAAAATAAATTGACTTTGTTTCTCTGAGGTCTACAGCAAAATTTACTTCAAAAGTAGCTACATCAGCTACCATGGATTTAGGATCAAAGGGTTTGACATTCTCATGGATTGAGTGATACAACTTATAAAATTTATCATTAAATCTAGGATAATCTCACCATTGGTCCTCTATAGGGTATTGAACAATGATAAGATAATATCTATAATCTTTGATTCTTACCCCATCTATTTAAAACTTCTCATGGAATTACCCTCAAGACCTTATAGAACAATTAGGAAAATTTCTAAACCATTACCTGGCCTCTCTTTCAAGATAGTTTCACTACTAGTAAATTTCAACCTCCTTGACAATGTTGAGAAGTAAATATTTTTCTTGATGTGGAAAAAGATAATTATTTATTTATTTAATGACAATGTTCCACATCATTTCTCTTAGTCTAACATTGAACTAATGTGTACCAACTTCCACTTAGAAATTACTATCCAGATAAAACATGCAAGGTATGGCTAGAGATGGAGCATCTCCAATAACTTCTTCAACATTAGCATGGGATTCCTTGTATGATGAGTGTTACACAAAAATATCGTCACCATGATTATTTGCAATTAGTATGGGTCTATCATCACTTGTATTGTCCTCCTAAGCAAGTCTCAAACCTCAGCTCTTCAAGTCAAGCTTTGAAAATGAGAGAAAGACATTGAAAATCAACAAAGCTCTTGTTCTGCACTTTCTCTCACTATTGCCTGCGGTCCCGCACCTCCTGTTTACAAAAACTCTGGACCTTCTCGCTCTGTCCCTAAAGGTGTGGTTGTGGACCCCTGTGAAAGTCAAAAAGGCGCAAGTTTATTCTAAAAAACTCAATTTGGGTTAATTCTAGATGATTCTAGAAGGAATTTTGACGTGGATTGACCGCTCTTAGGTGGTTCATCCATCCCAAAAGAGAAGGAGCTAATCCCTTGATGAGAGGAGATATCCCTTTGAAGGAGGGATTTATCCCTTTGAAGGAGGACCTAGTAACTTCCCTCCATTGCACTATAAATTCAGGCATTGGACTGGTTGCTAGGGAGGTTAGAAGATGAACATTTTTGAGGGTAAATGCTGGTGAAATTAAGACTTCCTAGTTGAGCTTGAGAGGAGAGATCACATACCTTTTTGGCTTCATTGGGAAGAGAGTGAAACTTGTCAAAGTAGAGGAGACTTCTTGCTAGACCCTGGGAGGAGCTTGTACAACGTCAAGGCACAGGTTGTAAAGTTCATCTTTGATTTGAATTAATACAATCAGATTCATTTTTCTCAACAAATTGTCTCATGTCATTTGTTTCATGAATTCCTTGACTTTCATGTTAAATATGTTTTATGATATTGGCTTTTCAGGTGCTATTTAATTTGTTTTCTTGTTTGTGTTTGCAGATTTGCGACAAGGGAGCTCATTTGGATCGAAGGAGCGAGGCTTCCACAAACTTGCGTTGGACCCAAGGTAGGCCTAAAACATTTGTATGACTTTGTTTATAAATGCATATTTAGATAAAGATAGTTTGTGATTGGTTTGCTTGTCATTAGGTATTCTTTATATTCTAGGAAGGTCTATCTTGTCCGCAAGATCGACTCATTCCGTGTGACAAAATGGAAACTCCACTGGGGACTTGATTTTTTCCTTGTTTTTACTTTGACCTGAGAAACTGTGTTTTTGTTTCTGTTTTTGGCTTGTTGTATGTGGAATTGGGTATAAATTGTAGATCCAAGGTTATTTTTCGTTTTTCATAACTTTGGGAGAGGACCGCACCCTAGTCTTTTGACACAGTGCGTACTTATCTGCACTTTTGCTTTTAGCACAGAGCGGTACCGCACCTGTGTTAATTGTGGACCTGCGGACCCTGTCAAAATTTTGAAAAACCTAAGATTTCCTCTGTTAGTCAACTTAGTTTTTGTTTAGAAGTTATTATCCACTGCCCAGACCTGCATGTAACCTATCAGAAGCTTTCCTTAGTTTGATTTCATTGGTGTTAGGGTTTAGGTGAAATTCCTAGGAGTTTTGCTTGTTGGGTTTGTTTTTCATTTTGGTCTTGTAGTAGCTCTGAGCTTAGAAGCTGTAGGGACCTCAGATCACCTTGGTTTCTGCCAACCTTCTTATGAGTCTGACCATTTATGAAATCTACCTTTGTTGAGGAATCCGCTTTGTGTTTTCTCTTTACAAAACTTCAAAAAGCTTGTGTTTAAAAGTTTGGATTTTCATTTTTAAAAAGAAAACAAAATTGGTTGTTTTTGACTGATTTGTGATTCTGCATAAATTGTTCCTTAGTTTACATCTAGCTAAGTAAAACATCCTTAAAAAAGACATCTTGTAAGCTTTGACTTCAAATAGGTTTTTATAATTTATAGATCTCAAGGTTAGTCATTTGCATAGTTTTGAGCGTTTTATAAAAATAAAAAATAAAAATCTCTTTTGGAAAAAGTTTGTTTTTATAGTGGTTGAGTGCTTTGAAAAAGAAAAGGGAAATTTTTGTGAAAATAACTACTTGTCTCGTTTTGAGTGCATTGGAAAGGACAAAAGCTCTTCTTTTAATTTGTTTGTTAAGAAAGATTTGTGTTTACAAAGTATTTGCATTCTCGAACTCTTTCCTAGCTAGAAGTTCATCGAAGGGAAAAGATTGTTTAATCATCTTAAGTGTATTTTTAGTGATTTTGAGTCGAGTCTTCATACCACGAGTTTCATCTTCGCACCTTTTGACTTAAACAAAAACCAATAAAAATAACGCTTAAAGTAAAATTCATCTAGTAAAAGTTTTATTTCTAGGGCTCTGATACACCAACATAGCTTAGGTTAGTGTCTTGGAGTAGGAGAGTAATTAACTCTCCAAGACAGTAAAAACAAACAAGTAGTTATATCTTGTGGTAGGGAATAAATCCAATTTTTGCATGTATGCTCTGGGAGAGCTCCTCTTAAAGGAGAAGCATGAGATCGTATTCGAACCAGTGTGGGAATCAATCCTTCCTCATTGGGAACGGCGCCAGATATTCACGTATTAAAAACGGTAAACCTCAGATTAACCAATGTCGAGGAGCCTGGGGTCACTTGTTGGTAAACCTTGGATTATGTCAAGGAGCCTTCAAGGGGATTGAGCTTGCTACTCTGCCCTTGCGTGCGTATCGGATCGTAGACTGTTCCCCCAGGTATATTTGTTTCAGTTGGTAGCCTTAGTGACCATATTCTTTAGGATTCTTCCTAAGGTGACAGTGGTGGGAAGATCCCACTGTACCTGGAGCACACGTCGGCTACAGTCACTTGGATTTTCTGGGGGGTTCTCTTCACTCAAGATGGTTAAGTGGAGGAACTTGTGCTAGTCTATTCATTAAGCAGGTTGTCGGGGTAACTGTTCCAACCGCCATTTCTGTATTGAACTCTGCGACGTTGGATTTCATCACCAACTAGTGTTCTTAGTACGGAAAGTTACTGTTTGTGTGTGTTTGATCTCCTAGATTCTTTAGGCGTGTGATTCAAATTTGTTTGGTTCTTTAAAGGCTTTAGGTGGTTTTCATTGAGATTTTACTTTGTTTGCGTTTGAAGTAGTTAAAATTTTTTAACTGTGGCTGAATTACTGAGGAAGTCCCGTAGACTTCGGGGCCAACCTCCTGAGTTTTCACCAAGCCAGCCTGAAGGGTTGAAAGTCCTCGTAACTCATAGAGACATTAGAGTTGGGTCACCTGAAGAAGGAGAGTCTTCTTTGGTGGTACATCCTGATTTTCAAGCTTTAGTAGCAGATTATAATCTGCAATCAATGTCTGTTTCCGAAGTTACTGGTATCTTTTCATCTACTAGTGATATAGGTGAGGAGCCTGAAATATCCGAACCTGAAAGTGAATTTGATGCTACTCCGACATCGGGGTTTGCTTCTCCAGCTTCTAGTGGTCCTGGTTCACCTAGGGTAGAAAGAATAATTACCCAAAATCTTCCTTCTGGACTTATAGCTATCGAAGAACTTGCTACTCCGGAAGAAGAGGTAGGCATCCCTATCCCTGAAAATCAACCTCCTATTGAGCTAAGGGAGCGTGAATCAATTTTTTACAGTCCACATAGGAGCAGTGCTTGGTATCTTTCTTTGACTAATTTCTTAGAAAACCCAGGGTTAAGTTTTTCACCACCTCGTGTTCCTTATCACCCAACACCTAGAGGTTATTATCCTCTGTTAAATATGTCAAGACAGTCGTCCATGTTTACTCAATCGCTCGAATCCTTTTTGTACGGTGGTCCTTCTATTCCCTCTGGGTATCAGTCACTTTCTGGTACTTTTTCAGGAGCATCTCCTCAACCCATTGAACAAGGGTTATTAACTGGAAGCAATGGTACTAAGCCGTTGAGCATAGAAGATATTCTCATGATGTCAGGTTCTATTCCCAATCCTCAACCTCAAGGTGGCCAGTTACCGCCTGGGGGGCAGCCTCAAAATCCTCAATTATCGCCTGGGGGGCAACCTCAAGGACAGTACATACCTACGGGACAGTACGTTCCTCAAGGTCAACCCCAGACTCAATATGTACCCCAAGGTCAACCCTAGTATCAATTTATACCTCAAGGTCAACCCCAATATCAGTATGTGCCTCAAGGGTATCAACCCCAAGGTCAGTACTCGAACCAAGGTTTCCAACCACCCTCCGGTCAATCATATGTTCAAGGAACGGGAAATGTACCTTTGAATTATCAATCCTACCCTCAACCTTGTTATGGTCCTCAATATTCTCAACCTGTTATGGGTCTGTACCCCGGAATGAATTTAGTGTGGGATCCATCGCAAACTCAAAAGGTCTTGCAACCGAATGTACAGTTGTCATCTCAAACTGGACAACCCTTAGTTTCTGGTACACCCCAGCAACCTGTCCAGTCTTCTATTCAAACTTTTGTACCTTCGGTAGTGTCTCAGCCTGGGCCTAGTATGCCTCGTACTCCGCCTCAAACGACTGCTGCAACTACTGCAACATCTGTTCAATCTACCCCACCTACTTCTGGAGTATTGACAGCTCCGGTTTCTACTGTTCCTGTATCTACTCCTCAGACATCTTTACCTCCGTTTGGATCCACCATTCAAACGTCGGCTCATATGCCTATAGGACAACCTGGTTCAAGTACGGTTGTCACAAGTCAACCACAATTTACTTATCAACCATACCAAGGACAATACCAATTCGGTCCTGCTGTGCAGCAGCCAGTCTATCAATATCAACCGTACCATGGGTACACATATCAACAACCTAAACAACCCCACTACGGTCCGGTTAATCCTGGTTTTCCAGGAGGATACAATATCCCAAATGCAATTCCTATTCCTAGTTATCCTGGATATCCTCCTCCTGGGGCTGGTCTCATGACCCAGAGTTTTAGGGACCCTAATCGTCAGTTACCGTTTATCGCAACTTTGGACTTGCCTGAATTGTCGCACCTAACGAACGATCCCATTAATTATCTTCTGTTTTGGCCGCCAATTTCGAATAAGCTGCCTAGTGATATTCCTAAGTTCGAAGGAAAATCAAGAGAGGACCTGTCGAACCATGTGATGACTTATCACCTCCGGTGTGCGTCTAACTCCATTTCAGATGATTCAATCCATCTAAGGCTTTTCCAGTGCACTCTAATTGGTCTTGTGGCCAAGTGGTACATTGAGTTACCGTGAGGCACTTTTTATAATTTTAGTCAGTTAGCTACCTCATTTTTAACTCATTTTCAGTTGCCATTCAGATATGACAATGGCACAGAATTACTAACTTCATTAAAGCAATCGACGTCCACTTACATTTCAGATCATATTCATGAATGGAGACGTCGATGGCGTTTAGTGAAGGTTTTTGTTCCGGATCAGATCTTGGCTGAATGGTTTGTAAAGTCTTTGTTGCCAAAGATCACTGAAGATGTAGCTAAAGCCGGAGTTGTTACTGAGGAGAAAGTAATTGCTCAAGCACAGTACCTTGACTTGGTCTATACTTAGTCAGGTACGTTACACGAGAAAATCCTTGATCTTCCCAAGCAAAATCAAATCGCTGCAGCTCCTTCGAGATCTCATGCCGCCGATGGTATGATTGGTACGGTTAACAGTAAGAGTAAGAAGAAGTCTTCCAAGAATTATTATCCTATCATAACCTTACCTGATTCCCCGACAGGAGATTCTTCCGCGGAGATTTCCACCGATATTCACGTTGTAGAGTCATCTACAGACAAATCAAAATTCGGTGGGAAGAAGAAAGGGAAGAAGAAGAATAAAACGGACAAAAATTCAAAGGAGAAACTTGAAAATTCATAATCCAATGATGAAAAATGAAAACCTTGTTATCCTTGTCTCATTTTTGACGACGAACATTTTACAAGAGATTTCCCCTCATCATGCAGAGGTTGCGAAGATTGTCAAAGGTTCCCAAACGCCTGTTGTTTTGAAGGATCCTTTTCCAAGTCAAGACAGTAAGATGATAGGTTATTCCTCGAGTGCCAATGAGGAACCCATACTGATGATGTCCCATGTTAGGATTGCGACTCGATCGCATGATTATGGTAGTAAAAGTCCTGTTGATGGTAAAGAAGCAGAATCTTCTCATTCTAATCCATCAACCTCAGCTCCCGGTTTTGATCCACTACAGATCGAGAAACCTAATCCAGACTTGGTAATCAAACCGCCCGCCAAGGGTATACTTCGAAAGTCAGCTTTCAATCCACATGCGAGAGCGGCTTAGAACTATAACATTGTTGAGGATTTAGTTGTTTCACCCTCAGGAATGTTGGCTTTGGAAGTGCTGCAATCATGCCCAGGACATCGTAAATTACTTTTGTCGGCTATAGGAGCTGTTGACGTTCAGGACTCGAACCTAATAATTTTCGATCTAGAAAATAGTACACCGCACTTACCTCATCAAATGGATTTCCAGATTCCAGTGATAGTAAAAAACTGGCCTATTCATCGGGCTGTGATTGATGAGGGAGCCTCAACGTGTATTATGTCGATACAGTGTTGGAGATCACTTGGTTCTCCTTCGCTAAATCAATCCCCGACGATTCTAAAGGCCTTTGATGGTCGTGGGTTTCATCCTTTTGGCATTCTACAGGATTTCTCTATAGGGGTTGAAGGAAAAACTGTTAATCTAGATGTGGAGGTGGTTGATGTCCCTCTAGATTACAACCTTCTCTTGGGTCGTAGTTGGTCTTACGCTATGACAGTTGTCGTTTCATCGGTCTTTCGGGTTATAAAGTTTCCTCATAATGGAAAGATCGTAACAATAGACCAACTGGCTTACTTTTCATCCAACCCGACCTCTTCTGAAAGTATTCAGCATGTCGGTAAAACAACTATCCCATATAAGGATGTTGGAGTAGGACTAGTTAAAGATGCCGGTTTACTAGGAACTTTTCCTTTTTTCTCTAATCAACGCATCGTCTTCATTTGCAACCATTCATATGATTACATCAGAAACCATTGTTTATGATGATCCTTGGACCGTTCCTTCTGAATCTGAGATAGACTCATTTGGTGATGTCATGCCTTTGAGTCCATATGAAATTGCGTATGAGGCCGTGCAATCGTTTACCGACCCATCTTCAACCGAAATTGACTTAATGAATGTGGTCCGTGAAGAATCACTTTTCACGTCAAGCTCGGATTCAGTCACGTTTTCTGAACTTGTTCACTATGATGAGAAAATTCGTGAAATCCTATGTGTAGATGATTTGCCATGGGAAGATCTCCATCACAGATCTTCGTTTTTACCCGAGAATGATCATTTTGGAAATTATTTTTCATCAATTTTTACGACTGAATATGTCAAGGAACCTCAAAATCCAATGAAACATCCTGATTCAGAGTTAAATTTGGGAACCATCTCTCGAACTATTCCTATTGACATTTCAGTTAAGCCTGGAATTGTTGAGAACATTCATATAGGTGCCTCATGTACAGAAAATGAAATTCAAATATATAAGGCCCTATTTCAAGAATTTCGCAACGTGTTTGCCTGGTCCTATGAGGAAATGACAGGAATTGATCCCGCAATTGTTGTTCATGAAATCAGGACTTACCCAGACGCTAAACCCATCCGGAAACATTTGCGTCAAATTCACTCGAGAAAAGCTGCTGCTATTAAAGCAGAAGTTGAAAAATTATTCAAAGCAGGTTTCATTTATCCGATCCCGTTAACGGATTGGGTATCGAATATTGTTCTGGTTAACAAAAAGCAAGGGACAATAAGAATATGTATCGATTATAGGGACATTAATCGAGCCTGTCCAAAGGACAATTACCCAACTCCCTATCTTGATCAAATCATTGATGATTGTGTCGGTAGCAAAATATTCTCCTTCATGGATACTTTTTTTGGATACAATCAAATCAATATTATACCTGCCGATCAACCAAAAACGGCTTTCATTTGTCCATGGGGGACATTTTCTTATTGCAAACTACCTTTTGGGATCAAGAATGCCGGAGAAACTTTTCAAAGGGCCATGTCTTATGCGTTTCATGACATCAAGCACATTGTGCAACCCTATCTCGATGATTTGCCTGCTCATTCATTACATCAAGTTGATCACCTAATCCATTTACAAACAATCTTTATGAGGTGTAGGCATTATCGGATTCGGTTGAATCCACACAAATGTGTTTTTTGTATAGAAACGGGTCGATTGCTGGGGTTTGTTGTTTCGAAAGCCAGCATTCGCGTCGATCCCTCGAAGGTCAAAGCTATTGTCAAATTTCCTCCTCCTTCGAGTCTTCGCCAACTCCAAAGTTTGCAAGGGAAAGCAAACTTTTTACGATTATTCATTCCTAACTACGCCGAGGTTACAAAGGGTTTTACCTGGTTGTTGAAATAGAATACTCCATTCTATTGGGATGAGATAGCTCAGAAATCTTTTGATGCACTAAAACACGTGTTGACCCATGCACCGTTATTGCATCCTCCCAACTACAACCAGGATTACTTCTTGTATCTTGCCGCCTGTCATTCCACCATTGGAATGGTCTTAGTTCAGGAAGATGAATTCGGAACTGAACATGTGATATATTGCTTTAGTCGCACTTTAAGTCCAACTGAGCTAAAATACTCACATGTGGAGAAATTGTCATTAGCAGTTGTTCAAGCTGTCCAACATTTTCGTCACTACAATTTACTACATAAAACTACAGTAATTTCTGATTGCAACCCTATGATCTACATTTTGACCAAGCAATTGCTAGGGGGCAAGTACTCTAAATGGATTGTTATCTTGCAGGACTTCGACTTGGAATTTGAAAAATCTAAGTCTAAGATATCTTTAGTTTTTGCGGAGTTAATGTGTGACTTCCCGCGTGCTGACACGAAAACTGTGGCGGAAGAGCCCATTGCGGACAAATCCTTGTTTCTAATCAGCACTTTAGATCCGTGGTATGGGGACATCATCGTTTATCTCCAGACCCAATCCTTTCGGCCAGAAATTTCAAGGTCAGAACGTCGGAAAATACGACTCCAGTCCCAACAATTCAGGATTATTGGAGATACTCTTTATCGCCATGGGGCGGACTCTGTTTTTCGACGTTGTTTAACTCACGAGGAGACTGAAAGGGTTCTCAATGACTCTCACTCTAGAGCGTGTGACGGTCATATGTCTGGGTATGCCACAGCCCAAAAGATATTGCGCGCTGGCTACTTCCCACCGTCTTTGTTTAAAGATTGTACTAACGCGGTCTCAAAATGCCACAACTGCAAAATTTTTGATCGAAAGATGCGTGCTCCACCTGCTCCTCTCCACCCTATAATTGTCGTTGGTCCTTTCGCCAAATGGGGTATCGATTTTATTACATGTAACCCTCACTCGACTGGGGGGCATGCGTATATCATCCTTGCGGTAGATTATTTTACCAAGTGGACCGAGGCGATGCCTACATTTGAGGCAGACGACAAGACAGCTGCAAATTTTGTGTTCAATCATATAATTGCTAGGTTTTGTGTCCCACAAGTGATTATCACTGATCATGGGTGTCATTTTCGAAACGTTATAATGACCGAACTTACAGGCCAGCTTGGTTTGCGTCACGATAGTTCAACTCCTTATTATCCACAAGCTAATGGTCTGGTTGAATCCATCAACAAAGTTTTAGTCATCATGATCCGACGAATCATTGGGATTCATCGGTCGAATTGGCATAACATGCTATTTTCAATGCTTTGAGCATATCGTACCTCATTAAAATCATCAACAGGGTTCACTCCTTTCCAACTAGTTTATGGTCTGGATGCTATGTTACCCATTGAATGAGAAATCCCGTCATTGCAAATGGCCATCGAGTTACTTCCAGCCACTTTCGAAGAGGAAAAACGTTTGTTATACTTGGCCCAATTATATGAGAATCGACATGATGCTGCATTGGCGATCGAGACTCACGCAAAACGTATGAAAGCTCAGTATGATCGAAATGTGACCCGTCGAAATTTTATGCAAGGAGATCTAGTCTTAGTTTACGATCAACCTAATGATAAATTAGGCGCTGGAAAATTCGTTCCTATGTGGCATGGTCCCTATGTTGTCAATCGAAAGATGGCAAAAGGGGCCTATGAATTGGTAGACTTTGACGGGGACTCTTTGGGTAAACCCAGAAATGGTCTTTACCTGAAGAGGTATTATGCTTAAACAATGGGTATGGAGATTTTTAGTTATGATAGTTTTTCTTTCTAGCTGGTGTGTTTTAGTTTAAAAAAGTGTGCTTAGCTTAGAGAGTGTTTTTCATCATTATTACTGCTTATCTTGGTTTTACTCTTGATATTGTAGATGTCGATGCCTCTCCAAACATACACTGGTTTCGCTGATGGTCCTTGTTGTAATACACGAAACATTTCTTCCGCGGCTTGGGTTATCTATTCGCCCTTTGATGTGTTGGTATCTATGCATGGGGTAAGCCTCGGTCAAACAACAAACAACATTGCCGAGTATAGTGCAGTGATTGAGTTATTATCTGAATCTATTTCATTTGGGATTTGGAGTTTGATAGTGAGGTTAGATTCTGAACTCGTTGTATTACAGCTTAATAGAGTGTATGCCATTAGAAATCCAGTGTTATTGAGATTATTTTTGAGAGTGCGTCTCTTGGAACGTGAATTTGATTATATTGAATATCAGCATATTCCAAGATCTTTAAATACATTAGCAGATGAAATTGCTTCTCGAATGTTAAGTAGACATTTGCAATAATCATACATGTAAATTTAAAACCATTCCATAACGTGATTTACAAGATAAGCTAGTAATATTGATATATATATAGAGGAGTGTATCAAAAAATACATCGTCCTCGATCATAGGTTGAAAAACACCTTATGATCGGAAAAAATGATAAGTACAAAAAGAAAAAATGTCATATGTGCCCATAGGCAATCATCCTATCACTGGTGATGATCTCGATAAGAAACCACTGCACGGGTCACCTTGCAAAGGAACCTCCTAAAAGGTCCTGGGACCCCAATCACATAGCGCTGAAGTTGACGAGGAATGTCATCTATGGTGGTCTCCGGAATATCTCCTGTCAAGCGCTCTAGATGACTCTATAACTCGCCCAAAACCTCTGCTGATTCATCCTGTGGGGCTGGTGCTACTGCAATTGGTTGTTTCCTCTTGTAAGGCCGGAGAGTGGCTGGTCACTGTGGACCCACATCTGCATTTGAAACTTTTACTATCAGTTTTGGGACGATAGAAAAATAATAATAAAAAATTAAAATAAGAAAAATGTTGAAAATGATTTTACCTGAGTCATCCCATTGCTCTCCTGGTGGAAGAGCCATGTCTGGGTCACCACGAAAATCTAACCCAGTGTAAGGGAAGTCCTGAATAGAAAAAACCTGGTTTTCCAACCATTGGAAATACTCAGGTTTGAATCGAACTACCTCTATCCCCTCGTCCGGATGACGGGCCATAACTGCGACCCATCACATCAGTTTGGGCTCTCGAGGAAGCCCAGCTCTAACAGTAAGGTGCTGCGGGATCAACATGGGAACCCTCTCCAGACCAAAACTCACAACCAAAGCCCCATAACCAAAGGTCTTCAGTTGTCCGTTTTTGGCTCTAGTCAGTTGGCCTTTTACATTGGCCAACACAGCATCGCACCAGTTGAAGATGGTCCCTCGAAAGCAATCAACTGCCATCTGCATCTGGGATCCAGTGGCAATATGTAATGTGACACTCTTGCAAAGTCTGGTGACGGTAAATGCGATCACCATGAGTTCAGGAAGGGATATGGTTTTGATGTCTATCCCTTTGCCTCTAGCCTGGCTGTTGCAGAACTCTAGCCGGAGGCTATCGACAGACTGGCCACCTGGCCTAGTCCTGAATAGAGTCAAGTCTTCGCCTCTCTTAGGCAAACCGGTCAAGAAATATATGTCTTCCGGCTCGATTTCGAGCTGGTGGCCACCAATGAAGAAGCACTGGTCCTGTATGCTCCATCTGTCAACCAGCCACTATAAGAAATCCACCTGGGCCCTCATGCTAGGTATGGCCCAAAATTTGTACAAGTCGCATGCCTTCAATGCATTGATCAAAGGTTGGTGATTCAACGCGGCTAGATCCACGTCCTCATGCTCTCGTTCACGCAAATCTAGCATGATGTACTCTCTGCATCCAGTAAAAAGACAAATTAGAATGCTAGAAATTAATTTGTTTGGGTCAATTTTGAGAAATTTTGGGTTAAAAACCCTTGCTACGGGGACCGCACCCTCTGTGTTAGAGAAAGTGCGTGGGTCTGCACCTTGCCCACATGGAAGGTGTGGACCCCTGACTTTTTCCCCATTGAGAAAAATTCGGGGTCCGCGGGCTGCCAGTGTTACTCCTACGGGCCCCCGCGCGCGGGTTTTAAGCCTAAAAACCCTCCAAAAAATGAAATAAAATCCTAAAACAAGAAATGAAATGGTTGAAAATGAAGAGTAGGATGATGTGGATTACCTGGAGAAGACGGCGTTCGATTCCGACGGTTGGATTTTCCGCAATCTTCATGGGAAGTTTTCTGAACAAAAGCACTATTTTCTCACCCAAAACTCAAACGGTAAAAATGAATTGACGAAAGCCCTTTTTATAAGTTTTTTGAGTAAATAAATTGCAAATTTGTTTATGTTTCACTTTGGGAAGGTATTTTTGCAACATTTTTATCCATTTCAAATAGGTATGAGTAATGTTTGCTTTTTTGTTCAGGATAACTGATTATTCAGGTGAAATCTATCATTTTCGACGAAAAAACATTTAGAGTCACCTTTAAGCTCTTTTATGACTACTAAAACATGAAAAGATTGCCGAGTTTTTCTTTTAAACTCGTTAAAACGGAACTAAAAGATAGTTTACTTACAACTCTTTTCTGACCATAAAAACATGAAAAGATTGCCGGATTTTTGTCGTTTCGAATTCGATATTGCTTATAAAATGACGTGTCGATGATCACTTTTTTACTTTTTCGGATCAAGGGCACTAATTACGAAAAGTACTCCTTGGTCGTAAAGATCAAGTGGTTCTCTCAAGTATTATTTTATACTTTTTCGGGCTTGGGAGACACAAATTTACGAAAAAGGTCAACCCTGGAGTCTTCTTAAGTTTTTTCAGACTCTCTAAAATTGAAAAACGCCGAGCTTTTCCTATACTGGACTCATTAAAATTTCACAGTAAAGGACCTGTTCAATTACAAACAGGAACGAACCACTCCTTCTTAGGGTTCAAATTTAAACTAAGTTGGACTCATCCGAAGGATGAGCTTATAATCAAGAAAATGTTATCCTCCTCAAGCTTGTCAAAAATAAAGAGGTACTTGCCAGAAATGGTGGGGGAAAAGAGAGAAAAATGAACCTGTTTGTCATACTTTGTAACCACTCTTGAACACTACACTTTTATTCACCTGGGTTTGGAAATCCTTTGCCTAATAGTTGATCAAACCACATTGAAAGTCTTCAGCCGGTTTCTGGGTATTAACTTTGGGTCAATTGTCACCAAGCCATTTGTTGTGTCGTTATGTGTTCAAGAGGTCATTGTCGATAAGCCATTCATCTGCAAAATATCTGTCATCCATATTGACCATCCCTGATTCAGTCCTTCCAACTAAATTTATTCAACTTGATCTATGATTTCGTGTTGTGGGCTTGCCTATGACGGATCACTTTCTATCGACTTCAGCTCATTATTTAGAAAGATGATCTAGAAATCGGCAGTACCTTGGGATCTGCATGCCTCAATGGTAGGTTTCTCGCCTTTGACGATAGGTTGCATCATTGACCTTCGATCAAAGGATTCCGTGACATGTTCGACATCAACACATTTATTCACATCTCATGGATTGTACTGGGTACTTTGAGAGCCATTGACATCACTGGTGGTTTCTCTCACACTTGTTAACAGTTTACATCATCGACTGGTAATCAAGTGGTTTCTACCATGTTCGACATCAACACATTCATTCGCATGGATAGAATCGTACTGTTTCAAGAAGTAGAGATGAAGACCCTGGATCTAGTTTCTGCAATCCAGGCTGCAAGGAATTTTGTATTCATTATATAATGGACTATTCATAAACATATGGCTGCGTCCATACTGTGTCCACATGAGTCTATACTTGTGATGTATTACAAGATTATTCCTGTATTAGAGCAGTAGTTAGTTTTCTAAGTCAGTTTTGATCTAAGTATGGGAATGCCTACCTCAGCGATGATATGATCTCATATATATATCTTGCGTTGAATGTTTTTACAGGTTCCAATCGGGCTCTCCACAAGATGATCCTCGAAATGATAAAGTACTTCACTCTTCCTAAATGATAAATGAAATCCTCATCTACTACAGACTTCGCACTTTAGGGGGCAATCTGTTCCACAAAAATATCATCACCATGATTATTTGCAGTCAGTATGGGTCTATCATCACTTTTATTGTCCTCCTAAGCAAGTCTCAGACCTCAGCTCTTCAAGTCAAGCTTTGAAAATGAGAGAAAGACATTGAAAATCAACAAAGCTCTGGTTCCGCACTTTCTCTCACTATTTCCTGCGGTCCCGCACCTCCTGTTTACAAAAACTATGGACCTGCCCGCTCTGTCCCTAAAGGTGTGGGTGCGGACCCCTGTGAAAGTAAAAAAGGCACAAGTTTATTCTAAAAACCTCACTTTGGGTTAATTCTAGATTATTCTAGAAGGAATTTTGACATGGATTGGCCGCTCTTAGGTGGTTCATGCATCCCAAAAGAGAAGGAGCTAATCCCTTGATGAGAGGAGCTATCCCTTTGAAGGAGGGCTTTACCCCTTTGAAGGAGGACCTAGTAACTTCCCTCCATAGCACTATAAATTTAGGCATTGGGCTGGTTGGTAGGGAGGTTAGAAGCTGAACATTTTTTAGGGTAAATGCTGGTGAAATTAAGACTTCCTAGTTGAGCTTGAGAGGAGAGATCACATACCTTTTTGGCTTCATTGGGAAGAGAGTGAAACTTGTCAAAGTAGAGGAGATTTCTTGTTGGACCCTAGGAGGAGCTTGTACAATGTCAAGGCACAAGTTGTAAAGTTCTTCTTTGATTTGAATTAATACAATCAGATTCATTTTTCTCAACAAATTGTCTCATGTCATTTGTTTCATGAATTCCTTTACTTTCATGTTAAATATATTTTATGATATTGGCTTTTCAGGTGCTATTTAATTTGTTTGCTTGTTTGTGTTTGCAGATTCGCGACAAGGGAGCTCATTTGGATCGAAGGAGCAAGGCTTCCACAAACTTGCGTTGGACCCAAGGTAGGCCTAAAACACTTGTTTACCTTTGTTTATAAATGCATATTTAGAGAAAGATAGTTTGTGATTGGTTTGCTTGTAATTAGGTCTTCTTTAGATTCTAGGAAGGTCTATCTTGTCCCCAAGATCAACTCATTCCGTGTGACAATGAGTAGAGTAACTCTTAATATTTGGGTCCACTTGTCCTACCAAGAATGAATTGCACTTTTTTCTCACTTCATTATACTAGGTTCAACCACAACAACCCTATTCAACTTAACATCAGGCCAAGTTAAAAGGTAGGCCAATAGGATTAAGGGTTACAAGAGGATGCACACACTCTATATGTTCCTCACACCATGAAAAAAAATCTCCACCCTTTCTCTTATTATCTTATAAGAATCCAGGCTCTAGAATGTCACTTATTTATACACGGAACCCAACATCAATTTAAATAAATCCACCAATGACTAATTTCAAAGAGATAATTATTTCATGAAATGGAACCGCCGCACCCCCTCGGCACAATATGAAGGGGTTGTCACTACCACAATAGGAGTTGCCACTACCACAACTCATTGAACTCTGAAGCGGAAAAATCAATTTCTAAATCCATGTAACTGATTTGAAGTGTTATATAACTATGGATGCGTAGACATAGTAGCTTTATAGAGTGTTTTGTTCATTGAAGTTGTCAGTTTCCACGACTCAATTGTAGTTGATCATTGTTGAAACTACATTGTGACAACTCCCCTCTTCTGTGGCAGCAACTCCCTATTATAGTGGTGGGAAGCACCCTATTTTGGTGGTACAATTGCAACAATGCCCCTATAGTTGTGGGCACTTTCCTATAGCTTGTTGGAGTATTGTACTTTTATTGAAATATTTGTTTTTGCATACTATAAATTTTATTGCTACTTTATGTGGTTTTTTATATTTCTTTATAAAGTTGGAAATCGTAATTGAGTATTCAATTGTGCCCTCTTTCTTTCATCATAGAGAGAAAGCCATTAATTATCACAAACAACACCCTCTTATTATTTTTTACATCCCTAGATAACTTATTATCTCATATATTAACCATTTTCTATTATGTTGATTATTATTTTATGGCTATATTTTAACTTGAAACTACATGATGAGGATTGATTATGATGGAAGCCTACCTTTTTAAATAAGCAAATCAATATTTAATTTTTTTCATAAAATTAAAATGAAAGATTAAAAATTGAAAAAATAAAGTAAATAAAATGTAATATAAAATCATGGAACTCTATCACATATATATTACATTCTTGAATAAATATTTAAGTTGATGTGATGTCACCAATTCTCTCAAAAGGTATTGCACCATGCAATGGGAACACACATCCTCATTCAACATTTCTAGTTGAAATTCAAACCAATTTCCTTATTTGTTAAATAATAAATACATAATAACCAGAATATTTTGCACATTTTGTTTTCGTCTGCTTTCTAGTTTCTACAAAATCATAAAATTCAATAATCCACATAGAAATAGATTTTCAAGACATACAAATAATTCTTTTTAGAATCACATTGAATGATTTTGAAAAGTTGTTATAGTATTCCAACTTCTTTTGGACTTGACACTAGTCATGTCTATGATACAAGTCATTGATCACTCGTGAATATGATATCATGGACAAAACATTGAAGTTAATTATGAGAGGATCCTCCTTAACGTGTTGCTTTCCATATAGTTTAACGCATTTCTTTACTGTTCATCTAAATCGCTTCCCCCTTTTCTTCCCCACATAAGTTTTGAATCTCTTGCAATATATTCCTCTTATATTACTCCATCGTCCCTACACATGTCTAACTTCAATCCAATCTTCCATTGGTTAAGAACACGCATTTTATGGATGTATCAATCAATTACATGCAAAAAACAAACATGGGAACCCCTAAACTCAAATCTTTGCTGTTCAATTCCTCCCCCTTGCCCATCCCACCCCACCCCACCCCATCCCACCCCACCCCATCTTGCCTTTTGGTGAAGAAATCCCCAATAGAAGTATTGGATAAAACTTATAGAAAAATGACATGGGAACCCCTAAGCTTAGGCTCTTTATTGTTGAATTACCCCCGTTGCCCCCCACCCTTGGGTGAAGAAATTCCCAATGGAAGTAAAAGATAAAACTAGTAATTTTCGAAACCACATAACTATTAGAGATTGTTTTTCCATTTTCTCCTAAAATCACTTTGGTAGAGCATTGCATTGATCACTGTAACCTTATCATAATTTAATATATGTTACTAAAAATGAGAAATGGGAAACAAAATGAGAAATGAGAACGGTATGATAAATGGAGTTTGGAGGTTTCACATATAAGAAATGAGGAGAGAGAGAAAAACATGATTAAAGGTGAACAATATAAAACAAATCATTAATCGTAAACATCCAATGTTTCCGCTTGTGAAATTGTAAAGAAACATTCATAAATAGTGATTTAGCTTTAAGAAAGAAGTGATAATTTTGTAGACCAAAACATTTAGCCAATCATTAATTCAAATAAGATAGCAAACATTTATAAGAATAAGAGATTTGAAATATAAATAATTAAATGTATACTTTTGAATATATATGTATCTCTAAAGCCACTTTCAACAATTCATATGCAAAATGCAAGTAAACCTAATAAACTATATTTTCAAGCTCATTTCCTTCAATGGTTGTTGAGCTTGAGCCAATTCCAAAAGCATTATTTTGGTCATTAGACTTTATGGTGTCATCAAGCATGTCTTCAACATTTCCTTGTAGAAGCTCAAGTGGAAGCTCATCATCTCCATCATCTTGTGAACCACCATAATCCCACATTCTTGTGGGTTTGGTTTTGTATTCTAGTTGTTGTCACATATATTTGAGTGTACAAACACCCAATCTTGTGCCATTTTTTTTCCTAGGTGATTCCTCTTTGTTGAATGGATAAAAGCATATTCACTCAAGTTTCTTTAACATGCAGAGGAACTAGTCATCGATGAAATAAAAATAACATTATGTTATCCATAGTCATTTGAAATCCTAACAGGAAAATAATACAAAATGAACATTAGACTTAATTGTTTAAACAATAAATCAATACATTAAAGGTATTTTTTATTGAGCATGCATGTGAAAACAAACATATAGCCAACCAATGAAGCAAGGGGGTTCATGTAGCATATTTCATCCAGAAGTCTATGGGTCCAAGTTGTTATTTGTTGTATGAACAATCTTCATTTGCAAAGTGGTCTTTTGATCTCAAGTACTTTCCTAAATCAATTTGTAAAGTAGTGTGATCTAAAGATTGTAACGCCTACTTATAAAAGTTTTCTAGTTCTACATCACCTCTACATCTGAAGATGGTTTCTTATGAAACCGTTTAGGATTGAGTAGGAATGCAATTGAATGAAGAGGTCTATGAAGCATTTTCTAGCTTGTCAAATTAAGTTCCCACACTTCATTTCGGGTGTGTTTTTCTATCCTAGAATTTTCATCTTATATTATGTTATGAAGCTTCTATCTCATTTGATCCATATTCTCAAACACATCCCCTAATCATGGTTTGTCACTATCAAATATACAAAGGGTGGAAACAATAGGTGTAATAAGGGTGAAAATATATTCCACTCTCCTCCAAACATCCTCTGAAGAAGGACCAATAATAATGTCCTCATTGTTTTGGGCCATCCCCAATATGAGAACCCTTCCACCTATGCCAATCCATTGATACCACCATCTCTCTCAAATATTGATTTATTTTAATAAGGCGTTGAAGCATATGAGTGCAGATGCAAATGTAGTATCGGCACATCGAAGAAGCTGAAGTTTTGCATATTTCTTATAAATTACTATGGATGTTCCATGATTAAAAATAAATTTTTTTAGCACCTTTCCTTCAATTATAGGTTTATTAACCCATGAAATTTTTATCAATATCATTCAAGAGAAAATTCATGCAGTGCACAGAACGAGGAATCCAAAAAATTGTTGGATATTCATCCTCAATCAACCCACCAGCAAGGACATTTTTTAGGCATTATCTGTAATAATGTGGAACACATTTTCTCTTCCAACCTCCTCTATTACTTATTTGAGGAGACCCATTAGATATGGACCATCTTTTATCTTTCCTGTGGTATCATGGGATTTTAAGAACATAACTCCTTTTGGGCTAGAAACGAAAATATTGATAAGGGGACGATGGTTGACATTTGTCCAACCATCTGAGACAATGGAGATCCCAAATTCCTTCCAACTAAATTTAATGTCATGAAGTCTAGCTTCAACCTGAGACCTCTCTTCAAATAAAACTGATGTCCTCATATTTTCATAACTAGGAGGTTTGTAACCTTCAGGAGCATTGTTAACCATAACCCTTACCATTTCCTTCCAATAAGGATACCTACAAACATTGAAATCTATGCCATTTGCAAAAAAATCATCTAATGGATGCATCCAAATTTCCCCTCCCTTGTACAACCCATAAGTTTTCAAGCTGGGAAACAAAAACTTGATGTTGAGAATGAGAGTGTGGACCGCCAATAGAAACCTTTAGCAATATGTCTCAAATTTTTAAGTTCATTAAATTTCTTAATTAGAGAATCTTTCTATGTTTTAGGTAGACTCTAACATAAAGTTGTTTGTTATTTTTTCTCCATTCCAAGTAAATGCCATCAAACTCTTCCTACATACCTTGTTTCTTTTTTTTATAGTAAGGACACAACCAAACCTTTGAACCAGTTGTTCCACTTGCTACTCCACTATAAGATTTAGTGCATTTCGCAACTGCCCATAGCCTTGCTTGTTATGTGGAATTTTGCATCTACAGACAAGCACAAATTCCATAGGTGGTAGCTACACCTAGAACAACAGAATTAAAGCACTTACCCTTTTTCTATAGAAGATAAATAATAAAAGGGATCTGCTTGTTATCTTTCGCTTTCCCTTTGTCTCCTTTGTATGGCCTCCATTGCTCCTTCTCGAACTTAATCTGCTCGACAAGTACCTGCAATCATAAACACAGGATAAAAACCAATCAAAGCAAGAGATCTATCTACTATAAGCAAATGGAATCAAAATAATTTACACATATTATCATCATACATAAAGACAAGAATATGGGAAAAGGTATAAACAACTTTATTAAGTAGAAGGAAGAGTTACAACCATAAAGTCTGATCCAATGTTACTCCTCCAACTTGAGTTCCATCCAACATCACATCAAAAGAACAGCACTCTGGCAGCATAAAAATACTTGCTTACAATCTCAAACCTCACAATAACAATATCTCCTTACAGATTCTCAAATTCCAGCCCTTGATCACTTAGATGAGTGCTGAATTGATAGGAAAATGGAGGTGGTTTGGTCATAAATGAGGGTATTGAATGGCCTTCCAAACTTAGAGTTAGTTTCCATGGAGGAAGGGATGAGAGGAAAGGAGGTTACTTAACTCATTCCCTATCCAATTTCAATCTCATAGGAGATGGTAAGTGTGGGAAGCTTCTAGATGCTCCAGAACATAAGAATATTCCCAAACCCTATGAATAATTCGCTCAATCTCACCCAGCACAGGTCAAAGTGGGCCTAAGTGCACTAAACTACACCATTACATGGGCCTACCTGCACTGAAGCACATTGACCCCTAACCAAGGCTACGCTGGTCCCTCAAAGGCGGCATTTCTAGAGAAGTTCAGGCCAGGAAACTTTCAGGGAAGGAGGCATTCAAAGTGATGACTTGTCTAACGCATGTAGTAACTGGATTAGGGTTTGATGAGCCCTAATAGTACTGGTTTGAATGATGGGAGTGATGTGCCCAAATAGACCTGTAACAGTTTCCCCCTAAAGCATGAAGTCGAAAATGATAATGTCGAGTGATATGCTTTACGATGTGATGGAGAGGAACTAAAGCGGATGGTGACCTGCATCGATTACAATACATAACATCATGATATTTTGGATTTTTTCATGAATTTTTGGGGGAAGTCATACCCATAGCATATAAACTTTTCATTACATGTACAAAAGTCAGATTGTCATCTACAGATATAGACCCATGATAGGAGGACCAACAATGTAAAGCCATTGTACAGATGATTTAGTACTCTCTTGCAATCGCAGCTCGCATGGATGAAACTAGATCTGGGGTCTTCTATCTCATCCAATCGTTCACTTAAGTATGAGTCTAACCATGTGAATATGTGTTTTGAAGTCGAACATGGGAAGACACCTTCTGATTACTAGCCAATGATGTAAATTGTTAACAGATGCGAGAGAAATCACCGATAATGATAATGATTATCAAGGTACTGCAGTACATTCTGCATGGTGTGAATAGATGTTTTGATGTCGAACACCATAAAAAGTCTTTCGGTCGAAGGCCAATGATGTCAACCTGTCATCAGAAGCGAGAAACTTTCCATTGACGTATGCAAGCCTCAAGGTATTGGAAGGGTGCTTCTAAGTCAACTTCTTGGATAATTTGCTGACGTCGACAAGAAGTGATTCATTTCATGAGGGCCTTGATGTATCCCACATCAACAACATGAAATGAGTGTAATGATTTTTGGAGACAGAAGGTGATTGATGACACAAGGTTCAGGAATGGTGGTCATGAAAATCAAGGTTTATGAGTATTGCAAAGGATGAATTTTAACTGAGTGACTTCTCTTGAACATATCAGCGACACTGAATGAAGTGGTAGCATTGACCCAAAACCAAAGTAATGGATGGTATGATAGACCATTGGTATGATAACCATCAAGCAGATAACCCAACCCAAATAGTCTGAATGAATTGGCAGTGTTGACCCAAAACAAAAGTGATGGATGATGTGCTAGACCATAGGTATGTTAACCATCAAGCACATAACCCAAACCAAATAGTCGAATGAATTTCCAGAATTGACCCAAAACAAAAGTGATGGATGGTGTGATAGACCATAGGTATGATAACCATCAAGTAGATAACCCAACCCAAATAGTCAGAGTGATGAATTGAAAGTGTCATGTTCAAGAGCGACCTGCTACCATAAAGTGGTTTACCCCTTTTCCAATTTTCCCCAGCCATTATTGACCAGTACCTCTTTATTTTTTATCAAGCTTGAGGAGGATAACATATGCTTGTTGTATAATTCCACCCTTTGGGTGAATCCATCGCTATGTGATGTTTTAAAAATTCTAGTGAAGGTGAAACTCAGTCTTGTCATGATGGATAAGTTTCTCACAATTTGATGTTTTAACGAGTTTAACGACAATGATAACTCAATCCTTTTCATGTTTAGAGATTTTGAAAAGGAAAAAAAAATAAAACTCCATAAGTTCTTTTTCGTAAGTTTGTCTCTCAAGTCTGAAAAAGCATAAAATAATACAAGAGAGAACCTATTGACCATGTTATATCAACGTATTCCTTTTTCGTAAATAATCTATCTCAGTCTGGAAAAGGGTTAAACTTATACTGAGTAGATTTTGTTTCCAATCTGTTAACGAGCTGAAAAGGACAAGCACTCGACAATCTTTTCATATTTAGAGAGTCTGAAAAGAGCTTAAAGAGGACTCCACTTAGAGGAACGACTGGTGTCTAGGATAGAAAATGGTTCCAGTGATGTTGGAACTTCTAAAAACATGTTGATTTATGTGAAGAATCTGGCTAATGGCTCCTCAAAAAGGGTAAAACAACCAAGTGAAAGCTTATGATCGGCCAAGCAAATAGTGACGATGGAAGGAGAAAAGCCAAGGCTCATCTGACGGAAGAGGTTGATAGAATGGAAATCACAGGGGTCAAAATGGAAATGGGTTCATTTTTACACAAGATTGAACCATAGGGAACTATGCTTGGATTCAGTTTCATGTTTATACAAGCTTGAAACGAAAAACTATGCTTGAACTCAGTTTCATTTTTACACAAGCTTGAACTAAGAAAAAACTATGCTTGAGATTAGTTTACATGCCCCCAGCATGATGATTCGATTTTAGGTGCATGCCCCCCAAGTTTCATTACATTCACCTAAGTAGTCTACTTGTGGCTATGAGGTGGATGGAATGAAGGTTCATTTATGAGATCAAGTAAAAGACTCGACTAGGATTTTACGAGATCTAATCAATGATTCGAATTGGAACTTTGATCCACGGGACCTTGTTTCATTTTTTAACGAGCTTGACACAAGACAAGGGACTCTGCTTATATTCCTTGTTTCGTTTTTTAATGAGCTTGACATAAGACAAGGAACTATGCTCGTGGACTTGTTTCATTTTTTAATGAGGTTTTCAGAGTAAAAGAACTATCCTCATATTCCTTGTTTCATTTTTTAACGAGCTTGACACAAGACAAGGAATTATTCTCATATTCCTTGTTTCATTTTTTAACGAGGTTGACACAATAAAAGGAACTATCCTCATATTCCTTGTTTCATTTTTTAACGAGGTTGATACAAGACCAGGAACTATCCTCATATTCCTTGTTTGAATTTTTAACAAGCTTGACATAAGACAAGGAACTGTGCTCATACACTTTGTTTCATTTTTTAATGAGGTTGACACAAGACAAGGAACTATCCTCATACCCTCCGTTTCATTTTTTAATGAGGTTGACACAAGACAAGGAACTCTCTTCATATTCCTTGATCACATCTCATAAGAGGTCATGACTTCAAAGAGGTTCTCATCATATGGGAGAACAATGCTCTGGAAGGGATTAATAAGAAGGAATCTGAGATCTGGTTCGAATGCCCCCAATACATAATGTACAACATCACGAAAATGATTGTCAGTTGATGTAGGCATGGAACAATTTTCCACATAATTGACCCATGGCAGGGAAGATACCATTGGGGCAAAAGGACCATTTAAGGAAGATGGTTGACTGGAAGCCATATTTGGACCGGGATATGAAAGTTGGTCAACGGTGACAATTCTTCCTTCATGCAGGAAACAAATCACTCAAAAGAGTGTTGAAACAATAGATCCTATGTCATAAACATAGTCACAACCAAGAAGTAGATTGTAATATAAAGGGCCTGGGACTACCATCACATTGAGATAAGCAATTTTTCATCCCAAAGTAATAGGAAATTGAGGAAGGATCCCTAATGGTTGACTAGTTCTTCTATTAAAAGCCACCACATTTTGGGTAACAGGCACAAGTGGCAGTGAACCGAGTGCTTGCAAAGCAGTGGAGGAAAGGATACTCATAGATGCACCTTCATCTATAATAGTTTCAGGTACAATCATATTACAAACCTGTATTATGATCTAGGAAGGCACATAAGAAGGAAGATGACATCCTGCTAGTCGATTCCAATCAAAGTAAGTGACTAGAATACTTGTAGGGGGTACCATAGAAATGGAAGACTTAACCCCTTGTGTTACAAGAGTGGGAGGATTTTCCCCTTGTCTTGATGGAACAGGAGGGTTGCCTCCAAGCTCATTGGAATCTGAAGAAACAAAAAGAACATGAGTGGTATCATACTCACTCTCTACAAGAAAGGTACGATTAACTGAAGGTGAAATCAGGTCAATTGTTTCCTCGACCTATGATTGGTCAGGTATAGACTCATGGGATTCACATTCGTAGACAGTGGGTTTGACTGACGATTGATTTGGGTCAGTCAATTCATCAACTAGTGAATAATTAAGGGAGAGTCTCCTGTAACCAGATGGAATTCGTTACGGAGAAGCAGGATGGTTATCCAACACTTCTTTTGCTTCATCCAGATAGGGACAAAGGTGAATGGGGTGATTCCCTTCACATAACCTACAAGGAAACTTAACTTTACCCTTCTTTCCGTGAACTTTACTACCACTAGTTGATGGTGTGTCACTAACATGATCTCTAGAAGTTGATGACAGAGGATGATGTGAACGAGAATACCATTCTTCTAAGATTTGAGGAATACCAAAACAATTTCAAAGAAGATGGTCTCCCACAGAAAGTTTGCAAGAATATCGAAGTTTGTGAGGCTTATCAGACTGTTTCTCATCTGAAGTTTTATTCGAAGCAATGGCTGCTTGGTTGGCCCCGTGCTGAATTTTCTTCTTCTTATTATTATTCCCTTTCTTCTTCTTCTCAACCACCTAGTTACTAGTGTCAATACTTTCACGAGGAGGAGAGAAAGAATGGGAGGAAGAAACAACCGACGAAGAAGGTAAAGGGTCAACTTTAGGATCAACTGGAGCTTGCTTTTGTCTGGGTGGAGGAGTACTCGATTGCGGAGAAATCATGACATTTTGAATCAAGGAGGTTGAAAACAACCATACTAGCAAGCCAATGGTAAATCCTGGCAGGGATAATATATCCATATATCGAGCACCAATATTTCTGAAAGGAGGAAAAGGACTAGGATTCCCATCAAAAGGAATTCTTTGGTTGGTGGACTTCAGAGTTGTTGTCATATGTCTCAACCTAAGATCAACTAAGGAGTGATTGTGGAGGATGTTATCCATGGTGAGTTAATTTTATTTTAATCAAAATAACATAGAAAAACAAAAGAGGGATAATCTAGGCAATAGGATTACCAAGTAACTATGAACTGCAGAATACCTCCTGGCGAACTGAGAAGTACGGGCGGGCAATCTCCCTGAATGTTGTGTTCGGTGTATCATAGTGTACAAGGAAACCAACTCGGTTACCTATGGATGGATGGAAACCTAATGTAGTCCTCCCATATATACCCGAAAGTATGTGGAGGCCCAATCCGTGTTAGCATTGTCTAATGTCAAACCGCACAGTGAGAGCATTCCTTCATACTTTACATACTATAAAACCATCCTATATACCCGAAGGTATGTGGACGAGCTATGATATACTCACGTACGTGGAATGAGGTATCGCACTCAGAATGTATCGCATACAATTAACGATAGATGCTATGTTTATGATCCTGGAAGATGTCTCTAGCCTAGAACCTCTAAATGTTATGCATTAAGTTACAATGCTCCATTAGGTTAATTGAGATTAATTTTAAGTTGATCTTGATTAAGAATTTGTCTTTCAAGGTTCACCACATGATGCCTTTGAAATTCCTAGAATGCAACTAATATGATAAGCATTCTTTCATTCAATTAAAAATGAAAATTGTAGCTAGTAAGGGATACAACAATCAGATCTTTGACAAAGAGAAAAGAGCACACCTAATGCAATTTCCCTAGCTATTCCTTTCAAGCATTCACAAACTACAATATGCACGATGCAAGTTTTTCTCTTCAATTCCCTTAATGTTGAAATGAACAAAAGGAAACTAATGCACATACAATCAAACAATATTTTTGCAAGAATGAAGACTTTACAAAGGTTCCTTTTCAAAAGAAGTGAAGAATTTTACCACATTTTCTTTTGAACAAAGATTAATCAACTATAAACTAACTTTGAAAATGAATTGATAGTGATAAAGAAATCATTTAAGAAACACTAAATAATCAAGGCCAAAGTAGGGCTAGAAGAGGAAACACAAATTCATTTCAGAGACACAATAATCATTGATCTTTTAGCAAGCAAAAGCAAAAGGAAAATTGGGAAAAATAAAGTCAAAGGTGGGATTTTTTTACCTAAGGAGGATCAGCGTAGCCTTGAATGGGAGACAATGTGATTCAAAGCATTGTACTCAAGTCAAGGGTGCTCTTTAGCGCTCTATGTCCCAACCAAGCCTGGGTTGGTGCCAGAGAGGCCATCCTAGGGGCTTTCAAGCACAATTTTTACAAAAACTCTTCAAAAAGGATGAAATAATATCAATGGAAGCAAGTAAAGTCTACTTGGGTATATGTTGGCTTATTGGGCCTGACTAAGGTTTAGAGCTAAGTTAGCCAAACAAATCCCGGTACTACTGGCCCTTTCGGCAACAATCCGGAGAGCGCAGACTAAGGTCTCACCGGAAGTAGTATGGGAGGGTGCTAGAACCAGGTTTCCACACCCTGGAGATGCATGATGAGTTCAAGTGGTCCATGGTTTGACCCTGTGCACAAGTCACTTCGTGCACTTTCCCGTACCTTTCAGCCTGATACACTGCCTTCGCACAACCCTACTCGAGGGTTGAATGCTATGATTTCACATTATTACTCAAGACCTTACTGTTATTCCAATGTTAGTTGATTATTTTATCCTACTTGTGTGCTTTAAATTATACTTAACAACATAAACCATTCATACAGGTGCGTGCAGTAAATAAATAGTATATTTGCAATTTCTATCAACCATGCATTAGCTCAAGAACAGATACATAGAATTATGATGAAACTTCTCTTTATTAATTCCTTCCTTGGTTACAGACTCGACTCCACCCTATGCACTTAGCTGCAGGGGTCCACGCACTCAGCTGTGAACTACTAGGCCTCTGCGCACTCCGCTGCAGAGCCTTCTCCTACTCTACGACCCAAAGACACACTTAGTCACTTAGACTCTTCCTATCTCTCTACTTGCTCTATCTATTTTTACACTTAGATCCTCACTCTACTTATACAATCCCATGGTCCATGGACCATGGGTAGGTCTATCTAGCGAACATTACATTACAAAACTAGGGTGGACAACCCTGTGACTCTATCATACATTTCGCACTCCGCGCTCGTAATTCGCGAATATTTACAATAGAATGGGTCAAAACTTGGGCTCTCAGCCCCAAAACATGCCTTGGGAGGGATTCCATGCCCAACAGGCCCCGAACACAAACATTGTGACTCACCCTCAAGTCACTCTGTCGGTGCGGTGATATTTACACGGAGTCCTTCCAACTGTCTTCGAACTACGCAGAGGTCAACAACGCATTGAGCTGTTGCTTGCTGGATCTATTGCATGCACCATTATGAAACCTCTGTGTCTAAACTGCTTCAGTACATTTGTATCGGTATCTGCTACATATTTTTATAGTCCCGCACCTTTGTTTGAATCCTTGGAGTGCGAAGGTTGTGCTTCTTCCAGTTAGTCAGATAGTCGGGCCTCCCGTGTAGGGCTTCAAATGGCTACCATTCACCTTGCCTGGGAAAGGTTCTCCATTTAATTTGACTAGTTGTAGTACACCTCCATCTGTGACTTCCTTAACCACATATGGTCCCAGCCAATGCATTCTGAACTTTCTTGGGAATTTTTCAAACTTACTGCCATACAGCAACACTAAGTCATTTACCTTGAAGGTGTATAACTTAATATGGAGATCGTGCCAGGCCTTTTCACACTGATTTTGTACCTACTGCTCAAAATTAGCCAAGAACCGTTCCTCCTCAAGTTCTTCTAATTGTGCGAACTTTTCTTCCAAAGTTTCACAATCTGTCATACCTGTGAGCGCTGTTATTCGTAGACTAGGTACAATATACTCCATCGGCATGACAACTTACATGCCATAAAATAACTGGAAAGGTGTTTGTCCCGTCAATTTCTTACACATTGTCCTATAAGCCCATAGTATTGCAAGTATGCGCAGATCCCAATTGCTTCGCTGTAATTTGCATACTTTGGTTAGCACAGTCTCCAGTATTTTTTTTAATGCTTCTACTGTCCCATTGGATTGTGGGTGAGACAATGTGATTTTTTGATGATATACCTAGAACTCTTCTGTGAGCACGTTGATGGTTTCATTCAAGAAATGTGTACCATGATCACTCATTAAGATTTTCGAACAGCCAAATTAGGTCAACATGTGTTCAAACAAAAACTTCGCAGTTGTAGCAGTCGTGCAGTCTTTGATCGGCTGCGCTTTCACCCAGCACGTCAGTTACTCCGTCACGGTGATGATGTATCGCGTGGTTGTTTTTCCATGGGGTTTGATAGGTCCCACAAAGTCAATTGCCCACTTTTCGAAGGGCTGCAACGTCATTTGTGGATTCAAAGGCATCTCGTGCCCTCGTGATGGTTTACTAGTCCTTTGACATATATCGCATGCCTTACAGTGTGCTTTTGAATCCTGATGAAGGGTTGACCACCACAATCCTGCACAGAGAATTTTTTATGTTGTTGCTCGTCCTGCATAGTTTCCTCTTGCAACGCCCCCATGTGCTTCCACAAGGATCTGACTTCGTTCAAATTCAAGTACGTACCTTTGCAATATCTCATCATTTCCCATTTTGTATAGGTGCCTCGCAATGACAGATTAATCTGTTGTGTGTATCACCAATTCCTTCTTCTGTTGAATGGAGTATTCCTTCAGCACATTCCCTCTTGTCAAAAAGTGGATTATATCTTCGAAGTGTCTGTCTGCGACACACACAACAAAGAGCTATGCATCAGGTAATAATTCTGTTGGAAATAATACTGAGAGGGGGGGTGAATCAGTATTATCAGATCAGATAAAACTTTTCAATTTCATACTCAGAAACATATACGCGTCTTCAGTTAAGTTAACCCGCGTGTACACGCGACTGTGTCTAATGCAACTAGCGTATATCCAGAGATCTTATGATTCAGTTAATCTTATCTTCAGTAAATGCATCAGAACATTATTAAGCATGTTAACAGTAAACAGGTGCAGTATAACAGAACAGATCATCACACAAAAGCCACACACATGAACACCATGATATAAGGTGGAAACCCAATGTGGGTGAAAACCACCTGCTGCAATTTGTCTCTTTCTTCTTTAATGAGAACTTCTTTTACAATGTACTGGTGCAGTCCTTTACCAGCACGCAGGCTACAACCTGCAGAGGGCTACAACCCTCTTAGCTCTTGTACTAGCCGATCCATTTACTAGTACGTAGGTGCCTACCTACAGAATGCTTCTTTACTCGTTTTCCAGCTGCTAGTGGAAGGGAGCTACAACCCCCTGGCTCTTGTACTGGCAGATATGTTTACCAGTACGTAGGTGCCGGCCTACGAGCTACCCGGGACCACGTTTCATACATTTTCATACTGGATCCATAAGACAATCATCATTGTAGTACAACCTGCATCATTAATCACTGAAACACCCAATTCTGAATCACTGTAACCCTATCAACAATAACCAGACAATCATAGCAACAACCAGATCCAGCTCCATATTCAAATATCATACTTCACATTGTATACGCTACTTGGATGAACCCAACCTGCGTGTATACGCTCTTTTACCAAAACCAACTCGCGTACAGATCTATAAATTCAACCTTAAAACTCTGCAGCTATATCAGACATCAAAACATACCCAGATCATAATAATAAACATGCGTCAGTAGATCTAGTCTATCCAGAGTCAAACCATATGAAGATAATCATTCCAAGCCTTGAGATCTCGTTCCATCATTCATCATCCTCCACATGGGTGAAACCTTGGTTCAGATCACCAACCCATAACCAGCACTTGGATCACACACTTTCTCAGATCTTCATCACTCACACTTCCTCTCTTTGGCCTAGTGATCTTCTCCTTATATAGCCTTAGGCCTTGCTCAATACCAAGAGCCAAAACCATAGTAACACAATACCATCAACTTCAAAACTAGGGATCGACACGCCCGTCGAGACACAATGGTCCGAAACCATAGGCACAACTTCCAAGGACTAACCGCCATGGACCAAAGGTACTTTTCCACATACACGCGCTTTTTCTGAAGCCAACCTGCGTGTACACGCGACTTGGTCTTAACAAACCTGCGTGTATGAACTTCCTTGGCAAGCTGTACTAGGATCTGTCTTCTGATTAAGTTGCCATCTCCTGTACCAACTTCTGAGCATCTGTACCAACCTCTGAGTGAGTTGCCATCAAGGACAACACTTGAATCATAATGCCAACAATCTCCCCCTTTGGACTTGATGGCAACCACCACACCAAGTCACTCTCCCCCTTTGACATCAAGGGCAAAGGGTGGACCAAGATATTCTCTTCTTTGGTATACCTTCTGCTGTCCATACTGCTGTCCATACTCCCCCTGAGTACATGCTGAAATCTCCAAATGTGCTCCCCCTTTGTGTATGCCAAAGTGTACCAATCTATCCATCCTGCTCTTGCTGAATTGTGCTGTTCATGCTCCCCTTGACTGTAGGCAAGATCTGCAAAAGATGTTCTTCAAGAAGAACAAAGACTTATACATTATAGAAGACCTTCCTATCACCAAAGACTCAATACATACATTCATCACCCAACCTAGTGGGGATATACCAATATTGACTCATCCACCTAACCATGTGGAGATACATTAAGAGTTTACTCATGACAATACATAAACATTTCATCATTCATCCCAGGCATAGTGGGGAAACCAACATAGGCCGTTACATGACCTTGACATCATAAAAGAGATATCACAAAGAGATACATGACATAGTGATGAAATATCTAGACCAAGACTTATGAAAGCCACCAGCAGCATCATGATCTGTACCATAAGCATCAGCCTGCAATACCATTCCTAAACAGCAAGATGTATCATTTAGCTTCATAGACTTTATCAACAACTTCTAACCATAATGCCAACAATGAATTATTTGAAGAATCTGCTCCCCCTGAGTGTGAGCCAACCATGTCTGAACCATTTCCTGAGTCTGTTCTGCTCCCCCTGAGCCTGAGCCAACCATGACTTGCCCTTTCTCCATATACGCGACTTTGCAGCCTGTAACTCGCGTATATACGCGGCTTTCCTTCATGAAACTTGCGTATGAGAATTAGAACACTGAAGTTTTACACCTTCAGCTCCCCCTGAGTTTGTTATGTCTGTGCTGTGCTGAGTACCCTGTGCTGTGCCATATTTTTCTGACTGAACTTCCTTTTTCTTCCATATCTTCAAGCATGTTGATGATTTCTTCTTATCATGAGCTTTGTTCCTGCAATCTCTTGCTTTATGTCCAAACTTGTTACATGCATAGCATCTTACATGTTTCATATTCCTCCTGTAGCAATCAGCAGCTTTGTGGCCAAGCATATTACAAGAAAAACAATATCCATTAAAGTACCTCGAATGTGATGATCTTTCTGCATGATGGTCTTGAAACCTTCTTCTTCTACATATGGCTGCAACATGTCCAAAATTATGACATACATAACATTCAACATTATTCAGTGGAGGAAATAATCGTCTATCACGTCCATAGTTAGGAGTAAAGAATCTTCCTTGAGGAATTTCTTTCCTTGGTTGTTCCTTGTTGGGCATTTCAGATTTCTCATTAGAGTTTCTTGCCTCACCTTGTGAACTAGATTCACCTTCAACATATCCACGAAAACCAAGACCAGTCTTGATAGCAGGAGATCTTTGACTATGAAGAATATCATCCAAGACTTTAGTACTATCTTGAAATCGTAAAAGCTTATCCTTTTCTTCTATTTTACCTTTCAGGATATTTACCTCAACTTGATGTTGTTCTTCCTTTTCAAGACATTGCTTCTCCAAGGTCTCTTCAGCTTTCCTTCCTTCATCCAACTGATGCCTTAGTTTGAGGATCTCGTTTTCTTGCTCTTTATTCAGTGCTAGCAGCATTTCTCGAATTCTGGAGGCACATTCTAACTGATCTTCTAATCTGATGATTTCTTCCTTGAGGGCATTCTCCCCTTTTGCTAGGTAGATCTTGTTGATCTATGATTTGATCTGATGCTTCATTTGCTTGTCCATCTTCAATCTGAGATGCTTCAGGATCTGAACACTTGCTTCCACTCAACGGCAGGTTGTCATTTTTCCTTTGAGCTGTCTTCTTCTTCTGACGTGCTTTCTTCCCCATTGTTCTACGAATCTCCTTCAAGCGATCAAGCTTCTCTGAAGGACCTGCTCTGATACCAATTGTTGGAAATAATACTGAGAGGGGGGGTGAATCAGTATTATCAGATCAGATAAAACTTTTCAATTTCATACTCAGAAACATATACGCGTCTTCAGTTAAGTTAACCCGCGTGTACACGCGACTGTGTCTAATGCAACTAGCGTATATCCAGAGATCTTATGATTCAGTTAATCTTATCTTCAGTAAATGCATCAGAACATTATTAAGCATGTTAACAGTAAACAGGTGCAGTATAACAGAACAGATCATCACACAAAAGCCACACACATGAACACCATGATATAAGGTGGAAACCCAATGTGGGTGAAAACCACCTGCTGCAATTTGTCTCTTTCTTCTTTAATGAGAACTTCTTTTACAATGTACTGGTGCAGTCCTTTACCAGCACGCAGGCTACAACCTGCAGAGGGCTACAACCCTCTTAGCTCTTGTACTAGCCGATCCATTTACTAGTACGTAGGTGCCTACCTACAGAATGCTTCTTTACTCGTTTTCCAGCTGCTAGTGGAAGGGAGCTACAACCCCCTGGCTCTTGTACTGGCAGATATGTTTACCAGTACGTAGGTGCCGGCCTACGAGCTACCCGGGACCACGTTTCATACATTTTCATACTGGATCCATAAGACAATCATCATTGTAGTACAACCTGCATCATTAATCACTGAAACACCCAATTCTGAATCACTGTAACCCTATCAACAATAACCAGACAATCATAGCAACAACCAGATCCAGCTCCATATTCAAATATCATACTTCACATTGTATACGCTACTTGGATGAACCCAACCTGCGTGTATACGCTCTTTTACCAAAACCAACTCGCGTACAGATCTATAAATTCAACCTTAAAACTCTGCAGCTATATCAGACATCAAAACATACCCAGATCATAATAATAAACATGCGTCAGTAGATCTAGTCTATCCAGAGTCAAACCATATGAAGATAATCATTCCAAGCCTTGAGATCTCGTTCCATCATTCATCATCCTCCACATGGGTGAAACCTTGGTTCAGATCACCAACCCATAACCAGCACTTGGATCACACACTTTCTCAGATCTTCATCACTCACACTTCCTCTCTTTGGCCTAGTGATCTTCTCCTTATATAGCCTTAGGCCTTGCTCAATACCAAGAGCCAAAACCATAGTAACACAATACCATCAACTTCAAAACTAGGGATCGACACGCCCGTCGAGACACAATGGTCCGAAACCATAGGCACAACTTCCAAGGACTAACCGCCATGGACCAAAGGTACTTTTCCACATACACGCGCTTTTTCTGAAGCCAACCTGCGTGTACACGCGACTTGGTCTTAACAAACCTGCGTGTATGAACTTCCTTGGCAAGCTATACTAGGATCTGTCTTCTGATTAAGTTGCCATCTCCTGTACCAACTTCTGAGCATCTGTACCAACCTCTGAGTGAGTTGCCATCAAGGACAACACTTGAATCATAATGCCAACAAATTCCTCCAAACTAGTAGGTTCCTCTCCTGCCTCAATACGTGACAAGTCATCTGGTCTTGCATTCAATCATCCATGCCTACCTCAAAGTCATATTCTTGGAACAATAAGAGCCAACTGCAAATGCACCCCCCCAACACAGGCTTATTGACCAAGTATTTTAGCATGGAATGGTCTATATACATCTTGAAATGTCCTCCTAGTAAATAGTGCCTATATTTTTTGAGCGCGTAAACCATAGCCAACCCATCACGTTTAGTTGTGGAATAGTTTTTTTTAGCTTTGGACAACCTGCGGCTTGTGAATGCGATAGGGTGATCCAGAACCTCTCCACCCTCTTGTGTTAGCACCACTCCCAGTGCTATGCATGATGCGTCAACATGGACATGAAACTCTACATCCCATTTTGGGAAGACCAGGATTAGCGCAGAGGCCAATTTATCTTTTAGTACGTCCAGGCTCTTCATGCAATCATCATTCAAGAAGAATGTGACATCCTTTTTCAACAGTTTCTCCAATGGCATGGTGATCTGAGCATAGATTTTGATGAATTTCCTATAGTACCCCGTATGTCCCAGGGCAGCACGCAGTTGTTTAACACTTCATGGTGCTTCCAAATTCAGAATCATTGTAATCTTCGCGAGGTCTACCATCAGTCCTTTTCTACATACCACATGTCCCAATAGGTTCCCAAAGGGAACGAGGAATGTACACTTCTTAAGGTTCAATGCAATCTGGTGCCATGAGCAAGTATTCAACATCAAGTGTAAGCTTGCTACGTGGTGCTTAACCAATCCAAAGACAGTACAATCATCCAGATTGACCTCCAGGAACTTGTGGATGTATTCTTTGAATGCAACAACAACTATGCATGAAAATATGGTTGGCACATTCTTCAATCCAAATGGCATAACATTGAATTGAAAGCAGCCCCATTTAGTTGTGAAGGTGGTCTTTTTCCTGTCTTCCAACGCGATTTTGATCTGGTGGTACCCTAAGAACCCATCGGTGAAAATAATAGGTTTCTTGCCTGCCAACATTTTCCAATACTTCATCTGTGAATGGGGTTGGGAATGGTTCATGTACGTAGGCATCATTCAACTTCCTGAGGTCCATGCATATTCTTATCTCATGCTTCTTCTTGTTCTCCTATACTACCATAGGGCTTACCCAGTCAGATTCTTCAAACAGCTCAATAATTCTGACTGCGAGCATTTTGTCTAGTTCTACGTGGACATTTTCCTTGTACTTAGGATTCAAGTGGTATGGCCTCTGCTTAACTAGCTTGGCGTCGGGTTTTAGCCTGATCTTCATCATCCCTAAGTCACCAACGATCCCCTTTAAGTCTGTAATCTTAGTCGGGAATAAGTCTTGGTACTCACGGAGTAACTCAATGACCTTATTGACTATGGCATCATCCCAATAGTCACCGAGCGTTGCATACTTCGGTTCAGCCTCCGTCCCAATGTTTACCTGCTTTGTTTTTACTGGCGCGGTGATGTCAAGGTCTTCAATAAATGGTCCTTGAGTCTCATGATATCCTTCCGTTTCTGGAATGTTGATTTTTCGTGGATCTTCATCCTCCTCCTCAATGTTTACATTGTAACACTCCAATGTGCAGCTCAGTTGGGTCACCCATTCCGGCTATAGCACTTCAATTGGCTCCTGAGGTATTTTGAAGATAGCTGCTTTTACGGCTTGCAGCACATCATCAACAGTATCCCACCAACGATCCTCAAACATGAAGGTTAACAAGAGTCCTTCACGTAAGATGTCCCATTCACTCGTGCCATGGTGGAGCTCCATCTCAATATACCAATTCATGGGTATGATATCCAAGGTATGACAAAACAAGTGCACCCACTTAGGTTATGGCTCCTCCCCGTAAACCTTGGTCCATTTCGCGAGGTGTGCACGTGGATCATCCCATCCGTCATACTTGTTTGTTAGCCATATCTGAGGCTTCCCAAACTACATCCACATCATCCTTCTGCATTCATGCAATTCCTTAAAACTTCTTTGATGGGTACCCCACCATCTTGTGGGCATAGTGAAAAGTGCCCATTTCAAAGCGTCGAAACGCTATTGTTCCGGTACTTATTTTTCAAATTTGTTTAGGAAATCATCCACCTCGGTTAACCCGTCATATATAGGCAGATCTCTTACCTTTATTGCCATGCAGCGCAGTGACCTTGTCATCATGTTACAGTTGAGTGTGGTTACCTCGTGTAACTGGTTCTGCCATCGTTCTATCTCCTCGTCTGAATCTGAGGTGCTGGATATTTTGCACTGCCACAAAATCCTGACATCCGTTGTTTGATTCACCTAGTCCTGCTCCTGAGTGGTTATCTTTTAGATACAGTCTAGATTTTCATCAGTGTCGTAGTCGCGCACTGACTCTGTGTAGCGCAATCCTTCCGCAGGGTCTAAAGGTACCACTATGCGTAGTGAATTTTTCTTGAAAATCATCTTGCACTTCTTTAGATTAATCACTCCATTTATGTCAGTGTCCCAATATAATCCAAGTAGCGCAGGATAGTGATTGTTTTCATCAACAATCTCTATCACTTCGAGATCTGCAAGCATGCTCGCACCTTTGATATCCATTGTTATTCCTTGCAATCTTCACATGGGTAGGATCTTTCGCCGGTTCACCATTTGCAATTGAATAGGAGACCATTGCAACGCAGGCCTGCCCATGCACTCCCATGTCTACATTGGCAGGATTTTTGCGTCTGAACCTAGATCCAAAATCACTTGATCCATTTCACATTCCCCAATCTGCGTGGTCAATCTCATTTCTCTTCCTGTTCGTGTCGTGTGCTTCCCAAGCTTCCAGACTATGTGTGGTTCTCCTGGCGCGTTTCCAGCACATCTAGTGATGAGTTCTTACAGTCCCTTCACAGCATTGCTGTCATGCAACAGCTTCATGCATGTCTCCAAAAAGGTAGTGATCATTGATGGGTCCATTTCGGGTTCGAGTTTTTCTTTACTTCCTAAAGTGGAGGCCTCCGTGAAGCTCTTCTTAGCTTCCATGAATGTTTCCTTAGCGCGCTCTAATTCAAATTATGGTTCTTTTGTTGGAGCCTTGAAAACCTAGTCACTCTCCTCAGGCTACTTGCCTTTGTCATCTCCTATCGTAATACCACTTCGGAGCACAATGTTTACATTCGGGTCTTCCTCGCGCGGCTCATACCTCATCATTTGTAGGTTCTAAGTTAGGGGAGTTTTGAGTGCTTCTTTATTGTGAAACCTTGCTATCAGCATGGGACAGTTCTCCATCTCATGATCAAAGTGGGTACAATATGAGCATGATGGTCTTGTTGGATTTGTACAATCATAGGCATAATGCCCTGGCCCTCCGCAATTGTAACAGATCAGCTATTCGCGACCCCTTTCTGGTCCCATTCCACCTCCTCCTCGTCCGAACCCCTAAAATCTAGTGTGCGCCATCCCTACATTTTGATCAAGGGCCGGTGTTTTGGTTTGAACTCTGTAGGTAGGAGTCTGATCCATCATCAGTTCATAACTCCTACATGTACACTCATCATGGCCTACTGACCTGTAGAAATTACAGGACAACTACTGGTAACTCTGCATATACTTCTGTAATAGATGGCAGTTATCTGTAGCATGCTTTCCTCTTATTTGACAAATCACACACCATAATGTAGGTGTCATGGTCGGTCCTGCTTGTGCCTCTGGTCTCAATGGCATTGGTCCTCCTGCCTACAGGTAGTTCGCGAATACTGGACAATGGTCCTTGTCATGTCCCTGGCCTTTGCACTTTACGCACCATACCTCCTCACGCGCTTCTAGGTGATCCGTCCTGTCTTGTTTCAAACTTTGCATCTCAAGGCATAAGTTTTTCAACTGCACATGGATCTGTTGGACTCCCAGGTTAGTTTCCTGTATTGGAGCCTCATGCAATCTCATTGTGATTTCGAAGGCCTTGGCTTGAGTGGATAACTTTTGTTGTGATAGTGCATTCCTTAGATGCGGCGTTAGCGAAGCTACAAACCATGCGCGGTGTTGCCCATCCGTCAAGGTCATGTTGGCTTCCCAAATCATACACTTCAGTCTCTGATCTAGCTCCCAAGGGGTCTCTCCTGAAAGCATCGCGATTTCCTTAAACCCAATAATCGACTGTGTCTCTGATTTTGGCCTGCTAAATTCCTTGTTTAGTGCATCTTGGATATTACGATCCCTGTATTTGGATTGTCTTTGGAATGCTTAATGTACCATGTCAGTGCATGATCCTACAAAGAGCTTACCAGCGTTGCCTTATTTATATTGTCATCCGTGACTCCCTGCGCTTCCCATACAGCCTTTACCATGAACCAAAACTGGTTCGGATATTCGTTCCCTACTCCTTTGAACACCAGCAACTTTATCGCACTCTCCATATTGAACTATGACAGTGGCAGAGGTGGTGTGGGCGAAGACGGGGGTGAAGATGGTGAAACTGGTGGTGGTGTAGGTGGGGCTGGTGTAGAGCATTGGAAAGGTATGTTTTAACGAATAACTTAGTGGTGTTTCAAGCAATAGTTGTAACCTTTTCTTTGTTATAAAATAAGGAGAATGTAATGAGAATGAGCACGAATGACCCAATCACTAATAGTTATCTTCTCTATGCAGGAAAAGACAAAAGTAAGAAGGCGCGGTGCAAAACGAGAGTTCCATGAGGAGATAACGGCTGTCCCTCCAAAACCAAATAAAATCCAGACCAGGGCGAGTAAATCAAGGCAGATCAATCCGGGACGAGATAAAGGACTGTCAGTTCGGAAGGCTAGGCAGAGAAAAGAGAGGAGTTAATAGTTTAACAGAAAGATCCTGAGGGATCGTTACTTTCAATTATTTTGTTGTTTAGTTAACTCCGCCATTACTTGTATAAAAAGGGGCAGCATCGAAGACTTCAGGGACTTTTGATTATCTTGTATCTTTACTTTCTGTTTACAGACTTCACAGTTGGTTAAACTCAGACTATCGAGTCTCTTTGAGACTTAGTTTTGCTGTACTATCATTGATGCGTTAATATAATATATTTGGTGTTACTTTCTCCCTGCATCTAAAGTAAGTTACGGCAGTGTGCCATTGGAAGCTAAGGGCCCGGCTCCAACGGACACTAGCTGATTGTATCATTACAGTTTGGCTTTGTGTGGTTTGTTTATTGTTCTTAATAATCTGATATACTTACATGTTGTTCCATACTCGTTCATCAGTAGTTTTTCCTTTTGTAAATCTTTGTAACAAGTTTACATCATATTTCCAGAATTGATCACATAACATTGTTCTGAGTTTTTCACTTCTGTTACAGAATTTATAAGTGGAATGTTTTAGCTACATATGGTTGGAGTGACGATCATAAGAAGATGGAATTAACGTTGTGTGGGGACTACTGGTGATCATTTCAGATTATGTGTACATATGATTGACGTTTCCTGTTTATGGTGGTTTGCTGTTCCATTTGATTAAGCTGTCTACTTGTACAAAAGATTGCTCTTTCTTTGTATGTAAGTTGATGCCAAGAATTGAGAGTGTTGAACTCGCGAGATTTAGTTTCTTTACTGCCGTTCCTTTTACTACTGTTCCATTTCTGAATTGTTGTTCCATTCTGCTTTCTTGCTGTTCCTTTTTACTTGCATTCATTAGTTTGGTGTGGGAGGAGGATCAAGGCTGTCGTGAGACACAGTAGACGTTATTATGCTCCCAGATCCATGATCCATACTCTAATTCCTTTTCCTTCATCAGTTTCTAGAGGGATGGGTTACTATTTCCGTATCCTTGACTGATAAAGTTGCCGCGTGTGATTTCTTTATGCAGAAGTAATTTAGCCATAGCTTAGCATCCGTTTACTCTTGTATTTCTTAGACCTATACTACTAAGCATTACTCTGACAAATAGCCTCAAATTGAGATACCCTTTACAATAACAAAATGCTCTCGGATTGACTTGTAATGTGAGATAACTAGAGGTGAAAAAAACCCTTGTTACAGCGCTACATTTTGGCGCTGTTGCCGGGGAAAGGGTATAGCCATTTGTCTTTTAAATAGGGTAGTGTACGAATCTGCTAGGGGAGAGTTGGATTTTAAAAACGGAAGGTAAGAACCTGCGTACGGAGCATGTAAAAGCCCTGCTCCACCGTCCGCTTTCCTAGCAGAATTGATTGGTTAAATAGGATTTAGCAGTTTAATTGGAGTGCATGACTAAGCAGAAAAAGCCAGAGAAAGATCAAAAGCCTCCATCCAAAGCCAAGGGGCCGGTGACCCTTGGACGAACGACCTTCATAGACGAAATCTATAAGAAAGCCGAATCTCAGCCATCAGTAGGTTATAGGAAAATCAATTCTAAACAGCCTACTAGTTCCCTTCAGGCCTCGGGATCACCATCTGAAGCCTTTGCTGAAGTGCACAGTCAAACAGAGGAGCAGGACTTTCAAGAAATTGAAAATTTGACTCCTGGACTATTGCACGAAGGGAATCTTAGTAACCTTTGCGAAGGAGGAGGAGAAACAGGGGAAATCGGGGAACCTAGATCTCCTATTGAACCAAACCAGCCTTTAAATAGCCCGGATAAAGGAAGCGCTGCAAAAATCCTCGTTGAAGGAATTCATTCACCTCAGACAGTTGGGACCATCATTATCCCTGATAAAGGGAGTGCTGTCAAAACAATCCCTGTTAAGACTACCCCTTCTCAACCAAAGAACACTCTCTTGGAAATTCCTGAAGATTACTGGCATATATTTGATCCCATGGCGCAGAATCAGCCAAACACCCAGACCTCCACATTGCAATATCCTATAGTAGATTCTGCAGCAAATGCACCCATGAAAGCTATCCCTCTCCAGCATATCCCCACATTTCATGGCCTTACAACAGAAGATCTGGATGCATTCTTGTTCGAATTTAATGTATTATGTAGAGGATACGATTACACCACCGATCCCCAGAAATGAAAATTGTTCCCCTCCACATTAAAAGGGGCTGCTTTAAGATGGTTTATGGGCTTAGGTGGTGGGGTTATTAACAATTGGGATCAAATGAAAGAAGCCTTTTTAAAGAAATATCAGGATTACTGTAGGTCAAGAGAACTAAAAGATGAAATCTTTCAAATGTCAGCCAGACCAAACGAAACTCTAGAAGAATATGTGGAACGTTTCCAATATAATTTGCAAAGATCTCCCTATGCATCGTTACCTCTGCCTGATAACGTGTTGAAAACCGCATTAATTAGAGGTATGAAAGAACAATGGATTGAAACGTTGAATATTATGGGGAAAGGAGACATTTATCAGGAAAATTTTGCTGATATCATTGATCTGTGTATCAGGAGCTCAAGAGGCAGCACGAGGATAAAACCAGTAGAATATGATCGCTTTACCAGAGATAACAGAACATCAACAGAGGGAGTAACACGTGTGGAACTTGGAAATTTGCTAGAAAATTTTAAAACTGATATCCTGGGGACATTAACTACACAGCTTGATATTGTGCAGGCTAAACAGAAGCAAGCAGAGGCGAAACAGAATCTAGCGGTTTTCTGCCCTCGATGCAGGAAGAAACATAGCCACAAGGAATGCCCGCTGGATACAGTCCAAATATGTGCTATCTGTACCAAGGACCACCTAACTGAAAGTTGCCCCTCAGTTCCTGGTTTGAAGGCAGTATACAAAGAAGCAGAAGAGGAGCCAGAATCAACATATTTTATTAACCAGCGTCGTCAATGGCAGCCTAGGCAATCTGGTATGTTTTCAGACCCCTCCTCTTCTTTTCAACCCCCACAGTTCAATGCTCAGCAACAGAATATGTGGCAAAACCAGTCTCAACCCCCGTTTTCGAATTGGTCACCTCAAATGTTTCCTACTCCGAATGCTTGGATGACCCAATTTGGTTGGCCAAACTTCCCTTATCCCCCACCATATTGGTAGAATAATTCATATCCTCCGCAGTGGACCCCTTCTACTTCGCAAGGTTCACCCTGGCAGAAAAGCTGGCCAAAATCGACATATCAGCCTGCAGGATCAATTCCACTCCCTCAACCAACTCTGCCAGCCTTACAACAAAATCCCCAGCCTAATCTGAGACCGCAGCTCCCAGCCCAACCCAACCCCAATCCCAATAATAGACCAGTTCAATCTCTTCAAATTATAGAATCCTCAGAGATTGAATCTGATCTGCGGGAGTGCAATGATCTTCAGTTAAGATCTGGGCGAATAATAGAAACTGAGGGACATAGAACAACTCACATTGAAGATCAGTTACCTATAGAACAGTCGTCACAACAGGAAGATAAAGACCAGGCTCATCAGCAAGTAATTACATCTTCTCCACCTTTCCCAGAACGATTGGCCATTCCACGACCAACACGATATCCAGATTTTGATATTCTGGGAGAACTACAAAACTTGTATATAAGAATTCCATTCCTTCAAGCTATACAAGATATCCCCATATATGAAAAAACCATAAAAGACCTGTGTAGCAGAAAATCAAAAAGAAATGTAACCTCTAACCCAAGAGTCCAGGTAGTCGGCACCTTATCCGACCTCCTATCAGGAAAAGAAACACCAGTTAAATACGAGGACCCTGGAAACCCAATTGTCACTGTTCAAATCTATGGGCAGACCTTGACCAACGTCTTAGTTGATCTAGGGGCTGCAATTAACATCCTGACAACATCGACTTGCCAGAAGCTCGGAATTACATCGGTAGAACCTACTTCCACTTTGTTAGAACTAGCTGACCGATCAGTAATTAGACCAGAAGGCACCTTGTATGATGTCATGGTTTCAGTGGATTCCTGGGAATACCCGATCGATTTCCTGATAATTAATCCGAAAACCCGACTAGATGGACATCCGCTAATTCTAGGTAGACCGTGGCTCGCTACTGTTGACGCCTACATTGGTTGCCAGCAGGGAAACATGACCATAACTAGAGGGCCGGATATCAAAAATTTAATCTTGTACCCTCCAGCGCAGCCAAGCATCACGATGATGAGAACCAACCTGCGCCCTGCCTCATATATCACTGACAATATTAGATCCCCATTAACAGTCCAGAAAGCACTAGATTTCAAAGATCAAACGGAAGACGATGCCATCAATAAATTCATTAATCAAACAGAATCCACATCGTATACACAATGTTTTATGATAAAAGTGGCATTTGATAACGAATTAGAGGAGGATCCTCTGAAAGACGAACATGACCAAATTATACCTGTGACTTCTGTCGCTAATAGCAAAGTAGTGCAAATTGAACCGGGGAAAACTTTAAATATTAACGCTAATCTGACACCAGATCAAGAGACAAAACTCATCCAGCTGTTACGAAAGTATCAGGAGGCATTTGCATGGGACTATCCCGATATGAAAGGGATTGATCCCCAGCTATGCACACATCATATTTATATCGAAAAAGATGCAAGACCTGTTCCTCAACCGCAAAGAAGACTCAACCCCCATTTAAAAGATGTTGTAAAAGCTGAGCTTCAGAAACTTTTAGATGTTGATTTTATTTATCCTATTTCTGACAGCAAATGGGTCTCTCCACTAGTGGTAGTACCTAAAAAGAACGGGAAATGGAGGATCTGTGTGTATTATAGAGAATTAAACAAAGCCACACAAAAATATCACTTCCCTCTTCCATTCATAGATCAGGTACTGGACACCTTAGCAGGCAAGAAATTCTTTTCTTTCTTGGATGGCTTCAGCGGATACAATCAGATTCAGATTGCCCCTGAAGACCAGGATAAGACTACCTTTACCTGTCCCTGGGGAACGTTCGCTTATCGAGTCTTACCTTTTGGTTTATGTAATGCTCCAGCCACATTCCAAAGGGTTGTTCTTAGCATCTTTGCAGATTTAATTAATGATGGATTGGAAGTCTACATGGATGACTTCACACCATATGGAGATGACTTTGATCCAGCTCTAGATACTCTCGAAAAAGTCCTACAGCGCTGCATCGCTACCAGACTTTGCTTGAGTCACGAAAAGTGTTACATGATGATGACCGAAGGACTCATTCTGGGACACTATATTTCAGCAGCTAGTATTCAGGTAGACCCGGCTAAAATTCAAATACTTTTGCTTATTCCGACCCCCACTAATCAAACAGAGGTAGGCAGTTTTCTTGGTTTTTCTGGGTATTATAGATGATTCATACAACATTATTCACATAATGCCGCACCTTTACATGCATTAACTAGAAATGTTGACTTCTTATGGATAGAGAAATGTGATCGAGCCTTCAAAGAATTAAAGAAGCTGGTATCTACAGCTCCAGTTCTCCGAGGACCTAATTGGAATTTACCATTCCAAATTTCAACTGACGCCTCAGACACAGCAATCGGTGCAGTTCTGGGCCAAGAAGAGGATAAAAGACCATACGCCATCTATTACATCAGCAAAAATTTGGCTCCGGCTGAATTAAATTACACTGTCACCGAAAAAGAATTTTTAGCTGTGATACACGCTGTTAATAAATTTAGACACTATATTATAGGCTATCCCGTTATTTTGTATACAGACCATTCTGCTATTAAGTATTTAGCAAATAAGCCTGTTACAAATGGAAGAATAACCAGATGGTTGATCCTGTTGCAAGAGTTTGATATTACAATCAGAGATCGACCGGGGAAGGAAAACCATGTAGCTAATTTCCTCTCACGAATACCAAAATCAGTTGAAGCAGCAGCAGTCGAGGACCAATTTCCAGACGAACACTTATTTGCTGTCGCTGTTCAGACTCCCTGGTACGCTGATGTTGTTAACTATCTTGCAGTAGGTAAGCTTCCAAAACATTTAACTCCCAATGAACGGAAGCAGATTGTTCAGAAAAGCAATCGATTTTCGTGGGTTGGGGGCTATTTGTTTCACACAGGAGTAGATATGGAAATCAGAAGATGTATTCGAGAGGACAAAATCTTTGATATCTTGAAAACCTGCCATGACGGGCCATGTGGAGGACATTTTGCTGAAGGAAGAACAGCACATAAAGTATTACAAACGAGATATTACTGGCCTAAAATTTTCAAGGATGCGAAAAAATTTGTCCAGGCCTGTGATAGCTGTCAGCGTGCAGGACGACCTGGTCCAGCCGACGAAATTCCTTTGCGGCCTCAATTAGTGATTGAACCTTTCGAACGCTGGGCTCTGGACTTCGTCGGACCCATCAGCCCGCCATCAAACCAAAGAACCTGCATTTTGGTGGCAACTGAATATGTTACCAAATGGGTTGAAGCGGAGGCATTGCCTAGAGCTACAGAAGGTTCGGTAATACAGTTCTTGTTCCATTTGTTTGTACGTTATGGTCTTCCGAGGGAAGTAATTACAGACGGAGGACCACAATTTGTGGGGCATAAATTAGCTGCAACACTCAATAACTATCGTGTCCAACATAAAATTACTACCCCATACCATCCTCAGGCAAATGGGCAAGTGGAGAGCAGCAATAAGGTAATAGAGTCTATTTTGACAAAAACCGTTGCCTCACATCGGAGTGATTGGGCCGCCCGACTACCCGAGGTACTGTGGGCTTATCGAACCACATGGAGAAGCACCAACGGCTATTCACCATATCACTTAGTGTTTGGAAAGCAACCCATTTTTCTTATAGAATTCGAGATCCAAACGCTGCGAACGGCCCAAGAAGTCGGATTGGATTTAAGTGAAGCACAGAAAAATCGATTACAGCAAATTAATGAATTAGATGAAATAAGGCTCTCTGCATTACAGAATACAGCACTCATTGAACAGTAGCGAGCCAAATGGCATGATGCGCTTATAAAAAACAAGATATTTCATGAAGGAGACTGGGCTCTGTTATATGATTCTAGATTTCAGGATTTCCAGGGGAAGCTTCAGACTCGTTGGTTGAGACCATACGAGATTCAAAAAGTCCATGACAATGGGACCCTTACTCTGATCACAATCGATGGGTCTGGATATACATTTAAGGTAAACGGCCACCGAGTTCGTCTGTATCGCAAACCGCTCACTCAGGAATCTTTTTGTCAGCAGCTACGCCAAGATACTAACATTGAGATTATGGGCGAGGAAGAAAAAACTTCCTCACCTATAGATCAGTAAGAAATTCATCTTTTATTACCACATCTTGTATATAAGATTGTAAATTTTGTATATATGTTTTTAGTATTTGTGCGTGCTGTTCCTTTTCAAAAGGAACAGCACTTGAGTGTTTTTGCTGTTCCTTTTCAAAAGGAACAACACTTGTGTGTTTTTGTTGTTCCTTTTCAAAAGGAACAGCACTTGTGTGTTTTTGCTGTTCCTTTTCAAAAGGAACAACACTTGTGGGTTTTTGCTGTTCCTTTTCAAAAGGAACAACACTTGTGGGTTTTTGTTGTTCCTTTTTAAAAGGAACAGCACTTGTGTGTTTTTGCTGTTCCTTTTCAAAAGGAACAACACTTGAGTGTTTTTGCTGTTCCTTTTCAAAAGGAACAGCACTTGTGTGTTTTGCTGTTCCTTTTCAAAAGGAACAGCACTTGTGTGTTTTTGTTGTTCCTTTTCAAAAGGAACAACACTTGAGTGTTTTTGTTGTTCCTTTTCAAAAGGAACAACACTTGTGTGTTTTGCTGTTCCTTTTCAAAAGGAACAACACTTGTGTGTTTTTGCTGTTCCTTTTCAAAAGGAACAACACTTGTGTGTTTTTCTGTTCCTTTTCAAAAGGAACAACACTTTTGGGTTTTTGCTGTTCCTTTTCAAAAGGAACAACACTTGTGTGTTTTTGTTGTTCCTTTTCAAAAGGAACAGCACTTGAGTATTTTTGGCTGTTCCTTTTTCAAAGGAAACAACATTTGTGTGCTTTTGCTGCCTTTTTTTTAAGGCAATGCATCAGATGAACTCCTCCTCACCCTCCCTTTCAAAAAGAAGTAGTATGCTCTTGTCCCTTTCATATAAAGGATGTGTTGTCCATCCTCTTTCCAAGGCCATAAGTAGCAGCTATACATTTATGTAATGAATATAAAAGTCAGGATATATCGAGATCAGCATATCATAAATCGCTATCTTTAACAACCCTAGTATTGATGCAACAACAAAGGAAGGATCCACACACTCATCATTTTTTCTGTCATGGTCTCACCTCCTCTGCCTTGTTGGAAAATTTCATCATGTTGAGTTCCTACAATTTTCTCTGCTATTACTTGGAAATAAGAACAGAAGATTTATATCTTCCTATTGGGATGACAAGACTTCTTCCACCATTCCCACTCTTAAGGAGGGTTGAACCACCCTTATGTGTAATTACACAAGAGCAAAGTCTGTTTCAAAATAAAAATAAAAATTTGTCAAATGCAGGATAGGGGGTTTCATTAAAGAACCAGCCTACTATGATCATAAGATTGGAAGCGAAGTGGCATTCCCATCATGGCCACCACACCAGGGATATGGTCCAACGGGTTCACTACATAAACAAACCTTGGAATAGGGGGTCTCATTACGAGCCGGCCTGCCCACGTTTCGCGTCTCTCTGGTGAATAGCATCATGGTTATCTGGTTACCAAGCCAGGATGATGGCCTGCATTTTGACAAGAATTTCTCTTCAAAAATACACAAAGGACCATGGTTCCAGGGTGAAATAAACAACTCTGCCAAGGTTATGAACACCTGTCGGCAGTAGAGCTCTGTTAATGGTATCGGAGTCGTAATATATACACCAATTTGGATCATATCAAATACTTCTTTCTATCCTCGTAATAATTATATCTTACACTTTGATGGATACGTCGCATGAATATCTATCACCACCAATCATGGCAAAGGTATTGACTATGACTACCTCAGACCTTATATGAGTGCTAGACATCCTATCCTCCTATTTTGCATCACATCACGCAGGCTTATGCAAAACGCGATCTACCTTTTGCCTCGATCTCGGTATTTTTTTGTCTAATCTGAAACATGGCAAAACCCTATATGTTGTTCCTTTATGACTTGGTGACGGGACGGCGGCTCCTCCTCCATATAACGGCTGGGACAGCCTATCATATTGCGAGGGGGGAGGTGACCTCATTACTCCGCCGGCCACGTGTTAGCACATCATTCGGAAATGATATGGTACGAAGGTACGGTATGGGTTAATGGCATGACAATGCTATTTTTGCAAAAAGTTGTTATTTACAATCAATTTTCATGCATGCTCTGTGTTTTTTTCTTGCTGCGATTACGTTCTTTGCGACAGGTAATTGTTGTTCCATCTAGGATCCCGAAACAGAACCATGGGAGGCAAGGCTATCAGAAGCGAGCCTAGTGAGCTATTAGTCTCCGAAGCTGCTCGGGAGATCCTAGAAAGGGCGGGGTGGCTAACTTATTTTAGCCGCCTGCATGAATCAAATGAAACTGTGGCCATGGAATTCCTGCAGAATTTGCAGGAAGAACACTCCGTAGTAGGTGGGAAGTAGATAATGGTCACGAAGGAAATAATCGCGGAAGTAACAGGATTACCAGCCTCAGGACCAATATGGACGATAAAGAAAGAGAGGTTGCAAAAGATCATAGAAATTTTCCAAGACGAAGGACAGAATCTAACAGTGAAGGGAAAAGGAGTGCTTTCGGAAACGCTAGGAGAACCCTGGAGCGAATTGGCAAAGGTGGTGCAGAGCTACATCACCTGCGAGAGGCGAAAAGATGTGGTAAGACCGCGTCACCTTAAGCTCCTGGCTGTGTTAAAAGGAAAATGTTCTATGAATCTCCCTGCATTGTTAAATTCATTACTGCATGATGCCTCTCGGAGCCTGAAAAAGGCACATCATGAAGACGCAGTGGTTAGCCACCATGGGTTGATCCGCCTGATAGTGAGCTACAATCTCACTCATCAGCAGAGTAGTTGGGGGGAGCTTATTACAGCAATTGGAGGGGGAGTGGCATCACCATCCCCAAAGGCTAAGCATCCCACTAGTACCTCTGAAGCACCCAAGGAGCCCAGAGAATCACCAAAACCCAAGCATCCCTCGGATACACCCGAGCAACCCAAGAAACGCACGGAGTCAGTAAAACGAAAACGTTCCTCTAGAGCATCTGGACATGCAGGAAAACATAAGGAACTGGCCACAGAAGAGCGTGCTGCCTCGAAACGTAGGCATTCCTCTGGCACGCCAGAACAATCTGAAAAACGCAGAAAGGTGGTGGTGGAAGAATAGGTGGCCAGCACACCCGAACAGCCCGAGAGGCCTAGGAAGTCAGCTCGGTTGTCAAGAATAAAAGGCAGGCTGGAGAAAATCCAGCTAAGCATTGACCTGCCAATCGAAATAACAGATGAGCCACCAGTGCCAGAACAGGAACCCTTGAGGGAAAAAGTGGAACAAATTGAGAACGAAGTAGAAGCCGAGGAAGGAAATGAAAATTCTGACTCTGAGGCCCAGGCCGACTATCCGGAGGCAGCCACTGAGCAGCCAATTCAGGAGGAGGAGATGGAACAATTGGGGGACAGCCCTCCACAGGTCCCCGTGGAGGAAGAAGAGCTGGCCACCATCTTGGCCAGCCTGGGAGATTATGTTTCACCTTCCAGTCCAGCAGACCCTCCTGAAGGACCCTCTGGGGAAGAGACGCATGAAGAATTGCATGAAGAAATGGCAGGAGGAGAAAACCTCCCTGTTGTTGACAAAGAAAATGTAAATACCAACCGGGAACAATCCGTTCCCAAGACACCAGAAGAAAACCCACCTGCTGATGACGTGGAGAATGAAAATGCTTGTCGGGAACAGTTCGTTCCCAGAATGCCAGAAGAAATCCCCGGTGAAAGAGGAGAAGAACTGAGGGCCACTCATGCACCCACTGCCGAGGCAAGAGAAATTAAGAAATTGAGAAAGAAACAAGAGAGACTGCTGAATATTATAGCCAAGCGTCGGCAGAAAATTCGAAGTTTGAAAGCCAGTCTGAGAATAAGAAGGACCATAAGGAGAAAAAGAAGGACAAATGCAGTAGGGTCCTGTCAGATGAGAAGGCAAGGGGCTTATAGGCGTCTCATAGGTCAATACTCCGCTGATAGACCTACGACTGTTCCAACCAGCACTGAGGAACAAAATGTCGTTCCATCTGATATGGAACATCTGAATGTCATTCCTATTGACGCTGAGGAACAGACTGCTGTTCCAAATAGCCCATTGGGACCAACTGTCGTTCCAATCAAAACCGAGCCGCAAGACGACATTCCATTTACAGAGGGGCCATCGTACCCCTTTATTCATGTTAAGAAAGAAAGGGAAAACAAAGCAGTCCAAACTGAGGCACCACCTTTAGGGATAATTTGGGATACGAATTCCAGGCAGCGAAATGTGAAGGTCCAGGTAAAACTCCCTGCCTCTGAGAAATCATGGAAAAAGGATCCAAAAACCAAGGCCTTGCACCACGAGATGAAGCAAGCCCGACAGGAGGCTGACCAGCTAAGGGAACAAATGATCCCTCGGGAAAAATACGAGGAGTTGCAGCAGGAAGCTAAGCAGTTAAAGGAACAAATGATCCCTCGGGAAAAACATGAAGAACTGCAGCAGCAACTGCGGAACATGAGTCAATCAGAGAGTCAGGCCTTTGAAGGATGGCAGAAGGAACAGGAAAAGGTTGCCAAGGTAACACGTCGACTAGATGCTGTTATTAGACAATTGGACACTGTATGTTCACTGTATAATGATGTTTTGACTTGCAGGGCCCCTGTAAAGAATTATGCTTTATTTCTCCTTGAAAGATACTTAAGATTGAAAATAAAAGCTGTCAGGGCAGGTGCCCCTATTCAGATTAATACTGTTAATGATTTTATTGATTGTTGCAAACATTATGGGGTTAAGGTCCAACGGTTACTATGTGAATTCTATTTGCACAATATGGTGCTTGAGCAGGAAACTGATTTAAACCCTGGCCCTTTCGTGGGAGATATACAGCTACAAGCCTTTGTGTCATTTGGGGTCAATCAGTTAAAGTGGCTCAGGGCTTACAATGCCTTTCAGAGGCAGGAGAATAGCCTAGATCTATGGGTCAGGGCCGAGCCTAGAGACCCAGTTCACCTATGGCAATCACACAAAAGCCTTATGAGAACCCCGGGCGTCATAGAACTGCTAGGACCCATGCATGAGGATTTGATCCGAAATAGCTTGGAATACTTTCTGGCTATTAAGGATTCTGCCCTGGATGCTGCCAAATTCCGCTATCGGATTTCTACCCCAAGCATCCAGCTCAGGGAGCCATTCAAATACGAGAATTTTGAGCTGGCTGCTGAACGGTTGAGCCTTTATGGCCAGTGCATTCTGCAAGCTGGGCCGTCTTGGTTAGGATACCGGTTCCGTAGCCCAATTATTTGGCACCCTGAACCGGGGTACCAGGCCTTGTATAATATGCCTGCAGATCAATTGAATCAATTCTTTGATAATCTGGTTGCTCACCATTGTTCCAGACCTCCTCACGAGGTGCCCGCTCCCGCCTATTCTCTTACCACTCTCCATGTCAATTATAACGTTTTCATGAGGCCATGAAACAGAGTAAGCCGGGGGGTGTGTAGAGCATTGGAAAGGTATGTTTTAACGAATAACTTAGTGGTGTTTCAAGCAATAGTTGTAACCTTTTCTTTGTTATAAAATAAGGAGAATGTAATGAGAATGAGCACGAATGACCCAATCACTAATAGTTATCTTCTCTATGCAGGAAAAGACAAAAGTAGGAAGGCGCGGTGCAAAACGAGAGTTCCATGAGGAGATAACGGCTATCCCTCCAAAACCAAATAAAATCCAGACCAGGGCGAGTAAATCAAGGCAGATCAATCCGGGACGAGATAAAGGACTGTCAGTTCAGAAGGCTAGGCAGAGAAAAGAGAGGAGTTAAAAGTTTAACAGATCCCTCAGGATCTTTGATCCTGAGGGATCGTTACTTTCAATTATTTTGTTGTTTAGTTAACTCCGCCATTACTTGTATAAAAAGGGGTAGCATTGAAGACTTCAGGGACTTTTGATTATCTTGTATCTTTACTTTCTATTTACAGACTTCACAGTTGGTTAAACTCAGACTATCGAGTCTCTTTGAGACTTAGTTTTGCTGTACTATCATTGATGCGTTAATATAATATATTTGGTGTTACTTTCTCCCTGCATCTGAAGTAAGTTACGGCGGTGTGCCATTGGAAGCTAAGGGCCCGGCTCCAACGGACACTGGCTGATTGTATCATTACAGTTTGGCTTTGTGTGGTTTGTTTATTGTTCTTAATAATCTGATATACTTACATGCTGTTCCATACTCGTTCATCAATAGTTTTTCCTTTTGTAAATCTTTGTAACAAGTTTACATCATATTTCCAGAATTGATCACATAACACTGTTCTGAGTTGTTCACTTCTGTTACAGAATTTATAAGTGGAATGTTTTAGCTACATATGGTTGGAGTGACGATCATAAGAAGATGGAATTAACATTGTGTGTGGACTACTGGTGATCATTTCAGATTATGTGTACATATGATTGACGTTTCCTGTTTATGGTGGTTTGTTGTTCCATTTGATTAAGCTGTCTACTTGTACAAAAGATTGCTCTTTCTTTGTATGTAAGTTGATGCCAAGAATTGAGAGTGTTGAACTCGCGAGATTTAGTTTCTTTACTGCCATTCCTTTTACTGCTGTTCCATTTCTGAATTGTCGTTCCATTCTGCTTTCTTGCTGTTCCTTTTTACTTGCATTCATTGGTTTGGTGTGGGAGGAGGATCAAGGCTGTCGTGAGACACAGCAGACACTATTATGCTCCCAGATCCATGATCCATACTCTAATTCCTTTTCCTTCATCAGTTTCTAGAGGGATGGGTTACTATTTCCGTACCCTTGACTGATAAAGTTTCCGCGTGTGATTTCTTTATGCAGAAGTAATTTAGCCATAGCTTAGCATCCGTTTACTCTTGTATTTCTTAGACCTATACTACTAAGAATTACTCTGACAAATAGCCTCAAATTGAGATACCCTTTGCAATAACAAAACGCTCCCAGATTGACTTGTAATGTGAGATAACTAGAGGTGAAAAAGACCCTTGTTACAGCTCTACAGCTGGTATGCACGGAATTCACTGCTTTATCAAACTGATCGCGCTTCTTGGTGAGACTTTTGTGAGCTCTTCCTCACTTTCCCACGGAGGTGAAATCAAGGGGATAGACTATAGTTCTGTGCTACCTTCATTTCTATAGATATTCCCACTCCACGTAGCCCCAAACATCAATTTATTTGCATAACCTGCTTTTCACACGGTAACATTTTAATCCAAGTGTTCAAAGATTTAACGTACTTACCTCGTGGTCTTTTGAGGAAGCGTCATTCACCTCACTATAGTTGAATGAAGTATCTACCGCGAACTCAGTGATAAACCCTCCTATAATTCGATCAAGCCAATGGTCCACAATGCGTGCAATATTATCTTCCGATGCTTCCAATCTGCACACCAATTTTGGAGTCCACACAATAGGTTTGTCGATCCTACACCTTCCTTGACTATCTACTAACTTCGTGATCCACTCGTACAACTCAGAGGGGAAGGATGCAAAGAAAATTTCGTGGATTTCCATAGATAAGTAGCAACCTAACCACTCTTCCTTTGATAACCACGGATTCATGTTTTCCTGCACCGCGAACTCGTGAACCTTTATGTCCTACCACTCTTGATTTTCTTTCTTTGTCGGATTCCAGTGACACGACCTCAAACATCTCTTACACAGATCTCGATCCTGGTAATGGAACCATTTGTTGGATTATTGGGGCCTAACCCAGGTTCAAAGTTAAGTTAGAAAAAAAAATCCTGGTACTACTGGCCCTTTGGGCAACAGTCCACGGAGCACGGACTGAGGTGTCACCTAAAGTAGTATGGGAGGGTGCTAGAACAAGGTTTCCGCACCCTGGAGATGTCTGGTGAGTTCAAGTGGTCTGCGGTTCGACCCTGCGTGCATGTCACTTCGAACACTTTCCTATACCTCGCAGTTTGATATATTGTCTTCGTGCAGCCCTACTTGGGGGTTGAATGCTGCACTTCCATGTTACTACTCAAGGCCTTACTGTTATTCCAATGTTAGTTGATTATTTTATCCTATTTGTGTGCTTCAAATTATACTTAACAACATAAACCATTCACACAGGTGTGCACAATAAGTAAATAATATATTTGCAATTTATATCAACCATGCATTATCTCAAGAACAGATACACAGAATTATGATAAAAATTCTTTTTATTAATTCCTTCCTTGGCTACAGATTCGACGCCACCCTGCGAACTCAGCTGCAGGGATCCATGCACTCTGTTGCAGAGCCTTCTCCTACTCTACAACCCAAAGACACACTTAGTCACTTAGACTCTTCCTATTTCTCTACTTGCTCTCTCTCTTTTTACACTTAGAGGCTCACTCTATTTATGCAATCCCATGGTCCGCGTACCATGGGTAGGCCTATCCAGTCGACATTACATTACAAAACTAGGCTAGAAAACCCTTGTTACACTAAAAAATGTCACCATGGCTATTTACAGTTAGTATGGCTCTATCAACAGTCATGCTATCCTCCTGGGCAAGTCTTATGCCTCTGCTCTCCATGTCAAACTCCAAAAAGAGAGAAAGTCTTTGTAAATGTGTTTATCTCTGGGTACGCAGATTCTCTCGGCCTTACCTGCGTATACGCACCTGATGTTCACAAAAACTGCGTACTTGTACGCTCTGTATGTAAATGGGCAGGTGCGTACCCCTGTAAAGGTCAAAAAGCGCAAGTTTCACTCCAAAAAAGTTACTTGTGGTCATTTCTAGAGCCTTCTAGAAGTATGTTTGACGTGTATGAAGTGCCTCCAGATGGTTCATGTATCCCTACCAAAGAGGAACTTATCCCATCAATAAGGAAGCTATCCCATCCAAAGAGGGGATTATCCCATTAATGGTGGACCTGATTAACTTCCTCTTGAGCACTATAAATACAGGCATTGGGCCAGAAGGAGGAGAGGTTGAAAGCTAAACATTTCTAAGGGTAGATGCTGCTGGAATTAGGACTCCCATTTAGAAGCTTGTGAGGAGAGATTGCCATCTTTTCTTGTTCTATTTGGAAGTGGGTGAGCTTTGTCAAAGTAAAGGAGAACTCTTGATGGACCCTGGGAGGGACTTGCACAACACCAAGGCTCAGGTTGTAATTGTTCCTTTTGTTTCCTATTAATGCAAATGAGTCCATTCTTCTCAATAACTTGTTATTTATGAGTTGTTTCATGTACTCCTTGGTCTATGTGTTAAATATGTTTTATTTTATGAGATTATCAAGTGCTATTTAATCGTTTGATTGTTAGTGAATGCAGGTTTCGAAGTGAAGGAGGAGCTCATCCGGATCAGCGAGGCTGGATTGCTACAACAGCGTTGGACTACAGGTAGGATCTAAACACTTGATTTCTCGTATAGTAAATGCATGTTTAGAGAAGGATTGCTCTTGTTTGTCACTAGAGAGTCTTAGGATCCTAGGGAGGTTGGTTGTGTCCGCACTATCGACTCTTTCCGCCTGACAAAATGGCGACTCCACTGGGGAATCCATTGATGAGAAAGTTTTTTCCTTTGTATGCAACTTTGATCTGAGAAAAGTCATTTATTTTCTGGTTTTTGGCTCTCTGACTTTGTATTTGGGTGGGTTAGCTTAGGGTTAGATTGAATTTAGTTTTTCTTGGTTTTTTCAGTAGTACGCACCCTTTGAGTATTGCACAGTGCGTACCTGTACGCACTGTTGTTGTGTGCACAGAGCGGGCCTGCACCTGTCTTAACAGGTTGCCTGCATACCCTGCTAAAAATTAAGAAATTTCCATTTTTTACATTTTTCCTCTTAGATTTTGCTTTTTCTTAGTTTTTACTGCCCAGATCCATTAGTCTCTTGTCAAAGATCTTCACCTGAACTTGTTTCGATAGCATTGAGTGTTTTAGTGGATTTCATAGAAGTTTAAGCCCTAGGGTTTGATTTTTGAGTAGGTCCTGTAGTGACTTTGGCGGTAGAAGTTGTCAAGCCTTAGATCTCTCTGGTTTTGTTAGCCTTCTTAGGAGTCGGACCTGTCATAAAGTCTACCTGTGAGAGCAACTTACCTTTGAGTTGTCTCTTTGGCGAATTTCGAAGTGCTTGTTGATTGAGTATTGAATTCCATTTTACAAAAAGAACAAAAATATTTGAGTTTTGTTTTGATTGGTCTTTTGATTCTGCATTAGCTGGTCCTTGGCTTGATTGTGGTCAAGTAAAACAACCTAGAATCACCCTTGTAGGCTTTTGCCTCATTAGGTTTTCTTTAGAGTAAATTTCTTTTTGATTTGCTTGTGAGTCAATTTTTTCATAGCTTTTATAGATTTTGAGATTGATTTTCGTTAAAACAGATTTTTATGCTTTATTAAATAAGAAAAATACAAAAACATCTCCTTTGAAAAGTTTTGTTTCGAGTAGTTTTTGGGTATTTTGAAAGAAAAAGAAATTTTCGAGCACGTAAGGGGTGGTCATGTTTGTATGCTTGGAAAGATAAAGAGAATTGTTTCTTTGATTGTCTTTACTAAGAAAGTTGTTTTTTATAAAATTTTCATTTTCCAACTCTCTTAGTTAGGAGTTTCATTGAAAGAGAAAAGTAGCGTAAATCATCTTAGGTGCATCTTTGTAGTGGTTTGAGTTGAGTCTACACACCATTGGTTTCATTTCTGCTACCTTTTGTCTTTAAGAAAAACCATAAAATTAACGCTTAAAGTAAAATCAACGTAGTAACTTTTATTTACTAGGGCTCTGAAACACCAATTTAGATCAGGCTAGTGTCTTGGAGTAGGAGAGTAATTAACTCTTCAAGACAACAAAACCAAACAAGTAGCTTATCTTGTGATAGAATAAATCCAATTGTCTCATTTGTACTCTGGGAAAGCTCCTCTTAAAGGAGAAGCACGAGCTCGTGTCCGAACCAGTGAGGGGATCAATCCTCCCTCGTTGGGAACGACGCCAGACACGCACGTATTACAAACGGTAAACCTCGGATTAACCATTGTCGAGGAGCCAGGGGTCACTTGTCGGTAAACCTTGGATTATTGTCAAGGAACCGGCAAGGGGATTGAGCTTGATACTCTGCCCTTGCGTGCTATCGGAGTGTAGACTGTTCCCCCAGATGCATTTGTTGCGGTTGGTAACCTTAGTGACCAGTATCTTTAGGATTCTACCGAGGTGACGGTGGAGGGAAGATCCCACTGTACCTGGAGCAGACGTCGGCTAGACTCACTTGGATTTTCGGGGGGTTCACTTCACTCGAGACGGTTAAAGTGGAGGAACTTGTGCCGGTCTATTCATTAAGCAGGTTGCCGGGGTAACTGTTCCACCCGCCACTTCTGTACTGAATCCGGCGATGTTGGGTTTCATCTCCAACTAGCGTTTTCGGTCTGGAAGGCTACTGTTTGTGCTTGGTTTGACGCCCTAGATTCTTTAGGCATGTGATTCAAATTTGTTTGGTTCTTTAGTGACTTTAGGTGGTTTGATTTGAGATTTTACTTTGTTTTCGTGTGCAGTAGTTAAAAGTTTTTAGCTGTGGCAGAATTATCGAGACAGTCCCGTAGACTTCGGGGCAAGTCACCTGAGATTGTTACCGGAACAGATTTGTTGAGGAAACTCCGTAGATCGCGGGGTGGATCTCCTGAAGACATCCCGGGTCAGTACGAAGGATTGAAGGTCCTTGTAACTCCTCCTAGTGGCAGTAGAGTAGGTTCACCTGAAGAAGGAGAATCTTCCTTGGTAGTCCATCCAGATTACTAAAGTCTAGAGACAGGTTATAATCCCGAAGCTGTTACAGTTTCCGAGCTTGCTGGTAGTTTTTCATCTACTAGTGATATAGGCGAAGAACCTGAAATATCTGAACCTGTTACTCCAACTTCTAGTGTTCCTGATTCACCAAGAGTAGAACGAGTTATCACCGAAAATCTTCCTACTGGTTTGATTGCTATTGAAGAACTTGCTCCAGAGGAAGAAATAGGCGTCTCTAACCCTGAAGATCAACTTACTATTGAGCTCAGGGAGCGTGAATCTATCTTTTACAGTCCTCCTAGAAGTACTACTTGGTACCTTTCGTTAACCAATTATTTAGACAACTCAGGGATAGGTTTTTCTACACCTCGTACTCCTTTTCCACCTAGAGGTATTTATACTCCTGTAAATATGTCTGGTCAGTCGTCCGTGTTCATTCAATCTCCTGAATCTTTCTTACACAGCGGTCCTTCTGTTCCCACCGGGTATCAGTCACTTTCTAGTATCTTTGCGGGGGCATCTCCTCAACCCGTCGATCATGGGTTATTAGCTGGAAACAATGGTAATAAATCATTGGGTGTAGGGGACATTTACATGATTCCAGGTTCAGTTCCCGTTTCTCAACCTCAAAGTGGTCAATTACCGCCTGGGGGGCAACCTCAAGGTACACAAATTGTGTCTGGGGGGTAGCCTCAAAGTCTGTATGTACCTATGGTGCAATACATGCCTCAAGGTCAACCCCACCCTCAATATGTACCCCAGGGTCAACCTCAGTATCAATATTTACCTCAAGGGTATCAACCTCAAGGTCAAGGTCAACCCCAGTATCCGTATTTACCCCAAGGTTATCAACCTCAAGGTCAATACTCGAGTTAAGGTTATCAACCACCTCAAGGTCAGTCATATGTTCAAGGTATGGGAACTGTGCCTTTCAGTTATCAATCCTATCCTCAATCTGGTTATGGATCCCAGTATCCTCAACCTGTTACGGGTCAATACCCTGGAATGATAGTGTGGGATCCGTCACAGGGTCAACAGGTGTTGCAACCAAGTATACAATTGGTACCTCAAACTGGACAACCCGTAGTTTCTGGTCCACCCCAGCAACCGCAACCTGTCTAGTCAAATGTTCAAACTTCTGTAACTTCGGCAGTTACTCAGCCGCCAATTGCTCCTAGTACTCCATCTCAAACGACTGCTGCAACTACCGCAACATCTGCCGCATTTACTTCTGGAGTATCGACAGCTCCAGTTTCTACTGTCTCTGCAACCACTCCTCAGACATCTTTACCGTTGTCTGGATCTACGATTCAAACCATGGTCTAGATGCCTATAGATCAGCCTAGTATAAGTACGGTTGTCACTACTCAACCTCAATTTGTTCATCAACTGTACCAGGGACAGTACCAATATGGGCAAGCTGTCCAGCAGCCGGTTTACCAGTATCAACCATATCCTGGGTACACTTATCAACAACCTCAACAACCCCAGTACGGTCCGGTTAATCCTGGCTGTCCAGGAGGATATAATATCCCTAATGCGATTCCTGTTCCCAGTTATCCTGGATATCCTCCTCCTGGGACTGGTCTTGTGACCCAGAGTTTTAGAGATCCTAACCGGCAATTACCGTTTATTGCAACTTTGGATTTACCAGACTTGATGCGCCTAACGAATGATCCAATTCAATATCTTCCGTTCTAGCCGCCAATGCCAAATAAGTTGCCCAGTGATATACACAAGTTCGAAGGTAAGTCTGGAGAGGATCCTCCAATCATGTGATGACTTACCACCTCTGGTGTGCTTCAAATTATATCTCGGATGATTCGATCCGCTTACGTCTTTTCCAGCGTACACTCATTGGTCTCGCGGCCAAGTGGTACATTGAGTTACCACGGGCCTCTTTTTACAATTTTAGCCAGTTAGCTACCTCATTCTTAACTCACTTTCAGTTGCCGGTCAGATACGATAACGGCACGGAGTTATTAACTTCACTAAAACAATCGACGTCCACGTATATTTCTGATCACATTCATGAGTGGAGACGTCGAAGAAGGTTAGTGAAAGTTTTTATTCCGGACCAAATCTTAGCTGAATGGTTTTTTAAATCATTATTACCGAAGATTACTGAAGATGTAGCTAAGGCCGGAGTAGTTACTGAGGAGCAAGTCATTGCTCAGGTGCAATACCTTGACTTAGTTTATACTCAGTCAGGTACGTTACACGAGAAGATCCCAGATCTTCAGAAATTGAATCAAATCGTTGCTGCTCCTTCAGGATCTCATGCCGCTGATGGTATGATTGGTACGGTGAACACAAAGAGCAAGAAGAATTCTTCCAAGAATTCTACTACTCCTATAATCACCTTGCCTGATTCCCCGACAGGAGAGTCTTCTCCTGAACTTTCCGCCGATATTCACGTTGTAGAGTCATCTACGGCCAAATCAAAAAACGGTGGAAAGAAGAAAGGAAAGAAGAAGGCTAAAGCAGACAAGGCTCCGAAGGAGAAAACAGAAAAGTCGGAAACCAATGACGAAAAGCGCAAACCTCGATATCCTTGTCTTATTTGTGAAGAGGATCATTTTACAAGAGATTGCCCTCATCGGGCCGAGGTTGTGAAAATCGTCAAAGGTTCTCCCACTCCTGCTGTGTTGAAAGATCCATTTCCAAAGCAGGAGAGTAAGATGATAGGTTCTTCCTCGACTGCCAGTGAAGAACCCATTTTGATGATGTCTCATGTGAGGATTGTGACTCGATCACAAGATTATGGTAGTAAAAATCCTGTTAATGGTAAGGAAGCAGAATCTTCTCATTCTAATCCATCAGCCTCAGCTCCTGGTTCCAATCCACTACAGATCGAAAAATCTAACCCGGACTTAGTAATCAAACCGCCCGCTAAGGGTGTACTTCGAAGGTCTGCTTTTAATCCACATGCGAGAGTGGCCCAGAATTACAACATTGTTGAGGACTTAGCTGTTTCACCCTCAGCAATGTCGGCTTTAGAAGTGCTGTAATCATGCCCAGCACAACGAAAATTACTTTTGTCGGCTATCGGAGTTGTTGATGTTTAGGACCCGAATTTGATAATCTTCGATCTAGAAAATAGTACACCGCGCCTTCCCCATCAAATGGCTTTCCAGATTCCAGTGATAGTCAAAAACAGGCCTATTCATCGGACTGTAATTGATGAGGGAGCTTCCACGTGTATTATGTCGATTCAGTGTTGGAGATCGCTTGGTTCTCCTTCGCTGAACCAATCCCCGACCATCCTTAAGGCCTTTGATGGCCATGGGTTCCGTCCGTTTGGTATTCTACAGGAATTGCCTATAGGGGTAGAAGGGAAATCCGTTAGTCTGGATGTGGAGGTGGTTGATGCCCCTCTAGACTACAACCTTCTTTTGGGTCGAAGTTGGTCATATGCTATGACAGCGGTCGTTTCATCGATCTTCAAAGTAATAAAGTTTCCACATAACGGCAATATCGTGACAATTGATCAGCTGACATACTTTTCATCTGACCCAGCCTCTTCAGAGAGTATCCAGCATGTCGGTAAGATGAAAATCCCTTACAGGGACGTTGGCGTAGGTTTAGTTAAAGATTCCGGTTTACTGGGAACTTTTCCTTTCCCTCCAATCAACGTAGACCCTTCATTTGCGTCAATTCATATGATTACATCAGACACCGTTATTTATGACGATCCTTGGATTGTCCCATCTGAATCCGAGATAGACTCATTCAGTAATGCTATGCCTTTGAGTCCATATGAAATTGCTTATGAAGCCATCATGTCTTTTACCGACTCACGTTCAACCCAAATCGACCAAATGAATGTGGTCAGTGAGGAATCACTTTTCACATCAACCTCAGAACGGATAGCATTTCCCGAAGTCGTGTCATCTGACTAGCAACTTCGCCAAATCCTAAGTGTAGACGATCTACCATGGGAAGATCTCCATCATAGATCTTCGTTTTTACCTGAGGATGATGCTTTTGAAAACGATTTTTCATCTATTTTTACCGCTGAATATGTCAAAGACGCTTAGAATTCAACGAAACATTCTGATTCAGAGTTGAATTTAGGGAATATTTCTCGCACTATTCCCATTGACATTTCAGTGAAGCCCAGAATTGAGGAAAACATTCATATAGGTGCCTCATGTACAAAAGATGAAATTCAAACTTACAAGGCCCTATTCCAAGAATTCCGCGATGTGTTTGCCTAATCTTACGAGGAAATGCCAGGAATCAATCCTGCCATTGTTGTTCATGAAATAAAGACCTACCCGGACGCTAAACCCGTCCGGCAATGGTTGCGTCAGATTCACCCTAGAAAAGCGGCTGCGATTAAAGCAGAAGTCGAGAAGCTGTTGAAAGCAGGTTTCATTTATCCAATCCCGTTAATAGATTGGGTATCGAATATTGTTCCGGTTAACAAGAAACAAGGAAAAATAAGAATCTGTATCGACTATAGGGATATAAATCGAGCTTGTCCAAAAGGAAACCTATCCAACACCTTATATCGATCAAATCATTGATGATTGTGCCGGAAGTGAAATGTTTTCCTTTATGGATGGTTTTTCGGGCTATAATCAAATCAATATTCTACCTGCCGATCAACCAAAAACGACATTCATTTGTCCATGGGGGACATTCGCTTACTGCAAATTACCTTTTGGGCTTAAGAATGCCGGAGCCACTTTTCAACGGGCGATGTCTTACGCATTTCATGACATCAAGCACATTGTGCAACTGTACCTCGATGATTTGCCTGCTCATTCTTTACATCGAGCTGATCACCTTGTCCACTTACGAGCAATCTTTATGAGGTGTAGGCATTATCGTATTCGGTTGAATCCCCACAAGTGTGTCTTCTGTATAGAAACGGGTCGATTGCTGGGATTTGTTATTTCAAAGGCCGGCATTCGCGTCGATCCCTCGAAGGTCGAAGCTATCATCAAATTGCCTCCTCCTTCGAGTTTGCGCCAACTCCAAAGTTTGCAAGGGAAAGCAAACTTTTTACGCCGATTCATTTCAAACTACGCCGAGGTCACTAAAGGTTTTACACGGTTGTTGAAACAGAATGCTCAATTCTTTTGGGACGAGATTGCCCAACAATCTTTTGATGCACTTAAGCATGCGTTGACCCATGCACCGTTGTTGCATCCTCCCAACTACAACCAGGACTACTTCTTATACCTCGCAGCTTCACATTCCACTATTGGAATGGTGCTAGTCCAAGAAGATGAATTCGGAGTGGAACATGTGATATATTATCTTAGTAGGACATTAAACCCCACTGAGCTAAAATATTCGCATGTGGAGAAATTGGCCCTGGCAGCCGTTCAAGCTGTCCATCGTTTTCGTCATTACATTCTTCTCCGTAAAACTACAGTTATTTCGGATTGCAACCCTATGATATATATTTTGACAAAACAACTGCTAGGGGGCAAGTACTCTAAATGGATCGTTATCCTGCAAGAGTTTGACTTGGACTTCGAGAAGTCCAAGTCTAAGAAATCCTTAGTTTTTGCGGAATTGATGTGTGATTTCCCGCATGCTGACACAGAAACTGTGGCAGAGGAGTCCATTGCGGATGAATCTTTGTTTCTTATCAGTACTTTAGATCCGTGGTACGGGGATATAATCATCTATCTCCAAACCCAAACCTTTCGGCCTGAAGCTTCAAAGTCAGAACGTCGAAAAATTCGGTTTCAATCCCAGCAATACAGAATTATTGGAGATACACTTTATCGCCGGGGGGCAGACTTAGTTTTTCGACGTTGTTTAACTCACGAAGAGGCTGAGAGGGTTTTGAATGATTGTCACTCTGGAGCATGTGGCGGTCATATGTCTGGGTATGCCACAACTCAGAAGGTGTTGCGCGCTGGCTATTTCTGGCCGTCCATGTTTAAAGATTGTATCATTGCGGTCCGAAAGTGCCACAACTGTCAAGTGTTTGATCGCAAGATGCGCGCACCACCTGCTCCTCTCCATCCTATAATTGTCGTTGGTCCTTTCGCCAAATGGGGTATCGATTTTATTACTTGTAACCCTCACTCGGTCGGGGGGCATGCGTATATCATCCTCGCGGTTGATTATTTTACTAAATGGGCCGAGGCGATGCCTACATTCGACGCAAGCGGAAAAGCAACTGCAGTTTTCATATTCAATCACATTATAACTAGGTTTGGTGTCCTACAAGGAATCATCACTGACCATGGGAGCCATTTTCGAAACATCATGATGACTGAGCTTACAAGCCAGCTTGGTTTGCACCACGATAGCTCTACTCCTTATTATCCACAAGCTAACAGTTTGGTTGAGTCTATCAACAAAGTTCTGGTTATCATGATCCGACGAATCATTGGTATTCATTGGTCAAATTGGCACAACATGTTATTTTCAGCGCTATGGGCATACCGAACTTCAGTGAAAACTTCAACAGGTTTCACTCCTTTCCAACTAGTTTATGGCTTGGAAGCTGTGTTACCCATTGAATGCGAAATCCCATCACTTCAAATGGCTGTTGAATTACTCCCAGCTACTTCCGAAGAGGAGAAACGTTTATTATACTTAGCTCAATTAGATGAGACTCGACGTGACGCTGCATTGGCAATCGAGACTCACGCGAAGCGAATGAAAGCTCAGTATGATAGAAATGTGACCCCTCGGAGTTTTTCAGAGGGAGACCTAGTGTTATTATATGATCAAGCTAACGATAAGCTAGGTGCTGGAAAATTTGTTCCTATGTGGCATGGACCCTACATTGTAAATCGAAAGCTAGCAAAAGGGGCCTATGAGCTGGTAGATTTTGATGGGGACTCTTTGGGTAAACCCAGAAATGGACTTTACCTAAAGAGGTATTATGCTTAAATGGTGGGTATGGAGAATTTTAGTTAGGTTAGGTTTTCTTTCTAGCTAGTATGTTTGTTAGTTTAGATAGTGTGCTTAGCTTAGAAAGTGTGTTTTTCGTCGTTATTCTGGCTTATCTTGGTTTTACTCTTGATATTGCAGATGTCGACGCCTCTCCAAACGTACATTGGATTTGCCGATGGTGCTTGTCGTAGTACACGGAATATCTCTTCCGCAGCTTGGGTTATCTATTCGCCCTCTGACGAGTTAGTTTCTATGCATGGGGTGAGCCTCGGTCAAACGACGAACAACATTGCAGAATACAGTGCAGTGGTTGAATTATTGTCTGAATCTATTTCATTTGGAATTAGACGTTTGATAGTGAGGTTAGATTCTGAACTCGTTGTATTACAGCTTAATAGAGTATATGCCATTATAAATCCTGTGTTATTAAGGTTGTTTTTGAGAGTGCGCCTCTTGGAACGTGAATTTGATTACATTGAATATCAGCATATTCCAAGGTCTTTAAATACATTAACAGATGCAATTGCTTCTCGAATGTTGGATAGACATTTACGATAATCATGCAAGTAAATTTAAAAACATTTCATCACATATGTTAAACAAGATGAGCCGATAATAATGATATATATATATAGATAGGAGTGTGTCAAAAATATACATCGTCTTCGATCATAGGTTGAAAAACACCTTATGATCGGAAAAAATGATAAGTACAAAAAACCAAAAATGTCATATGTGTTTACAAAAGTGACTAGCCAATCACTGGTGGTGCTCTCTATACGAGACCACTGCCCGCGCTACCCTACACAAGAACCTCCTAAAAGGTCCTGGGACTGCGACCACATAGCGCTGAAGTCGAACGGGAATGTCATCTATGGTGGTCTCTGGTATATCCACCGTCAGACGCTCTAGATCCTGTTCCAGCTCGGCTAAGGTCTCTGTGGCCGCATCCTGTGGGGCTGGTGCTGGTACAGCTGGTACTCTTCTCTCAAAAGCCCGGAGGTTGGCTGGACGCCGTGGACCTACATCTGCATTTTGAAAATTTGTGCTGTCAGTTTTGAGGCGATATATAAAAACAAAAAATATACATAATTTAAAAACTTGTGAAAAATGAAATACCTCTGTCGTCCCACTGTTCTCCCTGTGGAAGAACCATGTCCGGATCATTCCGAAAATCCATTCCGGCATAAGGAAAGTCCTGAATAGCAAAGACCTGGCTCTCTAGCCAGCGAAAGTAACCATCAGGAAATCGAACAACTGCTGCTCCCTCGTCAGGATGTCGGGCCATTACCGCAACCCATCTCGTCAACTTAGGCTCCCGAGGAGCCCCAACTGGAACTGTAAGATGCTGGGGGATCAGCATTGGAACTCTCTCTAGGGCAAAGCTCACGACTAAAGGCCCATATCCAAAGGTCTTCAGTTGTCCTCTCTTTGCCCTGGTTAGTTGGCCCTTCATATTGGCCAACACAGCATCGCACCAGTTGAAAATGGTGCCTTGGAAGCAATCTATAGCCATCCGCATTTGGGACCCGGTGGCATGGTGCAAAGCGGCCGCGCCGCAAAGTCTGGTAACAGTAAAGGATATCACCATAAGTTCAGGTCGGGATATGTACTTGATTTCTGTCCCCTTCTCCTGGTTTTGATTGTTGCACCACTCTAGCCGGAGACTAGCAAGGGATTGGCCACCCGGCCTAGTCCCGAATAGAGAGAGTTGCTCACCCCTGTTAGGCAAGCCAGTGAGAAAATATATGTCGAAGGGCTCTATCTCGAGCTAGTGCTCTCCGATGTAGAAACATTTCTCCTGAATGTTCCACCTTTCAACCAGCCACTCAAGGAATGGCACCTGGCCCCTCATGCCAGGTATGGCCCAGTATTTGTACAGTCCGCATGCTTTTAATGCATCAATGGAAGGTTGATGACCTATTGCGGCCAAATCAACATCCTCGTGTTCTCTTTCACACCAATCAAGCATGGTGTGCACCCTGCACATCATAAAACATCTGTTAGAATCCATAAAATTTTAAAATTTTGGTTCATTTTGGAGAAATGAGGGTTTCAAAAATGCGTTTTGCGGGGTACGCACCCCGGCTTTTAGGAACAGAGCGTCTGGACACAGCTTCCATTAAGGCCGGGTGCGTACACCTGGTATTTTCCCCATTGAGAAAATATCGGGGTACGCAGGTCAGCAGTGCATGACCTGCGTACCCCGAAGGGCGCATCTTGAAACCCCAAGACCCCCAAAAAATCAAATAAAAACTTAAAAATGAATTTTAAACGAATGGAAAGCAAGAGAAGCATGTTGTAGAATACCTGATGAGACGGCGTTCGGTTCTGACGGTCGGATTCTCCGCAATATCCACAGGAAGTTTCTTGTCAAAAGCCTTTTTCTCAACCTCAACAGTAAAATGGTAAAAATGACATGGTAAAAGGTCTTTTTATAGGTTTTTTGGATGAATGAATTCTAAGTTTGTTTATTTTTCACCATGAAAGGAAATTTTTCAATGTATTTTTACCCATCTTAAACAGGTATGAGTAATGTGTCATTTTTGTGCAGGACAAAAGGACTTTAGAGTAAATCATCATTTTTCATGAACCAAAACATCAGAGTCATCTTTTAAGCTCTTTTCTGACTCCTAAAACATGAAAATATTGCCGAGCGCTTCTTTTACACTCGTTAAAAAGGAATTAAAAGACGGTCCCCTTATAGCTCTTTTCTAACCGTAAAAAGAGGAAAAGATTGTCGGGTTTTTGTCGTTTCAAACTCGATATGGAAATAAAACGACATGTCCTTGATCACTTTTTACTTTTCAGGTCAGAGACACTAATCATGAAAGTACTCCTTGGTCGCAAGATCAAGCGGTTCTCCCAGGTATTATTTTATACTTTTTCGGGCTTGGGGGACACAAATTTACAAAAAAGTTCAACCTGGAGTCTTCTTAAGTTTTTCAGACTCTCTAAAATTGAAAAACGCCGAGTTTATCCTATACTGGGCTGGTTAAAATTTCACAGTAAAGGACCTGTTCAATTACAAACAGGAACAAACCACTCCTTCCTAGGGTTCGAATCAAAACTAGGTTGGACTCATCCGAAGGATGAGCTTATAATCAAGCATATGTTATCCTCCTCAAGCTTGTTAAAAATAAAGAGGTACTTGCCAGAAATGGTGGGGGAAAAGAGAGAAGAATGAACCTATTTGTTATCCTTTGTTACAGAAGAACCTTATCACCGTTCTTGAACACGACACTTTCCGTTCACCTGGGTTGGGAAATCCTTTGCCTTAAAAGTTGATCAAACAACTTTGAAAGTCTTCAACCGTTTCCGGGTATTAACTTTGGGTCAAATCGTAACCAAACCATCTGTCGTGTCGTTATGTGTTCAAGAGGTCTCTGCAAATAAACTTTCATCTGCAAAATACTTGTCGTCCATTTGACCATCCCTGAGTCAGTCCTTACAGCAACATTTCTTCAACTTGAACAATGATTTCGTGTTGTGGGCTTGCCTGCAACGGGTCGCTTTCTATCGACATCAACACATTATCTAGAGAGATGACTTAGAAATCGTCAGTACCTTGAAGTCTGCATGCATCAATGGCAGGTTTCTCGCCTTTGACGTCAGTTTACATCATTGACTTTCGATCGAAGGATTCCGTGAAATGTTCGACATCAACTCATTCATTCACATCTCATGGATTGTACTGGGTACTTTGAGAACCATTGACATTACTGGTGGTTTCTCTCACACTTGTTAACAGTTTACATCATCGACTGGTAATCAAGTGGTTTCTACCATGTTCGACATCAACTCATTTATTCGCATGGCTAGAATCGTACCAATTCGGGGAGTAGAGATGAAGACCCTGGATCTAGTTTCCACCATCCAGGCTACGAGGAGTTTTGTATTCATTATATAGTAGACCAATTATAAACAGATGGCTGCGTCCATACTGTGTCCACGCAAGTCTATGATTATGATGTACTGCAAGATCATTCCTGTATCAGAGTAGTTGGTCTGTTAGTTAAAGTTTTGATCTGAGTATGGGAATGCCTACCTCAGCGATGATATAATCTTATACATGTATTTTGTGTTGAAAATTGCAGGTTCTGACCAGGCTCTCCACGAGATAATCCTTGAAATGATAAAGCGCTTCACCCTTCCTAGATAATACAAAACCCTAATCTACTACAGGCTTCGCACTTTAGGGGGCAATCTGTTACACTAAAAAATGTCACCATGGCTATTTACAGTTAGTATGGCTCTATCAACGGTCATGCTATCCTCCTGGGCAAGTCTTATGCCTCTGCTCTCCATGTCAAACTCCAAAAAGAGAGAAAGTCTTTGCAAATGTGTTTATCTCTGGGTACGTAGATTCTCTCGGCCTTACCTGCGTATACGCACCTGATTTTCACAAAAACGGCGTACTTGTACGCTCTGTATGTAAAGGGGCAGGTGCATACCCCTGTAAAGGTCAAAAAGCGCAAGTTTCACTCCAAAAAAGTTACTTGTGGTCATTTCTAGAGGCTTCTAGAAGTATGTTTGATGTGTATGAAGCACCTCCAGATGGTTCATGTATCCCTACCAAAGAGGAACTTATCCCATCAATAAGGGAGCTATCCCATCCAAAGAGGGGATTGTCCCATTAATGGTGGACCTAATTAACTTCCTCTTGAGCACTATAAATACAGGCATTGGGCCAGAAGGAGGAGAGGTTGAAAGCTAAACATTTCTAAGGGTAGATGCTGCTGGAATTAGGACTCCCATCTAGAAGCTTGTGAGGAGAGATTGCCATCTTTGCTTGTTCTATTTGGAAGTGGGTGAGCTTTGTCAAAGTAAAGGAGAACTCTTGATGGACCCTGGGAGGGACTTGCACAACACCAAAGCTCAGGTTGTAATTGTTCCTTTTGTTTCCTATTAATGCAAATGAGTCCATTCTTCTCAATAACTTGTTATTTATGAGTTGTTTCATGTACTCCTTGGTCTATGTGTTAAATATGTTTTATTTTATGAGATTATCAAGTGCTATTTAATCGTTTGATTGTTAGTGAATGCAGGTTTCGAAGTGAAGGAGGAGCTCATCCGGATCAGCGAGGCTGGATTGCTACAACAGCGTTGGACTACAGGTAGGATCTAAACACTTGATTTCTCGTATAGTAAATGCATGTTTAGAGAAGGATTGCTCTTGTTTGTCTTGTTTGGCACTAGAGAGTCTTAGGCTCCTAGGGAGGTTGGTTGTGTCCGCACTATCGACTCTTTCCGCCTGACAACCCTGTGACTCTATCATACATTTCGTGCTCCGTGCCTGCAATTCGTGGATCTTTACAACAAAATGGGTCGAAACTTTGGCTCTGAACCCTAAAACATTCCTTGGGGGAGATTCCATGCCCAACAATGTACTAGGATGAATGTAAACTACCCGAAATGATGATCATTCCTTAGCAGAATCGCCAATTTGTTATGTGGAATTTTGCATCTACGGATAAACACAATTTCCCTAGGTGAGTAGCTACACCTAGAACAACAAAATTAAAGCACTTAACATTTTTCTATAGAAGATAAATAAGACAAGGGACCTACTTTTTATCTTTCACTTTCCCTTTGTCTCCTTTGTTGGCATTATGATACATATGTTGTACTTGATGGAAACCCACTCATCTCAGATGATAAATTATAGTGCAGCAAAGTTCACGCACTTTCATGAAGATAAAAGTTTCTTTCATGAAGAAAAAAAAGTTTCCTTCATGTAGAGAAAATTTCACGCACTTATATGCAGAGAAAAGTTTATTTCTTGTAGAGAAAAGTTCACGCACTTTTATGCAGAGAAAAGTTTATTTCATGTAGAAAAAAGTTCACGCACTTTTATGCAGAGAAAAGTTTATTTCATGTAGAGAAAAGTTCACGCACTTTTATGCAGAGAAAAGTTTATTTCATGTAGAGAAAAGTTCACGCACTTTTATGCAGAGAAAAGTTTATTTCATGTAGAGAAAAAGTTCACGCAATTTCATGCAGAGAAAAGTTCCTTTCATGAAGAGAAATTTTCACGCACTTTCATGGTTGGCTCATGGTATTAGTCCGACAGTTTTTGATCCTATGGTTTTCGTCCGTGGTATTGCATCCAAAAGTGTTGATCTCACGCACTTCCATGGTTGGTTCATGGTATTAGTCCTATAGTTTTTGATCCTATGGTATTGGCTCGTGTTATTGCATCCAAAAGTGTTGATCTCACGCACTTTCATGGGTGGTTCATGGTATTAGTCCAACAGGTTTTTGATCCTATGGTTTTGGACCATGGTATTGTGGAAGGCCTAAGACTATAAAAGAGGAAGGAGATCATTTGGCAAAATATCATCGAATGAATTGAATATCTAATAAGTGCTAGATCTGAAATATTTGTGATTGGGTTATGGTGCAGATCTGGATCTGAATGAAGGAGGAACCTTAGCGCATAAAGAAGGATAAGTTCTTTTGATGGGTCATAATATTTATGCTTGAATAATAGTATCTTTGCATGATTTTGATCTGTTATATGAGGCGCATGCTTGATCTATAAATCTGACAATCTGGGTTATTTAGTGTCTGAATATTTGAAAGAACGAATTATCCTTTATAGATCTGCACGCAGGTTTGAGGTTGTTGAAGTAGCGTATATCTTTATATTATGATCTAGCTGCCTCTGTCTATTGCTGCAGTATTTTGGGTTCAGAATTTGGTGTGTGGTTATTGTTACTGTGTTCTGGGTACAGCTGTCAGAGAAGTGTTTACTTGATTTAGTGCTAATTAGGAAAGGAGATTGTTTGATGTAGATATACTTGATGATTGATTGATGTTCATGGATCCAGTCTGAAAATTTATGAAACGTGGTCCCTGGAAGAAAGAGAAGGTTGTAGCCTTCAGTAGGTCAACACCTACGTACTAGTATCTTGGCTAGTACAAGAGCTAAGGGGGTTGTAGCTCCCTTCCAGGAGAAGCTGGAGAACGAGAGAGGGTTGTAGCTCTCTGCAGGTTGTAGCCTGCATACTGGTAAAGGACTGCACCATTACAAAATCATTGTAAAAGGAATTTCTAATTGAAAGAAGATAGAGACATATTGCAGCATGTGGTTTTCACCCACATTGGGTTTCCACCTTATATCTGGTGTTCTTTTGTGTGACTATTTGCTTTTCTTGTTCCTACTCATTAATTTTATGATACTGACATACAAAGTAATGATCAATATTTGAAGAATTATTCAAAGTATAAATAAGGAAGATAGATTGATAAGAATTTGATAATACTGATTCACCCCCCCCCCCCTCAGTATTATTTCCAACAATTAGTATCAGAGCAGGTCCTTCTGAAGAAGCTTGATCGCTTGAAGGAAGATCTAACATCATGAGCAACTAAGAGAGGGAAGCATCCATCAGGCCACCGATTTTTAATGGAACAAACTTCGTATATTGGAAGGTAAGAGTTACTGCCTATCTTCAATCTTTGGGTACAGAAGTATGGGACATTACAGAAACAGGGTATACTTTTCCATCAGCTACTCCTACAGATTCAGCTGAGAAGAAGAAATATGAAAAAATGCAAAGGCGGTTAATACTCTTCTAGGATGTCTATCTCAATCTGAATTCGTGAAGGTTATGAAATATAAATCCGCAAAAGAAATATGGGACAAGATTGTTTTGAGCTACGAAGGAGATGAACAGGTAAAACGTGCAAAAAACCCTCAGGATTCAGTATGAGAATCTCAGAATGTATAATGATGAAAGTGTGGCTAACTATTTCCTTCGGGTAGATGAGATTGTTAATTGTATGAAAAACTTGGGTGAAGAAATAAAAGAGGTTGTTGTGGTTGAAAAAGTCCTAAGGTCATTGTCCCCCAAGTTTGAATCTAAAGTGTCTGCAATAGAAGAAAAGGAAAATCTATGAACTCTTACTATGTCTCAGCTACACGGAATTCTAACTACTTATGAAATGAGAAAAGGAGGTCCATCAGACAGGAGAGAAGTTGCTTTTAAGGCTTCAAGCAAAGGAGACTACTATGAATCAAGTCACGTGCCAGAAGAAGAAGAAGAATCAAATTTTGTCAGGAATCTTCAACGGGGTACTGGAAGGTTCAGAGGTAAGCTACCTTTTAAATGTTTTGCTTGTGGAAGAGTAGGTCATTATGCTACCAAATGTCCTCATAAGGATAAAATTGACAAAGGAAAGGAACCTGCCAAATGGAACAAGAAACAAAATGCAAATAAGAAAAGCTACTACACTCATGAAGACATTGATGGTCTATCAAATAGTGATGAAGATGAACGAGGTAATGACTATAAACTTTTAATGGCATTTGAAGATGATGATTGCATGGATGCTATAGATGTGGATAGTTTTTATGAAGAGATTTCTAGACTTAATACATGTATAGAAGAAAAGAATATGATCATTGATACTCTACAATTTCAAATTGATGAAAAAGAAAAATATCTTGAAAAGTTAGAAGGTGAAATTGTTGGCCTTAGAAAAGAAATTGAGAAAACAAAGGCTATTAATCTTAAGTTTGTCAAAGGATCTGAAACTCTGGATGAGATCATCAATGTACAACGTTCTCCGCTAAACAAGACAGGTCTGGGGTATAATGGAGAAACATTTCAAGCATCCACCTCAAAGAGTTATCTTGATCTAGCAAGAACGAATGAGCAAAAGCACAATGGAGATCACCAGGTAAAGCAGGGATGAATTACATCAAGAACGAACAAAGACTATCAGGTAAACCAGGGGCAATCTGTCTTAAGGATGAACAAAAGCTACAACCAGCCACAGGTAAAATCTTCTCAATTTGCTTCAAGAATGGATGACAATAGAAATTACAATCATTTGGCCGATAGATTTGATAATCACAGAAGTTTCTTCAATGGGCAATGTTTCTCTTGCCATAACTTTGGTCACAAAGCAGCTCAATGTGTTGCATATAGAACAATCATGACTAGAGAAGCTCAAAAACAAAGAAGTATGATCGAGATTACAAAAAGGACCTATAACAACTTTTCGACTCTTGAAAATGAAGTTGAATGTTCTATTTGCAATAACTTTGGTCATGAAGATTCTGAATGCAGGAGCAGGTTTCAGCAGACAAAGGAACAAGCCTCAAGCACCAAAACATGGAGAATAAAGGAACCACAAACAGAAAGATGTGGGATAGCATTTTATGCAGAAGGACAAGAAAATCTATGGTACATTGACAGTGGATGTTCGAAACATATGACATGTGATAAAGAAAAACTTGAATCATATTCTGCTTTAGAAAAGGGAAAGAAAGTCTCTTTTGGAAATGATACTCCTGCAGCTATAAAAGGAAAAGGCACTGCTCAGTTAAAAGAAAAGGTCAAAGCTGGAAATGTTTTGTATGTTGATGGATTGAAGCATAATCTTCTAAGTGTCAGCCAGATGTGTGATCAAGGAACCGAGGTGATATTTAGATCAAACAGATGTCGTGTTCGTGACGTTGATACAGGTGAAATAGTGATCAAAGGTAGAAGAACTCCAAATAATCTATACATATTTGAAGAAGGACAACAACAATGTTATTTGAGCAAGGATGATGAACATTGGTTATGGCACCAGAGGTTGGGGCATCTAAGTTTTTCACAAATAAGGAAAGCATGCAAATATTAGGCAGTTCGTGGTCTTCCAGATATCAAAATTCCAGACAACACCATATGAAAATCATGTCAGTTTGGAAAGCAAACCAGAACTAACTTTCCAGAGAAGGAAGGATCAGCTAGCATGCCTCTTGAGCTAGTCCATACAGATGTATGTGGTCCATTTAGGAAAAGGACACCTCGAGGAGAAGAATACTTGATATTATTCATTGACGATTTCTCTAGGTTTGTTTGGTTAGGACTTATGAAGAACAAAGACGAAGCATTCGAGAAATTCAAATCCTTCAAAGCCTTGGTTGAAAATGAATCAGGTTACAAAATTAAGTGCCTCGGGTCTGACAGAGGTGGGGAGTTTACCTCAAATGAATTTTTCGATTTCTGTGAAGAACATGGGATAAGAAGAGAATTCTCTACAGCTAGAACTCCTTAGCAAAATGGAGTGGTGGACAGGATGAACAGAACAATCCAACAAATGGCTCGTGCTATGTTGGATGAGTCTGGAACTCCCGCAAATTTCTAGGGTGAAGCTGCATTTGCTGCGGTTGTTATTCACAACAAAACAAATGTCCGAGTGAACAGCACTCAAACTCCTCATGAGCTCTTGTATGGTGAGACTCCTTCGGTAAAGCACTTCAAAATCTTTGGGAGAAAATGCTATATTAAGAATACTGATGAGCAACTTGGAAAACTTGAACCTAGAGCAGATGAAGGCATTCTTCTTGGTTATTCTCCACACAGCAAAGCATATAAGTGCTACAATAAAAGACTTGGAAGAATTGTTGACAGCATTGATGTAGTGGTTGATGAAAAGGGATACATTGCTAGGCAAGTAAATCAGGAAAATATCGAAGAAGATGAAGACTACCCTCAAAGACAGAATGATGAAGAAGAAGAACCTCAAGAAGCAGCAGAGGAACAGATAAGGATAGAAGAGAAGACTCCATCCCGGTACGTTCAGAAGAATCATCCAGAATCTCAGATTTTGGGGCAGAAAGAAGCAGGTGTACAAACAAGAAGAACAATTGCAGAAGCTTCAAGCTATTTGGCATTACTCTCCTCCACTGAACCAAAAAATGTAAAAGAGGCATGCAAAGATGAATGTTGGGTCAAAGCAATGGTTGAAGAACTTGAGAAGATTGAAAAGAACAACACTTGGGAGTTGGTTCCTAGACCAAAGGATAAGAATGTTATAGGGACAAAATGGGTCTTCAAAAATAATTTGAATGAAAATGGGAAAGTAATTAGAAACAAGGCAAGACTTGTTTGTAAAGGGTATGTGCAGCAAGAAGGAATAGATTTTGAGAAAACTTTTTCTCCTGTTGCAAGACTTGAGGCCATTCGAATGTTCCTTGCTCTCTCAAGCTTTCAAAAGTTCAAAGTATTTCAAATGGACGTGAAATCAGCCTTTCTGAATGGAGACTTAGAAGAAGAAGTATACATTGAGCAGCTAGATGGTTTCATTCTTGGAAATGATCCAAATCTTGTATGCAGACTGAAAAAGGATCTCTATGGTCTTAAACAAGCTCCAAGGGCTTGGTACTATCGTTTGGACAAATATCTTCATCAACAAGGTTTTTCAAAAGGATCAGCAGATAGAAATATTTATATAAAAATTGAAAATGACAAATTGCTAATACTTGTTGTGTATGTAGATGACATTATCTTTGGCAGCAATGAAGAATCTATGAGTAAAAGCTTTGCCTTGGTGATGCAGAAAGAATTCGAAATGTCCTTGCTTGGAGAATTGACATATTTTCTTGGCCTGCAAATCCAACAAAACGAAGGAGGGATCTTCTTGTCTCAAACCAAGTATCTCAAGCAGATTTTGAAGAAATATGGTATGGAAGAAGCAAAACCAGTATGTACGCCCATGGTCACAGGATGTAACCTCAGTGCAAATGATGAATCAGCAACAGTGCATCAACCAAATTGCAGATCTATGATTGGAAGTCTACTTTATTTGACAGGTACCCGACCAGACATCATGCATGCAGTGGGAATAGTTGGAAGATTTCAGGAAAATCCAAAGGAAACTCATCTTCAGGCAGTGAAGAGAATATTTAAATATCTTCAAGGGACTCAAAACTATGGCTTATGGTATCCTAGAGATACAGATATCACACTTCATGCTTATACAGATGCAGATTGGGCCGGAAGCGTGGATGACAGGAAGAGCACAAGTGGTAGTGCATTCTTTATGGGTTCCCGATTAGTATCTTGGTTCAACAAGAAATAGAGTTCAATTGCTTTGTCTACAGCTGAAGCAGAATATGTGGCTGTTGCATCTTGTTGCACTCAACTCCTTTGGATGATGCAGACCTTGCAAGATTTTCAAATCACTTGTACACCACCTATCTCCATCTTATGTGATAATACAAGTGCAATCAGCATTTCAAAGAACCCAGTCATGCATTCAAAGACCAAGCACATACCAATCAAATATCACTTTCTCTGAGAACAAGTGCTTGAACAAAAGGTCAAGTTGGAGTATGTTCCTTCTAAGGAACAAGTTGCTGATATACTCACCAAACCATTGCCCAGGGAGACCTTTGAATACCTCAGGCAAAAGCTAGGGGTTGTTGATGCATCATCTTGTTTTTGAATCTCTTCTGATTGTTGGTTGTACGCAAGGTTCATCTGAAGTATATGCGTACATGTGCTGGGTTGCGAATTGGTCAAAGATCGAATGGCACAGGTTCAGGGGGAGCATATCATGCACTGTTTGCATTATGGAGGAAGTACAGAAGGAGATCATGGATGCTGGTCTGAATATTGCTACAATACTTTTCTATCTCTTTCATGGTCATTTATGGTGTTTGATGGATTATGGTTCTTCTTTGCAGATCCGGTTTATAGTCAGGGGGAGCATGTTCTTAGGGGGATCATAACCCTTGGCCCTTGATGTCAAAGGGGGAGAATGATTGGTTGTTGTTGCCATCAAGTCCAAAGGGGGAGATTGTTGGCATTATGATACATATGTTGTACTTGATGGAAACCCACTCATCTCAGATGATAAATTATAGTGCAGCAAAGTTCACGCACTCTCATGAAGATAAAAGTTTCTTTCATGAAGAAAAAAAAAATTCCTTCATGTAGAGAAAAGTTTATTTCATGTAGAGAAAAGTTCACGCACTTTTATGTAGAGAAAATTTTATTTCATGTAGAAAAAAGTTCACGCACTTTTATGCAGAGAAAAGTTTATTTCATGTAGAGAAACGTTCACGCACTTTTATGCAGAGAAACGTTTATTTCATGTAGAGAAAATTTCATGCACTTTTATGCAGAGAAATGTTTATTTCATGTAGAGAAAAAGTTCACGCACTTTCATGCAGAGAAAAGTTCCTTTCATGAAGAGAAAATTTCATGCACTTTCATGGTTGGCTCATGGTATTAGTCCGACAATTTTTTATCCTATGGTTTTGGTCCGTGGTATTGCATCCAAAAGTGTTGATCTCACGCACTTTCATGGTTGGTTCATGGTATTAGTCCTATAGTTTTTGATCCTATGGTTTTGGCTCGTGGTATTGCATCCAAAAGTGTTGATCTCACGCACTTTCATGGTTGGTTCATGGTATTAGTCCAACATTTTTTTGATCCTATGGTTTTGGATCGTGGTATTGTGGAAGGCCTAAGACTATAAAAGAGGAAGGAGATCATTTGGCAAAGTATCATCGAATGAATTGAATATCTAATAAGTGCTAGATCTGAAATATTTGTGATTCGGTTATGGTGCAGATCTGGATCTGAATGAAGGAGGAACGTTAGCGCATAAAGAAGGATAAGTTCTTTTGATGGGTAATAATCTTTATGCTTGAATAATAGTATCTTTGCATGATTTTGATCTGTTATATGAGGCGCATGCTTGATCTATAAATCTGACAATCTGGGTTAATTAGTGTCTGAATATTTGAAAGAAGGAATTATCCTTTATAGATCTACACGCAGGTTTCAGGTTGTTGAAGTAGCGTATATCTTTAAATTATGATCTAGCTGCCTCTGTCTATTGCTGCAGTATTCTAGGTTCAGAATTTGGTGTGTGGTTACTGTTACGGTGTTCTGGGTACAGCTGTCAGAGAAGTGTTTACTTGATTCAGTGCTAATTGGGAAAGGAGATTGTTTGATGCAGATATACTTGATCATTGATTGATGTTCATGGATCCAGTCTGAAAATTTATGAAACGTGGTCCCTGGAAGAAAGAGAAGGTTGTAGCCTTCAGTAGGCCAACACCTACGTACTAGTATCTTGGCTAGTACAAGAGCTAAGGGGGTTGTAGCTCCCTTCCAGGAGAAGCTGGAGAACGAGAGAGGGTTGTAGCTCTCTGCAGGTTGTAGCCTGCGTACTGGTAAAGGACTGCACCAGTACAAAATCATTGTAAAAGGAATTTCTAATTGAAAGAAGATAGAGACATATTGCAGCAGGTGGTTTTCACCCACATTGGGTTTCAACCTTATATCTGGTGTTCTTTTGTGTGACTATTTGCTTTTCTTGTTCCTGCTCATTATTTTATGATACTGGCATACAAAGTAATGATCAATATTTGAAGAATTATTCAAAGTATAAATAAGGAAGATAGATTGATAAGAATTTGATAATACTGATTCACCCCCCCCCTCTTAGTATTATTTCCAACATCATTTGTATGGCCTCCATTGCTCCTTCTTGAACTTAATCCTCTCGACAAGTACCTACAATCATAAACAGAGGACAGAAACCAACCAAAGCAAGAGATCTATCTACTATAAGGAAATGGAATCGAAAGCATTTACACATATAATCATCATACATAAAGACAATAATAGTGGAAAAGGTATAAACAACTTTATTAAGTAGAAGGAAGAGTTACAACCATAAAGTCTGATCCAATGTCACTCCTCTAACTTGAGTTCCATGCAACATCACATCAAAAGCACAACACTCCGACAGCATAAAAATACTTGCTTACAATCTCAAACCTCACACCAACAGTATCTCCTTACAAATTCTCAAATTCCAGCCCTTGATCACTTGCATGAGTGCTCAATTTATAGGAAAATGGAGGTGGTTTGGTCATAAATGAGGGTATTGAATGGCCTTCCAAATAGAGTTAGTTTCCATGGAGGAAGGGATGATAGGATAGGTGGTTACTTAACTCATTCACTATCTAATTTTGAGCTTATAGGAGATGATAAGTGTGGGAATCTTCTAGAATGCTCTAGAAGATAAGAATATTCCCAAAACCCTATGAATAATTCACTCAATCTCACCCAACGTAGGTCAAAGTGGACTTAAGTGCATTGAAATGAACCCTTACATGGGCCTACTTGTACTAAAGTGCATGTACCCCTGACCAAGGCTGCGCTGGTCCCTCAAGGAGGCATTTCTAAAGGGCTTCACGCCAGGAAACTTTCAAGGAAGGAGGCATTCAAAGTGATGACTTGTCTAGGGCATGTAGCAACTGGATTAAGGCTTGATGAGCCCTAATAGTACTGATCTAAATGATGGGAATGATGGGCCCAAATAGATGTGTAAGCTTCAATGGTTTTTTTTGCTTCTTGATATTTTTTTCTTTGGATTATTTTTATGCCATTATGGAAAAAAATTGTTGGGAAAGGGCTGGTATACATTGTGACATTGATGAACTTTCTTCCATTGGAATGGGGAATGAGTGGAAAAAAAAAAGGATAAGTCTATGCCATGACCAATTTTAATCTGCACAAATTTATATATGAAAATTAGTTAAAAAAAAATAAATTGAAACTTAATTTGAAATTTATAATTAACTAAAAATTTGAAGAGATAAATGTATTCACATGAATAGTTTGGTGTACTACATGAGGGACTATACTCCTGGAGAAATCATAAATATACTCATGAGGGACAATATTGTTTTTAATGTAGAATTAAATTCAAAACCCTTAAATTTCATTATTCTAATATTTTATAGTTTAATTATTTAGGTTGGGAGCTAATGGTGTAAGTAACTCAGTTTGGTTATTGTTATTGTTATTGGTTCAAATTCCTGTGGATGGTCTATCTCCTAACCTAAAAAACAAAAACAAAAAAATCATTGAATGGAATCTAATAACACTAGGGATCTATCCAAAAAAATTCAGAAATGGATGTGGTAGCCAAAAGTAGTGGTATGAAAACAAACCAAAACATCTAGTGGACTAAGCTCACTAAATAAAATGAACTTTTGAAATATATTTGACATAATTGATAGAAAATGTGAGTGGCATCAATGATAGATGTATTATAGAGAATGAATCTGCACACAAATTACTATATATTTTTTATTAATTACTAAGAGACTCTCATCCATTGTTGATTACCAAATATTATTATCCATTGATTTAGAGAATAGATAAGTATTTTCTATTATATAATGCCTATTCTGTGAATGATGTTATTATCATTTCTAAATTTTATCTTCTTCTTGAGATTGTGGGTTTACTACGATGAAATTATTGGATTGCAATCTACTTGATGAAAATGGTGCTAAAAGTATCAAAGTCTCTTGTATTCACTCTAGATGTGTTGAAGGTAGCCACACAAAACTTTGGTGAGAATATTGGAGAAGGGGATTTGGATCAATATTCTTAGGTAAGTTACCTAAAGAAAGGATATAGTAATTAAAGTAATTTCATTGTTCCCCGAGCAAAGAGCTCAACGGATTTTAAATGAGGTAATTTTAAGATTTTCAAATCATTCAATTTGAATTTACTGTAAACTCACCTCTATATTATATATGACAATGTTATACTTCTTCATTTATAACACTAACATAATCACTTTGATAAACAAGTTGATCTTCTTTCTACAGTCAACCATAGGAACTTGGTATCTTCACTGAGATACTGTAAAGAATCCAAACTCCAGAGAACTTATGCTTATCAATGAACACATGCCTGGAGGGTCCCTTTAAGGACCACCTCTATGGTAAAATATATCTATCAGAGATCATTTGTTGAATTGTTAATGGAATAAAGAAAGTAACCAAAACCCATTTGGTTCTTATTTTTTAAGCAAGTTCTAGTGCATAACTTAGCAAGAAACAAGATTCAAAATATTTTGAGATGTAGCTCAAGGTAACTTACCATCTATTGTACTGAAAAGCCTGATCAAGGAATGTATTATAGATAAAAAAAAATCACTCTTTTTGTGACTACTCTGGATGTTGAAGGCTTAGATTTTGGGAAACATCGAATTGGTCTTAGCAAAACTCTTCCAGATTTTTTAGGTGATTGTAGAGAAAATGCAAAACCCATAACTTGGAGTGAAGTTTCAAGCTTGTAGGTAAGGTTCGTGTTGGTAATTTAATTGACCTTAAATTACTTCATAAATTATTGACCATGACTAGTAAATTGATGAAGTGTACGTGCACCATTTGTGATGGGATTCTTTATTATGTGAGTAACTTTCAAAGTGAATTAGGATGTTTTCATGCACATGTTTTATCTAAGAATCACTCAAAGTAAAAATATTATCACTCTTGCAGGAAAGGAATGTATCGCACTGATTAGAATAAAACTAATCTGAAGTGTAGAAATAAATAGCAAAATCAAATCTAAATCTCCTTCACACTGAAAGAAAAGAAAGCTAATATTAAAGTGTGGAAATAAAGATCACACTAACAAAATCAAAATCTTATTCACACTAATAGAAATCAAACCATGAACGAATTGCAAATTGCAAATCAAATGACTCTACTTTCTATCTATAAATCAGAATTTACATGTGCATAATAAAATAGTTTGATTATTTTCTTCATCCTTCACGCAACGAGATTATATTTATGAAAGAAATTATATGAAAATTCTATTACAAAATCCCTAACAAATACTATTTTAATTGTTACTAACACTTTACTATAAATCAAAGTTGTAATCACTTGTGATAGCTTAATCCTATGAAACAAAAAGTTTAACTAGAATTAAAAACAAAACCTTACAACTCCCTGGGGGGGCTCGCTTGAGTGTAGGTATGCAGATATCAACGAAGCTTAACCACACATCTATATGCACAAAAAAGTGGAATCAGTTGCTTAATTAATTGATTCCAAAAAAAAATTTAAAACAATAACCAGTCATGTGTATAATCATGCCGAGAGGTAGGTTTTATAACCTTCATTCTTAAATTGTTTGGAGATTTATATGCCTATCCTTCTCAACAGAACATATTGAAATAACATTGCTTAAATAAGATAATGATTATTCATTATTTTCTATTTAAGAAGAAAATCATGGGAAAAAATATCAGCTTCAATGAACGATCTTATCGCTCACCTGATTTGTCTTTAGTATTTTCCACTAGGTTGACTTCCACGTTGACTTTCTCATATGGCAATTTTTATCATCTTTCGAGATCAGAGGAATATGTGGATATCACTGTGCTATTTTCCATCTACTTGTCCATATGATTCGTTCCTCAACTAATGTTTTAGAACCTATAGATTCTTCAAGTAAGCTGCAGAATCGATTATTAGCTGTAGAATTGATGCAATTCAATGCTTGTACAAATATTAAATAAAATAATAAATAAACTATGAAACTATGAATAAAATATGATTAAATACCTATTTTTTCCAATAACCTTGCAAGCTGACACTTAATTAGAGTTATTATGGTCAAAAAGGAAGAGAATGGAGTTTAAGGAAGGTGTCAAAAAGGAACAATTTTGGTATTCAACATTCCCCTAGACATAAGATATTTCATGTACTCATGCACCAAATTTGTTAGGTACCTATAATACTAGTGATGCCCCCATTAATATTGTAGTTATATCCCTTATTAATACTTTTGTGCCCCTATTGTCCCCATATTGTTATTCCTGTGCCCCCTAGAATCTTTCTATTATTATTTTTGTGCCTTTATATTATTAGTGTTAGGTCGGCTTGGTTATATTGTGACCCCTTAGACTCCTATATATAGAAAGGAGATTTTGTCAATTGAATCATCCAAGAATTATTCATTTGTGTAATGTAAAGGAGTTTTCCCCCTTGAAGAGGCTAAATTATAAGGTGTTCAACTATCTTTTCTATCTTTTTGTGAACTAGTTTCATAACATTTGGTATCAGAGCTTTGGATTCTAGGGTTTCGCTGCTCCAAATAGGTCATCGTGGAATTTTTGCTATAACTTTTTTCTGCAATGTTTCAGAAGCGCAAAAAAAAAACCCATTTGATACCAAATCGCATTGAACCTTCGGTCCAAATTTCAGAGCTTTTCACGCTATATTTGTGGAGATATGAGCTAAGTAGGTTGGTCTTTTTGCAGACTCCTGAATTACATTCCAAACAGGTGACCTGGGGAGAATCGTCATAACTTTCTCTCTGAGAATCAGATTGAAATTTTGTAAGAAGGTACAGAAAGAGGACAGATTGTAGTTTCTAGTGTATATTTTTCAAAGCCAAAGGTCGAAACAGTGACACGTGGCACTTCATACAAGTTTGCTCTTCTGGAAAGGTCTATAATCAGGTCATCTTGGGATATTGTGCATAACTCTTCTTTGGAGAATCCAATTAGGATAAGAATGGTGGCATTGGAAAGAGGATGCATAGGGCTACAAGAGATCTCAATTTCAGAACTCGATGATATGAAATTACAGAGATACATCAGATTCAATATCAAGCTCCCACAAAGTGAAAAAAGGTGTGTAGTTTTTTTTTAATTTTTGCATAAGCTTGGTTTGAAAAATTAGTTTGAAGGACTTCAAAGGGAATAGTAAAGAATTATTATCGTTAATTGATGCCCTGAGGAAAGAAAATGAAAACACCTAGTAAGCAACCTAAAAGCTTTAGCATGACTCATGAAGAAGAGGAAGAAATGCAACATGATATATTAAAATTATGAGACCAAGTCCAACAAGTGTCACTTGCACAAAAAGGTGTAGAAGCTAAGATGGATGGTTTAAAGAAAGGCATGGAAGCTAAGATGAATGGAATTGACACTAAAATGGATGGCATGGATGATAAGATGGAAGAATTTAAGATAAAATTGAATAAGTTGCTACAAGAAATGGTCACTAATGGTGAAAGGGTAGTAAAGGAAACTCATGATGAGAACAAAGGAAATGTTAATCATGATTCCATAGACTCTAATGTTGGATCGAAGACCCACCATATTCCAAAAATCGATATGAGGAAGTTTGATGGCAAGGATCCCGCAACATGGATATTACAAATGGAGCAATTTTTCGATCTCAATAATGTGCAAAACACACAAAAGGTATGTATTGCAGCTTTATATTTGGAACCAAATCAGTTTGTATGGTATTAGTGGCTTTTCTCTCGTAAACAAATTATCACTTAGGTAATTTTTATGGATGAATTGATAGCACATTATGAGGATACAAAAAGCAACACTTTTTTTAGCCAATTGATAAGTCTCAAACAAAAGGGTTCAATAATGGAGCACATTGAGGAGTTCAAAAAATTCAACAGAAGGGTAAAAAATATTCCAGAGGAGCATAGGATTGATGTGTTCATAGGGACTTTAAAGGATAATATCCAACATGATTTTCGCCTTTGGGAGCCTAGTTCATTAGAGAAGGCATTCCGGTTAGCAAGAAAAATGGAAAGCAAAATTATGGCAACCAGGAAGCATACCACTCACAACTATAAAGATGGAAGTGTTGTTGCCCCTAGCCTTCCACAACCTATAAGGTTGACACCACAAAAAATGGAAGAAAAAAGAGCAAAAGGGCTTCGCTACAGTTGTGATAGCAAATACACTAAAGTTCATAAGTGTGTTGAGAAGAAAGTATTCTACATAGATTGTGAAGAGGAAGAAGGAAAGGAGCAAGAAAGGTCAAAAGAAGAGGATATACTCCAGGAACAAAGCCTAGATAGAGAATATATGAATCCGACCATATCTTGTAATGCATTGGCTGGAATTACCGCTCCTCAAACCATCAAGATAGAAGGACAAATCAAGAAGAAAAAGGTAATAGTGTTGACTGATTCAGGAAGTACCCACAATTTTATTCATTGTAAGATAGCAAAAGAATTGAATTGCTTATGATATCCAGCACCAGAGTGTCAAGTGATGGTTGCAAATGGAGGAACCATAAATTGCTTTGGAAAGTGCCATAATATCAAGCTATCCATGGGAGAATATGTATTGAAAATCCCAATGCTTTCTATTCCAATGGGAGGTGCTGATGTTGTACTAGGAGTCCAATGGCTACAATCCTTAGATACAATAGCTTTTAACTTTCAAGAACTTTTCATGAAATTTTATGCAGACGGAAAGGAAGTTGAATTAAGGCTTATTTCAGGGAAACCGGGAAAGATAATAAGCTCTAACAGTATGACAAAGCTTCTAAAAAAGGAACAACGAGATGTAATTGCACAATTATGTTCGCTAGATGTTTCCACATCGAAATCATCTATTTCTCCAGATCTCCAAAAAGTCTTGGACAATCATTCCAAGGTATTTGAGATTCCCAAAGGTATCCCACCTATTCTTGATCATGATCATGCTATTCATTTGATTCCAGGAAGTGTTCCTCCAAACATCAGGCCGTACAGATATCCCTATGCCCAAAAGAGTGAAATTGAACGTATGGTTGCAGAAATGCTTGAAGCTGGTATAATTCAACCTAGCCAAAGTTCTTTCTCTGCTCCAGTAGTATTGGTGCACAAGAAGGATGGATCATGGTGCATGTGTCCGGATTATAGGGAGTTCAACAAGCTCACTATTAAATATAAGTTTCCCATTCCTGTCATTGATGAATTATTTGATGAATTGCATTGATCGATTTACTTCACCAAGTTAGATCTTCGTTCAGGATATCATCAAATCTGAATGAAGACTCAAGACATTCTGAAAACAACTTTAGAACTCATGAGGGTAACTATGAGCTTTTGGTCATGCCTTTTGGCCTTACCAATGCACCTTCTACATTTCAAGGTTTAACGAATTCCATTTTCAAACCCTTCCTTAGAAAATTTGTGCTAGTATTTTTTGATGATATACTAATATACAACAAGTCTTGGAAGGATCATGTTGAACACGTTGATAGGGTGCTACAACTATTGGAGGAGAAACAATTATATGAAAAAAGATCCAAATGTTTCTTTGGAGTACAAGAGGTGGAATATCTGGGTCATATTGTATCTCATGAAGGAGTTAAGGTAGACCATAGAAAAATTAAAGCCATTAAGGAATGGGAAATCCCCACATCCATAAAGCATTTGCGAGGATTTCTCGGGTTGACAGGGTATTATCACATGTTTGTTAAGAATTATGGGAAAATAGCAGCGCCTCTAACAACATTGTTGAAGAAATGTGCATTTTCATGGACTCTAGAAGCAAAAAAGGCCTTCGAATATCTTAAAGAGGCAATGTTCCAAGCACCAGTCTTAGCTACACCAGACTTCACAAAAACCTTTATTGTGGAATGTGATGCTTCCGAAAATGGAATTAGTGTTGTTTTAATGCAAGATGAAAGACCCATTGCTTTCAAAAGTCATACAATCAATGGAAGGTATTTACAAAAAGCCATTTATGCGAAGGAAATGTTGGCAATACTATATGCACTTAAGAAATGGAAACCCTACCTAATGGGAAGACACTTCAAGGTAAAAAAAGATCATGATAGCCTTATATACTTTTTAGAAAAAAGATTATCCTTTGAAGAACAATAAAAATGGGTCCCAAAGATGTTGGGTTATGACTTTGAAATCATGTACAAAAAAGGAAAGCAAAATGTTGTGGCAGATGCACTCTCAAGAAAGGATGAGGATGTGGAAGCATTGTTGTGCGCCATATATATTATCCAACGAGATTGGATAAACGAAGCAAGGTAGGAATGGAAGAATGAAGAAGAAGTGTGGGAACTTATTCAAAAGTTACAACAAGATTCTAGTACATCTGATACATTTAGCTGGAAAACTGATTCGTTATGGTACAAAGATCGCTTATGCCTCTATAAGAATTCCCAACTCAAACAAAATATTCTTCTAGAATTGCATGCTTCTTCCTTGGGAGGGCACTCAGAATTTTTAAAACCTTACCACAGGGTTAAGAAGGAATTTTTTGGGATGGCCTTAAATTGGATATTCAAAAGTTTGTGGCGGAATGTTTGGTATGCCAACAAAATAAAGCTGAAACAATTAAGACACCAGGTTTATTAAAACCTTTATCCATTCCAAGCCAATGTAGGGAGGAGGTTTCAATGGATTTTATCACAGGTTTACACAAGTCTGAGGGAAAGAGTGTCATCATGGTGGTAGTTGACAAACTTACCAAGTATGCACACTTTTGTGCATTATCACATCCATTTAATGCTAGTACAGTTTCTATGGCATTTATGGAAACAATTCAAAGGCTACATGTAAACCCAAAGATTATTGTAAGTGACAGAGATCCCATTTTTACAAGAAATTTTTGGACAGAAATATTTTCTTGTCTTGGTACTCAGTTAGATCATAGCTCATCTTATCATCCGCAATCTTATGGGCAAACAGAGATAGTAAACAAATGTTTCGAAGGATATCTGTGTTGCTTTGTACCTGGTAAACAGACACAATGGGTCAAATGGTTGCCTCTAGTTGAATGGTGGTATAACACTTCCTTCCATACTGCAACAAAAATGACCCCATTTATGGCACTTTATGGATATTAGCCACCATCCATCACATCATATTTAAGATAAAATTCTAAGGTTCAAGCAGTGGAACATCACATCGAGCATCAACAAGTTCTCCAACTCTTAAAGGATAACCTCGTGGTGGTGCAGAATAGAATGAAAAAATAGGCATATCAACATGTCAGTGAAAGAAGTTTTGATGTAGGTGATTGGGTATTCCTACGACTACAACCATATAAAAAAATTTACCTCAAGCAAGCTAATAAGGATAAAAAATTGTCACCAAAGTATTATGGTCCGTACAAGGTGTTGCAAAATATTGGTACTATGGCATACAAATTGGAGCTTCCTGCAGCTTCTCGATTGCACCTAGTTTTCCATGTTTCATGTTTAAGGAAGGTTATAGGTGACAAGCTCCCAGTTCAAACAATATTACCAGAACTTGACAAGGAATGAAAAATTATATTGGAACCGAAAGCAGTCATAGAAACAAGAACTCGACCTACGAAATCGATCCATGTCAGAGTATCTCATCAAGTGGAAGAACTTATCCACTAAAGATTCCACATGGGAGGATGAGAATTTTATACAAAAGCATCCAGAACTACTCAAGCGTTGAGGACAACACTTTTTTAAAGGAGAGGGGCATGTTAGGTCCCTATAATACTAGTGATGCCCCCATTAATATTGTAGTTGTATCCCTTATTAATATTGTTGTGCCCCTATTGTCCCCATATTGTTATTACTGTGCCCATAGAATCTCTCTATTGTTATTTTTGTGCCTTTATATTATTATTGTTAGGTCGGCTTGGTTATATTGTGACCCCTTAGACTCATATATATAGAAAGGAGGTTTTTTCATTTGAATCATCCAAGAATTATTCATTTGTGTAATGTAAAGGAGGTTTCCCCCTCGAAGAGGCTGAATTCTAAGGAATTCAACTATCTTTTCTATCTTTTTGTGAGTTGGTTTCATAACAAAATTTCAAAATTTTGTAACCCACTTTGTCATTGAGCTATGTCCGAGGTTTGAGAAAGAACATCTAAATTAGTATTCTCTGCTTTTCTTGTTCTGGTTTCCATCCTTGGTTTCTTCATCAAAATCTTACACTGCAAAATCCTCATTTTACTCCTGAGAAGTTTATTTTTAGCTTTTAGCTTCTTGTTTTTCTTATACCAGTGGTAAAGATGTAGGAGAATATTATCGTTCTGGGTTCTTTGAATGTCATTTTATATCTTCATTGCTTCATGTTCCCGCTTCAAATACTTATTTAACATTTCTAGTTCATAAATTTTCATTTTAAGAGTATCTTAAATTCTAGATTCTTCTCGAGGGCTGAAATGAGCTTCATTTAGAATTTCTTCTTGATTTGAAGATAAATCAACAAATTTTCCTTTGGATTTTTGTTCAAGAGATTCTACATAATCATAGATTTCTTGTTGGACAGGGTCAATATCTAGGGTGTTTTTTACTAGACTTGAAAATGGCGATGGTATTCTTGGTTCCTCTTCTTCTTCTAAATCAACAAAACCTGGAGACTATTTAATGGTTTATTTCATATGTCATGCACTTCTTCTTGATGCTTTTTTAGCAGTGAGAACATGCTTTTTCTTTCCAATTTTTTCTTTCTTTGTTCCTTCTTTTGATGGGCCTTCATCTATATTGACGGATTTCTTCTTTCTAATATTTTCTAAAACATTTGCAAGAGGGGTTTCATCGTCATAATCCTTTTGTGTATGCCTATATTGTTGTATTTATTGTGTAGTTATATCTTTGTTTTGAATCTTAGGATTTGAGGGTAATTTTCGTCAACTTCTTCTTATTTTAGAAATACGTTCTTCTTACTCAGCTTATTTAAAATGAATTTGAACCAAAAAATCCTCCCAATTATCCCCTTTATTCCTAAAATGAGCTTCAATCAAATTTTTTACTAACTCGTGATGATGCAGAGCATTGTTAATAAACTTTATTTTCCTTTGGATGTTAGCAACCATTTTTCTTAAAATATAAAGTAGGAAATATCACAAATTGATTTTTTTCCATCAATAAAATGCATCATCAACCAAGCATGATAGAAGAACATATTCTCAAACCTACCCTCATAGATTATAAAATTATGAATGATTAATAACAAATTTCTCAATTTACTTTTTAAAGTTTTTATTGGAATTCCTTTCTTGAAAATGGAGATGTCCGTACTTGGGTTTTTAAGGAAGATCTCCCAGTCTTTGTCTTTGATTTTCCGATTTGTAAACCAACTTTCCCCATTTCTTGGTAATCTTGTAGCTTCCGCCATAAATGATTTTTTCCATACCAACTTGATATCTCCAATTTCTACTTCTATCCCATTATAGGCTCAAGCAAACAAATTTGTGACCTCCTTTTCATGCCCATCGAACTTCTCAAAGAACTGTAACCATTGTGCCTGCTGTAATTGTTGCTTCACTTGTGGATAGGCTTCAAGAAAATTGGTCCCATTTAGCTTAGAATGCACAATAACTCCCATGTTGAGGAATTTTTAGTCCTTAATTGTCCTTTTTGACAGGATTATGGAGTTTTGGTAGCAAGGATGAGATTTTGGTAGAAATTGAGATGTTTTCGGCAGAGAAAAATGAAACGGAGCCGAAGGAAATGGGATATGATTCGAAGAAAATGAGATAGGGTATGAAAGAAGCTAGATGATATACAAATGAAGTGGAATGAATTCGAATGATTACAATGTTTAATGGCATTCATATCTTGTGATAAGGCATGATTATCAAACATTTCATTCATTGAATCGTGAAAACCAATGTTGTGGCATGAGAAGGATAATCATTAGGTAACATGGTGGAGACAACAATTATTAGTTTAAGAATAATCATCTATCTATACCATAATTAAATGTTTTTTAATATTTGACTAATATTTACATACCTTTCATTTTTCCTTACTGATTTGCTCTTTTGTAGGTTGCTTAGGTTGCTCTCACTACGATCTCCATTCTAGTTGCTTTGGTTGTAATATGTCAAGTCGACTGCAAAAATTTCATGAGTTGTAGATTATTGACATTTTTGTAGTTGCTTTAATTTTGCAAAAGAGGAATAAAAGAAATGGGACAAGAATGTGGAAGTTAAAGAAAAACTAGGTTGCCAAGAATTTTTGGTTTTCAACTTATATTTTTTGTATAAACATGCCAACAATGTTGGTTTTCATGTTTATACAATTTTATTATTATTATTATTTCTTTTTTATTTTTGTTTTTACTTCTTTTGTTTTCTTCAAAAAGAAAATAGAAAAGTAAGTTGGAGAGGAAGAAGAATCTTCTTTGGCCAACTTCAAATCAAGATTACCTTCCAGATTTCTAATGAACTCTTCCTTTGTCAATGGTTTATGATATATTCGTAATTTATGACCATTTACAAGGAAACTTAATTTTTCTTCATCAATGATTCTAATTATGACTGTTCCATTATCAAAAACAATTTCAATCTCATAAGAACCAAGCCAATGAGTTTGAAATTTTCCTTGAAAATCTTTAAATTTAGAATAAAAAAGTAATGCCCAATCACCCAATTGAAACTTCATATCTTTTATAAACTTATCATGCCATATGGATATTTTTTGTTGAAATAGGTTGGTTCTATGAATAACATCTTACTGTATCTCATCAAGTTGATTCAATTTCTCCATTCTTTGTTTTTGGGCTTCGGGTAGAGCAAGACCCAATTTGAAAGTTGTTTCGAAGGTCTTTATTTGGAACTTAATAGGAAACAAGACTTGCTTCCCATAAACAAGTTCATAAGGAGTATTCCCTTTTGTGTTTCTCCATGTGTTACAATATGCCCATAGAGCTTCCGGAAGCTTTTCTACCCAATCCCTTCTATGCAAATGTATTGTTTTGGTAAGAATTGCTTCAAGTACTTTATTAGTAGCTTCAATTTTTCCATTTTCATGCAGATGATATGTAGTGGATTTTTTTTATGTTTAATTTTGTATTCCTCCATTATCTTTTGCACCAACTTGGATGTAAATTGAGTACCTTGATCTGTCACAATTTCCCTTGGGACACCAAAATGAGTGAAAATATCCTAAAAAATAATTGAAACTACAACATTTTCAGTAGAAAAAGGAAGTGATTTAGGTCCTACCCATTTTGTGACATAATCTGTACAAAGGAGAATGTACTTTTTTTTCCTTGATGGCGGGTTGATTGGGCCAAAAAAATCTAGAGCCCATTTTTCAAAAGGTTCAATAAGTACCTGGGGTTGAAGGGACATCTCATTTGAAGGAGCAAGCTTTCCCATTCTTTAACAAATATCACATCTCTTAACATATTCATTTGCATCTTCTAAAAGAGAAGGCCAATAATACCCTAAGAGAATGATTTTATAGGAAATCCTTTTATCAAAAAAATGTCCTCCACATGGTTCATCGTGACAAGCCTTTAATATTTATGGTACTTCATCCTCTATGACACATCTTCGAATGATTAAATCGTGCTCGTTTTGTAAAATTCTCCATTTATCCATGAAAATGATGCACTGGTTTGAATAGCTTTCCTTTTCTCCCGAGGAGACAAATATAATTGTAACTTTCATGTGGCCAAATAGTTAGCAATATCTGCAAGCCAAGGAGATTTAATCGATACTACAAATGATATTCATTAGGAAAATTATCTTTTACAGGAACATCCTTATTATCATTTTGGATTCTAGATAGAAAATCATCAACTGTATTCTCCTTTCCAGGTCTATCCAAAATAGTAATATTGTTATAGACATTTTTGTGCCTTACAGCATGAAGCATTAAATGTCCATAATCTAAGGGATCCAAAGTCCCTAAACATGTTGTTCCTACCCCTATAGGAACAAGGTCAGCAAACCACAGCACTGAATAAAAGTTCTCCACCTGAAAACACTCAAAAACAAAGCAATTCTGGATCATGTCAACTGCTCCACTGAGCATCTACGTTGAATGTCAACTGCTCCACTGTCTACCTGCGTTGAATGTCAACTGCAAAGAAGGCTACCTGCGCTGGGCGAGTTTGGACATGTGGCACAATCATTCCTCAAGGTGTCAATGCCCAGGAAGCTTCCAAAATGACACTTGGATCAAGGAATTCGACTGGTGATGAGTAAGAGGGTCTAGATCTCCAAGTGGAAGCAAGAACCTCCAAGTGGACTCAAGAACTGAAGAATAACTGAAGTTAGAGAGGACACTAGTCAGCTTCATGCTAGCCTCAAGCTGACTCATCCTTTCTCCAAAACTCCTACATATAGATCTCTCTCATGAGGTCTAGGGAGGCTGGAATCTGGTGAATGTAAAGAATTGCTGTTGGTTTGAGTTTAGAACTATTGGGTGATTTGCTTTGAAGGAGGTGAAGAGGAGATTTCTTTCTGCTGGGAAGGTGATGCTGGATTGGGCCTCTTATGGTTGTATCACTTCCTGAACTTTACTTATTCCATTAATAAAGAATTTGAGGTTCTTCTATATGCATGTGTCTCAATGATGTATTGTTATGCTTGTGTATTTGATTTATTCTAATCCTTGAATCAATTATGAATGTATGCTTCTTGTAGTTTTCCTCTCTTGTCATTTTGCAGGATCTTGGTGTAGCTGGGCCAGTGAAAGAGCAAGGGGCCGGGAGCAAGCAGCAAGGAGAGAAGATTGGATCAACCATTAGCGAAAGACATCGGTTAGTGGATCTCTTTCTCCCCTATTTTACTTTCATAAAGAAGAAATCTTAGATAGCTTTGCTTCGATTGTTGCTGAGGTACTCTCACCCTTAGAGTGGGATAGGGTCATTCCGTATTGGATACTTTTCCCAACAACAAATTGGCGACTCCTCTGTGGATCGTATCTTGTTGGTTCTTTGTGTTTTTGCTATTCATTTCCTAAACACAGGGAGTACCGAATCGAACTGCATTTGGATCTTTCAAATGCAAAGTAGAGGGCAGCTACTCTAGCTCAGTTTCTGGGCATGTTTATGATTTGAAGAGCTGATCCACAAGGACTTTGAATAGCTCTTAGTGATAGCTTTTCATCCTCCTTTTCATCCTTTAGTGTGTACTTGATTGATAGCTTTGATTTGGCCAAAAAACTGTTGATTTTTTAGCAATCCGTGACCCAGAACCTGAGAAAAACGAGAGTTTCTCTCTTCATTGTAGGCACTGTGAAGGCAGTCTACATTTCATCGCAGGTCCCGAAGGGGCTACCTGCGCTGAATGTCAAACTGACAGTGTACTACCTGCGCTGAACCAGTTAGGCCTTGTGCAACTGGGGTTCTCTGCTTTCTGTTGCCCTGTTTTCATCCTTGTTTTTGCAGCCTGTTATCAGTCAATTTACGTATCTGAAACCACCTTTCTTTGCCACTATTCCGCCTCGGTTGTATAAAGAAACTTTATTTGTTCTTTGTGTATTTCTTACATCATTTGCAGTTTCCCATAACGAAAGTGAACTAGTCTTGCTGTGGCCTCTTAGATCTAGACCTGTGACAAGTGTCGTTCTGATCTTAAGAGTTAGTTTGTTTGCTGTTCATAGCTGATTGAGCTTTTTCTTTCGTCATATGGTTTGAATTTAAGTATTTCTACTGTTGAAACAATTAAATCTTAAGGTGTCTTTTGATTTTGGACAAAAGCTTGTTTGCTTTCACTTGAAATTGAATTCAAAGTTATACAACAGCTTTCTTTTTGTAGTACATCAACATTAAGAAAGAGAAAAGAAATACCTGCATTGTGCATTTTGCATTTGATAAGTTTGCATGTTGATTTAGGAAAAAGTGCATTAGTGTGTGCTCTATGATCTGTGTGAAAAGATGATGTCTTTCTTTTCCCTCAGTAGTTAAGATTTTCATAAGTTGAAAAGATTGAAAAAGCTTGCTTCTCATCTTTAGACTGCATTTAGGAATTTGTATCATACATCTCGTGGTGAACCTTGAAAGGCAAACTTTAAAAAGATCAACTTAAAATATATTGAATGAACCTAACAATGCTTTGAAACATAACACAAACACATAGAGGTCTAAGCTAGAGACGTGTTCCGGCGTCGTTAAACGTAGTGACTGTCGATCTCGAAGAAGGTGGGTGATTCCTCCTGAGAGTCGGTGGCACTAATACGGATTGTGCTCCCACATACCGCCGCGTATATATTGGGAGACCCCTATAGGCATATATCTTTTATCCTTAGGAAGCCGTGTCGGCCACCCTACTAATCGCAATGCAGTGAACACAGCATTCACGAAGATTGACCACCCGTACCGTAAAACGTATTCTGTGGTTTTGCAAAAGGTTTGGCACACCCTCTGCGTAGATCTCCAGAGTAGTTTCTTTTGGCCTTTTTCAAACTCTATAACTGAAAAAGTCTATCCTAGCATTTGTCACTTCGGGCTCATTAAAACATCGAAGGAGACTAGAGTCATCTTTAGCTTTTTCTCGACTCTTAAAAAGTGAACAAGCAAGTTGTGTCTAAAAAGCGTCTAATAAAATTCATTCAATTCGGAAACACAAATTTCCCCTTTTAATATTTTGGTTGATCGAGTAATCCGCAATCTTGGAAGAAAGTCAATTGAAATCCCGTCGTTCGCGGAGGCTTATGAGTCAACCGTCTTGGTCTCCGGAATCGAAAACAGTATGGACAAAGCGAACTCGTTTAACCGGTTCAAAATCTCCTATAAAAGTTAGAACAAGTGTTCCAACTGCATCTGAGGTTCCGGTTACTCCAAACATTTCTGGAAACCCTGCCTCTATAGAAGAAGTTCAACAGCCGCAGAAGGACAGTAATACTGATCCTAGTCTGCGGGCAAATACTTGTATAATTGAACCAGTTCCATCTGTAACCGGTCCAGAGAGTTTTGTTCCTCAAACAACTGTCGTTGTCGAAACAACCACTTCTTCGGCACCAGAAATATTTTACGAACCTGACGGTCTTCCTCTTCCATCGGGTTTGATTGCGATAGAGGAAATTGCAGAGGATCCGAAAGCAAGTACTCCAACCCATTTTGGAGTCGGGGTCACTCTATTTCCTTCATCAGAAGTTAATCCGCCATAAGTGGAGGTTCCTGTAGAATCGCTAGGCAATCTATTAGATAGACTTAAAATTTCTGAACAACCGTCATCATCTAGGACTGTGCCAGACGACACAGCGACAGCAGAAGCCCCTGCCGTCACTCCAACGATGTTTGCCGGCATACCATCTGTCCCGACTAGCTCGCAACTGCTAGAAGGAGTCCACCAAGGGACTATGACGACAGTGTGGTCTGTTCCAGTTTGTTCATCCGGAATAATATCCGACAACTCTTACATTGAGACTCGACAGATTGATCCTCATGGAGGTCAATTTGGGCCATCCAGTCCTCAAGGAAAATCAATCCCCTTGAGTTCCGGATTGCTACCGTATGGGGGGCAGTATGCCCTTTCATTACCCCCTCCGGGAGGGTACCCATACGGGAGTTCACAACAGTATTCAGGTTATACTGGAATTGCATCAAGTAGTTGGGTACCTATGCTACCTCAACAACCAAGGGTTGTATATTCTATGCAACATTGTGTACCTATGACGAACATCCCAACCACACCGGCTATTGTAACAGTGTCACAACTTCAAGCAATACCTGTTGCATGTCAACCTCAGATTTCTCAGGTTGTAATGCAATAGCCACTTGACCATGGGTCACAACCACAATCGCCAACTGGTGGGATGACACAGGTCCAAACAGGTACAATTACCCCACACCTTGGTCCAACGGTTAGCATAGCACAACAGAACATGGCTTCACAACCGTGGCTAGTGCAATACCAACAACCGCAATTCCAACAGGTGTACCAAGGTTCTAAGCAGCAGATCTTTGCGAACAGTGGACAACTGTATATCCAAAACGGTCAAAACCAACCACTTTACGGTGGTCAAGTCCACCAGCCGTATCAGTCATACCAACATCAATTACATTATGCTGGTATGCAAAGGCCCACTGCTCAAGCGATTCCATCGTACCCTGGTTATTCTTCGCCTAACCTGAATCAACAGTTACCATTCGTGGCGACTTTAGAGTTACCCGATTTACACCGGTTAACCAACGATCTGATTGCTTATGCCCCTTGGTGGCCAGCAATTCCTCATAAACTTCCATCTGACATTCCTAAATTCAATGGAAATCTAGGTGAAGACCCATCGAATCACGTGATGACTTTTCATCTGTGGTGTTCGTCGAACACCCTAAACGATGATTTGATAAGGCTTCGCCTTTTTCAGAGGACATTGACAGGTCCAGCGGCTAAATGGTATATTGAATTACCTAGAGCCTCGTTCGACAATTTTAGTTCCCTAGCCACGACTTTCTTAACCCATTTTCAACTACCAATAAGGTATGAAACGGGAACATAAATATTAACCAACTTCAAGCAGACAACTGCCACCCATATATCTGATCATATACATGAGTGGTGTCGTCGTCGTAGGATGGTGAAAACATACGTTCCCGATCAGCTATTAGCTGAATGGTTTATAAAGTCGTTACTTCCTGCTATAACGGAAGATGTGGCCAAGGGGGGAGTCGTAACAGAGGAGAAAGTTATTGCTCGTGTACAGTATTTGGACTTAGTTTATACTCAGTCCGGCACGCTCTATGACAAAATACCCGACGCCCCTAGACCATATTTTTCAATTCCTCCTCCTCCTAAATCAAATAGTGACTCTCATGCCGGTGATGGCGTGATTGGCACGACAAACGTGAAATCGATAAAGGCTTCGTCAAAGAAGGCCCATAAGAATTCGGATCAAAATGCGAAAGAAGAAATTCTTGCTTCGGAAGTAAATGCAGTATCAGCAGATAAAGGCAAAGAAACCAATCAACCAGGAAGCAAGAAGAAGCAAAACAAAGGGAAGAAGAAAAAACAGGGTGAGTCATCTCCTGGAAAGAATTCTTCGAACCCTCCTGGGAAAGGGAAACAAAAGACGATGTCAACATGGATCACGCAATTGTTTTGCCCCCAAGCCCTTTACAAATATTGTAGCAATCAATGTTTCAAGCATGGGAGGTGAACCCAAATCAACGCTCGTCAAGCGTTTGGGTAGATAGGTCTAAAGAATATGGTACCTCATTAGATCCTTGGTCGAAAGTACATGGGACTGATGAAAGAATCTTACAATCAATGTTGATTGAAGGGGCACCATGGAATGATCATCACCATCATTCCCTTCTTCCAGAATATGAAGAAGATACTCAAAATGACCTTTACCACCCTTCAGTTTTTGAATTCCTAACAAATACTGTAAATATGGTGGATTCCGAGCGAAACTTATCCAATATTGAAGAGACTATAGCCATAAATATCTCGACTAAGACAAATGTTGTAGAGAATATTTATGTCGGCAAAGGTTGTTCCCCTTCAGAAATGGAAATATATAACGCTCTTTTTCGCGAATTCAGAGATGTCTTTGCTTGGTCATATGATGAAATTCCAGGCATTGACTCGAGTATCGTTGAACATGAAATTAAAATGTATCCTGATGTCAAACCAGTAAGACAATGGCTTCGGCAGGTGCACCCCAAGAAAGTCGCTGCCATTAAGGCGGAAGTTGAAAAACTTCTCCATGCTGGATTCATCTACCTGGTTCCTCTAACCGATTGGGTATCGAATATTGTCCCTGTTATGAAGAAACAAGGGACGATTAGAGTGTGTGTCGATTATAGGGATGTAAACCAAGCTTGTCCGAAGGACAACTACCCTAAACCCTTCATCGACCAGATAATTGATGAATGCGCCGGATGTGAAATCTTTTCATTTATGGATGGATTTTCCGGGTATAATCAAATAAATATCCGCCCAGAGGACCAGTCAAAGACTGCATTTATTTGTCCGTGGGGCACATTCGCTTATCGAAAATTACCCTTTGGTTTAAAGAATGCAGGGGAGATGTTTCAGAGGGCAATGAATTATGCCTTCCATGACATCAAGAACATTGTTCAACCTTATCTCGACGACCTCCCGGCTCATTCGCGAAAGTGGATTGATCATCCGCAGCATTTAAGAGCGATATTTCTACGTTGCCGACACTACAAGATAAGACTCAATCCACACAAATGTGTGTTTTGCGTCGGTTCTAGTCGTTTACTTGGCTTTGTAGTCTCTAAGGATGGGATTCGTCTCGACCCCTGCAAGGTTCAGGCAATCATTAATTTTCCTCCACCTTCAAATTTTCTTCAGAATCAGAAACTCCAAGGGAAAGCAAACTTACTGAGGAGGTTCATTCCAAATTACGCAGAACTTGCTAAAGGTTATACTCGTCTTTTGAAAAAGGATGTACCTTTTGTCTGGGACCAGGTGCCGCAAGCTTCCTTTGATGCTCTGAAAGATTGTCTAGTAAAAGCATCATTAATGTACGCCCTGGACTATCAAAGAGATTTTAACATGTATCTGCCTGCAGCGGATACGACCATTGCGATGGTTTTAGTTCAAGAGGTCGATGGAATTGAACATCCTATCTATTATTTAAGTAAAAACTTAAATGATACAGAAAGTAAATATTCTTATGTTGAAAAACTAGCGCTTGCAGCTGTTCAAGCGATTCAAAGGTTTCGACATTATGTCCTCTTTCGGAAAACTACCATCTTGTCAGATTGCAACCCCATGACTTATATACTGTCGTGACAGTTGTTGGGGGGCAAATATTCAAAATGGATAGCGATCCTTCAAGAGTTTGATCTGGAATTTGTAAAATCCAAATCAAAGAAAGCTCTAGTTTTCGCAGAATTATTGTGCGATCTCCCATCGTCGTCCAACGATGAAACATCAGAAGAATCAATCATGGACGAAAGTTTGTTTCTGATATCTGCAAGCGATGAGTGGTATGGAAATATCATAGTTTATCTCCAAACCCAAAAGTTCAGGCCAAACACCTCTCACTCCGAACAAAAACGTATACGATACCAAGCAAAAGACTACATGATCGTCGGTGATACACTTTACCGTCGTGGTATCGATACAGTTCTGAGGAGGTGCCTTACCCATGAGGAGGCCGAAAAAGCCCTGAATGAATGTCATTCAGGCGCGTGTTGGGGGCATCAATCTGGATATGCAACAGCACAAAAAATCTTACGAGCAGGATACTTCTGGCCAACCATGTTCAAAGATTGCATAATCGCAGTCAGAAGTTGCCATGCTTGTCAAATTTTTGATAGCAAAACCAGAAGACCACCCGCACCTTTACAGCCAATAGTTTTTGTTGGGCCTTTCGCCAAATGGGGCATCGATTTCATGCAATGTAACCCCACCTCGACCGGGGGGCATGGGTATATTATAGTCGCTGTTGACTATTTTACCAAATGGGTCGAGGCAATGCCTACATTGGATAACACAGGTGAAACAGCTGCCCTTTTCTTTTTCAATCATGTAGTCGCCAGGTTCGGCGTACCACAGACTATGGTGACAGACCATGGGTCGCATTTTCGCAATCACATGATGGTCGAATTAGCTGCCAAGCTAGGGCTATCTCATGACAGCTCTACCCCATATTATCCGCAAGCCAACGGACAAGTTGAAGCGATCAACAAGGTCCTAAAGCGTATGTTGCAAAGGATGATCGGGGTTCATAAAAGAAGGTGGCACCTAATCCTGTACTCAGCCTTGTGGGCTTACCGAACGTCGGTAAAGAACGCAACCGGCTTCACGCTTTTTCAACTGGTGTATGGCCTGGAAGCAGTCTTGCCAATCCAGTGCGAAATTTCGTCGCTTAAACTCACAATCGATCTTCTCCCCAGAACTTCAGAAGAAGAGGCTCGTTTCTTGGAATTAATCCAATTGGATGAAACCCATTGTGATGCCGCTTTGGCTAACGAAGCCCATAAGAAACGAGTCAAGGCTCAGTTCGACAAAAGTGTCAAACCCCGTGTCTTCTCAGAAGGTGATTTGGTCTTGCTTTATGACCAAGAATCCGATAAATTGGGAGCAGGTAAATTCAAATCCTTATGGATGGGCCCCTATATTGTTAAAAGGGTGTTAGCAAAAGGAGCCTACGAGTTAATGGATTATGACGGAATTCCATTGGCGCAGCCCCGTAACGGGTTGTACCTCAAACGTTACTATGCTTAAATAGTAACCTGCATGCTTTTGTTGTATTTTGTTTTCGCTAAAGTATTTGTTCTGGTTGAGTGATCCACCTTTTCCATTTGTTACAGATGTCGAACCTTCTGGAGACATGTGTTGGATATGCCGACGGAGTGAGTCGTAGTTCGTGGAACCTATCCTCCGCAGCCTGGGCCATTTTTGATCCAAGCGGCGAGTTAGTAAGTTTCAGAGGTGTGTGTATTGGGCAATCAACGAATAACATCAATGAGTATAGCGCGTTGATAGAACTACTCTCTGATGCCATCACATGTGGCATACGCCGACTAATTGTCAGGCTAGACTCACAGCTCATAATACTACAACTCAATGGTATATATTTTGTTCGCAATCCAGCTATTTATCGCATGTTCCTAAGGGTTAAGATCTTGGAAGGACAATTTGATTCAATTCAATATCAACATATTTCCATAAACTTAAACACATTAACTGACTCATTAGCAAACTATGTGTTAGATAGACATTTGCAACATTTATAAAAAGGACACATCATCAAAGATTGTACATATTGATCATATAAATCAAACAGAATAAAACTCGAAAATCAAAATATATATAAGCTGTTTATAGTTCATACATAATGTTCTGTAACCAAGACAAAATTGGTCATATGACCTAAAACTCAAAAAGTTCTAGGGGGAACCCTAGCCTAGTGGTGCTCATGATAGCACGTCACGGCCTGTGCAATCATGCGCAAGAGACGAGTCCATCGTCTAGGCACACCAGTAGTGTTTCGCTGCAGCTGTAAAGGTAACTCATCAATCCGTACATCCGGAATACCGAGAGTAAGGCTCTCAACCTGCTCCTGCACAGTTGTAAGGGTCTCAGTATCGTCAAGGTCGCGAAGAATAACTCTCCTAGCAGGCTCCACTGTCGGGGCAGCAACTGGCGGTCTCGGACGAACTGCTGGACGAACAGGACCAACATCTGCATGCACCCAAGAGTATGATTAAAAGTCTTGTTAGAATAAATCACAACAACATTATGAATAAAACAGTAAACAGTGATATGGTCAAAAGTTTACCAATAGCGCCCCACTGTTCGCCATCTGGTAGCACCAAATTCGGATCACCTCGGAAATCCATACCCACATATGGATACTCGGAAAAGACCATCTTTTGGCGCTCGAACCACCTGAAGAAGGCATCAGTAAAAGTAATCTGAGGTTGACCAGCATGCCTAGACATGTGATCAACCCACCTCTGCATGCGTGGGTCGGTCGGAGAAGGAAAGTCAAGTATAATGTACTGAGGCTGCATCAGTGGGATTTTCTCCAAGGCGAAGGCAGTCAGAATAGAACCAAATCCAAATTTCTTCAGCCTCCCGTCCTTTACCTTGGTCAACTGACTTTTCATCTGAACAAGTACTGCATCGCACCAGTTGAATACTTTCGGTTGGAGACACTCAAGGGCGTGCTGCACATAAGATCTGTTGGCAACATGTAGAGCTGCGCTACCGGCCATCCTACTAATGGTATACAGAATGGACCTGAGAGACCTGTCAGTAATCTCACGGATAACAACCTTGCTGTCTCTGCTCGGCTGGGAACCTTCCCTGCAATACTGGCGAACATAATCTCTCACGGAATCGGTCCCCTGGGCCGTACCTGACAAGGAAATGGGGGCACCTCGCCTTGACAATCCAGTTAAGAAGTACATGTCCTCTATGGTCAAGGGGATGGACTTTCCCCTAATCTGGAATACTTGGTTAATAGGATCCCAAGCATCAAGCATATACTGCAGCAAAGTGATCTGTGCTCTCATGCTAGAGATACGGAAAAACTTCAGCAAGCCACAGTTCCGCAGCGCGTTCACTGTGACAGGGTCATGGAGGGCAATCATGTCCTCCTCTTCATGTTCTCGTTCTCGCCATGTAAGGGACATTTTGTTCAAAGTTCCCTGCAAAGCAAACAAAAGAAGGAGTAAGTTCCTGAATTTGGTGAAAAACTGGCGAAAATTCATCAAAAAATGAGCTGAAAACTCAGTTTTCTGAGCCCAACGCAGGCAGAGAGTGTCCCACCTGCGCTGAAGGTCAGGCTGCCTTAAGGCAGCTTGACATTCAGCGCAGGTTTCGAATGGGAAACCTGCGCTGAAGTTAGGGCGCCCTGGCAAAACCCCTGGGGCTCAGAAGGACTGAAAAACAGGCATAAAACTGAAAAAGGGAACCATGAAAAGAAAGAGCTAGGGTTTAGCTCCTACCTGGTCCAGACGGCACTGAAAATCGTCCGCAGAATCTCCCGGAATCAGCTGGTGAAAATCAAGGGGGAAGAGGCACCTCCAGAGCTCCAACGAACCAAATGCAAATGAAATGGTAAAATGAGAGGTAAAAACACCTTTTAATGGCTTTTTACGTAGTTCAAAGCGAAATATTAGGGTTATAATCTCATTTTCATGCAAATATTATTCATTTCTAACAAAGTTTGTTGCAGCAATTGGAAATGCAGTACTATCCTTGAAAGGAGAAAAGCTATTAATGGTAAAAAACCAAAATTTGACCGTATATTCGAGCAGTTTTAGCATAAAGTTCATGCTCGTTAAAAAATAAACGCAAGATCCGAGTAGTTTTAACGCGGTCTTCATGCTCATTAAAAAATAAATATAAGCAGTGAGCAATGTTTCCTCCAGAGTTTAAGCTCATTTTTAAATAAAAAATGAACCTATCCCGGTAAATAACCACTGTGATCGTAAATTTATCAGCCATAAAAAGCCTTGGTCGTGTTTGCACCTGCCACCTCCACTTTCATTTGGCCAATCGTTCACCTCCATATGATTGTTTACCCATTTTTGAGGAACAGCTACGAAGAGTGATTTCACCTAGCCATCCTTGTGACACTGCCGTGATTGGAAAATTCCAACCTGTACCTGGAATCAGTTGCTATCCCTGTTTATCACTCGTTCCTCAAAAGACGAGTCTTCTTTAAGCTCTTTTCAACTGACTCGTAAAATATAAAAATTTTTCCGAGTTTTGGCCTTCCAGATCGTTAAAGTGACCGGAAGAGCTATTTCTCCTCTAGATTTTAATCTTTTTGGACCTGAGGGATTATTTCACAAAAAGGTCGAGCGCTTGTTTTATTTGGCTCGTTAAAGTTATCGAAAACTCATCCCTTCTGTATTGTTTTATACTTTTTCGGACTTAAGGGATTAGATGACGAAAAAGGAATTTTGGAGTTGACTTTATGTACCTTTTCAGACTCTCTAAAAATGAAAAGGACCGAGTTTTCTTTGTCGTTAGACTCGTTAAAATGATTAAATAGCAACAAACTTGTCTTTAGACGAGAACGAGTTTCCCTATCGCTAGGCTCGTTAAAACATAGCGATGGGCTTGCCCGAAGGGCAGGTTATAGAACAAGCATATGTTATCCTCCTCAAGCTTTACAAAAATAAAGAGGTACTAGTCAGAAATGACTGGGGAAAAATTGGGAGAACCTCAAAGCTTTAATGGTAGCAAGTCGCTCTTGAACATGACACTTTTCCTCCGTATCACATCGGGTTGGGTTGTTTCATTCACCGGTCTCATCACCATGGTCTCGCCAAACCATCCACATTTGGGGTAATGCTACCAATCCATCGCATCAGTGTCGTTATATGTTCAAGAGATGTCGTTCAGAAAGAGTCAACCGTGTCCCATCCACTACCATACATCATCTTTCATCCTTTCATGACCGCCACCCTGAATCATATTTCACAGATTGTTTTCACCTCCATTAAAATCATTAGCTCCGTTCCGTGTCACTGATGTGGGATTTATTAAGGCCCTCCTTTGACGGATCGCTTCTTGTCGACTTCAGCTCATTATCCAAGAAGTTAATCTAGGAACAACCCCCTCAGTACTTTGAAGCTTGCATGCCTCAATGGCAAGTTTCTCACTTCCGGCGACAGGTATACATCAATGACCTTCGACCAGAAGATTTTGCGTGGTGTTCGATGCCAAGTCCTATATTCACACCACGTGAATTGTACTGCAGTACCTTGAGGGTCATTATCATTATCGGTGATTCCTCTCGCGCTTGTTAACGGTTTACATCATTGACCGGTAATCAAGCGATGTCTTTCCATGTTCGACTTCAGCGCAATTCTCACATGGATCGACTTGTACTTAGAGTGAAGATCGAATGAGTTTGAAGACCCCGGATCTAGTTTCATCCATCCGGGCTGCGATATATATTCAGGAAATATAAAGACATTTGACATGTACATCATTGCAGCAGATGATCATCCTACTCAAAGGATGATAATTTTCACCAAAATTATCACTCTACCATCAGACGATCGTCTGTTCTATGTACCAAAATGAATTTATAAAGCTGAGCATGGGAATGCCCGCCTCAGCTAGATCATGAAAACAGTATGAAAAATAATGTATTGTATTGTATCTTATTACAGGTCACCTCTCAGCGATTGAATGAACTTCGGATCCTCCTGATAAAGCATTTCACCCGATAAACGACCTCATACTTTAGGGGGCAACTGTTATAGACATTTTTGTGCCTTACAACATGAAGCATGAAATGTCCATAATCTAAGGGATCCAAAGTCCCTAAATATGTTGTTCCTACCCCTAGAGGAACAAGGTCAGCAAACCACAGCACTGAATAAAAGTTCTCCACCTGAAAACACTCAAAAACAAAGCAATTCTGGATCATGTCAACTGCTCCACTGAGCATCTGCGCTGAATGTCAACTGCTCCACTGTCTACCTGCGTTGAATGTCAACTGCAAAGAAGGCTACCTGCGCTGGGCGAGTTTGGACATGTGGCACAGTCATTCCTCAAGGTGTCAATGCCCAGGAAGCTTCCAAAATGACACTTGGATCAAGGAATTCGACTGGTGATGAGTAAGAGGGTCTAGATATCCAAGTGGAAGCAAGAACCTCCAAGTGGACTCAATAACTGAAGAATAACTGAAGTGAGAGAGGACACTAGTCAGCTTCATGCTAGCCTCAAGCTGACTCATCCTTTCTCCAAAACTCCTATATATAGATCTCTCTCATGAGGTCTAGGGAGGCTAGAATCTGGTGAATGTAAAGAATTGCTGTTGGTTTGAGTTTAGAACTATTGGGTGATTTGCTTTGAAGGATGTGAAGAGGAGATTTCTTTCTGTTGGGAAGGTGATGCTGGATTGGGCCTCTTATGGTTGTATCACTTCCTGAACTTTACTTCTTCCATTAATAAAGCATTTGAGGTTCTTCTATATGCATGTGTCTCAATGATGTATTTTTATGCTTGTGTATTTGATTTATTCTAATCCTTGAATCAATTATGAATGTATGCTTCTTGTAGTTTCCCTCTCTTGTCATTTTGTAGGATCTTGGTGTAGCTGGGCCAGTGAAAGAGCAAGGGGCCGGGAGCAAGCAGCAAGGAGAGAAGATTGGATCAACCATTAGCGAAAGACATCGGTTAGTGGATCTCTTTCTCCCCTATTTTACTTTCATAAAGAAGAAATCTTATATAGCTTTGCTTCGATTGTTGCTGAGGTACTATCACCCTTAGAGTGGGATAGGGTCATTCCGTATTGGATACTTTTCCCAACAACAAATATTGACTTCCTGTAATAACAATAACCATCTTGTAACTCTTCCATTAGTAATTGATTTATTCATTAAGTATATAATTACAGAGTGATGAGTGTGAACAAAATTTTCATAACTAGTGATATAATGTCAAAACTTATTAATGGCATGTACAACAACTAAAAACGCCTTTTTTGTTACAGTTTAATTCAACTCTACAGGAGCCAAATTTTTACCCATGTAATAAATGGCATAAGGAGTTAAGTATTTTTGTCCCAATACAAATCCTTAGGTTGTATCTGAAGCATCAGTTGAAATATGAAAAGGGATACTCCAATTTGGTCCTCTTAAAATGAGTGCTTCAAAAATATTTTCTTTCAATGTTTCAAAATCCATTTGGAAATAAGAATTCCAAATGAATTCACAATATTTTGTAAGTAATTTAAAAGTTGAGTGCCTATCTTTGTGAAGTTTCTATGAATCTTTTGTTATAACCAGTAAAACCAAGAAAACTTCTAACATCTCTTTGAAAAGCAAGAACTGATAATTTGGAAATACCTTCTACTTTAGATGCATCCACTTTAATTCCTTCTCCTGAAATGTGGTGGCCTAAAGCAATTCCCTCGAGGAACATCATAAAACATTTTTCATGGCTTAATGAGAGATTTGTTTCTTTACATCTAATGAGAACTTTTTCTAAATTTTCAAGAGCTTCCTCAAAATAATTACCATAGACATTAAAATCATCCATGTAAACTTCTACCTAATCATGAATTACATCAGAAAGAATGCCTAAAACTACCCTTTGCAATGTTTCAGGTGCATTACATAATCCAAAAGGAAGTACTTGGTAAGGATAAGTTTCTCATCCATAGGTAAAATTTGTTTTTTCTTGACCTTCCACAGCTACTTAGAATTGGTTATATCCACTAAAACCATCCAAGAATGAAAAATACTTTTTCCCTGTCAATATACCAAGGACTTGATATATAAAGGAAAGAAAAAATTATCGTTCATGGTACCTTTATTCAATTCCCTATAATCGATGCATAATCTCCATTTTCCAATTTTCTTTGGAAAAATCACTAACGGTGAGACCCACTGACTATTTGATATTGTGTAAATCAAGTTCACATTCAACAATTTTTGTGACTCTTTAAAAATTTCCCTTAGATTTGGATTCATCCACCTTTGGGGTTGTCGAACTCGTCTAGCATTTTCTTTAATATATATATGATGCATACAAGTATTAGGATCAATTACTAGCATATCAGTGTATATGCAGAGGAATGTTCTTGTAACATATTTATCAATTCTTTCTTTTGGGATTCTTTCAGATTATCATTAATATTCAAAGTTTTTCCTCGAAAGATTTCTATTAAAGAATTGCCAAATTTTTCCATAGAATCTAAAGCCATTTGATGATATGATAAATATTTAGCATGGCATTGTTCTTGAAACTTATGGCGTTGTTCACAATATGAGGAAGAATCATTATTATTCATTACATTTAAAATTTGATCTTCTTCATCTATTTGTGAAGTAGAAAATATTGGTTCTATATCAAAGTCTTTGTTATCATCATCTATCCAAACTTCACTTTATACTTCTATTGTTGTTTTTACAAGAGGACATAGTGTGAATTTCTTAGTAGAGATTCCATTAGAGATAAACATATCACCATATCTAAAACTTATAAATGTATCAGTTGTAGATAACCATGGTCTGCCTAGAATCGATGGGTATCCTCCTAAATTATTTTTGGGGGTTAAAATCATTAATTCAACAGGATATTCCCAAGAATCCAAGGAGACAGATACATCTTCTAACACACCATCTGGTTGATAATAGATCTATCTTCTAACTGTGATAATGTTAGTATGTATTGAAGATTAGAAATTTTTAATTGATCCATAGTTTGTTTACTCATGATATTGATAGTTGTTCCTAAATCAATCAATGTGTTTGGAATCTCAAAACTATTAATGTGTGCTTTTACAGTGGGGCTACCTGGATCTAGATTTTTCTAACCTGTTGGTTTTGCCATCATAATATCTACAATTTTTCCAACAAAGTGGATATTTTTAACTTCTTTTCTTTTTCTTCCTGGTCTTTTAATGGTTAACTACCTGATTGTTTTTGAAAATATTCGTATTTCCCTTATAGCTTGTAACAAAGGAATTTTGATGCAAACATTCTTCAGTTCATCTAACATGTCATATTCAAGCAACACAATTTGTTTTTCTATTCCTTTGTCAATTTTTAGCCTTTCAGGAAAAGGTGGATTTTGAACAGAAACAAGAGGTTGTTCTACAATAGGAGTTGAGCTTATTGAAGTAGCATGTATGGGGTGTTTTCTTTTTGAGGAATTTCTTCTTTATTAAGAGATGTTTCTCTCTCAAGGGGTTCATCCTTTCCAAATTCCTAAATAAAAACAGATGGTAACTTCTTTTCCAAAACTCTAATATATCTAAGTTGGAAATTATTTATATCTAATGGAGTTATCATGCAAGCTTGGAAATTCTAACCTTCTATATTGTAAACAAGTTGTGAATTGTTATTATTCGGATTTCGGAGTGGCTGAGTACGTAATTGCGTTAGAGAACTTTTAAGGTCTAAAATGGGCCTCCCAAGAAAAATGTACAACCCAAAATAAACTTTATAAGAACCAATAAGATTCAAGATGATGATGTCAACCATGGGGGATGATTCACCATTTTTTGGGGTAAAAAGGTAAAAAGATTAAAAAATAATAAAATAAAAAAACTACTTTTCAACTTATCTCCCTAAGGTTTTACTCAAATTTTGAGCGGGAGTACTTACTGGACGTAAAATTTAATTCCTCATCCAAGGAGTTCCCATGCTGCATACTTGCGATGAACCCTACTACACAAAAAATTAGAAATAGGTGAAAAACGTGATTGTAATCAAGTTTTTCATGTATTTCTCATTTTTCGTGTAACATGATCCATCGAAAGTATGCAACATGGGTACTCCTTGGATGAGGAATCAAATTTTGCATCGAATGAGTGTTCCTGGCCTAAATTTGAGTAATCTGGTAGGAAGATAAGATGAAAATATGAGTTGAAAAAATAGTTTTTTTATTTTTTCCCTCTAAAATATGATGATGTAATCTAATCTTATTTTATTATTTCCACTATTATTTTATAATTTCTTTAGGAGGCCCATTTTAGACCTAGAAATTCCCCTAATGATTGGTTTTTTGGTGTATGATGTGGATGGTAATGGAAGTGGTTGATTAGAATGCTGAGTTTGAATTTGAGATTGTGGAAAGGAGTTTGAATGAGGATAATATGGAGGCTCATATGGAATAAATGGATGTTGAAATTGATTATATTGAGGATTCCTAGGAGGATACTGCAACCTTGTGTCCGTAATGAATTCTGAGGTGGCCAATTTTGTCAAGGCATTGGGGTTTTCCAATTATTCTGAGGTTGTGCATATGATTAGTATTGGGGATTAAGACCTTGTACTATGTTTAGTTTTTGTGGTGGACATGGTCTTTTACCAATAAAACAAAGTGACTCAGCTGAGCTTGTTTCAGCTTCATTTTGGAAGACTTATTTAATTTCAGGGATTGAAGGGAATTCTTTTTGTGTTATGAATTTCTGCATAGATAGTACATATTTCTACACTATTAAGAGGGAATTCTCTTAGAGCATGTTTCTTTCTACATTTAGGACAGAAAATTGATAATGCAACATTTTCATGTTTTTTCTTGTTTTGAATCTTAAGGGTATCTATTTGTTCAGTAAGACTCCCTAAAATATTGTTTTGAAGTTATCAATCAAATTGCCTATTTCTGCTCTACTTACTATCCAAGTTGCAGATTTATTAATCCTAGACATAACATGGTCTCTTGGATTTTTCCCAATTCTAGCCTTTCCTCTTGAAATGTGTGTACACAACTCACAAATTTCTCTAAATGATAATTGAGAAACATCTCCGTTTCCCATTAAATTGAGAAGATCTATCTACTCATCTCTAATGGCTTTTAGCAAAAGAGATTTTAAAGTTTCTTCATCTAGATTATGCATCTTAGCCCTTTTAACATTATAAGCAAATCTTTCAACCAAATCTTCAAGATTTTCATCCTCTTTTTGCATCATTTTAAATACTTCATCATTAAGGTTATGAGCCATACAATAATATTTGTATTTGTCTAAGAAAACATTTTTCATTTCTTCCCATGCTCTTATGGTATGTGTTTGTAATCCCATAAACTATTTAAGTATTCTGTATTTAAGAGTGGCTAGAAACAATTTCAATTTTTTAGAGTCAAGAATGTAGTCATAAGATCTACACAAGAATTCAAACCAAAAAGAATGTTTCAGGATCCTCATGTCTTACTCCATGGAAATTAGGGAGGATGGAGGGTTAGATCTTTTTCAATGTAACTGTGGTATCTTCATCTAATATGGGAAACCCAAAAGGTTCCAAATCTCCTCTACCACCTCTTCCTCCACCTCCTCCTCTATTTATTCCACTCTTCCACCTCCAATTATAAGTTCATCATTCACATTATGGACTTCTCCTTCCCCTATCATTGTAGAGTCCTCACAGCTAATATAGGGTTTTTCAATTGGATTTTCTAGCTCCTCTTCTAGTTGTTCTATCAATGTAATAAAATAAGTTTCTTCTTCCTCATCACTAGGGAATTCCAATTCTTGTCCTAGAATTGGTTCTCCAGTTAATTATATAAATATTAATCCTTCTGTTGGGGATGTAGTTTCATCTACTATGTATTCAGTAGAGTAAGTTGGTGAATTATTTCGTTGGATCTCATATCTATCTACCTCAGGAAGTCAATGTCTACCTGCAAATGATGAAATATGAGTTTCAGTGGATGGTGTGGCACTACGAGGTCTTAGTAGGGTGAGTGGTGATGTTGGAATTGAAATCCTACCTCTGCTTATAAACCTACCCATATAATATCTTTCCCTATGCTTAAATATATTTTTATCAGTTAAATCCTAAAAAAAAAAGGAAAATCCTATATACACTTCCCTGACAATGGTGCCAAAATGTTCGTAACTTAATTGACCTTAAATTACTTCATAAATTATCGACCGGGACTATTAAACTAATGAAGTGTATGTGCACCATTTGTGATAGGATGTTTTATTATGTGACTAATTTTCAAATTGAATTAGGATGTTTTCATGCACATGTTTTTATCTAAGAATCACTCAAAGTAAAAATATTATCACTTTTGCACAAATGGAAAATATCACACTAACAGAAATGAAACTAATATGAAGTGCATAAATAAATAGCAAAATCAAATCTAAATCTCCTTCACACTCATAGAATAGAAAGCTAATCTTAAAGTTTAGAAATAAATATCACACTAACAAAATCAAAATCTTCTTCACACTAACAAAAATCAACCTAGAACTAATTGCAAACTCCAAATCAAATGAATCTACTCTCTATTTATCAATCATAATTTACATGTGCATAACAAATCCGTTTGATTATTTTCTTCATCCTTCACACAATGAGATTAGATTTATGAAAGAAATTATATGAAATGCTATTACAAAATCCATAGAAAATTATATTTTAACTATTACTAACGATTTTCTACAAATCAAATTTATAATCACTTGTGATAGCTTAATCCTATGAAACATGAAGTTTAACAAGAAATAAAAAGAAAACCTTACAGCTCCCGAGGGGTTCTCTCGTGAGTGTAGGTATTCAAAGATCATCAAAAATTAACCATGCATTTATATGCACGACAAATTGGAATAAAGAGCTTGATTAATCGATTGAAAAGCATTTTTAAAACAATAACAAGTCATGTGTATAATCGTGCTGAGACGCAGGTTTTATACCCTCCTTTGTTAAACTGTTTGGTGATTTCTAAGCCAACCCTTCTCAACAAAACATCTTAAAATAGCATTGCTTAAATAAGATAACGATTCTTCATGATCTTCTATGGAAAAAGAAAATCACGAGACAAAATATTAGCTTCAATCAACGATCTTCTCACTTGCCTGATTCGTCTTTGGTATTTTTCGTTGGGTTGACTTCCATGTTGATCTACTCATACGGGTGTCTTTATTGTCTTTCGAGATCAGACGAATTGGTGGATATCATTGTGCTAGTTTCTAGATACATATCCATAAGCTTTGTTCCTCAACTAATGTTTGAGAACTTTTAGATTCTTCAAGTAAGCTACAGAATCAATTATTAACTACATAATTGTTGCAATTAGATAGCTTGTGCAAATATTAAATCAAATAATAAATAAATAATGAAACTCTGAATAAAAGATGATTAAATACTTGTTTTTTCCAATAAACTTGCAAGATGACACTTAATTGGAGTTATTATGGTCAAAAAGGAAGAGAATGGAGTTTAAGGAAGGTGTCAAAAAGGGACAATTTTGGTCTTCAACAAGTCGTAAGGCTATAGGAGGAAATTTAGCTGTGATTTTATGATATAGAATCTTGAATAGGGATATCTGGAAAATGTAGCTAAGAAATATTGGTTATGTGGATTCTCTTGACAGATTATCAAATATATCTAAGGCCTCACCAATTTGGTCTTGCATCATTTTCCATATTTGAACCATGGGAAACTAGTAACTACTTATCTTATTTGAGATTAAAGGACCTTGTAATTGAGAACCCTTCTAAAAGTAGCTTGCAACTTCAATAGTCGAAAGATATGAAGAGGTCTAGTTTGGCATCCTTGTTTGCTCTTGAAGTGAAAGGCAACTTATTCCCTCCAGCCAATCATCTGGTTCAATGCAGTGGTATTTCTAACGAGACTATTTTCGAGAATGAGGATGAAGTTATTGGTCTCTATATTAGTTTCCTAAAATTGGGTAAGGACAATATTTGGAAATAAGGATGACTTTTGAAATAACCAATTTCAGAACCTTGGGAAACAGAGCAAGGAGCACTTCCACCCATAGGTCCAGAAGTCATGACTTAGGAGCATGAGCACAACTAATTCATAGATGAATAAATATGAAATGAATTGGGTTTCAATTATACTCAGTTAAACAAAATAATGATTAAAATCCATATAAATGACTTAGAAGTCAAACATGGCAAATTTTGAATGTGGTATAATTTTTGCATTAAAACTTTGTTCATTATACATTCTCTTTCATTCAGTTTTGCTACTTTTCTTCCAAATTAGGTGTTTTCTTTGTTGGAGATAGCAATATGTACATCTAGGTTGAAGTTATGATGATATTGAGTTAACAGTTTTTGAAAAGGGGGTGGAGACAACCTGTGGCAGTGATAATTCCTCAATACAGAAATTATTATTTTTTTTTATTTTGAGTTGGGAAGCTCAAGGCTTTCTAGTAACTCTGTGCATATTAGAATAATAGTCATCCATGCCTTTACAAGACTTGCGGTTATGCACCCTCTAGTTACTTACCACACAGTATTATAAAACTGCATCGGATTTTTAGGAGAACCAATGTCAGAAGTTTTAAGTATGAATCCTAGCCTTGTAATGGATATATATTGCAGGCAAATTGAACTATAAACAAGTGAAGAAAAAAAATAAACAAATCATCTAGTTGGGATATCCAGAGAGATTATTTATTGCCAGCATTTTGTATGGTACGTTCTCTAAGACCTGTTATAGTGGTATTAAGTTCATCAATGGTACAACTAAATTCCTTTGTTATGACTTATTGGTTAATTTTTTTTACAGAAAAATAAAAGAAAGCACACTTCAGCAAATAGTTCTATATATGACAGAGAAAATATAATTAGGAATCTCTAGAAAATAATACTATCAGACTCAATTTATCAGAATTATTGGATTGCAGTAAGAGTTATGGAGAGATTTGTTTCAAATCTAGAGAAGAGGAAGGAAGCAATGCAAAAGGAAAAACTCTCTCACAACTTCAACAATCAGATTATCTTTGTCCCCTGTCAAAGAATATTGTTGATGTTTAGGTATCTCAAGTGTCTCATGAACATAAAAAAGAGAGGCACAATGATTTGGGAAATATAACCGTAATATGTCGTAATGGCTATGATGAGTACTAGATCCCTAATACAGTCATCCAACTGCATTAATGCCTGATAGATACAATATTTCAACTCTTATAATCAATATAACTTGGAAGTTGCAAGCCAGATTTCCTACGAGACATCAGCTACTTCACTACTCATGTATTCAAGGAACGTGGAGCATCATATAGAAATGGAAAATCCATCTGTAACTTTAGTCCAACGTGATAATTCACTAGATTTTTATACAGGAAACTATGATTCAGTGACGTACCTAAAGGCTGAGATCAATTGATAAGAAACGATCAAGATGGTGCTTAAGCTAACTCGGTTGTGGTGTGAAACTACTCAATTGGATCTGATTTGCACCTTGGTTGTATCTGGTGAATGGTAATGGACTCTCCTCTCCAGCTTAAATCCTTGAAAAACATTACTTTATGGGCAATCACAACCACAATTTCTTTTTCGTGCGTAGTTGCCCATCTAAAAAAGGAAAATTTATTGGAGCATCTACAGAGATTATAGATAAACCAACTGGAGTTTTGGAATGGGAGACTGAAGTTTTTGAGTTATTACGCATTTAGAGTTTATAGAAAAGAAACTGGAGTTTTGGAACGGGAGACTATAGTTTTTTAAATGACAGTTAACACCAGTTGGGAGAAATGGTTTTCGTGTCCCGTTTTGCAAGAAACGAGTTTTAAGCCAATGAGAACAAAAACGGGCGTACAGGACGATGTTTCCCATGTTGTCACGTTTCTAGAGCCATTTTTTCCAGGAACACCACCCACGGTTCCGTTTTTGGTAACGTAGAATTTAAGAGACCTAGAGGGAGTATCCACATGAATCTTTTCCCACTTTGCAATAAACCCTTCATTATTTCTTCACTCGAGCTTCGAACATGCAAACTACACTTCTGAAAGAAACGCAAAGAATAGATCTGTTTTTGTATGCCCTCGGTGTGGTGAACGAATTCAGGCCAAAGAGTAGGAAGACCACTTTCTATGCATGCACATTACCCTTTATCTGTTCCCAAACCCATGGAAAAGCATAGACATCTCATTTTGATATCCCCTTGTATGAAAACAATGATTATCATTTAGATTGTATTTCCTATAATACAGTCTGTCAATGAAGAAGTCTGAAAATTCAACTCCATTAGAGAGGTAGCAAATTTGAAATTCAAATTTGAAATTCAAATGGGCGTGGAGAGGTAACAAAATTGAAATTCAAATCGACTCGGGGAAAGAGAAATTATGTTGTATTAATGTTACCTCTATGTGTTAAGGACTGCACCATAAACTTCATGGAAACCATGTATGTCATACACTATAACATGTAGAGATATATGAAATGATGTGAAAAAATTATAGAAAAAACGGTGATGGAACCGAGGAGCATATACATAAACATAATAGACAACCGACATTGCAAATAAATTCAAATTTTCTTGAGGATGATCCCTAGGAAGGGGACCGAGAAAAAATGAGAACAAACAACGTGTGTCTTTAGACACCACTATTTCTCTCGGTGCTCTCATGGGGGCGTCACTGGAAAACAAATATTATATCACGTGCATTCATATTGGGGCATTAAAAATGGAAAAATCACAAAATAATCTATTGGGGTTATGATGAGGGCCTAAAGGGTTTTAATATACTATATAATAATATATATAACCTAAGGTATTGTTTATACATATTTTTGGCCAAGGGGAGAGAAAGATACATGAAGCTGAAGGAAACAATCAGGCTACATGTGGGAAAAAATCGGGCTACACTTCATTGGCGGAGGGAAAGAGTTGCATTTTGGAGATGCAACCCACCTGCTTCTGCGTGTTTGAACCCTAATAGCCTTTATGCTCGTTTGAACCCTAGAAGCATTTAGTTATTATGTTTTTAGACTTGACTGGGTCGCCCAACGCAGGACCTTACCTGACCAGAGCCTTCACGCCTCTGCTCTTCATTGTGTTACTTTATTATTGAAAGAGGACCTTTTTCCTAGCTGCAACTATTGGTGTGCTTTGGATCTGGAAGGGATTGAACTCGATCAAAGGAAGGGAGGGTCCATTGTCTCAAGTTCAGGTATTTATGTAGGCACTATAGTGATGCCTGAAATTCATTGGATGATAAAATTTAATGAACACGTTTATACACTCGCAAAACAATCTATTTTGTAGGTCCTGACTTCTGGGTATGTATTTGGGCAAGGATACTATAACTCTGAGTTAGATTTTGGGAGAGATTTCAAAGTGTGCAATTAAAACTACTGTTGAGCCTCTATTTTGTCTTGATCTTTTATGCTTTTTTTTAAACAACTTGGGTTTGCACTAGGTGTTTATAGCCATTACCATCCTTTTTATGCTCATATATAGTCACTGAGAGGTAATAAGTTGTCAATTCTTGCATTCTTCTTTATGTAATAATCTGAAGGTATTTTCATGTAAAAGCACCACTCATATCAATTTTCCATGATGGTAGGTGTATAGATCCAGTTCCACTAGTCCACTTCCTATTCCAGCAACCCAATTCCTACACCAACAATGGAAATCTTGTTCTCACTTCCACAATTTTCATACTTTGGACTATCATGGAGGAAAATGGCCATATGGGTTTTGAAGGGTAGGTGATCAATATGTTGATGTGTTCCTACGATGAAGTTCAGGCCTTCCAAACATTGCGTGGAATTAAAGTCAAACATTCGGTCAAACGACATTTAAACAACATTCTGGCAATATCTACAATACTTTTTCCTTTTGCGTTTCTAGGGGAATTGCATATCAGTTACCGTATCTTTTATTTTTAAATGTTGAACTCTAAATGATGCATTATACCATCATAAAATACGGATTGCTACTGTACCAACATGGTTATAAAATGTGAAGCCATTCTCTGTACAAGGGAGGCGCAGAGAGAAGGATACACACGCGGGGGGGAACATCTGGATCGATAGCATAAGATGTATTGTGTTTGATAGAGGCAGGGTATTTTTTTATAATGTAGAAGATTAAGTTTTACCAGTGCTCAGTGGGATGACCGAGGGGACCACTGGAGTCCAGATATGTAATATTGATTTTAGAATTAATACAATCCACATTAGTTTTATATATTAATCTTTCCACTCAATTCTTGTTCCAGATTTCCTCGCATGGTTTAAATGTCGGTTAGTCTTTTTAGTTTCTGATTTCTTGGCTTAGATTGATATAGCTTGATTTGATATACTGTGTGTTGGCATAGATTACCATTTGATTATGTGACAGTTTGTTTTGTGTAGTATGACAACATGCTTCTGGTCTAGACTGCAAGTCAAGCATATTATTTAAATCCTTTCCATTATTTTGAATGTTATTTAAACTTGACTAATGATGTTATATTAAAAAGAGTGAGGCAAAGTATATACTTTCATTTGCATCTCAACTAGTTTGCAGAATTAAAACATTATATTTACCTTGATCTCAACTGCTGCATAATGGAAATTACCCTAAGATTCTAAAAAGGAAATTAGAGCGTTCATGGAGCTGATTTCTTATCATTCATTATTATCTCAACGAAATAATGCAAGGATCAGTGAAGATCAATAATCGTGATTAATATTCCTTTCATCATAACTAACGCTGCATATATCATAGTATTTCTATGAGCCTGGAAGCAACAAATGGATCTGTCTTATTTCTATGATATACTTTGTGTTGAAGCAGAACATCATCATCTTGATTCCTTTAAAAACATTCAACTATTTTTGTAAGTTAGTTAGAATTAATTGCTTATGATTTCTAGCTCAATTCATCTTTGTAGTATAGCAGTAGATCTTATGATTTCTAGCTTAGTTCATGCTCTTTCATCTTTGTAGTGTAGCAATAGATTTTAAGATGCTTTTCATTGGTCGTGTCTTGCATTTATTTATTTTCTTGAACATGTTGTGAGTGTGAGCGGAACCTACATTCCTTTGTCCCCTGGACAACTGAGGAAGACTTACTGCAGGAGTCAACCCAACCCAAGAGGAGCCAAAAGTAGACTCCCAATGTGTTTACTTTGCCTTGAAGAGTGTTGTTTCTTTAATTGATTGATGCCTTTTGATTTCTTGTAGGTTCTAGGGTTTTGATTTTGCAAGTCATTGAGGCTGTATTCTTGCATTACCTATGCTATGCCTCTGAGTCTTATGACCCCGGGTTGACAAATTAAATTTCATTATAAATGTTGGTGTCATCTTAGTTGTAGGGCAGCCTGAGGGTGGAAGTGATGGTAAGATGTGAGTGTAGAGCCACGCATCCACTTTAGCTTGGGTCGTTCCAACGTCAAGTTACTCATATAAAACCTAGCATTTATACCACCCAACAACTACAATGGCGTAAAAATCTATTAGGTGCATCTATAGAACATAGTCGATCACCTACCAACTTATACTTTGTGACATTAAAGAATACGAGACAGGTTGACCTTCTAACCTTAGTTCGATTAACAAAAGAAACAAATACCGCAAACTTTCGCCACATTTTGAGGTTACCAAAATAGATCGACTGAGGATGGAGAAAAGAGGTTATGTGGAAAACACTATGGCTAATAACTAGAGTAGCTATACAATGACAATAATTGTGAAAGGCCAAGCAACAGTGAAAAATCTTTGTAGAGCTATATCATAGAAATACTATTGCTCTAGTGATCCGGATTTAAACAGGAACGCAATAAAATACAGAGATAACCATAAATACAAATATGCAGCGGAAATAATACTTCATTTCATTGATGTAAAATACTGAAATATGCTTACAAATAGAAATGGAAATAACCCAGCTAGGGCGATGGTAGCTTATCTTTGAGAAGAGATGTGTCAGCTACATGCCTCTGAACTGTTCTCCAAAAACTGTGTTACAATGAGGCTCGAGGGCCTATTTATTGTTGAGAAACAATGGAAAACCCTTCACATTCCAAAACCTAACCCTAGAAGATGAAACGCCAAATTGTGGGCCCCGTTTTTGGGTAAGTTCGTACATCAACTTACCGGGGTCGCAAATTGGTCGTACTATCTCCGTTTGACGCGCATGATAGCCCATTGGAAAGATCTCTCCGAGGACTACGACGAAAAAGAAGATTTCTAGGCAGAAAAATCGCTGGCAGTGGATTTCCCAAAAAACATCGTTTAGGGCCTCAAAACGGCTCCACAAGTTTGGGACTCGAAAAACTGCTAAAAATAGTAAACTGTGCTATAATTAAGGAAACAGAAAAACTAAAAGAGATAGTTGTGGGGGTCCAAATGGGATAGGTGGGTGGCCACCAACATCCACCTGGACCATTCCTCCCCCCTTAGGAAGCAATGGTCCCCATTGCGTTGAGTTCCTCCCTGAGATGAGGAAGCTTCTGCTGAGCTGGGTCTCTGGTGAGCTGTTCTGCAATCTCTGATGTGTCCAGAAATGGTGGGGAGCATGGTCAGCGATGGCCCACATTGAACACTCGGTGCAAGCGAAGGAATGGAGGAATGCTGTGCTTCAAAGCATTGTTTCCCGTAGCCTTGTTACTGGTGTAAGGACCATGTCGAAGTGGTCTGAGTTTCTGATGGGTTCTGGTAGGGCGCTCCCTCTGCAAATGTAACCAAACTTTGTCGCCCACCTGAAACTTGTGTGGTACCCCTCCGAGTAAGTAGAAGTTGTTCCTGTGTTCTGTCACAACTGTATCCCTCTGTTGTTGCCGCTATGTGGAGGAACCCTTCGCGGGGGTCATGGATGTAGCAACGATCTTCCCCTTACTTTGGGAGTGAACCAGACAGAAAATAAATTTCCTAGTCTGTGAGATGAGCTTGCTGCTTTTCTTAGCAGTGATCAAAGAGGTGGCGGTAGGTGGGGCTACCTCTGGTATCCTGTATAATGAATTATCCAAGGAAATGATGACAGCATGAGGCCTTGACTCATACACAGCATGTCGCCTCCACAAGTATGGCTGGCCTAATAGTACATCACAAACATCCAGAGGTGTAACATCACATAATACCTCGTCTGTGAAGGGCTTGATGATGTAGGGAAGGTGGCACTGCTGGCGAACTTTGAGATCTCGTCCTTCGTGAAGCCAACCGATACTATACGGTTGTGGGTGTGGTGTAGTTGGTAGGCCCAACCGCTTCACGACCTCTGCTGAATGAGGTTATTTTGGCTGCCACTGTCGACAATGAATTGCAGCGGTGAACCCTTCACCCACATTTGTGAGTGGAAAAGACGTTCCCCCTCCTCTGGATCTTTGGGCTCATTTTTCTGGATCTTGGCAGTAGCAACAGTGGCGCTGGGATCCGCATCAATGATTTGCTTCCCTTTGTCATTCCCCTTGTCGGGTTTTGACTCAGAGTCGGAACATGCATCTGATTCGGAAGCCTTCAACTCGTCCACCAGCGACTGCTTGGTCCGACACTCACTTGTGTTATGAGTGGGACCCTTGTGGAACTCACACCACTTTCCTGTGTCCTACTTCGGCTTCGTGGTGTTGTTCTTTTCTTGTGGCTTCGACGGGTTGTCTTGGGTCACCCCGCCTTGGCTTTGTCCTTTGGGCTTTGGATTTGCAGATCCAAAGTCTCACTTCTTCTGTTTGAACTTTTGCTCAATTTTGACAGCGTATCGGTATGTTGTACCGAGTGAGAAGATGTTCAAGAACTCCATCTCTTCCTAGATGTATCTGTGTAGGTATCTGCGGTATTTGAGTACCAGATGCAGCTCAGAATCTTTGATACCCAATTGTGTGCGAAGGGTATGAAAAATGTTTGTGAACTCCAGCACATCTTGGTCTCGTCCCTGCTGCAGCGTGGTCCATTTGATGTATTTGTCCTCATAGCTTCCGATAGGGTAGTACTGCTCCTTGATGGCATCCGGAAGTCATTCCAAGTGGGTGCGGCTGAAAATAGTGAGCCTGTACTTTCATCCTTCTGCTCATAGTAGGTTTCCCACCAGTCCTTGACGTGGGGGTTGCTTTGAGAAGAGCGAAAACAATCTTTTCTTGACTTGAAAATTCGTGAACAAAAAAATACCCATCTAGCAGATTTAACCATTTATCTACGGCATCTGCGTCTATTTGACCCTCGAAGATGGGGATTTCAAAATTAACTTGTACCTTAAACAGTGTGGCGTTTCCAGAGTAGCTGTTGGAAGCCGATGCGTCACCTCTAGGTAGCCGCTGAAGGATCTGCGCAAAGCTATCCATCATTGTGTTCCTTTGCCGCTCGAGTGCTTCTTCGAGCAAGATTTTGATAGGATCTCCTGCCCCCTCGTCTTTCTTCTCATCTGCCATGGGAGGCCATCGGGATTTGCGAGGCTGGTCTTGCAAAGGTTCGACCAGTTCAAGCCCTAACTCCTTATATCCCGACCTCGTTGGGGACATGCAAAGAAAAACAGAGAAAAAGCAGACCACTCTGATACCACTGATCTGGATTTAAACAGGAACGCAATAAAATACAGAGATAACCATAAAGACAAATATGCAGTGGAAATAATACTTCATTTCATTGATGTAAAATACTGAAATATGCTTACAAATAGAAATGGAAATAACCCAGCTAGGGCGATGGTAGCTTATCTCTGAGAAGAGATGTGTCAGCTACATGCCTCTGAACTGTTCTCCAAAAACTGTGTTACAATGAGGCTCAAGGGCCTATTTATTGTTGAGAAACAATGGAAAACCCTTCACATTCTAAAACCTAACCCTAGAAGATGAAACGCCAAATTGTGGGCCCCGTTTTGGGTAAGTTGGTACATCAACTTCCCGGGGTCGTGAATTGGTCGTACTATCTCCGTTTGACGCGCATGATAGCCCGTTGGAAATATCTCTCCGAGGACTATGACAAAAAAGACGATTTTTAGGCAAAATAATCACTGGCAATGGATTTCTCAAAAAACGTCGTTTAGGGCCTCAAAACGGCTCCAGAAGTGTAGGACCCGAAAAACTGCTAAAAATAGTACACTGTGCTATAATTAAGGAAACAGAAAAATTGAAAGAGACAGTTGTGGGGGTCCAAATGGGATAGGTGGGTGGCCACCAACATCCACCTAGATCATCTAGCTTCTTGCATATGATTTTATTAGTCTTTTCTTTATGATGTAACAAATTATCCATGAATTGTTATGTAGCTATACTTAGTTCTCAATATATTAAATTTATCAGTAACATGGAAAATGGTTAGGTTTAGATGCTTTATAGTTCTTATTGTATGTTATGCAATCTCTGAAGCAAGGTGATGTTATTTGTCAGAGTCCATTATATCTGTAGCTTTGAAAGCCTATAGGTGTTTGGGTGTACCCCAAATATTCTAATTTTATTGTTCAAGATTTTGTTGATTTTAGCTTTTTAACCTAGACAAGGTCTCTATCTTGTTGCATCTCATGAAGCTTGAGACCCAAACAGAGCAGGATACAGGAGCAAATCTCAAATGTAACACCGATGCCAAATTTGTTTGGGATGAGTCTTTCTGGGAATTATATGTTGCTAATACCTTCTTGATTATGGTTCATTTGTATTTCTTATTCTACAAAGACATGCTTCATTAAATTTATTTTAGTATCAGTTTTAAGTTGTTGGATCATGTTCTCTATTTTAATGAGATAGCTTATTTATAGGCATTTTATTGGGAACCCTTAAAGCATCTTAAAAATTAAAAATAAACAATTCCCACATTTTTTATATCTGTTTTACTGTTGGAGTGGGTCCTAAAGCTAGTTTTTGTGTTTAACCTTGAATTCTTTTGATTTAGTGGTGCATGATTTGTTGATTTGAAATATGGAGCTACAGATTTTATGCCTCGAAGCTATGTGTTGTAACATGATTAGTTTTGATAATTTAAATTTTCTTATATAATAGGTTTTAGTAGTTTAAAAATAATAAATGGGTCTACAAGAGTAAATGTGCCCTCAAAATGTAAATTTATGTTTCATTAGCTAGTTGATTTAGTTAATCATGCATTTAAACATGATTAAAATGATGTAATAAAGTAAATTCAAACATGGTTTACAAACCTCTGAGAATGAATTTTCAAAAAATGAAAGAGGTTTTTGTTTTAACATCCTCATGTACGAAAACCTCTCTCATTTTGGTAACAGCTATTATGGATTGGGAGATGCAAATGCATCTTTGAAGGGATGTTTTCCAGAAATTTCTTATTTTAGTCACCTTTTTGCAGAGGATAGTGTGACTAAAAAAAGATGAATATTTGGAAACTGGAAGAGGTTTTGGTTCAAAAGATTCCAAAATACAAAAACCTATCTCACTTTTCACATAGGTGTCAGGGGTTGGTATATACACTCTCATCATGTTTAGCCTATTTTTCCAACTATGCAATGTCTTGTTTAAGCCACCTTTTTGCAGAAACTATTGTGGATAATCAGAAATGATTCTTGAGAAACTGAAGGAGATTTGTGTTCCTAAGATGCTAAAGTACAATAACCTACTTCAGATTTTACACAACTATTACATAACCATAGATACAAGTACATCTTCATAACCTATTTTTTGGACTGTGTAAATTCCTTTTTAGACACCTTTTTGTAAAAAGTATTTTGAACAGCTGGAGCTGAATTTTGGGAAACTGAAAGAGGTTTATCTCAATAACATATTCATCTACAATAACCTCTCTCACATTTTACAGAAATATCTCAGATTGAGATATACAAAGGCATTACTAGACCCTATTTTGCAGGATTTTGGGAGGAAAAATCTCAAAGACAGTTAGTGACTTGGAGGCCACCTCATCAAATATGAGCTACAATAAAATTCGAATTTATCTTCTTTATCAATAGAAATCCTCAAGGATAGTACAATAACTCTTCAAATAGTTTTAGTTACATTTATTTGTGTTTGATTTTTGTAATACAGTTTTCAGATATTTGTAATAGCTCTTGATATTTTTTATCAAGATATTTTGTGAGGAAATTGTATAAATACTTCATCAATTGAAGTAATATGGGTTGGATTTTGATGCCAAGACTCTTCACTCTGTAATAAGGCTTCTGTTGTAGTTTTTCTAATGAAAGCCTTATGGCTCTAGTTTTGACAAAATTTTGTGCTTCGAGTATGTTTTTCCAGTTTTTCATATCTTATTTCTACACATGATAAAAGTGTTTATAGGAAGGTCTACAAAATCATAACCTTTAGAAAGAGATTAGCTTATTGGATTGTTTGTCCAAGATAACTCCTCTTTGATTGGTTTTTTCTTTATGCCTTTTGATAGTCATTAAAAGAGATTAGCTTATTGGACTATCTGTCTGAAATAACTCCTCTTAGAATTGGATTTAGTTTGACCTTCTTGAATACTCTGAATATGTTTTTTTGGGCTGTAGAAATCTTCTACATGCATCCAAATTTCCCTAGTTGTTAAGTAGTCAGTTTGACTGCTCAATTATTAGGAATCCCCTTACATTCTTGTACCATAATTCTTGAAAAAGCTAAGTCATTCTATCAGGCTGGAAGCTGACACTTTCAGAAGGGACCCTGTGAGAGAGGCCTCTAATCATGATTAGGGATTGTCATTGATCGCCAACCACCCCTAATTAAAACCATAAATATGGCCATTTTTCTTCAAAGGTTGTTGTTCAGTGATAGGTGAATAGTGTTAAAACACAGCCTCGTAACAACTGAGGGAGACTCCTCTCATTCAAGGTCCAGCTTGAACCTAAAGGCTGGTTGAGTTGGTTTCCTGCCGTAGTTTTTGCAGCCAAGGAATGCCTACGAGAAATAGGTACAACACTATGCTCCCTTAGAATTTGGGAATCTATTTCCTTGTGACTTATTATACTATTTCAAACTGGTACAAATTTGTGATAGACTCGCTCTTTCTCCGATTGACAAATTTGTAGAATTTGATGAAAACTATGTTTCCCCCTACCTCCAAATGATCTATCACGTTTTGTCATAGTTCTTCAATTCATGCATTTGGATTTTTCTATCCTTCTTGTAAAGTTATTCATAAGGTTTCCATCCTCATCCCCAATCTCAATGACTTCACATCCACGTACATACTGGAGCCCAAACCTTTCTGGGACACTTAATTTTGATGCTTCCTCACCACTAAGCGGCTCTAAAAAAGGAAATATATATATATATATATATATATATATATATATATATATATATATATATATATATATATATATAGATATAGATATAGATATATACATATATATACATACATATATATATATATATATATATATATAACATAATGTTCCTTGAGCCCATTCCATTCAATCCTTATCTATGATGTGTATCTTGAAACACTTTACGTAACCTTTGCAGTAACAGCAAATGGTTTCACCTCTCCAATGTTTGGTTGCTTTACTTTAGTGATTTTAACTCCTTGATTGGAACATCCATCCTATACCATCCTCGAAAGCGAGTTTTTCCCTCATTATTAATATATTCTTCCAGTCAAGGCAATACATATTGGATATATTCTTGAATTTCCTATGTCGATTCCAAGAAAAAAAGATTGAAATTTCTTAGGACGTAGTCAGGGAGAGTTAGAAACTATAGAATAAGTTTTGGAAGAGCCAAGCATCCTTCACTAGTGTAATTAATGCTCAGTAAAATGCTTTCATAACTTTTTCATTTGGATAAAGAGGGAGAGCATTTATCGCTTCCTTTTGAGATTGTCATTTCTCAAAAGTAGAAACCATTACCTCAGAAAGGAAATCCATTCTTTCAACACATGGATAATTGTTCTTAAGAAATTTAAGCTTATTGCAGATAACATCCTTATGTTATTCTGCAGACAAAACAGAAAGCCTCTTACAAATTTCGTTACCTTTTTCAATGGAGCCCACGTTGGCCAATGCTAGATCTTAGAGATTAGGAATTTCCTTTAAAGGCAAAAGTTTGAAAGCTTGCAGTTGAGAGCAATGAGAGATAAAAAATCATCATTACTAAGTTGAGTGCCAACATGGTCATCTATCTATGTCTGTTTCGCAACTGTTGAAACTTTCCAACCAGGTGTCAGTTGCTTTCCTCTTACAGATTATCGAGAGCCATCATCCTTAATGTGAAAAAAAAAGGAATCATGACCCCTTCTCTCTATTTTCGGTAGTACGCGTACAGGAAGGGTTGGAGGTGCATCTTTCACAATATTGTGTAAAAGAGTACAATTGGAAACTTTCACAACAACAATTTTAATAAGTTGCATAAAATCACTATTGCCTCTTACAGTTGCTTTATCATTATGTAGATCACCTCCAGTTTTATCTTCACTAGTAGTTTCATCATCCTTCTCTTTATTGACATCCTGGATTAATTGCTCAAAAACCCCTGAGATTATATCTATGTTTTCCTATTCTAGATTCACAACTTTCAACACCTTGAACTTTAGGCCAGGAATCCTAGCTTTAAGAAATTTAAGAACTCGTTTTAATCCCTCATCTCCCACATTTGCATCATCAGTTTTCTTTGTGTCAGTATCTGATTCTTCAGTAGCTTTAGGTGATACTGAAAAGGAAGCATCTACAGATTGTCCATTCCACTGCAAGTAGACCACCTGCTCCTTGTATTTCTAATCAGTGTCTTTTGTTACGAAAATTTCAAACAAAGGAACACCTGGAGCTCCTCCAGTGAGCTGCCTTGCATTGTAACCCTTGGCAACAAATCTCTCATGTTGAGAATCAATATGGACTATTCTTTCATATGGATCATTTGCACCCTCTGCCAAACAATCCCACCATCCAATTTCATGTTTAGTCATTCCTTGTAAACCTATGGTAAAATGATCATGTGATGGCACCAATATAGGATTTGAAGTGCATGAATAGTTCCCTGAAACAGAATTAGCCCAATTTGAAGAAGTGGAATGTTTCTCAATAATGTGTAATTCCTGGATTTAGCCTCCTATTTCCTCTGAATACGGATGAAATCTTCCTTTCACCATATAATTTCTTTGCAACACCTTGAATCTGGTTCAGAAGCCCAAAATTGTGGAAACAACAGAGCCCACCCAATGCAAGAGTTTGATTGGGTTGCAGTTAATAGGATAAACTAAACCATGAGAGGTAGAAAGAATCGGTGGTCTCTTTGATGATCTATGTTGTGATTTGGAGTGTGGCCGAGAACTAGTAGACTTGGGAGATAATTGGAGATTTGCAAACCATCATAATAATAATCCTGTATAAAATCCTGAGAGCAACTACAACCTTAAACACCATTTTTTTCCCATATAAATATTTTTTAACAAAAATCTATATGTGATAATAGGTTTGAGGTAAGGTTTCAAGGCCACAGGTGCAACAGTTCATGGACGACTATTTGAGGGCCAAGAGGCCTATTGTAGGGCCTTCTCTTCAAGTTACAGGTGCACAGAGACTAGCACAGGTGGAGAAAAGGGTGTTAACCCTTGAACAAAGTTTGGAGCTCTTGTTGTAGCAAAACCGTGGGATGTAGGGTGTCTTGTGTAGGTTTTCAAAGACTAAAATAGTGAGTGGGAAGACATAGAAGGGACAACAAAAGAGAGCTAGTTATGTCGAGAAGGGTAACATAGATTTGGAGCATAATTTGGGAGAAATTGAAGTTTTTGAAGCTTTGTTGTGAACACAATGACATACACACATTTTCAGAGTAAATAGAAGGTCTTTGAGAGGATACTAAGCACATGATCTTAGTAAATGGAAAACTCATATTCCAGTAATCAACATATTTTGGGGTTTTTCACTACAACAGACCTGCAAGTTTTCAGTCTAACAACAATGAGCCCCAGCAGGCTTTGTCATCCTCTCTCCTCTCTCTCTCTCTCCATAATCAATACTCTATAACTCAATACTCAATGCTCAATAAACAGTTATAAATCCATGCCAAGAACCAAACTATCATAGAATCTTAAATAACTCTACAATAAGATAAAGAAGGCATTCCCAAGAAGGTATTGATGAAAATGGAGGTCTTTCTATAGACTAAGCTCAAAGCTCTTAAGGAAGTCAAATCATGGGGCTCGAACTCTATAGTTTCTTAAGACAATCTTCACTCCAATGGATACTTTCTTAAAGCTAATTTTTGGACCAAGGCTAGTAAAATGGAATATTGATACAAACGGGCTTGTCTATTTAAGCTTTCCACTCTCTTTATTGTTCAAAGAATGGAGATTATGTATTATGGCTAGTCATCTACGACTTAATACTACATCAAGAGGTCTATGCTTATTCTCCCATGATCCAGGGGTCTATTTTATAGTTACAACAAAATTAAATTAGAGTTGTTAGAATCTATTAGCTTAGAATTATGTTTTCAACTTCTGCTTGAATTAGAGGCAACTAAGTTGCACTAAATCTTGCATTTTATAGGCAACTAAGTTAGACTAGAGTTGATCAAAACATTTTTAGCGTGGGATTTGTTTCCAACTTCTGTTCTTATTAGATACAACAAAGTTTGATCAAATGCTGCATATTTATGTTGCCTTGGAGTAAGTTCAGAGGTACTGAAAGAAAATTGTGTGCCTTCTCTTCAATTTATTATTCCATAGCTATTTATTGCAACTTATTGTGACATATTGGTAAAATGATCATTATAATGATAAATAATTTGTGCTTTTAGAATTCCTAGCTGCTGCAAAATTATCTTTGGACATGTCAGTAGTTTAACAATTTCACGTAGAAAAATCAATGACAACTGGTTTAGCTTTGAAGATTCTATAATATATGTCATGGAAGGTGATGTGAATCCTATTGGTCCTGCCCAACTTGAGATTCCAAGGTAATAAGAAGATTCATGCACTTATGCTTTTAGAAGTCCTCAAACCTCATTAGCCTTTTATAACCTCTGGTCTGTAGGTTTTCCATAGAAGCTTTGGGATATTTGTAATCATGGTTGTATATAGCCAAAATGGTTGTTATCTATTCTAATCTTGACAATGAGAAGACAATATTCATTGAAGTGTTATACAACAATATTAACTGAATTGTTTATATAAACATTTGGCTTAATCCCTTGGGAAAGAACAGTGAAAGGATTATTTTCAATTTTTGGCAAAGCTTTTCTCCTATCATTTCCTCCTTGGACATTTAAGCTCGTCTTGTGAGAACCTCTGTTCATGTAATCGTTATATAAAATCTTGGAAGTTTGATCCCATGCTTCTCAACTGGTTTTCAAATTTGAAAGTCCCATACATGCTTTTTAATTGATTTTGGAATTATAGATGTTTTCTCTAACAGAATTGTGTACATGGATGTTCTCTGGCAGATCTTTTTTGTAAATTTGATCTTGCATAGGTTGCTTCATTATAGGGCGATAAGGATCTTGGTTCTTGGTGTTCAAGACACTACTTTAATATTGTTTAGCTTAAATTTTCAAGTGATTCTCTAATTATAGAAATTCCAGGGTCATTCCTATTTCAAGGAAGTGATATTAGTTCTTAATATTGTTTCTAGGGTCATTTCTATTTCCTATATGATGCACATATGATGTTAGTTCCAATGTAATCACTCATTATTTAAAAGAGACCTTAAGGAGAAATCCACTATATCTAGCTTGAGTAGGCCTAATGGTTAAGAGCATGTGTTTCCTCCTAAGATGTCACAAGTTCAAAACTAGAGGGGGTAGAGTATGTATGCCTTCATTGACTTAGCGGTCAAATCATTGTGCAAAGGTGGGTCCCTTGTCACACAAGTAAGGGGGTCTCATACACCAATGTGGTGTCTAGCTTGGTTGTGACCTTAAAATTGGATAATCACAATATCCTCTAGAAATTTTAGAATTGTATTTCAAAGGTATGAGAGTGCAAGGAAGCCTTATCTTTAGTGAGGTGCATGATAAGGTAATGCTTGCCTTCAATATGTAGAAAATCTTGTAAGCATTTGGAGGTTTATTTTGGAATACATCATTGTTTTGAGCTAGCCAAATGGAGCAGATCACCTCTACAACCAAAATTTTGTCTTATGTTCTAGTTGTAGTCCATTCATTTAATGCCTATGTGTTGTCTCCAATCTATTGTTGCATTCTACATAGTCTATGAGTGATAGCCCATATCTCATTAGTGATATGACAGTGTATCAAAAGGTGATTTCATGCTTTTGTGTTATTCCCTTAAGAACGCATGTGTTGGGACTTGTCCATCCTCTTCTTCTAAGCATGTCTAGGTTGGGATTGCACCCTTGATTTGAGATTTGGGGCCCTGACCTTGGTTGTAGATAGTTGTCTTGCATCTAGAGGGACTATACTTGTGCTTGAACACCTTTTTTGGTAAAAACCTATTCATAAAGATTCATCAATTGGTTTTTCATCATCACATAGATCAATTTATATGTTATTTTATATACATGCACATAATCAATCTTCCTAAAACATGGTTGATCTGTGTGTGCCTTAGACCATTAAATGCCACAAATCATAGTGATATGTGCTTGAGTGTGGGTTAAGTAATTGCATTGTGGGAGAACTAATATGCATTTACAATGTATATCAAAAGAAGAAAGGTGCTAATATGAATTTACAATGTATATCAAAAGAAGAAATGTGCATTGTAGAATGCATGTGGGGTCATAAGAGAGGCATCATGTCACTATACCAGGGATATAAAAATAAAAGGGTATAAAAAATGTGAATAAAAAAATGGATACATACAATATTTAGTGAAAATAGGGGTTTTCTAAATTGGGAAGGTGTATTAGATTTATATTGGTATGGGGTTAAATAATGTGATTTTTAGAGGTATTTTCCAATATGTAGTCAAATTAAGGGTATTGTTTAGTATGCCACGAATGTACGTTCTATGTCAGAGTTTCAGCGAGTGAAGCCCCCATTGGGTTCTCTATGATCCCAACATCTAGTATCAGAGTTAAAGGAGAATGAGATCATAACATTGTAGAATATGTATACAAGAGTAGCAACAATAATGGAAGCTCTAGATCGATACAACGAGATATGATACAACTAAAGGTAATGGCAACAGTCCTCAGATAAGTAATGTGATGGATCGATTATCGAGTAATTTGTGGAAGAATTCTATTTGTTGAACTAGTGATTTGGAATAAGGTGTAGCGTTGTGATAATATCATGAAAGTCTTCTCCGGAATGAGGCACAAAATGTTAATAGCCCAAATCAATGGAGAAGATGTAGAAAACCCTAGATTGATGTAGGCAACAAAAAAGAAAAGAAGAAAAAAGAAAGATTGTGAGCACCTATGTAAGTCAATCGGTTGAGAAGACATGGGCATCGTTGGTAGTGTGTGAGTGTAGGAGGGTGCAAGATGTCAAGTACATGTTGTTGCTAGGGCCATATATGGCAGATTTATAGTGCAAAGTCGAGTGAGTTGTAGATTTGTGAATGTGAGAACACTAATCCAAGTTTAGGCATTGAGATAGCTAAAAGAAAGTGCGTAGAGTAATGACAAGTTTGGGGAAGATAGATGTACAAGAAGGTGATGCACCTATCCATGAGAATGGATGATTCTAGGTCGTCAAGATGTCCATGGCCTCTAGCACGAATTGGAGTTTTTTAGAATGAGAAAGGCTTAAGCGCCTCGCAATAAGCCAGTTTAGTCAAAGGAAGAGTAATTTGAGGGCCATGTGAGTCAAAGGTGGATGGAGAAATCAATGAGCATGAAGTTTGAAAATGATTTGTCGAAAAAGGTATGTGTAGGGAATCACTCAACATGTAGGAAAAATAAGAAAATATCATCTATGTATGTGGATGAACTGTAAATAAATTTTGCCATGGATGAGCCAACTCCACGCAAAACAAAAAAAAGCAGGTGGCGGAAAATAGAACTATGGGGTTGAGCTGATGAATAGTGCATGGCAATGCAGGATATCATTAGCGGCAAAGGAAGTCAAATTTATTGCAAACTTGTTAATATCCATGATGGCCATGACGAAGACGAATCTAGGGCGTAGCAAACGTGAAGACGACTCCATGTCCACTATCCGTGAAGTATAGAAATCCTAGAGAATGAGCTCCATTGTAGGCAAGAGGCAGAGTAGGTGGACGAGAAGTGTCGCAAACTTTTATCCCAAGGAGGAAAGAAGATTGGCCTAAAAAATGATAACGGAGAGCATAGCAGCATTAATGGAAACACTAGGCACCATGGTCATTAAAAATGCTATGGTCGAAGTCTAGGTATGTTGAACGACCAAAAGACTTTGTTTAGGTCTGGTTGTAGCAACGTTGGTAAGGAAATTGGGCCAACATGTTGCGATATGCACATGTATGTGTAGTGTGGTGTTTGTGGAAAAGTGTGTAGTGCTGTGATATTAATTATAATCTTATAAGATATCCAAGGATCTAAAACGAAATATTGTAATAAGACCCTAATTCATATGAAAATCAAAACATAACTAATTAACACTAAAATCTATATTAAACCAATATACTATAGTAGGTAGTAATTTAAAATATCTTTTATAATATAATCCCCATTTTTAATTATATGTCTAATGTTCTAAACCTCAAATCCATTAATATATTAATAAACTATTTAGATTATGTAATTCAAGATAACCAATAACATTGGTCTTCATAAACTATATTTATACACTCATGATTAGCTCTATGATATATCATTAATCTCCTCTTAATCTATTGGCGTATCACATGAGGATGGACTCACTTCGAAGTTTAAAAGATTGGGTTAAATCAACTCTATAAACAAGTTATTCCTCTATTATCTAAAAATGTCTCCTCACCTCTATGAATTCATTATTTCAAAAGTGAATAAAGCCCACTAAAATAATACATTTTTTTGTTGAGAATGAGATATGAGATTACGTGGAGCAAGTGAAATTCTGTTGAATAGATATCAAAGTGAAAGTATAGATTGAGCAAGGAAAGAAGTCGAGAGAGTGGTAAGATGGATAAAAATAATAGAGATGAAGTCAAGAGTGTTGAAGGTTATGAAGGAGCTAGTGTGTGTAAGTGTGAACACCCTAAGAGTTTTGGTCCAAGTTGTGAAACCTGTGATAGGAAGGCATTTCTCTATAAAGTTGTAAGACCTATGTTCAAGCAAATATGTTGCACGAGAGCGCGCATAGTTGTAAGACCTGAAGAGCATGCTCATGTGTATATGTAGTGCAAGTGGTGCATGGAGCTATCAAGTTGTGAAATGGGCCACTTAGAGAGATACCAAGGTAATAGGTGTATTAGTCTCCTAGCTTCATGGGGGGAATGTGAAATCTCAAGTGAGATGGTTGTTGAACCATGTATATGAAAAGGTATGTTACATAATCCTAGATAAGTGGAGGATACAACTAGTTACCCATATAATACAATAGATGGAAACTTTTTTATATGGACAACAATAAAATGAATGAGACCAAATTAAACTCCGAGAGTCAATTTTAAGGGGGGGATTGTTAGGGTTGTTCTAGTAAACATGACTCGGTCAAGATATTTGTGGTATTATGGCTCCACGTATATGAACATTCATGGTTTTTTCCCATGGTATTTAACGTCAACAAAACCTATTTAAAAGCTAGAAAGATCAAAGACAAATTGTGTCAATAACCACTAAAAACAAACCAATGTATTTTTAGACACCACCATCTCTCGAAGCTTTGTGATCCCAAAGCACAATTACGACAAATTCCACTCAACAAACTTGTACAACTCACAATTGTTTTGGATTCTTTAAAATCATATTACTATTTGGATTCTTCTAGGCGACGAATGTTTTTTGATTTCGCACTTGACATGACATTCCTGTACTTCCAATATGACTTTGGCGGCTTGCTTTATAATTTGGATTCTTCTAGGCTACGGATGTTTTTTGATTTCGCACTTGACATGATTTGATTTGGTAAATTTTGTAGAACTTTCCTTCCCGTGCTCTAGTTTGATTTTTGCATGTTTTTTCTCTAAGAATTTATAATATCCATCCGATAAATTTCTAACGCTACGCAACACATCTATGTATCCAACAAGTTGTGTATGAATAAATATCATATACACTTACCCCATATAATGAGCTTCCTGTTACAGCAAAACAGATCCAAAAAACTGAGAGAAAAACAAAGACTTAATGTGATACAAAGGCATAAGCCGACAGGGTAATAGAATATTATTTTGGATTATTAAATTTGGATTCAAAATTTAATCATTACAATAGTTTTAGTATTATTAAGATTCCATTTTTAATATTTTTTAAATGTGTGTGTGTTTTTTTTTTCAAATTTCTTTTCCAAGTGCATGCGCTTAACAGCCCAGTGAGGTGTGCATACAGACTGCTTTACTAACAAAACTTTTTCTCATCTAATTGTGATATTGGGACTCGACCAAATTTGTGTTATTTAATAATGTTTTTTAGATTAATTTAAATTTTAAAATAGTAATATTTTTATAAAATTAAAAATTAAATATTTTTTAGATTAATTTAAAATTAGTAATATTTTTATTAAATTTAAATTTCATAAAAAATAAAGGAAATTATTAATAGTTAATTCAGTTTTTATTACAAAAATAAATAATTTTAAAAACTTAAAAGAAAACATATTAGTGTTATATTTTATTCTTTGCTACGTTAAAAATAAATTTTATAAATAAATTATATAATTATTTTTATATTATAATTTTTTAAATAATATATATATGATAGTTTATATTAGTTAGTTCAAAACATCGACCAAATCTTAACAATGTGATTAATCCGATAGATTTATATCTATAGTATGAATCACAAAAGTCTTAAATTTAACAATAATAAAGCATTTTTAATATAAACTCAACATGCTTCTTAGTAGAGCTTTTTTAGGCACAATAAAATAAAGAGTATCTAGATAAGCAAGTGAGCTCCATGTTAAGATATAGAGAATTTATAGTCCCAAACAACAAGAAAAATCCGATATATAAAGATGTGATATTTATATACTTATAAATGATATTATGAAGAACCAATTCAAATCCATCTTCACTTAGAATTTACCAAATTCCAAGAAGAATCAAATCTCTAGAAAAACTAACATTTTTTCAAGCTCTTCACTTAAAATGAGATTTTCATCTTGAAAGTTTTCATCCCTCTTGGTAGTTCTAGAGTTAAGATAGATGTTTGCTCGTATATAAATATGACGTATGTGTTATATTATAGTTTTTTCATTACATAATCTTTCATTTTATGATTATTGTTATTATTTATTATGTGATGGTAGATAGTTAATTTTATTGTTCATTATAATATATATAAATTTTATGTCAACACATAATATCTCTAGGGATAGTTAGCAAGCTTCATTCCTCCTCTCCCTAGCTTATATGCTCTAAATACATGCAAGACTTTATAGCAAAACTTTGAACATGGTGATCCTATAAGCTCAAAGGCACAAGAAAATTTTAATATCTTGATATCTACATGAGTAATTGATCATAGGCCTTTCTAGAAAAATTCAATAAAGTTCACTAGTCCCCATAAAAAGGAAATATATACAAATTTCATATATAGTTTTGTCATTATTTTATATGTATTTTTATTATTATTATTTATTAAATGATTTGTAAGGGTTAAAGTTAGCGGTCAAGGATGCCAAGAGGGTATGTTAAGATCCATTTATACAGGAAAGAGGAAAAGAATATGATGTAGAAACAAACACACTATAATAATGCAACCTCCTCCCTTAGACCTTTATTTTCCCTAATTCAATTGACTTGAGAAATCAAATAAGTAATTGTATTTGCTAATCTCTGAATGGATTTCCAACCAAACACATTTTGGGTCTTACAGGCAGAAGGAGAGGCAAGAGTAAGAAATAACATAGAAGCACGAGCAAATAGGTAAAGAACATCTACTAGTGGGAGGGAATAATTTATGAGAGAAATCAATCCAAGAGAGGGTGGTGATTTAAAAGATTTGATTGGGAGGGATTTGGAGTGATAATTAAGATTGTTTTCTTCTTGAAGAACAAGTTAGAGGCTTTTGAAAAATTCAAGGAGTTCACTAAGGTTGTAGAAGTAAAACATAATAAAAGTACTTTTAGACTCTAGATTTTTGATATAATTTTTTTTTGTAAGCTTGGCGGTACTACATCTTCATCATTTCCAATATATCACCCAATCAAAATGGTAAATTGAACCAATGACTTTAGTGCCGAAAAAGCGCCTATAAAAATAGGCAACATTCAAATTCTAAGAATTAACTAGGAAAGTAAGTACACTTCAAACCAATTCACTAAATATTACAAGTACCATGAGATAAAACATCAATTTCTAAAAAAAAAAACTGAATTAAAAAATTAGGATTTTTTTTTTAAATCAATCCACTTGGAAAAAATAATTCATATAAAGGGTTTTTCATTTTGGTGTTACTAAACATATAATATGATTTGAATCTTGAACCTAAGTTTTAATAACTTAGAGACGAAGCATTGTATGGAACAATTAATCCAAATGTAATCTAACCAAAATAAATGATGTTACTTGTGTTTCACTTACTCCCGTGTTTACAAGATGTAGCCATGCTTGGCAAGTCACAATGTGACACATCTTACATTTATTATATAAATATTATTCAATATAAATAAATACATTGATTCTAAGAAAATGATGAATACTTTAGAATAAAATATGAGAAATATTAACTCTATATAAATATTATGATTTTAATTTTACACCTAAAAATATTTGATTCCCCTCTAGATATATTAGATCCATACTTAAAATGAATATATAATGATTTTTTTAAAATAAAATTGCATCTATGTAGAAGGTGTAATTTTTCATAGTTTAAATTGTATTTGTAATTTATTATTAGATTTAAGAGAAAAATGGAAAAAAAATATACCTAAAAAAGAAACCAAAATATAAAATAATGATACTACTTCGAATGTTTTCACCACTAAAACTTATTTTTTTCAATTGTTATACACACACACAAAAATATGTTACATAACATGTGCATTGCATTATGGCCTACTTTTTCACATTAAAATGTTTTTCTTTTTAAATATATATCAAAATTATTTAATCTTATATATTACAATATTTTATTAATGCCCCATATTAGATTTTTTATAAATATTTTAAATGTTACATATATAATGTTATATATAATGTTACATTACACATATCCTCTTATTTTTCTTATTAAGAAGTATTTGATATTTTTATTTTATTTTTTATTTTTATTATTTTTTTATTTAGACATTGAATATTTTATTATATACAAACATTACCATAATTTATATACTAACATTTGGAGAGTGGCAAGACAATTGTACCATAATTTATTAAAAATATCAAATAATGCTAATTTTATTTGATGTAATGGTTTCACACCATTTAACCTATATAATAATAATTAATTAAAGAAGATAAAGATATTATTAATGTCATTTTAAACATGGGATAAAAATCATGCCAAATGATAAAACCCTTTCATTTAAGGTCAAGGTTGCGTTTGTCTAGTGTTGTAGCCACAAAACAAATATGTGTGTGTGTGTGTGATCAAATTTAAAATAAAATTTTACAAATAAAAGAAGAAAAAATATATTTACAAAACCCAAAGCAATTATTTGATCAATATTTTGAAGTAAACTAAATGTGTGCTTTGATGTTTATTACAAATTGATGTCTATCTATATTTACAAACCATTTAATTTATATAATTTTATAATACATTTACTCAGTAAAATATATTGTTATTTATTTTTAAATACCTATTTTAAAAATAATGAACAAATTAAGCAATTTAAACCATCAACGTAATTTGGTATTAGCTAGAACTGCATATATTAATAATAGTTAATTAATATAACAACTCACACTCTATATTATATATCATTATTATATATTATTATTATGGTTATTGTTAATAATTATAGAGCTATTATGTAATAATTATTATTATTATTTTAAAGTTAGGTAATGATTTCAATTTAAGTAATAAAAATTATATTATTACGATTATTAACTTGCTACAAGAAATTTAGAGCAATAATATAAACATTAAATTTTTTTCCAAATTACCATATTGATAATTATAACATGGTAAATAATAAATAAAAAAATTGATATGTTCTCGGAGTTACTAAATAGCATATGTTTATAGTTATCTTACTATTGCATATAAGGGATTTTAAGACAATATTTAAGACAAAATTTGAGTAAATTGTCTTAACTTGAGACAAAGAAAAACTTGTAAATTGTCTTAAATATTGTGAGTGTCTCAAATCATTGTCTCTATAAAAACAATATAGAACACATGTATTATTATCTTAAGCGACAATTGATACTATACCTGTGATTAAATGCATATTGTCTCTATATAGAGATAATGTCTTTAATCCTAGTTATTATCTCCATAGAGACAATATGTCTTTAATCCAATCATCTTTAGAAAGAAAATATAGAATGTGAATTCTTTTTTTATTCAATTATTAATTCATGTTAGGGCACAATGGAATTGAACCACAAACCTCTTTCCAAAGAAAGCGCTCTTCCATTTTGCTAGTTCACTTTACACACTTGGTCACATCGAGCCATGATAGTTACATTAATTTTCGTGGAAACTAATCAATGAAGAAATACCAGCGTAAATGGAACACTAGTGTGAAAATGCGATAGTTTTACAAGACAAAGCCATTATTGCTTTTGAAAACTAGAATATAAAACTTAATCAATTAGATTTGGAAGCTCTAGATCAATAGCTACTTCATAAACATGTGAGCTTAATTTATTGGAAAATTATAAAGCATAAATTCACTCCTAATTCAATATCTTCTCTTCTATCGTTGAACCTATAAAATTCACTCAATCCTAAAAGCTTTTCTGAAGAGAATACACAGTTTCCATGCTCAAATACCCAATTTCAATTCGCCTAGAATATTTTATCCAGACCTGAAATGTTATATTTCTACTAAAACTAATTTCCATCAAACTTTCGTACCTTAATGACAACTAGATCATTCAATGGCTTCAAATCCTGGATATCATATGTATCAAGAATCCTAACGATTCCATCTTCCTTTACAAAAAGATGATTAAGTCCATTGAATTCAATCTTCGTGCCAATTTCCATCAAACTTTCGTACCTTAATGACAACTAGATCATTCAATGGCTTCAAATCCTGGATATCATATGTATCAAGAATCCTAACGATTCCATCTTCTTCTCCCTTTACAAGAAGATGATTAAGTCCATTGAATTCAATCTTCGTGCCAACCCACTTGGAATACACAATATTTGCACCAAGCTACAAAGTACAAAAAAAAAGGTCTCATACTCCCTTAAAATATGTTTAAGGCACATTCTATTTTGTTAAATTAACCATAAGTATTATCGATATGAAACGCCATAAAATATCATGCAGTCGTGCAAAACATACTTTTTCAAAATACCAAATTTTCTGCTAAAGAAAATTAGTGAATATACATTAGTAAGTACTCGTGTGTTGATTCTAAATCGGTAAATTCTAACATAAATTATAATTTTCGTTCAAATAAATTAGTTTTTTAATTCTAAAATAGCCGATATCAAGAAGAATACTTGTCATCAAGGGAGTCACGTGTAAGAGGTGGAGTGACATCCCATGTGGGCAAAAGATCAAAAACTCCACTGACCTGCGAGGATACCATGTTTCAACTTTCAAACTTAATTTTATCATGTACAAGTGTTGAATTTATTTGTTTTTTAAGAAAAGTATGGGGTTTTGACTCTTTGATCTTGTTCAGGATCACACATAAATATGGGTATATCATTCTTTTATTTTCTAGGTTAAAAGTAGATTATTTGATCAGGCCAAATTTTCCCCTAATAAAAGGAACTCTAAAAAATTAGAGGAAAAAGTTGTATATATGGTCAAATCCAAAGACAACATGGATTTGAGTCTTAGATTTACTAAAGGTTCATAAAGCTCGACTGAAATTCTCAGCTCCCAAACATCTACAAGTAAATCCAGATTGAGATATAAAAATCCTCCAAATACCTCAAAAGGAGAATCTAGTATTAGGTCCCCAAGAAATGAAGATCATCAAAGGTATGCATAAGCACTTAAAGGGGAAGACAACAAAAATTAAAAGTTGACTAAACAAGAAAGAAACTAGAAAGGTGACAATTCTATCAAGACCACAAATGCACCTCAGCGCAAACATGTCCACGAGGAAGAAAGACCTGTCCAAGTTTTAGTAGATATACTCGACCAAAAAAGATGCAATATTCCAGGTACTCAAAGTTATTTTATGGTAATTGATATACTTGTCATAAATTTGGTAATAAAGCTATGGATTGTAAATTTAATAAAATTGAAAAATATGAAAATGTTACATCTATTCATTTTCAAAATTAATGATCTAGAAATTCCTTTTTAGCACAAAGAAACACATTCTTTCGTCTTAGGAATGAGATTGGAAAATATATTTTCCACAACTATGGGCACAATGACAATTAGTGTCAGATTAAATTTTGTAATCCTAATAGGCAATAAATGTCTGAACAGTGCGCTCCTCAAGAGAATGTGAAGAAATGGGAACAAAAACATAGGGAACTGAGGAATGCAATGTTGTGATATATATCCATGATCAAGAAAAGAAGTTGTATGTTGACAATGGATGTTAGAAGTACATGAATGGAGATAGAAGTAAATTCCTATTTATAAGAGAGAGAGGGAAAGGTAATGTCAAATTTGAAAACAATGCTCCAACTGAAATAAAAGGAAAAGGAACAATTAGCCTGGATGAGAAGACCAAGGCCTAGAATGTCTTGTATGTGGATAACCTTAATCAAAATCTTCTTAGTGTCAGTGAGATGTGTGATGATAGCTTTTTTGTTATCCTTCAGTCTAAGGATTGTTAAATAAGAAAGGCATATAATTGTAAGCTCAGGTAAAGCAAGTAGGACCCCAAACAATGTATTTTCCTTTGATGACTCCAGAGTAAAGTGCTACTTAATTAGGGAAGATGAGACATGGCTATGGCATAGGATAATAGGTCATCAAAGCTTTGAGAACTTGGTGAAAATCAACAAGATAGAGGGAGTCAGAGGTTGAACAAAACTTTCGAAGCCAGACAATTCCATATGCAAATCCTATTAGTTTGGTAAGGAGGCAAGAGTACATTTCAAAATAAAGTAGCACTCAACATCCATACCTCTAAAACTAATTCATATTGGCATATGTGGTCCTAAAATGACACAAATTCGAAGAGGACAGAAGTATTTTATCTTGTTCATCGACGATTTAACTAGAGCTACATGGATCATGTTACTAAGGGAAAATTCACAAGATTTAAGTAAATTTAGAATATTCAAGGCTTAAGTTGAGAATGAGGACTTACAAATAAAATTCCTTCCTAACAATGATATAGTACTCAACTTAGGCCTAACAATGAGAAGAATCATTGTGAATTGTGGATAGGAGAGTTAGCCTTGGTAAAGAATCTCAAGGTTTTCGACAGTAAATGTTATATAAAGAGAAAGGACAAGAAGCTTAGTAGGTTTGACTCTCATGTAGATAAAGAAACATTTCTTGGATATGCAATCAGAAGAAAAGGATGCAAATTTTATAACAAAAGTACTAAGAGAATCAAAGAACACATTGATGTTAAAGTGGATGAAGCCTTACCTCATGCAACAAAGCCACACAAGAAATTAGATGAGGGTGATGGCTGCATTTTCAAATATGCAGAGCTTGAAGACATAAGTGATGATGATGATGCGAAAGAAGAAGGAAATATCATAAGCACAAAACGCCATCTATATATATGTAGAATAAACACCTCGAGAGCCAAATAATTAGAGACAAAGAACTCAGTGTTAAGATAAGACGAAGATTTAGAGGCAGTCCCATGCATGCAAATTTCACACTACTATCCTACATAGAACCCATAAGCTTTATCCAAGGAAATAAGATAAATTTCGAATTAAGGAAATGGATGAAGAATTGGACAAGATAGAAAAAAATAGTACTTGGGAACTAGTTCCTAGACCAAAGAATAATGACATCATTGGTACCAAGAGCCCAAATGTTGTTAAAGGGAGAACAACTAAAGGGGACAAAATGTGTAAATCAGCCATGGAATGTGCCATATACAAGAGGAGAAGAGTGAGCTTGATAGGCATCAGGGGGAGTGTTGCAATATGTTGTCACCATCAATGCCTCAACAATGTTTGGTAAAGTTTCCATCAATGCCAAAATGAGAGATTTGTTATCAGAATTTTCATTGCATAGCTAAGTAGAGATTGTAGGATGTTGTCAATGATGTCAATGTATGGAATTTGATATCAAAAGAGTATTCATTGATATCAAGCATTCTCAATATCAGGGGGAGTTTGATGGTAATTGAGGTAATTATTTGAGAACCATCATACTAGCAATATAAGTGATGAATGTCTTAAAAACATTATGAATATGATTGGTTGATGTATGGTTCAATGCATATATTTGAAGGAATTTTGTTCATAGATGATCAAGTGAGGTTCTCCTACAGGATGCAAAGTTAGGTAGCCCTGTAAGGAAAATTTCCAATAGTATATGGCACATATAAAATCTTCCTAGGGTTGAGTAGATAATGTAGTTTAAAGTTGGGAAGTCTTCTATTGTGGAAGAATTCTAGAGATTTGGGCCTTTCTAGAAGAAAACAAATGGTGTGAGGGAAAAATGTTGGATTCCCACTAGTTTGAACAGATCTAAATATCCAAGCACTTTGACCCATTTGGTGATGCATATGAAGAAAAGTTTTGAGCTTTTATTTTTGGTCAGAATTCTTTGTTCTTCATGCTTCGAGTGTATCTTGGGAATCCAACCCTAAAGAACTTTTATAAAGGAAAAAAAAAAAAAAAAAACATACAGATTCAGATTTCCCCCTTCTTACAAGTTGATAATGAAAAATGATGAGGGTAGTGAGGTGGCATACAGGTGACACTCATTATATCAATCTAATGACATGGAAACACTTAGAGTCTCCCATATTGCATGATGTTATGGAATATTCTGTAATGGCGACACATGGTAGGAATATTTGGACTTTTTGGGTGGCTAAGTGGTCCAAATCCTTATGACACATGCCCAAAATCAGAGCCTTCCATGTGGCATGATGATGTCAACATGACAAAAATGTTATGCCATCCAATGATGTGCCCCAACATTGGGATTCATGCCAAATGGTTTTGCTTGTAACCAATTTCATGCGTTGAATAATTTTTTAAATTATATTGAAATTTGGGCAATTGGTCTGGCAATCCGAGGTATCTGAGATCTGGGCCACAATAGAGAAGTGCACAAGATGAACATTCCTAAACATTGGACCTCGGTTGGACTACGTATTGTGACAAAAGTAATGTGACATGAAGTAGATGGTAATTAGGCCCAGATCTAAGCTATTTAGACATACTAATATTCTAGGGAAGATAGGGGCAGGCGAGGGGCTAGGTTGTAATGTCTCTTATGGATTAATTTCCAATGGGAAGATGAAGTATCCTATCCAACCTTGTAGGCTATAATTTTTTTATAAAGGGGGGAACCCATTATATAGTATTTGGTAAAACATTAGGTAAATTTTGGGGTACTTAGGGAAAAGAACCCAAATTGGGGGCTTCACTTGTAAACCCTCACATTGATTTAGCGATAAGAATCTGCAAAAGGAAATATATAATTGAATGAGAGTTTGAATCATTTTTCATCATCAAATTGGATTAGATTATCTCTATTTTATTTGAGCATGAGGCTCTGAGGGTTTCAAGACCCCTATTTTCCTTTTCTAGTTTCGGTGAGGTGATCTCACCCTAGCAAGACTTCTTTTTTTCCTGTTATAGATTATTTCTTTCAAAGCACATACATTGTCTATTTCACATCCACAATACTTGCAAATACATTATACCTTTCGACTTGATTCTTAGTAAAGAACCTACCCAACATGTTTTTTATTTTCCAATAGAAAGATGAATCTTGAAAATGATACGGTTTCCTTCTTCTAGTGTGGCCAAGGTCAGGAATCCACTGCCCTATTTCCTCCACGAGCTCTAAATTAGATAAGGTCTACTTATCTCTAGTCATCATAGTCTTTAGGCACTGAATTTCACTGCGACGTTTTGGGGGGGCAGTTGGATGGAAGATCTCAGTAGCCTCCTAGTCCTGTTGTTTGGCTTGGTTGTGGTTGTGATAGCAATAATTATAAAAAATATATATAAAGTAATGACAAAAGTATATATAAAATTTGTAAATAGTTCATTTTCAAGGAAACTAGTGAACTTTATTGAATTGTTCTGAGAAAGCCGTAGGATCAATTACTCACATCAATATCAAGATATTAAAATGTTATTGTCCCTTCAAGCTTATAGGATCAACATGTTCAAAGTTTTGCCACAAAATATTTCATGTATTTATAGAATACAACCTCGGTAGAGGAGGAACGAAGTCTCCTAGCTACCACTAGAGCTATTATGAGTTGACATAAAATTTGTATATATTATAATAAACAATAAAATAAATTATCTACCATCACGCAATAAATAATAAAAATAATCATAAAATGAAAGATTATGTAATGAAAAAACAATAATATAACACATGCATCATATATGAGTAGACATCTATCTTAACTCTAGAACTACCAAGAGGGATGAAATCTTTACAAGATGAAAAATTCATTTTAAGTGAAGAGCTTGAAAAAATGTTTGCTCTTCTAAAAACTTGATTCCTCTTGGAATTGCATAAATTTTGTGTGAAAATGGATGTGTGCTAGTTCTTCATAATATTATTTATAATTATATAAATATCACATCTCTAAAGGTCGATTTTTTTTTGTTTTTGTTTAGACCTATAAGCTCTCTACATCTTAACATAGAGTTCACTTATCTATCTAAATAGTATTTATTTTATTGTGCCCAGAAACACTCTATATTTTAGTATTCGAGGCATGTGGACTTTATATTAAAAAAAAATTATTATAATATAAATATTTTAAAAAAATTATAATTTATTTAAAAAATTATAATATAAAAATATTATAATTCAACAATATAAGAGTAATTATATAATTTATTTATAAAGAATAAAATATAGCATAAATAACTTATATGTTTTCCTTAAAATTTTAAAGTTATTTATTTTATAATTAAAAAATTAATAAATTATTAATAATTTCTTTTATTTTTATTTTTGATAAAATTTAAATTTAATAAAAATATTATTATTTTAAAAATTTAAATTAATCTAAGAAAATATTATCAAATAACACAAATTTAAAAATATTTAAAAAGGAATCATAATAATATTAAAACCATGGTAATAACTAAATTTTGAATACGGCCTGGAGTATGCCGTAAAACTGCTTCTGCTTGGCTAAGAGCTCGTCTTCCTCGGACGTAAGGAAACAGGTTAACGGCCCAAGACCCAGAGGCATCTGGCAGGAGTGAAAGCCTGCTCCCTTACGGACCACCAGCGGGTTATTACAGGTGGCGTGGTTTTCCTTGATAACGGTGATGAGTCAAATGGACATTCGCGGATAGCAGCCAGAGATGGTTGTCCTCACTGTTGGTTTGACACCTGAGTTTGATAGGTTTTGCCACCTTCGGAAAAAAATAACTAAATTTTGAATCCAAATTTAATAACCCAAAATAACATTTTCTCACTTTGGTTGGTGCTTGGCGAAGTGAATATGATATACTTAATATTGATTATTTAATGTAAGTATTACTTTGGTTGGTACTTGCAGGAAGTAATCAGGAATAGAAAAGCTGTTATTTGAGATAGAAACCAAAAAGATAGTAATAAATAGAAATTCAACATGCTCCAGATTCTTTCTTGGAATTGTCGAGGCTTTCCATGGAACAAAGGCCCCAAGCTAAGTTGGATCTTGAATGATGTTGATATTATTTTGCTTGTTGAAACTTGGGAGCACGAAGAATCTAAGGTCCCTAACATAGATGGCTTTGCACTATGGTCTACCTGGAACAAGCGATCCTCCCGTAGAGGCATTAGGGGTATATCTTGTTACATTAAAAATAACATGTCCTCCCACGCTAGGATTTATAAAAGTGACCCTTACAACCAATATAGTTGGGACGAGCTGGAAAAGTCACCTGCGGGCCGACCAAACGATGGAGCATGTTGGGCGAGTATGAGGGGGCGGTCCCACAAGCTGGGCAAGCCTATCCACCTCACAGACGAGCAAACATGGACTTTGGACAGTTTGTTGTGCAAAGTATGGAAGGTCGGCCGGGTGGCACGACCACACCAACCAACCGTATACATAGGTGGATGGGAGGTGGAGCAAAGGCATTCACAACCAACGATCATCCAACAACGAGCTTGAGCATCTAAGAATAGGTGTGAAGGAGTTGAAGTGCAGGTCGAAGTGCGAAAGAGCCGCAGCAAGGCGCAGTACCGTGGGTGATTGTGCGCCCGCTCACCGGGCAGGCTTGCACGAGTTGGTGAACAGACGATGAGTCGGGTGGAGGGCTGCACGAAGGCGCCCGCCCGATGGTCGAACGGGTTGAACAGGTGGAGGGCCGCACGAAGGCGCGCCTGCTTGGTTGAACAAAATCGGGTGGAGGGCCGCACAAACACACACCCACCCAGTTGAACGAACTCAGGTGGAGGGCCACACAAAGGCGTGCCCACCCGGTTGAATGGACTCGGGTGGAGGGTCGCATGAAGGCGCCCGCCCGAGGTTGAACAAGTTCGGGTGAGGTTGCACGAAGGCGCCCGCCCGCGGTGAACGAGTTTGGGTGTAAGCTGCACGAAGGCGCCCGCCTGACAGTTGGACGAGTTGGTGACTTGGGTGAACGAGTTGGGTGGAGGGCCGCACGAAGGCGCGCCCACCCAACCGTGTCGTGCATGAGGTGGGTACTCAGTGAGGGCACCCGTGCACACGAGTTGGCAAACCGGAAAATTGGCTAAGTGTGGATTGTGGAGGTGACCACCATGCAAGGTGTGCACGAGGTGGGCAGCTCATGGCAAAGACACGAAGTTGGAAATTTGTCTAAGTATGAAACTTGGGGTTTCCAAGGTAATACTTGTATTTTTATGAAAAGTGAAAATATATTGAAATTGGGTAGACTCATATTCAGGGAGTTGCCCCTCCCTTTATACTGTTGCAATTGTGTTGTATATGTATAATTGTTGTGGATAATGAATGTGTATGGGTGTTCATTAGTATAAAGGCTAATCTAAATACTTGGTAAAGAAAAATAAAATAAGTATCGAATGTTAAGGCGTAGTCCATGAACATAAGTATTGGTGAAAAGAAAGAGTTCGGTGGTGCCGCACCTCGCTATAAGTGGTTGAAAGACTACTGCAAATGTAGGGGCGTAACAAGGAGAGTGGCGGTGGCTCTAGTTATACGAACAGGCATCGCAGAGAAAAAGGACCTGCCAGAAAATCAAGAGAACCCTTCATCTTTGCCATGCTATGTATTACCAACATCCATGGCAACGTCTATCCATCCCCAAAAATTTTCACAATATAGGTTACTAAAAGAAATAATTTCCAATTAAAAATCAAATATAGATCGAACCTGAATCGTGGATTTACAAATTACAAAGTTACAGCTAGCACATCTTAATGAAATTTTTACTATAATTTTTTGAAATCTGTATCCTCCAGATAAGATGACTTAGGGATATACAGAAATATATTCAAACAAAACATCCATCGATAAATAAAGCTATGGTATTGAAAAACAAAACAATGTTGCTCAAATGTAGAGCCAATTAGGCCTGGAATTTGACGTTCCACGGAATTTGTTTTGGGTTTTCAAACGTATTTGATGGTTTAAAAATATTTGAAAACATTGATTGTGATGTGTAAAAAAAATCTAAAACCGTAAATTTGATGTTGACAAATTTAATTTAAGTGTCATAATCCATAGTAACCAATAACAACACCTATAGCTTGGAATTCTGGAGTGGAAGGCCATCTGGCATCGATTAACCATAAAAATCATCAATAGTAAGAAGGTCATTTCGGTTGTAGAGATGCTAGTAGGTTGCACCATCCGATAGGCATTAGAGGTGATCTTCCACATTCATAACGTATCCTGCTAGCGATGTGGACCATCAAACAGGATACCCCTCCCATATCTTCAAGGGTCTCAAACCATTTACTCCACCACCAACCATTTACGTGCCTTGGGACAACAAAATTTGAAACTAGTTGAATCTCTTCGATCGAGCGGAGAGGAAAACCATATGCGATTATTGCATAAATAAAATTTCGTTTCCTGAGTTAGTACTCAATCCTTCCTTTTGGAATGAATGATTATATGGTGTGGTGATCCACAGACTGAAAAACACTGCTGGAGAGGAACTACGTACCTTTTCTTCAAGCTCAAGAGTTGTTAGAAAGCAAGTAAAAGTCATAAGAAAGCAAGGAAAGTTCATATATATGATCAGATATAAAACCGTCAGCAAAGGAGGGACTTTACTTATAGCGAAGGGAGGAGCTTCTACCTGAAGGCCAACTTAAGCGATCAATGCAAGCACTCTGAATTTTGAATATTTACCCTTTTCTGTTAATAAATCCCTTATCTTTATTCTTACCACCAACCTTGCTCTGATCTTGGCATTTAAAAATAATGGAGAAATGGTTATATGGTTGTAACGCATCTCCTTAGTTTAGGATTTGTTCCTAGAGTTTAGGAGGTTGTTTACAACTACCTAATTTTCAATGATGTATTTAATATTGTAATATTCATTTGATGTAATGTAGAGTGAACGAGAGTGAGAGTCTCCTCTTTGTTTGAGTGCAGTCTCCCAGGTGCTGTACACACCTGTGAGCTGCAACTCCTTCATTTAATTCAAAGTTTGATTTTTATCTTGGTATCAGAGCTTAGGGTAGAGATAGCCTCAAAAAATTTTAGGGATGTATCATTAGTTACATATCTGTAGTGGTAGGAGTGCATGTAAATGTATTTGTGCGATCAGGTGGAGCTGCAGTAACACCTGGAGCGAAGGGTCTCAAATGATTGATCATCTCTGAGCCGAAGAAAGGGTTGGAGCAGTTGGCGTGGATTTTTTATAGAAAGTCGCGCCAATACAGAACAGAACAGAAGAGCATGAGTTTTTAAAGAACAGACGCGCCCATTAGCGCGGGTTTGAGGCTGATAAGTGCGCCAATTTCCGTGGACATCGTGAATTTTTCTTTTCCACAATTGGCGCGGATTCGTAGCTGTTCAGAGCGCCACAGAGCCAACCTCTTTCTCTATGGAAATCTGCAATTTTCGTTGCAGATCGGAGTTTCCCGGTGGTGGCACGTGGAGATTTCTGCTCGGTGGCAGCAGATTTGATTTTCCCGGTGGTGGCGAATTGAGGTTCCTTGATCTGCTCGGAGGTAGCAGACTGGACCTGTCCAGTGGTGGCGAATTAGAGCTCTGTGATCTGCTCGGTGGAAGCAGATCAGTTTTTTGCCCGGTGGTGGCGCAGTGCAGCTCCTCGATCTGTTCAGTGGAAGCAGATCGCCTTTGCCCAGTGGTGGCGTGTTGGAGCTTGTTTGTTGATCTGTTCGGTGGTAGCAGATCGGTTTTGCCCGGTGGTGGCACAGTGAAGTCCCTGATCTGTTCAGTGGCAGCAGATCGGACTTGCCCGGTGGTGGCACAGTGAAGTCCCTGATCTGTTTAGTGGCAGCAGATCGAACTTTCTCGGTGGTGGCACAATGAAGTTCTTGATATGTTCGGTGGCAGCAGATCGAACTTGCCCGGTGGTGGCCGATTGGAGTGTTCAGTTGGGCGAAAATGAACAACAGTATAGAATCATACCTCCATGAGTCTGGCAAACTCGATGGAACGAATTTCTCCAACTGGAAATTCAAAATGCAAACATTGCTGGAGAGCGTAAATGCATGGTCGATCATTGAGGGAAATGAGCAGAGATCTGGAACAGCGACCCAAGAACAAGATTGGGATAAAAGAGAAACGAAAGCAAAATTTATATTGAAGATGTCCGTTAAGGACAATATTATCCCACATATCAGAGATTCCAAGTCGGCCGCTGATATATGGACAACGATCAAGAACCTGTACGAGACTTAGAATACAAATCGTGTTCTGGCACTCAAGGGAAAGCTGTTTCCATTGAAGATGGACGAGAATGAGTCCGTTGTTGGATTCTTGACCAGAGTCAAAGATCTGAGTGACAAACTGGGAGCTATTGGAGAGAAGGTGTCCAACTCAGATCTAGTCACACTCACATTGAACAAAATGACTGATGAATATCAGACGTTTATCTCAGGGCTGTCAGCAAGGAAGAAAGCCCCTTCATTTGATGAGTTGACAGCGATTCTGCTCCAGGAGGAGGAGCGATGACAGAATCTCAAAACTCAGAGCAATGACCTAGCTCTGATGGCGAAGAGGTGACAGTTCAGAGGAAAGCAGCACCAGCACCAACATCAGCACCAACAACCACAGCAGTAGCAGCAGAAGGGAGCCAACTATTTTCAAAAGAGATCATTCAGAGGTATGACTGATAATTATGTTAAGAGATGTTTTTATCGTGGGAAACCTGGTCATCAGATTAAAGAATGCTATAAGAGGCAGGCGGATAAGAAGAGGCAAACAGAGGAAACATCAGGGCTGTTTTGCTGGAGAAGAGGAGGACCACAGCCATGATCTTCGACTATTCACAATCGATTGTGCTCTTTTAGCATCAAATGGAGATGAGGACGACATATGGTATGTCGACTCTGGCTCATCCTCACATATGACCGGTAAGAAGGACTGTTTTGAATTTCTTGAAGAATCTGCATGTGGATCAAAAATTTATCTAGGAGATGATAGTGGATATGAGATCAAAGGATATGGAGATATTCCAGTGAAGCTACCTAGTGGCGACATTAAACATCTTAAAAATGTATTATATGTTCCAGGAATTAAGAAAAACTTGAACTCTGTCTCAATGATTACAGACCAGGACATGCAGGTGCAATTCTTTAAGAATGGTTGTCTCATTAAGGATAGCCCGATGGAAACATTTGCAACAGGAGTGCGCGTGGAGAATTTGTACAGATTGGATGCAAAGAGTATGCCACAACAAGCAATGGTTGCAGCTGGATCAACAGTCGAAAATCTTTGGCATCAGAGATTTGGACATCTCAATTTGCAAGACCTCATCTTACTTCAGAAGAAAGGTATGGTCGATGGACTCCCTGTTTTTCATAATGTCAAGCTGGAATGTGATGGATGTGCATTAGGGAAAATGCATAGAGAAGAGTTCCCTTTGCATGTCAACATAAAGGAAAGAGGCATCCTAGAACTAGTGCATAAAGATATTTGTGGACCTATGAAAACTAGGTCCCTAGGAGGTGCATATTATTTTCTGCTATTTACAGATGATTGCACTAGGTTTTCATGGGTGTATTTTTTATGTAAAAAGACTCAAGCCTTTTGGTGCTTTAAAGAGTTTAAATCTATGATAGAGAACCAAACAGGAAAGAGGATAAAGATTCTCTGCTCGGACCAAGGGGGAGAATACAGGTTAGGAGAGTTCATGAACTTCTACAAGCAGCATGGGATTATGCAGCAATTCACAGTGCCACACACTCCACAACAGAATGGAGTAGCAGAACGCAAGAACAGAACTCTTGTGGAGTGCGCGAGAAGTATGCTTCAAGGTAAAGGTCTATCGAATGGTCTTTGGGCAGAAGCCATTAATACTGTTGTTTATTTAAAGAATAGGAGTCCTACTAAATGTCTAGGCTTCAAAAACCCCTTTGAAGCGTTTTTTGGACTCAAACCAGCAGTTAGTCATCTAAGAATATTTGGATCTAAAGCTTATGCTCACATACCAAAAGCAGATAGAAAGAAGTTAGACCCCAAAGCCTTGAAATGTATATTTGTAGGATATGGCATAGAGTATAAGGCATACAAGTTATATAATCTTGTCACTCATAAAGTTTTTGCAAGCAGAGATGTTATTTTTCATGAACAGGCTGAAGATGTAAAGGAAGACTCTAACAATGACAACCACATTCCATTGCTGATAGAAATGAATAGTGACAAAGATGAAGAGCAGGAGCAGGAGCAGAAACAGGATGAAGTAGCAACAGACAGTGTAATAAGTGATGATGCAAGCCCGGAAAGCGCTGAAACAGATAGAGTTGAGGTAAGTCCTCTACCTAGAAGATCATGTAGGAAGACTAGACTACCTGAAAGATTGAAAGGCTATGATTTAATGTCCAAAATTTTAAACATTGTAGAACCTTCAAACTATGAAGAAGCAAGTAAATCAGATGAATGGAGGGCTGCAATGCATGAGGAAATTGAATCAATATATAGAAATCATACTTGGGATTTAGTTGAGTTTCCTGAAGGAAAAACCCCCATAGGTTGTAAGTGGATGTATAAACCTAAGATAAATGCAGATGGGAGTGTAGAAAAATTCAAAGCTAGACTGGTAGCAAAGGGTTACACATAGCAAGAAGGAATAGATTTCAATGACACCTTTGCCCCTATAGCTAAATTAAATACAATTATAATGCTAATTTCTTTAGCGACAAAACATAAATGGAAGCTACACCAGCTAGATGTTAAGTCTGCATTTCTAAATGGAGAATTAAAGGAAGAAATTTATTTAGTACAGCCTCCTGGTTTTGTGAAAAAGGGGTAGGAGCATTTAGTGTGTAAATTGCATAATGCACTTTATGGTTTGAAACAAGCACCCAGGTCATGGTATGAGAAAATTGATTCATTTTTTATACAGCATGGTTTTCATAGGAGCCTCAACGATCCAAACCTGTATACCAAGATAAATAAACAGAGGCAAATCATTTTGATTTCTTTGTATGTGGATGACATGATCGTAACAGGAAATGCAAATAATTTGATCAAAAAAATCAAGCAGCAAATGTCACAGGTATTTGAAATGAAAGACCTTGGAGATCTTCATTATTGCCTAGGATTGGAGGTGTGGAAAGATTCTGGTCAAACTTTTCTAACTCAAGGAAAGTATGCTAGAACCCTGTTGGAAAGATTCAAAATGGAACAGTGCAAAACAGTAGCAACACCATTGCAGCAGAATCTCAAGTTAAGCAGTGATGATGGCACAAAATAGGTGGATGCCACTTTGTATAGACAGCTAGTGGGAAGTTTGATATATCTCACGACAACTAGACCTGATCTGGCATATTCTGTTAGTGTGCTGAGCCAGTTTATGTCCAAACCACTTGAAAGTCACTAGATTGCAGCAAAATGTGTGTTGAGGTACCTTAGTGGTACTTGTAATTATGGTGTTTTATACACTGATATTTCTGATGTTACTTTAGCAGGTTATTCAGATTCTGATTGGGCGGGTGACCTGGATGATCGTAGATCCATCACAGGTTACGTATTTAGTATTGGATCCGGGGTTATTTCGTGGAGTAGCAAAAAGCAAAGTACTGTAGCATTATCATCATGTGAAGCTGAGTACCATGCGTTGTGTGCAGCTACATGCGAAGCCATCTGGTTGAGGAGATTGCTTAGCGATGCAGGGGAAGGACAGAAAGAAGAAACCAGCATCAAAACTGACAACCAGAGCACAATATAGCTTGCATACAATCCAGTTTTCCATAAAAGTACTAAACATATTGACACTCAGTTTCATTTTGTTCGAGAAAAGATACAATCAAAAGAAATATGTGTGGAGTATTGTAACACTCGTGATAATTTAGCTGATATTTTTACTAAGCCTCTAGGGCGAGTAAAGTTCGAATTATTTAGAGGGATGTTAGGAGTGCAGAATAACCCTTCCTCCATTAAGAGGGGGAGTTAAAAATAATGGAGAAATGGTTATATGGTTGTAACGCATCTCCTTACTTTAGGATTTGTTCCTAGAGTTTAGGAGGTTGTTTACAACTACCTAATTTTCAGTGATGTATTTAATATTGTAATATTCATTTGATGTAATGCAGAGTGAATGAGAGTGAGAGTCTCCTCTTTGTTTGAGTGCAGTCTCCCAGGTGTTGTACACACTTGTGCGCTACAACTCCTTCATTTAATTCAAAGTTTGATTTTTATCTTTGGCTTCCCTTCTTTATGGTAGTCTAGGTCTTACGCATAGCAAACATAATGTTATTCTCTTCCTCTAATTATACTCAAGTCAATCTCGTAAGATGACAAACATCTATCTATTTCTTGGGAAAATAGGGCTCCAACCTGTGTGAATCAGATCCTTTATGGTGGGTCTGCATTCATGATCTTCTTACTTTACTGGATTCCAAAAAGAACTTCTCATCACCCTTGTCATGTGTGCAAGGAATCATGTCATTATTCTTTTCCCAACTCTAGAATTTGCATTAGTTACATTTTATCAAACCTGCAACAAAGTTGGGTTGAAGGAAATCGTTGTAACTCATCTAGGGAATCACCAGCGTCCTACAACTGCATAGGCTACTGCTCGCATTAGAGGGAATGGCCAACACCAAGGAAAGATGGTTTCACTCCCTCAGACATCGTTTCAATTATGGTATGTATTTTAATAGCATAATATTTTCGTGTAAAACCCTCTCTATTTTGTAAAATTGATTAGATGAGGCACATTTTCAAAACAAGTTTTAGCCACATGTCATTCGTATGTGAAATTAAAAACAGGGAAAGAAACGACATCTTTTTGTAGAGTTCAAGGCATGATCAATTCGTATTTGCAACTCAAACTAGTTCAAGGCATGATCAATTCGTATTTGCAACTCAAACTTGGCACGATTAGATCCATTTAATGACAACTACAAATTATCACTGTTTTTTCACTGGGACAAGGTTCCACTTCCTTACATGAGTGAAATTTCCAATGTTGATTCAACTGATCTCTCAGAAGAGTTTGGTCATTACGTAAAATATGCACTCTTTGTTAATGATTCAACCATGTGCTAATTTAGACTTTAGGCTTGGCTTACCTAAAATATGCACTCTTTGTTAATGATTCAACCATGTACTAATTTAGACTTTAGGCTTGGCTTTTGAAATCAGCACTGGACTTGTCCTTTAGAACTTACATCCTTTATCCTTTAGTTTTGTTTTATGAACATTTTCTTGCATGGTTTACCATTGTATTCTATTGGAAAGCTGTGAGAATTTTGCACAGAACATTTGATTAAATCACAATATTCAACCTAGCTTCCATTTTTTTTTTATCTTGCAGATTTTCTTTCATGCAATGAAAGAAATTTATTGGCACTCTTGTACTGTAGTCTGTCGAGGTGATTGAGAGGTGCCTTGAGGCTGGTATATTGAGTGAGTCTTCTCTCAAACAATGTTTTGGATTTGTTTATTTTTCTATGTTAGAGTTACTTATTGTTTTGTAGCTTTCTGAGTTTGGGTAGAATCACATCAAGTGTTAAGAGGGATAGTTCATTTCTATGGTGATTATGAGACTTGGGATGTGTTTGATAAACAAGACCTGTATAATGTTTGTTTTTTTTTTTTTTACATAGTTTTTTAATTTGATTTTTGACCGATAATAAATATCAAGTTTCTAAATATCACCTTGGAAAAAAAGTGAGAGCCATAAATTTACTTAAAACATAAATAGAGGGGCATTAAAAAACAAACACCCGTATTCGAGAAGCAAAAATTATTTGAAATTCCAGGCCTGGAGCCGACTTTCATGAATGAGACTCCCAAAATGAAATGATTTCGACCTATCCTATGCATTTCCGAAAGTTTACCTTAATTTGCAGAATTGAACACGAAACTGACAGCAATAGCGGCGGCGGAGAGGCCGTATAACTTTTGTAAAACACTGTGTTCTGGAAACTTCTGAAGATTTCTGTACAGCTTCAACGTTCTCGGGAAACTTCTAAAAGGTTTGGCAACTTCAACGTTCTCGGGGAACTTCGGAAGATTTTCTCGGAGGGAATAGATGCCGTATTTAAATTTTAATGACGCCTTGTAAGATGGATGAAAAAAAGATAGCCCACAGTTTTAGGGTGATTAGTTACGTGTGGAATTCTAGTCGTTACAGATCACCGATCCCAATCCTGCCGGCTATGATGGATGCCATGTCAATGTTTCTCAAAACATGTTTATTCAAAGTCGAACAAATCGCTTAGTAAATATTTTGACGAGTCTATTACAGTTTGGTCATCAATAGTTCTTCCGCAGTCCATTTTCCTCCTTCCGGAAGTTTGCACGAGGGTTTTGGAATATTAACGGCAATATTTTGATCGGACGCCTTTCTATGAAATATGTTGTAGGTGTCACGGCCGTTCGCTATTCAAAAAATGGAATTAAGCTTTTCTGGCCGCTGTGTCCGAACGGAATCTGATTAATCAGTTCTTTGCATCTTTATTTTGTAAGGTTTTATGTTATTTAGAAATCACAAAACTTCCTAATCCCTGGATCGTGCTGAATCAAGGGTTCAGAAAAAAACACAGAAAATATAATATTTTTGAGAAATAAAAGATGATTGAAAACCACAACCAAAAATTGGTGTGGAAAATCCAGCTGTATATAAGGAAAAACCACGAGAAATAATTATTGTAAATATATTTTTTTTGAGTTATTTTTGGTGTGATTTTTTGAAAATTTTTCCGATACGTTTTTCTGGTCTAATTTCCATAAAATTTGACAGGAATTTATTTCATGGGTAATCTATGCACAATTGAAATGTTAAAAGAGTTTTTTAAGGTGCTGAATACATATATTGAATCAAAAAATAATTTAAATAACACAAACCAAGATTTCACATTAAATTTTACCCTAAAATTTTAACACCAAAAAATTCAAAAAATCACACTAAAAACAACTCCTATTTTCTTTTCAACTCAACTTTCAATTACTTAATATTCAATACTGAATAAATTTAAAGAATTCTCCTTATATTTGAGGAAAATCCATCACTCATTAGAAAAAAGAGAAACTTTCATTACATTTTATATGCTTTCATTACATTTTAAAAAAACAATTGACAGAAAAATAAAGTTTAAAATATTTACATTTAAACTCATCCGAATTTAAATTGACACTTAAATATTTTCACTAACACCCAACTCTATTTAAATTTAGATTTAACAATCTCCCACTCACATTTAAATATTTATATTTATTTTTAATTATATTTCAACTAATACTTAAGCCTTAACAATCTCCCACACTTACGCTTCCATATTTGCATTCATTCCTAATTATATTTCGAATCACAATTAACATGCAAGAGAGAAACCGTGATTCATATCGACTAAAAATAATGGCGAAATCGAATACAAATCGCTTCTCGCCAAAACTTACTTAAAGGCAATCCATGTGTAGATCCCTGCCAGGTTCTCCGGACACAGATAGATCGTTTCCGGATGGATATCCTGCAACATTCTCAAAGCTTTATCCTTGTATTTCGATTGAATTAGAAATATTTTTCTTTGGAGAGAAAAAAGTGATTTGTTTTGTTGATGGATGTTATATTGGTATATGATAAATCCCAAAAAACGATATTTAATATAATGTACTGGGTAAACCCCTATTCAAAAATCATGAGAAATTAGTCAATTACGATTACTTCTCATGGAAATGGTCATAAGTTAATGACTTAATTAACGCAGTTGAATCCCAAAAAATGATATCTGATATAATGCACTGCGTAAATCCCTATTCAAAAATCATGAGAAATTAGTTAGTCAGTTACGACTACCTCTCATGGAAATGGTCATAGGTTAATGACTTACTTAAGTCAGTTGAATCCCAAAAAACGATATCTAATATAATGCACTGCTTAAACCCCTATTCAAAAATCATGAGAAATTAGTCAGTTACGACTACCTCTCATGGAAATGGTCATACGTTAATGACTTACTTAACGCAATTGAATCCCAAAAAACGATATCTAATATAATGCACTGCGTAAACCCCTATTCAAAAATCATGAGAAATTAGTCACTTACGACTACCTCTCATGGAAATGGTCATATGTTAATGACTTACTTAACGCAGTTGAATCCCAATGCACTGCGTAAACCCCTATTCAAAAATCATGAGAAATTACCTCTCATGGAAATGGTCATACGTTAATGACTTACTTAACGCAGTTGAATCCCGAAAAATGATATCTAATAGTTAATAAATTTATTATTATTATTATTATTATTTTAATTTTAGTATTTTTTTATATAATTATTATTATATATTTATATTTAAAATTGTATTAATGGATAAATTTTTTTATTTGTAAATATTTTTTGAATATAAAATAACAAAAAAAAATTGCATCTAAAGATATTTGATTTTTATTTAATTTTTAAATCTATAAATAATATGGATTTATACTTTTCTATTTGTTTGTGCATGCTTGTTTATGTCTCAACTTAGTGCATAAATTCTATGATAAATTATACAAGTGATTACATCTCTTTCCTTTTAAACAAATACTCCAATAAAATATTTTAACTATAAAAAATTTATTATTGTTTTTATAATATATATAATGTTTATTTGATTTATGATCTACATCTTTTGGTGATTAGTATATTTTTCAAAAAAAAATCTCCATATATATTTACATTGTAATTTTAAATATCATATGTCAAACTATAATGAGAATTGAAATAGTATTATTATTATTTTTCTTTCTAATGCTTTGAATTATAAAAGCCTTCAGTCCATAAAGATCCTAAAGACCGGTCCTGGGGTTCACCTACCTTACATCCAAGGGACCACTGACAGGATTGCCAGGATTTTAAGAAGCACAATGTCCCCACGATCTTTAGACCTCTTAATACCATCCGTAGCTCCTTGAGATCTGTAAAAGATCCTGTTGACCCTAAAGACATGAAGGGTGTCTATGTCATTCCCTATTCCTGTGGGACACCATACATTGGTGAAACCGGTCATTCTATTAATCAAAGGATTAATGAGTACTCAGTAGACTTGAAGCATGGAAGGGCCAATTCCTCGGCCCTTGCAGAGCATGCCAAGACTAAACATCATGTTTGTATAGAAAGGCTCGTGTCATTACAAAAGTTACGCAGTTTCACCATCGAAAATTTAGAGAAGCCCTTTAAATCAAGAAAAGGCCTAATAATCTCAATAGGGATGACGGCTCGAAGATTAGTAGTTGTTGGATCCTAGCCCTTTCTTCCTAACCTCTTCATCCCTGCTTTCCTTTGTTCAGTGTTATCTTTTATCTTCCCTTGACCCGGTTTGAATTATATTGTATTACTCTTTAATATAATTTTATTATAATTGATAATAAATGAATTTTTCACCCTCGACCAATTTTCTTATTAATATATTTTTACCATTAAGTCACTTCTTAGAAAAAGAAATTAACCTTATAATAAAAGTTATAACATTATCGCTATTTTCATTAACAGTTATAAATAATACAAAAATGTAGCACTAATAATAATATTAGTTTTTTAATAAAATTATTTTGATTATAAGCTAGTAATATTAGCTAAAATAATAATATTACTACTAATTTTTTAAAATAATAATATTATTATTACTATATCATATTAGTATTATGATATTAGTTTATATTAGTTTATATTATTATTACTACATCATAATAGTAATATTAGTAGTAATAATAATATTATTATTTTTATATATTAATTTAAACCTTTAAAAAAAATTAAATTAATTTTCTTAATTTCAATTATATTTATTCATTTTTTGTTTTAAATTTAAATCTTACTTTTAATAATATTAATAATGCATATTTAATAATAATATTATTAATATCTATATTAGATGACGATCACTTAAAATTTGGGATTTACCATAAGATTAAGATCGTTAATATTAATATACTATTCTTAATAGAATTATCCCCTAATATTTATTCTATTAATTTATATGAATAATATTATTAACAATATAAATAATTTAATTAAAAGTTTCAACAACCTTGATCCCTCCCCCTGGGCCTTGGTCAAACCTAGCCGTTAGAGGCCTTGTTTATCCATTACTCGGTAAAATATCGATGTTGGAATGGCCTGTTGTCCCTATTTAACTTATCGCTTAGATTGGATCTTCAACTTGTCATGACGATCTTCAACTTGTCCTGACATGAACCACAACTTGGTTCAAAACGAGTCGACAAATGATTTTTATGTGATTTTGCCGAAATTATTCTCACAAACATATTATGGATCATAGAAGTCTCAATTCTATAATTGATATGTTTATTTAATGTGTATATTGAAATATTTTATTTATGGTTTATATTTATATTTATTATTATTGATATATAAACTATGATTCACTTTAAATAATACATGTTTATATAACAATTTTTTTTTAATTAATCAATATAATTAAAAGAAAAAAAAGAAATATAATTAATATGGAGATAAATTTCAATTTGATTTATATATTATTATAAATATTCTAAAATATTCCATAAAAATTAAATTCGTACCATCCACTTAATAATTATTGATAATCAAAATTAAATTTTATAATTCTTATTCATAAAATAAATAACCTTTTTGAAATAATTGTTCACTTCAAATGGAAAAATATTCGAAACAAGGTGCCTATGAGAAAGTTTAGTGGTGAAAATAAGTTCTAAGAGTGGTTGTTTTAATGAGTGAAAAATAAGTTTTATAAATTTCCAAGGAGGTTTGAGTTTTATTATGGTTTTGATTAAAAAAATTAATTAGTTTTTAGGACTTGGTTAATTTAAAAAGGTGAAAAAGATATTTTATAAGTTTTTTTTTTTTTGTGAATTAGAAGATATTTGGAAATAAAAAAAATGGCAAATCCATTTGTTGATTCATATGTAAATGAGTGCATAAAGTTAGATGAATAAAACTATACAAATTGGAAATTTAAGTTGCAAATGATATTGGAAGGAGCCCATGCTTCTTCAGTTCAAGATTGGGAGTGCAGAGAGACCAAGGCCAAGGTACTATTGCGAATGTATATAAAATACCATATTATTCCACATTTCAGGGATTGCACTACATCTTAGGAAACCTGGGAAATGCTTAAAAAGTTGTATGAAACTCCCAATACTAATAGAGTATTATTTTTAAAGAAGAAGCTTTTGTCAATTAAGATAGAGGTAAATGAAACTATTAGTAATTTTCTTTCTAGAATCAAAGAAATTTATGATAAGCTTGTCGTATTGGTGAAAAGTTTTCAAGCAGTGATCTAGTGACAATTACATTGAATGGGATGTTAGATGATTATCATATGTTTATCACTGGAATTTCAGCTTAGGAAAAAGCTCCTACTTTTGATGAATTAATAGTTATTCTCTTGCAAAAATAAGAGAGAAGGAAGGATATCAATGCCTGATCTAAAAGTTCATATTTGGTATTAAGACGAAAAAGAAGCAACCATATAGAGGAAAGCCATGGGACAAGAACAAAGGAGGCAAGTCATATCCAAAACCACATAAAGGCAAAGCACCACCAAGGACAAATACCTATATGAAGAGGAAGAATGTATGCTTCTACTGCGGTAAGCATGGAAATTTTGCTAAATATTTCCATAAAAAGAAATTTGATGAGTCTAAGCATAGAAGGAATTCAAGCAACTTTGTTGATTAAGAAGCCTCAATTAGTGATAACTTCAATAACCTTAAATAATTAATTAATGAAGTTGACTTATCAAAATAAATTAATGATGTGTTGACGGTGTTGGAAATCCGTTAACCAAGGGGGTCTCCCCATTGTGAAGTCCCAATTAGACCTCACACTATTTGGATAGGAGCCCCATCCAAAGTATTGGCTTGGTTGCCATATTTTCTTATATATATGGTTTAGCTTTAACTGTCGGCAAGAGAGAAAAGCGTATATGTGCCTTTGCAAAAAGCAAGTGTTCCTGGTGAATGTTCAGTTGCAGTTATACTGAGGTTCTTCTACTGTGGAGGAAGGAACGGTGAGCCTCTAAGAGAGAGTTAATATTAGCACCCTAGTGGAGGCGCACATAAGTGAAAGATACTCGCCTAATATCAAGAAAAATATTCCACATAGATTCAACGATTGTTACAACCATTACAACACATCTTCAATTAGATAAGCACCAAAAAAACCAAAACAGTTCAACTACTATAATACATGTGAGAGAAAATATGGATAATAAATATTCACAGAACAATATTACAAATATTCACAATCCATGCATGAAAACGTGTCAGCCATCAAGCAAGTATTAAGTAAAAGTCCCAAGATACATGAATACAATGAACATCACTAGCTCCAATGGTGGAGCATTGGAGAAATGACTTTCTCCCCAAAAGTAATAACTCTATCTCTCTCATGCCTTATGGGAGAAGCGAAGGTGAAAAATACCTTTTTCATACAATGCAGGTGTATATATAACCAATTGGTTGATGCTTCACCTCCCTTGTGACTCTTTGACTACTCATATGATTGTTTGACTTCTTATGATTTTTCAACTTTACATGACTCTTCATCTTCTATACATGTCCAGTTTGGACTTCCACTTTACAATACATTTTCAAATAATAAATTACATAATCCACAAGAATGATGTGGCATATGACGACTCATGATGTGACATGGCATGACATTGCTGAAAAGGACTTCTTGATGACATGGCAATGTCAAGCCATTCTTGTTGCTCCTTTGTTTTAAATAAGAGATGTCGAATGCTTCATCTTCTTGAGAGATATGTTTTGTTCTTCATATCCACCCTCCAAAGGGTTGTTAATAAGATGGAGTCTTCATGTGGTCTTAATATTTAATCCTCTATTGTAATCTAGTGTTCCTTCGTCTTCTTTCTTGACAATCATCTTATCTCTTCAACTCTATATGTGTCTTCTAGCATGTTCCCCTTCTCCCTTTCCTCCTCATAATCCTGTCATGATAAGATAGAGAACCTACAATTGAAAACCATTCATGAAAATCTGACATTAGTCCCCAAAACCCCTAACTTGACATGTTTCATGAACTCACCTGTTAGGGCTGGAACTGGTGACTGGTTGAGTGACTGGATAAGGGATTGCATAGTTATAGAGGCCAAGGATTAGGACTGAGGCTTGATACTACGCAATGTGCGGTTCAGGATGGCCAGGTTCAAGATATTGCATATTTGAGAAGCTTAATATTTCAAGGCTAGGGATTGAGGCTTCAATATGCTGATTGTGCAATTATGGGAGGACAGAGGCCAAGGCATTGCATTGTTGAGGGACTCAAGGACTTAGTATGGAGGATTAAACCTTAAGGCTGCGCAATGCGTAGTTCAGGGGGCCTAAGCAAAAAAACTGCCAAGTTGAGGGACTCGATGACTCAGGCTAGAGGCTTGAGCCTTGAGTTTATCCACTACACAGTTTTGGGAGGCAAGGAAGCTAGCTAATTACAAATTCTATAGTTTAGGAGCTCAAGGGTGAGGGTTGAGGATTGAGACTACGCAATTCACAATTCACTCCTGGCTGGAGGGCATGATTGTGCAGTTTTAGAGGTCAACATCCAGGCTTACGCACTGAGACTATGCAATACACAATCATGGGAGGTAGGAACTCCGCATTGCGTAGTGTCAAGAGGCAGGAATTAGACTGCACAATGCACAACTCAGGAGGACCAAATGAGGCTCAGTACTTGGTCGGAAGTTTTCTAAATTTGGCTAAGTGTGGGATCAATGACGTTGATGTTAATGGTGATATGACTTGACTGTGATCGCACAATTAGAAAAATTCATGACACAACATAGATCATTCAAAACACATGAACCAAAAACACCCTCAGCGCTACAACTTTGTGACGACAAGTGTGACACCAAAGATACACTTTGCGACGACGGTGATGAAACTTGTGCGACAATGCTTAAGACTTTGGAAATGAGTGTGATGCATTTGTACATGGTGAGTAGAACTCATTAACACAAATATAACCCTTTGAAACAAACCCAAAATAGGTTTTGTGTGTTATGTGACATTCCACATGCCAAAATACAAAATTGACTATATGAAGAGAAAAGTGCAAATGCAACTTGTGATATGTGAACAACATTGAAAGAGACATGTGGTCGAGTGAAGATAATCTTGGGTGTATGTAATATTCTTTCCACGACTAGAAGGATGTGTTTTACATTGCGATGGGAGTAGCAGGGGGTTTGCTGGGGAGGTTTTCATGGGGTCTAAGGAAGCGCCCCGAGAATTTATTATTTTATGCGGACCCAAGGATGGGGGGAAACCCAAATATGGTGGGAAGAACTATCCATGGTTTTGTGCATTGGCTTTTCACATGCTATTTGGAATGATGGTTTTTTGCCCATGGTATTTTTAGATCCGATCAGGGGAACTATTGTTATGTTCTAATCCAGGGCTAATAGATTGGGTTTATGAATGCTTCAACATGTATCTATATGCATTGTAACATTTAAAGGAAAATAATGAAAAATCAATCTGGTAGTCCTGATTTTTAGATCTGGGGGAAAATCTTTGTGTCTATTTGTTTCATGTTCTCGCCGTTGTTTATTTTTTTGCTTGAAGAATTCTTTTTTAGGTAATTTTTGTACAGGGTTAAACCTACATTTGGCATTATAGTTTTTTTTTGCTTCAAACGGATGCCTTTGCTGCTGATGGGTTTTTCTCGAGCCTATGGTAGGCCCTGTTCAGTGGGAGATTTACGAGAATGATTCTTGTGAGGAAAGAAAATGGTAAATAGTGGAAAGATAGAGATCGAGAAATTTAATGTTCAAATTTTTGAGTTATGGAAGCTCAATATGGAGGATTTGTTGGTGGATAAATATCAGTGGATCATGGTATATCCGAGTACTAAACCAACGACAATGTCAGTAGACAGTTAGGTGAAGTTGGATTAGAAGAAAAAGAGCACAATACGGTTGTGTATCTTAGATTCAATATTCTTGAATGTATTAGGGGAAGTTATGGCAAAGGTTTTGTGGGACAAGTTAGGGACTTTGTACCAATCTAAGTCTCTGGTGAAAAAATTATTCATGCGGACAAATTTGTATAACTTGATGATGAAGGATGGAGACTCAATGACCGATCATATGAATGCCTTTAATAATGTGGTAAGCTAGCAAGGATAATTTTAGTTAAGGGGTTTTAAATTTTTAGTGGGCGAATATTTTGTATCATAGTACATTTTTACAAATCACCTCAAATAGCCCACCTTATTTTAAGGGAGAGGGTAAAAAAGGTAAATTTAGCCCTTGAAATTAGGACTTACAACCTTCCATTCGCCCATTTTCAAGAATAGGTTTTATTTAAGTGAATCCATTCGCCCATTTTCAAGAATAGGTTTTATTTAAGTGAATCCTATGGGCCAAATAACATATTTATAAAAGAGGTATGGTAAGTTAATAAAAATATAAATAAATGAGAGGTATGGTAAATAAATATAACATTTTTTATATTTACTCCATAAGTCACCTTATATACATGTAAGGGTGTAAACAAATAAAAATATAAGTAAAGTGGAGGTATGGTAAATAAATAAAACGTATTTTTATACTTACTCAAAAGGTATGGTAAATAAATAAATATAAATAAACTAGACGTATTGTAAATAAATAAAACCTCTTTTTATATTTAGTCCATAACCCTCGTTCTATTTATGAAGGCTCAAGAAAGAGGTTTTATTTAAGTGAATCTTATGGGCCAAATACCATATTTGTAAAAGAGGTATGGTAAATTAATAAAAATAAAAATAAACCAGGTATGGTAAACAAATAAAACATTTTTTTATATTTACTCCATAAGTTACCTTATATTTACGAACACTCAAAAAATGGGTTATATTTAGGTGAAACCTATGGCCAAAATACTATGGGACAAATACCATGGACTAGATTGTTATTAATACCATGCAAAAAACCATTATTAACCCTAATATTAGAATTAATAAAAATAAAAATGGCACATGGTATTGACCCATGGTATTCACCAAAATGGCACTTGGTATTGACCCATGGTATTCACCAAAATGGCACTTGGTATTGACCCATGGTATTCATCTGGAATGTAGCCTATTTAAATGGGGGAATTAAACTAGCATGTAGCCTATGCTAAGATTCACTAGGACTTTACAAAGTTTTATTATTTAGTCAAAGACTCGCCAAGATCATACAAGATTTTATAATTGAGTAAAATATTCGCCATGCCTGGTGAGAGATTCGCCAAAAAATTATATATACATATTATATTATTGATAAAATCGCCTTCCATTTTTCCTATATACCATGGAGATTCGCCCATTTATTATATTTATAAATTTAGGGGGGGTTCTTAAAATTTTCCCTGTAAGCTAGTTTTTATTTGTTGATATAAAAAATTTAGACGAAGATAAGTGCATCAGTTTGCTATGTTCTCTACCAAATTCGTGGGACAGTTTGGTCGTTGCAGTAGGTAGCAATACAACTACCTTGAAGTTTGACGAAATAGTCTCATCCTTATTGTTGGAGGAGATGAGGCGGAAAAATATGGAGATCCAGAATGAAGATGCCTTGTTTATATGACGATGGTCCTAGCACATAAACAAGAATAAGTCTTCGAGTGGGAGATCTAAATCTAGAGGGAGATATAAATCTTGAGGAAAACCTGTAAAGGTGTGCTAGAAATACAGAAAGGAAGGGCACTACAAAATGGATTGTACATCTAAAGCTCCTGATGATGTTCCTTCTGCAGGGGAGAAAACCAACTCAGATGAAGGTGGGGATGTGTACTTATATTCTTCTTCAAGACACATGTAGATCATGAGGTATGGTTGATTGACTCAGGCTCATCCTTTCACTACACTCCCCATGGGATTGGTTCTGGGAGTACGAGAAATATGATGGTGGTGATTTCTTCTTAGGGGATGACAGGAAGGCTAGAATCATTGCAGGTGGAAAATTCAAAATGAAGTTGCAAGGTGGAAGGATAAGAACACTTAGTGGTGTTCTGCATATTCCCGCATTGACGAGAAATCTGATTTGTGTAAGCAAGATGGATGATGCAGGTGTAAAAACAATGTTTGAGAAAGATACTTGCAAGATGGTTTGGGGATCATTTTTATTGAAGTGGGGAATTCATATTGGAACTTTGTACAAGATTCTATGTAGCACTATTATTGATGGGTGCAATAGTTCAGTGGTTTGTGAAAGTGGAGCAGAAAACTAGTGGTCTCTGGAGAAAAGACCATGTTATGGCATCAAAGGCTTGGACATATTAGAGAGAAGGGCCTTCTAATACTGTATGGTAATGTGTTGTAATGGCACAACCACCCTCCAAAATTTTGGCTCACATGCAAATTTTGGAGCCTACCTTGGATCATGCGATCGATCATCCTTGGTCACTTGTTGGTAAGCTAAAGATCTCAAGCTTCCCCTCCTTGATCTTCAAAGTTGTTCATGTTCTCACATTTATGCAACATGTGTCATCTTTGGGCATAGATATTCTTGTTTGTCATGCAAAGTGAATGTTGTCTTGCTTCAAGGGAATTGTGTGTGTATGAGTGGTTGTCATCACATAGACATGTTCCACACTCACTTCACACACTGTTGTCACGAAGGGCATTGCATCAAGAAAAATATGTCTTATGCATTCTGGATGGTCTATGTTGTGTCACTGAGTCCATGTGTGATCATAGTTGAGTCCTATCACTGTTTACATCTATGTTACTGATCTCACACTCAGCCATTTCCCAAGCAACCTAGACTCAATTGGCTTCCCGGAACTTTGCACTTTTCTTCTGCAACCATCAAGCTTCCTCCCTTGCCTGTTGAAACCTTGAAACCTATAGAGACCCCATCCAGCACTGTTATCCAGATATGCACAAAGAAGTTAGGTAGCCAACACTTCTCTCCAGAAATGCGCAAGGCAGTCCAACTGCCCTCCATTCGAAAACTGAGGAGAGGTGTCCCGCAGAGGTGTCCTACCAAGACCCCCATCCCGCAACAGTGTCTTTTGCCTCAAAACTATGCAGTGTTGTCTAAGATGCCATGTCTGTCTTGCATGCAGAAACTGCACAGACGGGCCTCCCAAGGCCTCCTTCTGACAATAGTCATTGTCCGCTAAAATTGCACAAGTCTACCTCTTAGTGACTACAATAAAAGGTGACATGCTGAGATCACTTCCAAGGAGTTGAGGGAAGGACCAAGGAACCAAGTAATGGAAAAGATCATGACCGCATGCAAACTTCTCCAGATGCATGATCATCTTAAGGGTGAGTATGGTAAGTAAAGAAAACCTTATGAAGTACATCTATTAATTGAGTTTGCAAGACTGGTTGTCATTGTCATATCATCATGTCCTCAGTAACATGCATGTGCACAAACAAAAAAAGTCATTTTAAATTTTTCTTCTACATGTCTTGCTTCCTTTTCACTTGTTTGACTAATTGATATCTTCGGCATGTTGATTGCTCTGTCATGCTTGTGACCTCGTTTTAGTGATGTTGAAGGTTGTGTTTGATTTGCGTTCACTATGAAAACATTTATCACACTCACACACGATGTTGTAAGAATTATCGCACAAGTGTCGTCACGGTCGTCCGAATGTCTAGCTGAAGTGTTCCACTTGTCACTCTCACCATCAGATAGTCCCGCAGTCAGCCACACTGAGCATGTTGTCTTGTTGATTTGAGGTGTCTAGTCATCTAGTTGTGTTGAATGTGTGTTCACAAGGTCGTTTATGCACAAGTTTACTCGCTCACACTCTTAGTCAGTTTGTTGAAACTTTGTCGACCGGACCAACCCCTAAGAGTCAGACCTCCGTTGAGTTGCATTGTGCAGTATTAGCCCTTAGTGATTGTGTACTACTGCCTAGAATTGCGCAGAGCTTGAGGGTGTTTCCCAGGCAGTCTCCACTGGGAAATCCTGGAATCGACCCAACTGACTACCACCCATAACAGTGCAAAAGTTGCTCAACAATTCATCTCAACCTACGCTGCCCACAAGAAAGCCACCAAGCCTCTAGCTAGTCAATCAGAGAGTTTGACCGAGAAGTGACCTCGGGCCTCACTCCTCCAAAAAATTACGCAGAAGATGCCAAGCATGCTCGCTTCCGTTGACTGAAGAAATTACATAGACATGAAGGACAGGCACCCACTTCCTATCACTACATTGTCCTTGAAATTTGTGCAGTTCTATGAGCCAGTCAGTCGGCTTGCTTATCCTCCTAAAAAATACACAGTTTTCATGGGCTTTCTCCCAGCTTCCCAGCATCCTTCTTAGCCCAGAAACTGCGCAGGATGTCCTATAGGCCAGCCTCCCGTCTCTGTGTATTTTTGGCCAATAGCCTCCCATAGCCCGCTGCCAGCCTCACCAGAGAATCTAGGTAGTTTTCACTGCAAGTGTCTCCATGTTGCTCACACATTCTCCTTGGAAAAATTTCACAGATCTGCCCTGCAACTGAGCCAAATCCTGCAGACAGTCACTATTGATCTGGACTGCCCATCTCAACCTCTAGTGTCCTCTATGCAATTTTCCTTGACAGTGCCCAGAGACCACATCCTAACCTGAAATGTGCTTTGTGCAGTTTCAGAGCATTTTCCTCTCAGTCACCTGCACCCGAAAACGAAAGATGATGCATCATTTTAGACTAGGATATTTCAGGATTTGATGTCGTCTCGTCATGAGTGATTGCAGATACAGGTACATGGATGAGACATGGCGCGATGATGAAAGGGATGAACAAGGAGTGCATGTTAGGAGACTTGTTCGTGAATAGATGAACACACGAAGCATACCAAGTAGCAAGAAAAGGAGGCACATGCACATGCATGAAATATCAAGCGAACACCAAGACCATCGAATACTTCACACACCTTTCCATACAAAGGTGAAGCTATGATACAGTAAGAGAACACTCATCATTCAGAAGCACTGCAGCTCGACATGGACACCACTAACAACATGAACATACCATCACTGCCATGTCGAGTCATGTCATGAGTCATCTTGGACACGTCACTACTATGGGCCATATTGTTGTAATCAATGTAATGTAATGTGGAAGTCCAAGAGACCCACATGTAAAGTTGAAGAGTCATGTAAGTCAGACAGTCACAAGGGAAGTCAAACAATCATGAGGGAATTCGAATAGACACAATGGTCAGTTTCACCCTTGGCTATATATACCCCTCATTTTTACATGCAAAAGGACTTTATACCTTGGCTCCTCCCACATAGCCTTGACAGTCTGTAATCTTTTCTTTGAGGAGAAACCAACGACTCACACGCGCTGCTATCGGTTTTAGTGATGTAATGGTGTATGGATGTGTCTTGGAACTCTCTCTTAATTCAAAAATTTGTTAATAAGCCAACATGTTTTCACACATGTATTGTATTCATTTGTAAGACTATTCTTTGGATGTTTGTAATGCATGTTGCTTTAACCTGTATTAAAACAATTGAACTATTTCAGTTGTTTTAGTGCATATGTTATTTGAAATGTGTTGTATTAGTTGTTAACGTTGTCTATATAGTGTCGTATATCCCACAAGACACTCGAAAGATTCATTCTTATAAACTTGTTATAACACCTGCCGCACTCATGTGTGTAGGTTTTAACCCTGTACAGAAATTACCTGCATACGAATTCTAGAACATAGAAAATAAATAATGTGAGAGCAGAACACATAAAACACATATACACAGAGATTTTCCCTTGGATCCCAAAATCAGGACTACCAGTTTGATTTTTCATTATGTTCCTTTCAATGTGACAATACATATTTATACATGCTGAAGCATCCAATACCATGGACCAAAAACCATCGCGTCTAATACCATGGACCCAAAACCATCGCATCCAAAAAACATGCACGAAAATCATGCACAAAACCATAGGTGGGTTCACCCAAACTAACATATGGTCCAAAACCAAATTTTTCCTGGGCGCTGCCCCGGACCCCATAAAGTGGGGTTACAAGTACGCCTCAAAACCCCTATGACCCACCTCGCTACACAATCAGCGCAACGAAGGGGGGCTCCGCCCCCCCCTCTAACCCCCCAGTTAACTATGTGGGCTAGTCGTGGAAAGAATATAACACAACCCAACAGTGTGGACTATTCCACTGGGTTTTATATGTGATCCGAGTTGACTCAACTCCTGTATTTAACCAAGATCTTTTTCTTTCTTGATGTGATTAGAATTGCAATTAAAATAGCACAAAGGAATAAATATGCATGTTGCAAAGAAGAAGGAACATGACAAGAATCAACAACATAAAATAACAAGATGTTGATAACGAAGTTCGTCCAGGAGGGGAGTTCGTCTCATTTGTTGTTTTCTTTCCACAGGGGGCCACGAGAGAGCTTAATCATTTTTTCAGCCCTAAAATGCCCATTGTCTCTCTACACCAAGAGAACTTCTCAGAGCTCACAGATTTTTTCAATACATCTGTAGTATTCTTCAAAGTGTCCACCTTTACCAGCAACACCTTTTTGTCTTCTATCATATCCCTCACAAAGTGATATTGAACATCAATGTGCTTTGTCTTTGAATGATATGTAGGGTTCTTTGCCAAGAAAATTTCTCTTTGGTTGTCACAGTCTATCCTTATAGCTCTTTGTACTAGCCCCATACTTAAACACAATCTCTGCAACCAAACTGCTTCCTTGCTTGCATGAGTGGCTACCATGTATTCTGCCTTTGTAGTTGATAGTGCCACTACAGATTGTTTCTTACTCATCCAACTAACTTCACCTCCAAATAGGTTAAACAAATACACACTTGTAGATCTTCTCTGATCCATATCTCCAGCCCAGTCTGCATCAAAAAAGCCATGAATATCAAACATTTTGTCCAATCCTGGTCTTCCTTGGTAGCACAAACCATAATCACTAGTGCCACGCAAATACCTGAAAACCTGCTTCATTGTTGTCGAGTGCTCCTTCCCTAGTTTTGACATAAACCTGCTCAATACTCCCACTGCATGTGCAATGTCAGGCTACCGACTGCACTTGCATATGGAACACGGGACATGTCCTCTTCCTCTTCTTGTGTCTTGGGACACTGTTCAACAGATAACCTCACACCTACAGAAATAGGAACCTTCACCGATTTACTATCCTGCATATTAAACCTCTGCAATATTGTCTCTGACATACTTCCTCTGGTTTAACCAGAGCTTCCTCTTTTAATTTCCATGCCCAAAATATAGTTTTCAGCACCAATATCTTTCATGTCGAATTTGGAGGGAAATTAGGTCTTCAAATCCTAGATAGTTTCTGTGTCATTTCCAAACAGCAACATATCATCCACATATAAGACCAGATAAATAACACAGTCACCAATTGAAATACACACAGTGATTTGCTTCGCTTCTAGTGAAGCCAAGTCCCCATATAAATGTATCAAATTTCTGATACCACATCCTCTGTGACTATTTTAACCCATACAAAGACTTCTTTAACTTGCATACCAGTTCTTTCTTACCCTTCACGGCAAAGCCTTTAGGTTGCTTCATGTATATTTCCTCTTCCAGATCCCCGTGAAGAAATGTTGTCTTCACATCCATCTATTCTACCTCAAAATCAAAAGCATCAACAACAGATAAAAGTAATCTAATAGAAGTTACCTTGGCAACAGAAGAAAAAATATCACCAAAATCAATTCCTGACACCTAGGAATAACCTTTTACTACCAACCAAGCTTTGTATTTCTCCACCTTTCCTTCTGCATTTGTCTTCTTTTTGAACACCCATTTTCTGCCAATGGGTTTCCTTCCAGCCGGAAAATCCATCAGATCCCAAGCCTCATTTTTTTATAAATATGCCATTTCATCAACCATGGCCTCTTTCTAGAGTTTTCCATCCTCTGAGTCCACTGCTTCCTTCACAGTTCTGGGATCATCATCAGTAATAGAGAGAGCAAAGTTTAAACAGAAATTAGATGGACTATACCTATCTAGCTTCCTTCTTTCTCGAAATGATCTTCTCACACTCAAAGTTTGTGGCTCTTCATCTTCTGATTCCTCCTCTGCCGTAGAGTCTAATTCTTCTTCCTTTAGCTCAAACTCTATCTTCTCAGGTACCTTTGGTTGGAATTCATGTTTAATAACATCTTTAACTTCTCTGAACACCACATCTCGGTTGTACACAACCTTCCTTGTTATTGGGTTCCAAATCTTATAACCCTTTAAACCATCCTTATACCCAATAAAGATGCACTTTTCATATTTACTATCCAACGTGGTTCTTTTCTCCTTTGGAACATGTACATATGCATCACATCCAAATACCCTCAGATGTGAAAGAGAGGGTTTCTTACTAGTCCATACCTCTTGTGGAGTCTTATCCTCCAACACTCATGAAGGCGATCTGTTGAATAGGTAACATGTTGTCTCCACCGCCTCTGCCCAGAATTCCTGTCCTAACCTGGAACCACTGAGCATGCTTCTTTCCCTTTCCATCAACATCTTGTTCATTCTTTCTACAACTCCATTTTGCTGAGGTGTATATGGAGTAGTCTTCTGCCGTGCTATACCACACTTCTTACAAAATTCTTCAAATTCCTTACTGCAAAATTCTCCACCGTTATCTGTCCTTAGCACCTTTATCTCCTTCTCTGTCTGGTTTTCCACCAGAGCCTTAAATTCTTTAAACCTGTCAAAGGCTTCAAATTTCTTCTTAAGGAAATATATCCATGTATTCCTTGAGAAGTCATCTATAAATGATACATAGTACACAGACTTACCCAGTGATGGAACCTTCACAGGTCCAAACACATCACTGTGCACAAGTTCTAATATATGTTTCGCCCTCTTATTACCAAAGGGGAAACTCACCAAATTCTGCTTCCCATATACACAATTTTCAAAGAATTCAAAATCTAGAGAGCTATTACTCATAACTTCTACCATACCTTTACCATGAAGTATTCGAAGGCCCTTCTCTCCAATATGTCTAAGCCTTTGATGCCACAACATGGTCTTCTCTCCAGAGACCACTAGATTTTCTGCTCCACTTTCAGGAACCACAAAACTGTTGCACCCATCAATAACAGTGCTACCTTGCAGCTTGTATAGAGTTCCAATTCGAACTCCCTGCATCTATACCAATGCTCCCTGAACCATTTTGCAGGTATCCTTCTTGATGAGACCCAAAAATGGGTAACTTTATGGGCTCATTTTTCCTATTATTCTCATTTAATCCACCATTCTCCATAGTTTTATGCATGCTTTTGAATATATTTATGTTAATTGAGTGAATGGGAATAGTCACTTGACCACAAAGTCTAATACGTGCTTATTGCAGATTTTTGGACATTTTTGGACCAAGATCAGGCATTTATGAGCAGATTGGCAGCCAAATACGAAGAAACAAGGCTGAGGATTTATAGGAGGGGTGTCTCCTGCACTAAATGACCCCTTCCTTGAGTTCTCCACCATTAGCTCGGAGTTCAACAGCCCACCAAAGATGATTTCAAGGGGCAGCCGAGCAGGTCTAGTGAAGTGGCTGATTAATTGCAATTTTGGGAAGCCAAGCTCCTAAAATTAAGGAGGACTGTTGGGAGTCCTCATTTGCATAAGTAGGAAGGCTTTAAGCCTTAGTATTTTAGTTATTGAACAGTTTATTTTTCACACTTGAGTGCAGCTCTGCATTCAACTCATTTTCAAGCTCTTTCTGTAAACAATTTTGTGACATGACTATTATTTTTTGATCAATGAAGATGAATTCTGCTTTGCACTAGCTCTAAGATTTCTTAGGAGACTATAGCTCTTGGGTTTAGGCTCAACCCAAGTGCCCGGTACCTCCTTTGTGTACTTTTATGTGTCTTTACTGCCTTCATAGAATAATTTATGTTATATAGGTTAAATCTTGCTTCGTTACTTAGGTTGTTTTTGATGATTAAGATAGTTGTTCATGCTTCAGGTTGATTTGATAGTTTGATAACAGAAAAGATCCACAAAAAGGCTACCAAACAATCCTTGATCTCCTTTCTCCCTCCTTGGGACCATGAATTGAGACCAAGGCACACTTGTTGCCACAAAAACATTGTTTTTGCCTTCCAATGCAATTGCTAGTGTTAGGTTTTAAGTTGGAAAAGTTGATATCAGTTGTGTGTTCATGCTTAGATATGTTTTTGCTTAGTTTCCATATATTTATTGTGTGATTTCCTGTCTATAAACTTTTGTTCATCATGTTTCTTGTTTCTAGGTCAGAATTAGGTCAAAGTAGATAAATCTCTTCTTTTTAGCCTTTGCTTGAATCAATCTCGGAAAGAAGTGTGCAAAACACCTGTAAGACACTCCAACCTACTCTTCCTCCATCATACAACCTGCTCCAGTCTCTCTCTCAAGATTTCCTTCACCCATTCACCATACTTTCCCAACTTGCCCTAATTTCTACATTTTTGTGCAACATTGCTCTCTTCATCTTTGAACACTTCCAACCATCTTCTTCACTCCTGAGCTTCATCTACCAGATCCTAGATCCCTTAATATCCTTATCCATCCTTCATTTCCACTTTCCCACCATTTTTTCACCATCAACCCTCTAAAAACCACTTTCGGCCTATTCCTGTAGAATTTCTTGTAGATCCCCTGCAGACTTCCTGTAGAAGTTCACGCGAGCAGTTTTTCAAGATCTGATCGCTATGGAATTCTCCAGAAGGGTGCTAGGGACCCCTTAGGTCCTCTTCTCACCTTCCCAACCTCCTGCAAATGCCCACTCCATTTCCTTTCGCCAATAAACCTCTGCACAGTAAAAAATAGTTAAAACACATGCATAATAATTCTGCATAAAATTAATCAAAAATACAAAAAGATGATTCTTCCACATTTTCCTTCAGAAGTAGCTTAACCACATGCATCTTACCTTTTCAAGAGTCAATGGCATCCATTTCAGTAGCTTTCATCTCTTTTCTTGCACAAGTAGGGTTAGTCGGTAAAACTAGGGTTTGCTAGGGTTTGTGTTTCCTTTCAGCTTTTATCTCCTTTATGCAAGTAGACTAGCCTCTTTTGAGTTAGATTTCATCCATCATAGTTAAAAGATTCTTCTGAGAACTCATATAAGTTGGCTTAAGCTCCTAGCGAAATTGTGCCAGCTGATCAAGTGACAGCCTGCAGTAAGAGCTAGTACTTGTGCATACAACACTGTCACTTCCAAGTTTGTTATGAACTACCGGGTTGATAAAAGTAAAGAAGGGAGTCCCGGGAGTTGCAGCATCATTGCTGCAATACTGGAGCCCACCATCTTTTTGGCGCCGTTGCCGGGGAAGCATTAGAGTATTTGTGATTACTATTTTTCTTCTATTTTCTACTGCAACATTATGCTAAGTAGTTTATTTCAGCAAGAGTAGAGTAGTTTCTTTTCTATTCTACAATTTCATTTCCGCAAAAGTAGATTAGACATTTCCTTCTTTCATTTCATTTCAGCAAGTGTAGACTAGACATTTCCTGCGTTCACTTCAATTTTGAAATTTCAATTCTGCAATTTCATTTTAGCAACATAGATTAGTCATTTCTTGCTTTCATTTAAATTTTGCAATTTTCATTCCAGCAAGTTTTATTTTAGTTAGTTGCAATTTGTTGTTCAATAAATTTCAATTTTGCAGGTACAAGCAGAAAAAAACAAAAATCAACCAAGAATATTTCATTTCATGCCTCGTAGGAATAGAGACAATTCAAGAAAATTCCTACCCAACACCCCCACCACATCATTGAGTCACCCTTCTCTCTTCTTTGGTGGCAGTGATCCAGAAGAACCTATAGGTGAACCTCCAGAGATATATGAAGATCCTATAACAGAAGAAGAGCAAGAAAACATTCCTCCTGAGACCATGGCTGAACACAGAAATGGTATAGGAAATGAGGAGAGAATAGAAGGCACCTTTCCCATCCGAGAGACCAATGGGGACACAAAAATGAAAAACATAAGTCCCTCAGCCTTACCTCACTTCCATGGATTGACCATTGAAGACCCTGATACCTTCTTGTTTGAGTTTGTTGTCCTTTGTCGAACTTATGACTATGTAGAAGATGAGCAAAAGTTGAAACTCTTTCCCTCTACCCTCAAATATGCAGCACTACGCTGGTTCATGGGGTTACCTAGAAACAGTATCACAAATTGGGCTCAGATGAAGCAAGCCTTTAACAAAAAATATCGGGATTACTGTAGGTCAAAGGAAAGAAAGGGAGAAATATTTCGGATGACCATAGGAAGTGATGAATCTTTAGAAGACCATGAAGAAAGGCTCCAACTCAGTTATAAAAGGGCCAGGTGCACACTTGAACCTGAATCTCTGAAGCTGGTTCTGCTCCGAGGAGTCCTGGAAGACCTTCTAGATACCCTCCATTTGTTGGCTGGGGGAGACATCTACCAGCTACCTTATGATGACATAAAGACTGTGTTTAAAAACCATTATAGGGCAGCCCGGAAAAGAGGTAGGGGGAGTCAACTTTCAACCAGTATCACCTTATCCAAAAACGATTTCGCATGTTTTATGGAAGACCTCAAAAGTGAGGTGAGATAGACCATTGCCATGCAAATGGATACCTTCCGAATCCAACAGAAGTAAGAGGAAGCTGAGAGGGCTTTGGCCATATTTTGTCCCAGATGCACTAGGAAGCATCCTAGGAACGAGTGTCCATTGCACTCCGTAGAGGTGTGTTTCATTTGTGAGGCAGACCACCCTACAAATTAGTGCCCTTCCTTACCCGGATTTAAAGCTATGTACCAAGGGGCTGAAGGAGCCACTGAACCACTCTACTTCATGAACCAAAGGAGGCCACATGGACCCAAACCTTACCAGCAGGGAATGCAAGGGACATCCCAGAATTATTACAACCCCAATCAATCCACTCACATACCTTCTTGGGGTCCCCCTGCTCATCCTTCCTAGTCCACACCCCCTCCTTGGCCGTATCCATCTCAATACCATACTCAACTTGTTGTTCATTCGTTTCATTCTCATGTTCAGCCACAACCTCAATGGAATGCACCTCATCAGGGGTGGAGGCCCCAATACAAATCTCCTCTCACTCTTTTGCCTCCACCACTTGCTCAACCACAACCATTACCTCCTGCTCCTCCAAGACAACCTCATATACTTGCTCAACCGAACCCGAACCCCAACAATAGACAGGCCCAACAGGTATATACTAGAGAGACAACATGCCCTACCTATGTTGTGGAGATTCAGGAGATCAACCTATGATCTGGGAAGGTCCTCCCAGAAAACCAACCTCCTCCTAAGGAGGATGAAGAAGAGAAACAAGAAAGTGAACCCAAAGCCATTCCACCATTTCTTAAGAGACTAACTGGAACCACACAACCAAACCCAAAATAGACTGAACTTCTAGGAGAACTTAAATAGTTGTGCGTAAAAATACCACTTCTCCATGCCATAAAAGATGTACCAATCTACAAAAAATTGATCAAAGAGAAGTGTTTCAGGCACCCAGGCAGGCACAAGAGAGATGCCCCAACTATCAATGTCATAGGACAACTATTTGACTTGATGTTGGGACAAGTGATATGTCCAAAATATCTGGACCCTGGGAGTCCTACAGTCGATGTCCACATCAATGGCACCATAATCCCCCACACCCTGATTGATCTAGGGGCTGCCATTAATGTGATGACCAGGGACACTATGCTCAAGCTCAACCTTCAGGGTTCCCTAAGAAAGACCTCGACAGTACTGTAGTTAGCAGACCGCTCCACCGTGACCCCCGAGGGGATTGTGGAAGATGTCATGGTCTCCATTGATTCTTGGGAGTACCCTACGGACTTCTTGGTCCTTCAGCCAAAGGCAAAGCTCACTGGGTACCCCCTCATCTTGGGAAGGCCTTGGTTAGCTACTGCAAATGCTTACATCAGTTGTCGAGCTGGGAGCATGACCATTAAGAATGGGCATATGTCCAAACAACTAGTCCTATATCCTCCTGCCCAACCTCTGCTAGAACATGACTTACCTCTCTGGTTGGAGGAGGAAGATGAGGATGAAGTCTACTCTGCACCATTGTGCACAGTGGAAGCCACCAGGGGAGGTCCTCAAACCGAGGATGACCTTATTGAGAATTTGATTCAAAATCCACCTCCCAGTGTGCTGCCATTAGAAGAGTTGGTAGAAGACACCCAAGCCAGTGCTTTAGTGGATCTCTGTGTGGCTGATCCGACCTCTCTCCGAGTTAAGAATGTGGAATTTGGCCCTGAACGAACCTTGAAGATCAACTCATCCCTATCCCCCTCTTAGGAGAAGGAGCTATGTAGCTTATTGAACAACCATTTGGATGTTTTTTCTTGGAGCTATAAGGAGATGAAAGGAGTCCACCCTTCAGTATGTACCCATCACATTTACATTAAAGAGGATTGTAAACCAGTCAGGCAGCCTTAGAGGAGAATGAATCCAGCCCTTAAGGACATTGTCAAAGAAGAACTGCAAAAGTTGTTGGATGCAGGATTCATCTACCCCATCTCTAACAACGAGTGGGTTTCTCCTTTGGTGCTTGTGCCCAAGAAAAACGGGAAGTGGAGAATCTGTGTAGATTATCGAGAACTTAACAAAGCTACCAAGAAGGACCATTTCCCTTTGCCTTTCATAGATCAAGTGTTAGATGGCCTGCCAGGGAAGAAGTTATTTTCCTTCCTAGATTGGTTTAGTGGTTATAATCAGATCCAAATTGGCCCGAAAGACCAAGATAAGACCACTTTCACTTGTCCATGGGGTACCTTTGCCTACTAGGTCTTTCCCTTTGGGTTATGCAACACTCCTGCCACTTTCCAAAGAGCAGTACTGAGCATATTTGCTGAGTTGGTTCATGATTCGATGGAAATTTATATGGATGACTTTACTCCTTATGGTTCTAACTTCCAAGAAGCTCTGACTAACCAGAGGAAAGTTTTAGCCAAGTGTATTGAAACGAACCTGTCCCTCAGTCCTGATAAATGTGAATTCCTAATGACTAAATGGATCGTGCTAGGTCATACAATTTCTCAGCAAGGATTACAGGTGGATCCCAACAAGATTGCTATCATCCAAGCAGTCCCACCTCCTCAAAAGGTAACAGATGTTCAGAGTTTTCTAGGCTTAGCAGGATATTATAGAATATTCATTAAAGATTTCAGTAAGCTAGCCTCTCCATTGTTTGGTCTTTTGGAGAAGGATGTTGAGTTTATATGGACTGACAACTGTCAAAATGCTCTGGATGTGTTGAAAGGTAATCTAGTAACTACGCCAATCTTGAAAGGTCCAAACTGGGCCCTACCTTTCCACATTCACACAGATGCCTTGAACAAAGCCATAGGAGCAACCTTAGGACAAGTTGAAGAGAAGCTACCATATGCCATATATTTCGTCAGTAAAAACCTGTCCAAGGCAGAGTTAAACTAAACTGTAACCGAGAAAGAGCTCATGGCTATAGTCCATTCCCTAAACAAGTTCAGACACTACATCACTGGCTATCAAAAATTTGTGGATATTGATCATGCTACAATTAGGTATTTGATGAACAAACTTGAATTAAATGCTTGTATCATTAGATGGTTACTTTTATTGCAGCAATTTGATTTGACCATTGTTGATAAGCCAGGTAAGGAAAATGTTGTTGCTGATTTTCTGTCTAGACTAGATTTGCCTGCAGGTGAAGAAGGGATGGTGGATGATCAAATGCCAGATGAACACCTGTTTGCTATTTCAGTACTCTCTCCATGGTTTGTTGATATAGCAAATTATTTGGTTTCAGCTCAGTTCCTGCCATACCTGTCCTCAAAAGAGAAGAGCAAGATCATGAGGAAAAGTGCCCCATTCACTTGGATTGGGGGCAATCTTTTTAAACTTGGCCCAGATCAGATTTTGAGGTGGTGTGTCAGGGAGGAGGAAGTTTTTGACATCCTCCTAACCTGTCATGATGGGCCCTATGGGGGCCACTTTGCAGCAAAGAGGATTGCTTTTAAGATTTTGTAGGCAGGCTACTATTGGCCCACTCTTCATCAAGATGTCAGAAGATACATCAGCCAATGTGACCGATGTCAAAGGATGGGGAAACCGACTCCAAGGGATGAGATTCCCCTACAACCTCAAGTGACTTTCAAGCCATTTGAGAAGTGGGGCATGGACTTTGTGGGTCCTATCAACCCTCCTTCAAAATAGAAGTCTTACATCATTGTGTGCACAGACTACCTAACGAAGTGGGCAGAAATAAAGGCAATCAAGGCAGCAACAGAAGAAAAAGTAGCTGAGTTTTTGAGGGAAAATATCTTCTACAAGTTTGGCTACCCAAGAGAATTAGTCATAGATCAAGGAAGTCAATTTACCTCTAACCTGATTGAAGACCTGCTCACTCATCACAAGATTAAGCACAGAACTTCCACCCCTTATCATCCGCAAGCAAATGGACAGGTGGAAGTCACTAACAGAGCTTTGGAAGAGATTTTAACTAAAGTGGTGAGTAGCAGCAGAAAAGATTGGGCAGACCGATTGGTTGAGGCCACCTAGGCCTATAACACTACTTGGAAAACTACAATAGGTTTCACACCCTATGAGTTGGTCTACGGAAAGAAGGCTTTGTTGTCCATAGAATTTGAATATAATACATTGAGGTTGGCAGCGCAACTAGACCTAGATCTCAGCCATACACAAAAATAAATATTGCTTCAGCTAAATGGATTAAATGAATAGAGAATGCAGGCCCTTCTCCACTCAAAGGTAGTCCAACTTCAAATAAAAATATGGCATGACCGATAATTCAAAGAAAAGCAATTTCACCCAGGAGATTGGGCGCTGTTATATTATTCCAGATACAAGGATTTCAAGGGCAGGCTGAGGACCAAATGGTTGGGACCATATACAGTGGAAACATGCAATGACAATGGGTCAGTCCTTATTCAGATCATTGATGAAGAAGCCATCCCCATGCTCGTTAATGGGCACCAATTGAAGATCTATAGGAAGCCCCTTTCCAAGCAACAGTTCATTGAGACTTTTGGTAAATCAGTATTGGTAATGGAGCAGGTCCCTGTCTCCACTCCACCTACACCATGAGCAACCCAAAAAACAAAAGGAATACAAGATCCTTGGGTGAAAACCTCTTGGAGGCACCCAGGGCAGATAGTGAGGATGAAAACCTCATGGAGGTGCCCCAGCTGTCTCAGACTAAAAAAAAAAAAAAGAAATAAAGAAAAAGAAAAGAAAAAAAAAATGAACCTAATTTCTGTTGAATAAATTGCAGGTTGCAAGAAGGTCATTACAAGATTTAGGAGGATAACACAAGACGAAGACAGAGGTCATGACCAAGCTGCATGCATCCCTCACAATACATTCCTCCATGACCATTACCCTTTCCCAAGATTTGGTCTCATTCGGTTTGAAATTTCACCTCCTACAGGAAAATCTGTATCTTCTACAGGAGGATCTTGTAGAATCTACGAAAAAGCTAGAATTGATTCCAGAAGAGGACCTAAGGGTTGGGAATCTATCTATGAGACCTGTAAACCTCCATGCTTCCATCCATCGCCATATCTCGCCCTTTTTCCATCTCTGTACACCTCCATTGCACTCGTTTTTATGTCCCTGCACAGTCACACACATAAATCCTGTTTCCTTCATGCTGCAAACATTTTTTTTTTTCTTTAATGACAAATCAAAGCAGTAGTTTTTTTCACTCACCATACCTGATACCTTCCATCTAGATTCCTTATCAGCTGAGACCCTCATCAGCAGTTGCAGCCCTGCTCATTTTAGCTTGAATTTCAGAAGGAGAAGCAGCTGCAGGAAATCCTACAGGATTCCTATAGCAGTTGATCCCTCTGAAAGACATACTCCAGAGACAGGGACAACAAAGTATGGCATATGACACATGCATGGAGCTCTATTTGAATGTGTGAACATCAACAACCGCCCAAGGCCAAGCATGCAGAGCGCAAGCAGCTACAACAATGAAAAAATGGGTTCCAACATCTGAAATATGCATAACACGACCGTGACTGCACAGGTAAGTGCCTAAACCTATTCCTCAATTACATGAATCATATTTTAAGGCTGCATGACTATGGGAATGGTTCGGATTGAACAGAATTGGTGGCCAGTTCATTAGCCACCCTCGGTCAGTTACACCTCCTCGTGGCATCCAAATGAGCCCCCATCAAATTCAAAACTACCGGTAATATACGCAGCCAACATTTGTGTTATGTCCATTCAGGAAGAAATATTCGAGACTGGTAGTGGTGGCAGCGAATAACGGGAGAAGGGAGGTGATGGTGGTCAGACGACATGAAGAAACATTATGAATGTGACGTTGGATCAATGGGCCAGTCCGGCCACCTCATCTCCTCACCACGAATCACACCTGCAGTTAAAAGGCAGCTTAGTCAGAACATTCACCACCCTTTGATCATTCTGCACTCACGACGTCCTCGACTGAAGTACGCATCTACCACTTCCAAAGCAGCTAACCAGTCATCCTCCGCTAGTTTTCTGCCTTTTTTTTGAAAATCTCCCGCCTATCAGGCTCTGAAGGAAGCATAGTTTCATTCTATAGGAGCTGGGAGATCTCTACAGGAAGGGTTCTACAGGAAAGGCATAGAACAGCTCTGCAAAAAGGAAACCTGGGATATTCGTCGAAATTCAAGCTCAAAACAAGAAAAAATTCTTTCTTTTCAAAAAATAAAAAGTCAAATTCAGGGTGACAGCAGCTTAAAATAGGGGAATTATTTCCATTTGATGTTGTAAAGAAACACATGATAAATTCCTTCTCGGGTTCAGAAAAAACCGAATTCAACTATCTTTTGTTTCAGTGATTAACCGTTTTTTTTCTCACCTGAGCATTTTCTTTTCTGGTTAAAACACAAAAAGAGAACTCAACACCATGTCAGGAGGATTCATAAGGAAAGAACCCTTAGACTCTAGCAAATTGCACAAGCACCTTGAGGTGGTGGACCTTTTCACCAGGGAAAACTGGATATCCTTCTTTGACAGAATTCAGGCTTATGATGAGGAGGTAACTGAAGAGTTTTTGATGTTCCTAATACCACATTCAAAGACACATGCCACAGTTAGTTTTAGGGGTTTGACCCTAGAAGTTACACCTGAACTCATCAGTAGAATTACTGGTCTACCATTGGGGCTCCCTTGGAGCAAAGATGAGAGATCATTGGGACAAGTTGCTAAGAAAACATTTTTTCTTCCTTAGGAGCATCCTGTAGAAGATAAAAATGGGGTCAGAAGGACAAGATTGCCTCCTCTCTGGAGTGAAGTCAGTTATTAAATAATGAAGTATATCACATGTGAAGGGAGGTTCAACATCATTTATGGATACCATTTCAGGTTGTTACATGAATTAAGGTATGGGATGGACTTGCCTCCAGCCAGAAAACTGAGCATCCCATATTTCCTCCTTCAGTCCTTAATTGAATGTGGTACAAAGCTAAATGAACGGGTCCCAGATCAGCTAGCCCACCATGGGCTCATCAAACTATTGGTGGAAGATGCTTTGCACACCTATACTATCCCCATCGCTTGGGAAATCTTCAGAAATATGTCCAGGGATGATGACATCAGAATTTTGGTTGAGAACATCAGCCCATCCAGCAGTGATGAAGGGGAGCAAACTGAAGAAATTGAGAAGAACAATGATAAGGGAGCACAGGACATTCAAGCAGAAGGCAAAATAGAGGAAGAACAGAAGGAAAAAGAGGAATTTGACAAGACTGTTGAGCCTAAGATAGAGAAGGGGACAACAGGAAAAATAGAGAAGGAAAAAGGACATAGATTGGAAAGAAAAATGCCAAGAAAGCCCAAAAGAACACTGCCACAGCCAAAGCCGGCACCCAGCAAGAGAAGGAAACAACACACCCTGAGATGTCAGTGACACAGGCAGAAACAGTGGGCATAAAGATTTTTACAGGAAGTGAAGGAAAAGAACAACAGAAAGAGAAATCCCCTGAAATGTTGGCAAGGGAAGCAACAGCTGTGCTTGCTGCGTTAAGCACACCTACAAAACAAAAAGGAAAAAGAAAAAGGCAAACCTCCATGTACTTTCAAGCCAGAAGAAGCACAAGGATCAAAGTGGGAAAACCCCAGCCACCATCAAAGGAACCAATTGTCATTGAGGACACACCCACTAAAAAGAAGGAAGAGTCTCCTTCCAAGATATCCATCACCTATGAAAGAGGAAGCCCAAAAACCTCCACATGGAAAGAGAAAATTAAGTTGATGGATTCAAAGGCAGTTCTACAGGAGGTTGAAACATCTCTACAGGAAACTCTAGCCAAGTTAAAAGAAACTAAGAAATTGGAAGAGGAGGCAGCGAAACAATCACAAGAAGCAGACAAGCCCGAGGAGATACTTGAACCAAGCCCTCAGCCTAGTTTGGGCTCATATTACAACTTGTTAGAAAGTGGGAATATCATCCCATAGAAGTTTGTTGTACCACTTTTCTTTGCATTGGAACAGGAACGGGTTAGGACTCACACTTGGATGAAAATTGCTAAATCCAAGGGAGTTGCAGACATAGGCCACCTACAAGAAAAACTGAACGAATTGAGAAGAGAGTTAGCTATGGTGAGGCACATAGAAAGAAGCAAAAGAGCCCAGTTACAGGAGGAGAATGAGCTACTGAAAAATTAGTTGCAACTACAGGAAGTTCATAAGGGAGATAGGCTGTCCATTTCGGGAGGGCAACAGCAGCAAGAAGGACCTCCAGCAGACAAGGAAACAACCAAGAAACAATAGAGAGAGGAAAAGCTACAAGCTGATTTTGAGATGCTAACAAAACTTCTGCAAGAAAAGGAGTCACGGGTAGTAGAAGAAATACAGGTTTTAAAACGACAATTGCAAGAAAAAGAAGCCCAAATGGCCTGCATGGCCAGCTGAGCAGTAGAAGCCTTACAATGTAGGCAACCTGCTAATTATTATGCATTATATCTTAAAGACCAATGGTTGCAATTTCAAATTAAAACATTGGCCCAAAGGGGCACCATTCCATTCTAGAATTACAATCAGTTTATGCATTTGTGTGACAATAGCTCATTTGAAGATAAGGCCAAGTTAGCAGAATTCTATTTACACAACTTGGCACTTCCAAACATGAACCTATGGGACCCCAATGCTGCATTGGGAGATGTACAACTCATGGCTATGGCTTCTTGGTTAAGCCATGAGGAAAAGAGGGCAGTAGAAATTCGGAAGGTTATGGCCAGGGAGCTAAGTGAGCCACTCATGATCAGGGCAGAGCCAGAAGATCCCTCAACTTTAGTATATGCTCATCAACACCTTGCCAACAACCCTCAAGTCCTTTCGGATTATGTTGAAAGGCAAGCTCAGGCCATTGCTCACTTTGAAGACATGGAAAGATTGTTTGGTGATAATTGCATTCATGCTTGCACAAGGAGATGGAACACATTGTCCCATAGTCTGAAGATAAGAGAGTAACACTCCCCAACTAGAATGAGGGAGGTTTTGGCAAGAGTACCCCTTTATAAACAGTCAATGCAAAACCTGAAGGCCAACTGGATTGGCCTAAAGTTCAGTCCTCCACTACTCTTAGGACTACTGGAAGGGGTCAAGGAAGAAGAAGAACACAGGAAATGGGAGGAAGTAGACAGAAAGGCGAGGTTTCATGACAGAGAAGAGGACATCACCTCAGAGGCCTGGGATGTCAAAGAGGCAGTCAAAGCAATCAAAGATGATGAACTGGATTAGTTGCTCAGAGGATGAGCAACACATTCAGCAGGGGGGTGATGATGAGCCCCAAAAATGGGTAACTTTATGGGCTCATTTTGCCTATTATTCTCATTTAATCCACAATTCTCCATAGTTTTATTTATGCTTTTGAATATATTTATGTTAATTGAGTGAATGGGAATATTCACTTGACCACAAAGTCTAATACGTGCTTATTGCAGATTTTTGGACATTTTTGAACCAAGGTCAGGAATTTATGAGCAGATTGGCAGCCAAATACGAGGAAACAAGGCTGAGGATTTATAGGAGGGGTGTCTCCTGCACTAAATGACCCCTTGCTTGAGTTCTCCACCACCAGCTCGGAGTTCAATAGCCCACCAAATAAGATATCAAGGGGCAGCCGAGCAGGTCTAGTGAAGTGGTTGATTAACTGCAGTTTTAGGCAGCCAAGCTCCTAAAATTAAGGAGGACTGTTGGGAGTCCTCATTTGCATAAGTAGGAAGGCTTCAAGCATTAGTGAACAATTTATTTTTCGCACTTTAGTGCAGCTCTGCATTTAGCTCATTTTCGAGCTCTTTTTGTAAATAGTTTTATGACATGACTATTATTTTTTTATCAATGAAGATGAATTCCGCTTTGCATCAAATCTGAGATTTCTTAGGAGGATGTAGCTCTTGGGTTTGGGCCCAAACAAAATGCCCAATACCTCCTTTGTGTACTTTTATGTGTCTTTACTGCCTTCGTAGAATAATTTCTGTTATATAGGTTAAATCTTGCTTCGTTACTTAGGTTGTTTTTGATGATTAAGATAATTTTTCATGCTTCAGGTTGATTTGATAGTTTGATAACAAAAAAGATCCACAAGAAGGCTACCAAGCAATCCTTGATATCCTTTCTCCCTCCTTGGGACCATGAATTGAGACCAAGGCACACTTGTTGCCACAAAAACACTGTTTTTGCCTTCCAATGCAATTACTAGTGTTAGGTTTTAAGTTGGAAAAGTTGATATCAGTTGTGTGTTCATGCTTAGATCTATTTTTGCATAGTTTCCATAGCTTTCTTGTGTGATTTCCTGTTTATAAACTTTTGTTCATCATGTTTCTTGTTTCTAGGTCAGAATTAGGACAAAGTACATAAATCTCTTCTTTTTATCTTTTTCTTGAATCAGTCTCGGAAAGAAGTGTGCAGAACACTTGTAAGACACTCCAACCTACTCTTCCTCCATCATACAACCTGCTCCAGTATCAATCTCAAGATTTCCTTCACCCATTCGACATACTTTCCCAACTTACCCTAATTTCTACATTTTTGTGCAACATTGCTGTCTTCATCTTTGAACACTTCCAACCATCTTCTTCACTCCTGAGCTTCATCTACGAGATCATAGATCCCTTAATAGCTTTATCCATCCTTCATTTCCACTTTCCCACCATTTTTTCACCATCAACCCTCTAAAAACCACTTTCGGCCCGTTCCTGTAGAACTTCCTGTAGATCCTCTGCAGACTTCCTGTAGAAATTCACGCGAGCAGTTTCTCAAGATCTGATCATTGTGGAATTTTCCAGAAGGGTGCTAGGGACCCCTTAGGTCCTCTTCTCACCTTCCCAACCTCCTGCAAATGCCCACTCCATTTCCTTTCGCCAATAAACCTCTGCACAGTCATAAATAGTTAAAACACATGCATAATAATTCTACATAAAATTAATCAAAAATACAAAAAATGATTCTTCCACATTTTCCTTCAGAAGTAGATTGACCACATTTATCTTACCTTTTCAAGAGTCAATGGCATCCATTTCAGCAGTTTTCATCTCTTTTCTTGCACAAGTAGGGTTACTCGGTAAAACTAGGGTTTGCTAGGGTTTGCGTTTCCTTTCAGCTTTTATCTCCTTTCTGCAAGTAGACTAGCCTCTTTTGAGTTAGATTTCGTCCATCACAGTTAAAAGCTTCTTCTGAGAACTCATAGAAGTTAGCTTAAGCTCCTAGCGAACTTGTGCCAGCTGATCAAGTGACAGCTTGCAGTAAGAGTTAGTACTTGTGCATACAACATCGTCGCTTCCAAGTTTGTTACGAACTACCGAGTTGATAAAAGTAAAGAAGGGAGTCCCAGGAGTTGCAGCATCATTGTTGCAATACTGGAGCCCACCACTTCTCGAACACTATTTTTACACATGCATCATCTAGCTTGCTTACAGAAATCAGATTTCTGGCCAATGCAGGATTATGTAGAACACTCGGAAGTGTTCTAACCCTTCCACCTTGCAACTTAAACTTTACTTTTCCGCGACCAATGATTCTAGCCTTCCTATCATCCCCTAAGAAGACATCACACCATCGTATTTCTCATACTCGCAGAACCACTCTCTATGGGGATTGAAGTGAAAAGATGCACCTGAGTCAATCAAAAATGCCTCATGATCTACATGTGTACTTGAAGAAGCTAAGTGCACATCTCCACCTTCATCTGAGGTAGTTTTCACCTCTGCAGAAGGAGAATCATCAGATCCCTTTCCTTTATCAGGAGCTTTAGATTTACAATCCCTTTTGTAGTGCCCTTCCTTTCTGCATTTCCAACACACCACCTTTACAGGTTTTCCTGGAGATTTAGATTTAGATCTCCCACTCGATGACTTATTTTTGTTTCTATTTTGGGACCGTCCTCGTACAGACAAGGCACCACCATTCTGGCTCTCCATATTTTTCTGTCTCATCTCCTCCGTCAGCAAGGATGAGACTATTTCATCAAACTTCAAGGCAGTTGCATTGCTACCTATTGCAACAACCAGATTATCCCACGAATCTGGTAGAGAACACAACAAACTGATGCACTTATCTTCATCTGAAATTTTAATATCAACAGATGCTAGTTGACTCACCACAGTATTAAATGTGTTCAGATGCTCTGTCACCGAGTCTCCATCTCTCATCCTCAGGTTATATAGCTTTTTCCGTAGGAATAGTTTATTCACTAGAGACTTAGATTGGTACAAAGTCCCTAACTTGTCCCACAAAGCCTTCGCCATAGCTTCCCTTGATACATTCAACAATATTGAATCTGAGACACACAATCGTATTGTGCTCTTTGCCTTCCGATCCAACTTCTTCCATTCTTCATCGGACACTCTCGTTGGTTTAGTACCTGGATCTATCGCAATCCACTGATCTTTATCCACCAACAGATCCTCCATCTTGAGTTTCCACAACTCAAAACTTCGACCATTAAATTTCTCGATCTCTATATTTCCATTGCTCGCCATCTTCTTTCACCACAATAATCGATCTTACATATCTCCCACTGAACAGGGTCTACCACAGGCCTGAGAAAAACCCCTCAGCAATAAAGGCGTCACCTTGAAGCCAGAAACAACTCTGATACCAAATGTAGGTTTTAACCCTGTACATAAATTACCTGCATACAAATTCTAAAACACAGAAAATAAATAATGCAAGAGCAGAACACATAAAACACATATACACAGAGATTTTCCCCTGGATCCCAAAGCCGGGACTACCAGGTTGATTTTTCATTATGTTCCTTTCAATGTTAAAATACATATTTATACATGCCGGAGCATCCAATACCATGGACTGAAAACCATCGTGTCCAATACCATGGACCGAAAGCCATCGCGTCCAAAAAACATGTGCGAAAATCATGCACAAAACCATAGGTGGGTTCGCCCAAACTAACATATGGTCCAAAACCAAAATTTTCGGGGCGCTGACCCAGACCCCATAAAGTGGGGTTACGGGTACGCCTCAAAACCCTTGTGACCCCCCGCCCCCCTCGCTACACAATCAGTGCAACGAAGGGTGGCTTTTCCCCCCCTCTAACCCCTCAGTTAACTGTGTGGGCTAGTCGTGGAAATAATATAACACAACCCAACAGTGTGGACTATTCCACTGGGTTTTGTATGTGATCCGAGTTGACTCAAATCCCGGATTTAACAGAGATCTTTTGCTTTCATGATGTGATTAGAATTGCAATTAAAATAGCACAAAGGAACAAATATGCATGTTGTAAAGAAGAAGGAACATGACAAGAATCAGCAACATAAAATAACAAGATGTTGATAATGGAGTTCATCCAGGAGGGACTATGTCTCCGGGCCCTGGTGTCAAGATGATGTAGGCTGCTGCATTAAGTGTTGTCAGTATTGATGATGTACATAAGTGGTGACGTCAATATCATACAAGGAAAATTCCCTCACACAGGAGTGGCTCCAAGGGATGTTCTGCTACGGGAACTCTCATTCAAAAATGTCTCCTATCAGTATGACATAAACTCATGCATGATGATAATGAGCATCCCGCCAACATGGCATAAAAGGGATCTCAATGAAAACATACATGCCGACACATGAGTATGCCATCAACATAATGATAAAGGGATCTCAAACAAAACATGACTAATCGTGACAACAAGTACATCCCACAGATGATTCCACATCATATCAAGCAGGAATCATGAAACAAGTAAGAAAACAAGATCCCACGTCAAACATCAAATAGGGGATCTATGCAGCACAATGCATCTCATAGCAAAAAGAAGTACATGAACACACTACATATACCTCACATCCTGGGGTCATCTGAAGAAAAGGAAGTCAAACTGCTGAAGTTGGCCATACCATCACTCTCGTAGCAGCAGATCTCATGGAAATGACTTCTCGCACATGAATGCTCACACCTACACTCCACTTTGAAAAGTGGCCGAAACATGAAATGATGAAATGGAAAATCTGATTGCACCATCAGATTCATGGCGTTGAATAGTGTAAAATCGACTGTCAAATTTCTAAATTATGAGAAAATGAAAATCTAGGGCTTAAGGAATCTCTTAGATTCCCCCTAGATTCCTCAAAGATTCCCTCCTCTGGGTCATCTGAAGATCTACTACCCAGATCAAAATCTTGACTGCGCCATCAGATTCGTGTCACTGAGAGGTGTAAGGTCGACATAAAATTTGTCCAATTTGGACACTGGAAAAATTTCAACCTCTTGAAAATTTCACTCAATCATGGTTCCACCTACTCTTTTTCAAGATCATGGTTCCTTCTGCAGAAATAATTAAAAAATATAGTCTCAAAAAATGCACTCAATCTTTGGGGCTCCGTTCCTCCATTCTCCATTCTCCATTCAGCGCCTATGTTCCGTTCTCATATGACCTTTCCCCATGCAAATAAATTTAAGGGTTTATATAAAAAAATTCTTTAGGGATTTACCAACAAGCCCACGTGGTGGAACGGTTGGGCATTGGCATCAAAGGTGGGAGGTTGGGGGATAAAATCCCACCCCCGCCAAAAATATACATGTCATATTACATTTTGGTGTGAAACAGTTTTGTTTGTTTGCAAACGATTTGGCGGAGTTTTGAAACGACATGCAATCAGTTGCATATTAATGTCGGTTGTACATGGGACGCTCGGTCGGGGCTAACCCACGTGGGCCGGGCGGGTTCAATCCCTCCAGCCTTATTTTTTTATTACGGCATATATGGTATTGTGGGTTGGGGTGTGGGCCAGGTCCACCAGAGGTGGCCCACCCACCCCTTTGTAATATTGATTAATGTGTGCGTTGGTTGAGGGAGGGCCGGCGGGGCTCATGGCCCATCGGCCCATAATTAATTTTTTTTTTATTTTGTATGTTTTGGTCATTGGGGGGTGGCGGGGTTGGTGGCTCGCCACCCCAAATATATATATATATATATATATATATATATATATATATATATAACAACAAAACATTTTTCAAATTTGTCTAATATAGGGGATATTAGACAAATTAATGATCCAACAAATTCACCTGCTTTCCGGACCTAGGTTTCATGCCCCGGGGTCGGTCAAGTTGTAGGACACTTAAACCTGGCCCACAACCCAAATTTGACCAAAACTTTAACTGGCTCGTTCTCCCTCATACGAGATCAGATTTAAGTGTCATTCGCATCGTTGGAATCAGGGCGAAGAGCACTTCAATCTAGTGCTAGATTAGGAACAATCTATCCATTTTGAATTTTTCCCCTTTCTAAGTCCTCTTGGACTTCTGCTTGTGTCTAAAGCCACCTGGATCAATATGTGTTATCTATTCATCAAGTGTTTGTGACTGTTACATCCATATGTTCTACTCTACCAGAAGTTGTGCATGTCTTGTTGTGTTGTGCGTCTCTAGCAAAGTTGGTACTATTCCCTTTAAACCTGAGACTCACTTCCACCCTCTCCCTCTACAGTGAAAGAACTTTGACACAAGCGGAACTAAGCACTCACTAGGCACACGAACCTCATTATTCGAAGAAAAAGTAAACCACTCTCATGTGCTGACAAGCAAGAGCTAAGGAAAATATTTAAGATAATGGCAACCGGGCCATCATACCAGATGGGACTCCACTAAATGGTGTGAGGTCTAGTAGGGACTTCATATCGAGGAGATCCCATGAATTTTTGTGGGTTGTCAACATTTCTGACACTAGAAGGAGGGCTAGATGACATGCTAAGTCCTCACAATCTATGTTGAATCTTTGCACATCTATCATGGAGTTTGTTATCATTCACCCTCCGAAATGTTTGTCCAACGGACATGTCTTTGATGTCAAGAGGGAGTTTTGGGATAACTTGTCACAAATCACATATGATGGTGAAGGAAAAGTGGTATGGCCAGAGCACATAGATGACTTCCATGCACTCATGGAGAATGTGGAAGGTATTAATGAAACAAAGGTTTGTTCATTTCTCGCACACACACTTCACGAGTCCTCAAAACAATGGTACAACAACCTACCTCACAACTACGTGCACTCATTTAAGAACTTTAGTGATCTAATCCAATCAGCTTTCCATCATTTTGATCCTGAAGTTATTGACAAGAAAATGTTAAAACAATGGAAGGCTTCGTATGAATCGCCTATGGATTTTTAGCAACACTTCCATTCACTCATGTTTGAAGCTCTGAAAAGTCAGATGAAATTCCAATATCTCATGGAAATATTTGAATATTGACATACCAAATCACTTAGCATACTTCGGTAATAGAGTTGCACAATCACAAGTGGACACAGTTGTTGTCACAAGTGACTGTCTGCCTTCCCCTCATCGAACATCTCCACCCCTACGGAGTGACGTGGGAGAACATGCACACACGTCTATTCAACTGCCACATCCTCCCATCCTCAGTACTCTTAGTTTCTGCACATATTTGGTTGGGAAGCCCATGGGTTTTCATACACACTGGTTACCCCAACCTCCGTCTTCACATTCTGTTGATCCTCTAGATTGCACTGTCTTTTGTTCTTTCATTTCAGACTCTACATTTGTTGCAAACAATGATCAATCTATTGACGAAGTTGATAATGCACAACCAACCTTCCTTGCCATTTACGAAGATTATGACCAAGCATCTGGGCATGAACCTCGAGTGAAGGATACCTCCTTCTGTCTATAGTTCCTCTGTTTTTTACTGACATCTCTGATAATTCTGGTATCTCTAATTTTCCTTGTCTAAATCCATCCACGGATGCATCTACTTCCAATCATTCACATAACACACCTAATACCATTCCATCATTTGATAGTGGAGAGGAAATATCTTTAATTGAGAATCCACTTGGTTTTTCACCTACCTTTTTCAGAAACGCAGAGGGTGAACATTCTTGCTTCTCATCTACACCTCTTTACGATTCATCAAATCATGAAGATGTTGACAAACATCCTGAATGTTTTTTATCATGGTTGTCATGATCTCTGTACTTCTTCATTTGATGATGATGTGGATTCACTCACTTTTAATTTGTCTAAGCCACTGGTCTTCAATGATCTATCTATTGATGAAGTGGAAACCCCACAGGCTGTCAAGGCACTTCAGCCTGAGCTGATGGTTATGTCATGCCCTTACTGCGCTTAGGTGAGTTCCACTTCTGATCAGAAAATTTTTGAAACACCCAAGGCTCCTCAGCAGTCATCTGTATGCACTGAAGACCAATCCAACACACAAATTTCGCTTCCTCCACTAGAATCTCATGATCCCATTTCTTATGCACTAGAGGAGTCATTCACATCAAGCACACTTGCAAGGCATAAGTTGTCTCCTTTTCTCAAGTTTTCTTGTTTGTCACAATCAAGAGAGTGCATATGCTTATCATCTGTACGCAGCGTGTCACAACACCATAGTAAGTCCATAGAGTGTTTGTCTTGTGCTTTCACTCTTTTCTTTTCTGTGGACGTGTTTAAACTCATAGTGTGTTGGTCATCATTATTGTATCTTTTATGTTTGTTGGATTGAATGTGCTTCTCATGAACGATGCCTTCACCAACATGGGCTAGCCAATGTGCTGATGGCTACATTGGAAATATCACTTCATGTGAGTAGGCCCATGCACTGTTTAGCGTAGGAGTAGGAGTAGTCTTTGCTTCTAGTTTTTCTTTGCATTTTTGCTTTCATGTTTGTTTTCTTGCTTGTTTTTCTCACTTTTTTTCTATTTCTTTACTTCTGCTTTTTCTTTTTTCTTTCTGTTCTTGCCTGTACCCATAGGTTAGCCTCTCATGAAACTGTATTTAGATCTCGAGACAAGTTGGGAAAATCTAAGAGGGCTTGTACAACTATCAACATCTGGTTATTTGTTGCCCTCTCTCTTTATGAAGAATTTTTTATCTTCAGTTGATGATGCCTTGATGGAAAATACGTTATGTTCAGAGTGGGTCTTGGTGAAAACACAATGCTTGCACTATTAACTAGTACGGCCTACTCTATTCAATCCTTTGGCTTAACCCTCGTAAGCTCGTTCAAGTAGAGTAAGGTGAGGGGGAAAGCATTAACAAGTATGTCAGAGGTATACATAACATACTTCTCTGTAGGAAAAGCCTCTTCTGCTCTCAACAAGTCGGGATCCCTTTTCCGCCTCTGAAACAAATAAGTGCCTATGCACATTTCTTAAAAAAAAAATTAATGAATAAGGCAAAAGAAGAGAAAGGCTTCCTAGACAGAGAGGTGATACAAGTAACTCTGTCGGGGTACTGACTAGGCTCTCTAGTAGTAGAGTGATGCTTGTGTTCCTGCGTGACTGCGTCAGGGTATTGTCCTGGCCTGCTGGAAGCGGAGCAACACTAGTGATGAAACTTAAACTCTAATAGTCATATAACTTGTGCACGAATATAAACCTCATTCCCAATCGAAACAACTGAGTTGACTTGGCTTGGAATGTGTGGTGACCGATCAAGATAATGGTAGGGACTACATCTTTCACAAAAGCTAGTGCAGAATCCATTGTGAACAAAGAATCAAACAATACTTCCAGAAAGGTTAGAACCACTTTTCATGAAACAAGTTCCATTAATAGAATTGGAGTTCTACTAGTGTTGAGCCAAGTGTTGTAGTGACTACAAGCACCCTCCAAAATTTTGGCTCGCATGAAATTTTTTTAGCCTACCTTGGATCGTGCGATCAATCATCCTTGGTCACTTGTTGGTAAGCTAACGATCTCAAGCTTCCCCTCCTCCTTGATCTTAAGAGTTGTTCATGTTATCATCTTTATGCAACAAGTGTCATCTTTGGGCATATGGGTTGTTGTCTGTCATGCAAAGGGAATGTTGTCTTGCTTCAAGGGAATTGTGTGCATATGAGTGGCTGTCATCATATAGACATGTTTCACACTCACTTCACGCACTCTTGTCACGAAGGTCGTTGCATCAAGAAAAGTATGTCTTATGCATTATGGATGGTCTATGTTGTGTCACTAAGTGTTCGCATGTGATCACAGTCGAGTCCTATCACTGTTTACATTTGTGTTACTGATATCACACTTAGCCATTTCCTAAGCAACCTAGCCTCATTCAGCTTCCCAAAACTTTGCACTTTTCTTATGCAACCATCAAGCTTCCTCCCTTGCCTGTTGAAACCCCGAAGCCTGTAGAGACTCCAGCCAGTATTGTTCTCCAGAAATGCACAGAGCATTCCAATGCCCTCCATTCTGAAACTACACAGAGGTGTACTAACAAGAATCCCATCCCAAAAAAGTGTCTTTTGCCTCAAAATTTCACAGTGTTGTCCAAGTTGCCCTGTCTGTCTTGCATGCAGAAACTACGCAGACAGGCCTCCCAAGGCCTCTTTTCGACAGTAGTCATTTTCCGTTGAAATTGCATAGATCTACCTCTCAGTGACTACAGGAAAAGGTGAAATGATAAGATCACTTCCAAGGAGTTGAGGAGAAGGACCAAGGAACTAACTAATGGAAAGTATCAAGATCACATGAAAACTCCATTAGATGCATGATCATCTTGAGGGTAAGTATGGTAAGTAAAGAAAACCTCTCGAAGTACACCTCTTAGTTTAGTTTGCAAGATTTATTTTCATTTTCATATCATCCTGTCCTTAGTAACATGCATGTGCGCGAACACGAAAAGCCATTTTATATGTTTCTTCTACATTTCTTTCTTCCTTTTGACTTGTTTTACCAACTGTCCTCTTCGGCATGTTGATTACTATGTCATGCTTGCGACCTCGTTCTAGTGATGTTGAAGGTTGTGTTTGGGTTATGTTCTCTATGAAAACAACTATCACACTCACACACGATGTTATAAGAACTATTTTGCAAGTGTCTTCATGGTCTTCTGAATGTCTATCCGAAGTTTCGCACTTATCACTCTCACCATTAGATAGTCGGTCACACTGAGCATGTTGTCTTGTTGATTCGAAGTGTCTTATCATTGAGTGGTGTTGAGTGTGTGTCTGCAAGGTCGTTTATGCACAAGTTCACTCGCTCACATACTTAGTCATTTTGTTGAAACTCTATCGACTAGACTAGCCCCTAACAACGAGACCTCCATTGAGTTGCACTGCATAGTCTCAGACCTCAGTGATTATGTACTACCCAGAATTGTGAAAAGCTTGAGGTTGTCTCCCAGGAAATCTGCACTGCGTAATATTGGAATCGAACTCACTGATTGTCACCCAGAACAACACAAAATTGTCTTAGCAAGTCATCTAAATTTGTGATGCCCACAAGCAAATCCATCAAACCTTCAACTGGTCAACTAGAGAATTTGACCCGATAGTGACCCCAGACCTCATTCCCCCAAAAAAATTATGTAGAAGCTACCCCTAGCATTCTCGCTTCCGCTAACTAAAGAAATTATGCAAACATGAATGACATACATCCACTTCCTGTCACTGCACTGTCCTCGAAATTTGCACATTTCTGTCAGAGAGTCACCCCATCAGCTGACTTGCTGCTCCTCTTGAAAACTGCACAGTTTTCATGGGCTGCCTCCAAGTTTCCCAACATCTCACTCAACCCAAAAACTATGCAGGGATGTCCTACAGGCCAGCCTCCTAGCTCTGCACAATTTTGGCCAACAGCCTCTCACAGCCTGCTGCCAGCCTCCCCGGAGAATCTGCACAAATTTCACTGCTAATGTCCCCCTGTTGCCTACACTGTCTCTGTAGAAATATTGTGCAGATCTTCCCTCTAGCCGAGCTAGATCTCGCAGAAAGTCACTGTTTATCCATACTACCCATCTCAGCCTCCTAGTGACCTCTCCACAATTTTCCTTGATAGTGCCTGGAGCCCGCATCCCAACCTGAAATGTGCTTTGCACAGTTTCAGAGCCTTAACGTCTCTCCTAGTCACCTACACTTGAAAGAAAAAGATGATGCATCATGGTAGACTAGGAGATTTCTGGATTTGATGTTGTCTCATGAGTGATTGCAGATATAGGTACATGGATGAGACATGGCGCAACGACGAACGTGATGAACAAGGAGGGCATGTTAGGAGACTTGCTTCTGAACTGACAAACACATGAATCATACCAAGTAGCAAGAGAAGGACACACATACGCATGCATGAACTATCAAGCAAACACCAAGACAATCCAAGGCTTCACACACCTTGCAATGTGGAGGTGAAGCTACGATACACAAAGAGCACACTCATCACTCAACATCACTACAGCTCGACATGGACACCACCAGTAGCATGAACATACCAACACTGTCATTTCGAGTCATGTCATCAGTCATCTCAGCCACATCACTACTATGGACCATACTGTTGTAATCAATGTAATGTAACGTGGATTTCCAAGAGACCCACATGTAAAGTTGAAGAGTCATGTAAGTCAGACAGTCATGAGGGAAGTCAAATAGTCAGAAGGGCCAGTTTCACCTTTGGCTATATATACCCCTCACTTTTACATGCAAAAGGACTTTTCACCTTGGCTCCTCCCACTATCAGGGTTAGTGATCTAATTTTGTACAGATTTGTCTTGGAACTTTCACTTAATTCCGAATCATGTTAACAGGCTAACACGTTTTCACACATGTATTGTACTCGTTTGTAAGACTATTCTTTGGACGCTTGTAATGCATGTTGCTTTAACTTGTATTAAGACAGTTGAACTATTTTGGTTGTTTTAGTGCATATGTTGTTGGAAATCTATTTTATCAGTTGTTAACGTTGTCTCACCCGTGTGGGATATCCCACTGAACACTCGATACATTCATTCTTGTAAACTTGTTATAACGACAATCGCACTCGTGTGGACTATTCAACTGGGTTTTGTACGTGCTATTTGTTCACCATGTGTTTGTGATTTTCGCATCCGTGTCGACTACTCTGCCAAAAGTTGTGCATGTCCTTTTGTGTTGTGTGTCTCTAGTAGAGTTGGAACTATTCCCTTTCAACCTGAGACTAACTTCCACCCTCTGCCTCTACAGTGAAAGAACATTGACACAAACGGCACTAAGAACTCATTAGGAACATGAACCTCATTGTTCAAAAACAAAGTAAACCACTCTCACATGCTAACAAGAAAGAGATAAGGCAAATATTTACGATAATGGAAAGGGTCATCGTACCAGATGGGACTACTACACCAAACAGTGTGAGGTCTAGTTGGGACTTCATACCGGGAAGATCCCCTTAATGTTGGTAGGTCCAGCACCGTGAACATAATGGTATGGTAGAAGGTATTTCTAATTTCTCTCTGGATTTTGATTTTAGTGAACATTGTGTACATGGGAAACAGAATCGAGTGGGTTTCCCCTTTGGTGCTAAGAGGGTGAAAGGGGTATTAGAGCTTGTTCACAATTATGTGTTTGGAACTATGTCAGTTCCGTCACTCAGTGAGTCTATGTACTATGTCTCATTTATAGATTACTTCTCAAGGAATAAATGGATATATATACCCATGAACAATTTTGAAGTCTTTGACGGGTTTAAAGATTTTAATGTTCTGGTGGAAAATCAAATAGAGAAAAAGATCAAGGTGTTGAGGAGAGATAATGGGGGACAGTTCTACAAGAATGAATTTGAAGAGTTTTGTAAGAAATGTGGTATAGTGCGACATAATTATTCTCCATACACACCTCAGGAAAATGGAATTTCAAAAAGAATGAACAAGACGTTAATGGAAAAGGCAAGAAGCATGCTCAGTGGTGCCGAATTAGGACACGAATTTTGGGCAGAGGTATTGGAGATTGCATGTTACTCCATTAATAGATCACCTTCATCAGCATTGGATGATAATACTCCACATGAGGTATGGACTGGTAAGAAACCCTTAACTACCTTCATTAGCGTTGGAGGAGAAGACTCCACATGGTGTATGGGCTAGTAAGAAACTCTCTCTTTCACATCTGAGGGTATTTGGTTGTGATGCATATGTACATGCTCCAAAGGAGAAAAGAATCAAGTTGGATAGTAAATCTGAAAGTGTCATCTTTATTAGCTATAAGGATGGTTTAAAATGTTATAAGCTTTGGAACCAAGAAACGAGGAAGGTTGTGTACAACTGAGATGTGTTGTTTAAAGAAGTGAATGATGTTATCAAACATGAAGTCCTACCAAATAAACCTGAGAATATAGAGATTGAGCTAAAGGAGGAAGAATCAAACTCTACAACAAAACATGAATCAAGAGAGGAAGATCCACAAACTCCAGTTTTGAGAAGATTAGTTCGAGAGAGAAGGCAGCCATAAAGGTATAGTCCATTTTCTTTCTGTACAAATTTTTTTTTATTTATTACTAATGATGATCCCAAAACTGTAAGGGAGGAAGTAGATTCAGAGGATGAAAAAATCTAGAAAGAGGCCATGGTTGATGAAATGGCATCTTTGGACAAAAATAAGTCTTGGGATCTGGTGGATTTGTTGGTTGGAAGGAAACCCATTGGAAGCAAATGGGCGTTTAAGAAGAAGATTAATCTAGAAGGAAAGGTTCAGAAATACAAACTAGGTTGTTAGCAAAAGGTTATTCCCATGTGCCACGAATTATTTTTGGTGATATATTTTCTCCTGTTTCCAAGTTAGCTTCTATTAAATTACTTTTATTTGTTGCTACTACATTTGATTTTGAGGTAGAACAGATGGGTGTGAAGACAAAAAAATTTCACGAGGATCTGGAAGAAGAGATTTATATCAAGCAACGTGAAGGATTTGCGATGGATGGTAAGAAAGAACTTGTATATAGGTTAAAAAAGTATCTATATGGGTTAAAACAGTCACCAAGGATGTGGTATCAGAAATTTGATAAATATATATGCAGACTTCGCTTCACAAGGAGGAAAGCAGATCACTATGTGTACTTTAAATTAATTGGCGACCGTGTTATTTATGTGGTCTTATATGTGGATGATATGTTGCTTATTGGAAATGACAAAGAGATTATCCAAGATTTGAAGACCCAATTGTCCTCGAAATTTGTTATGAAGGATCTTGGCGCTCAAAAATATGTTTTTGGAATAGAAATTAAATGAGATCGAGCAAAGAGGAAGCTCTGGTTAAACCCAGAGGAATTATGTAGAGACAATATTGTAGAAGTTTGATATGCACGATAGTAAATTGGTGAAGGTTCCTATTCCTATAGGCGTAAAGTTATCTGTTGAATAGTGTCCCAAGACACAAGAAGAGGAATATGACATGTCCCGTAGTCCATATGAAAGTGTAGTTGGTAGCTTGATGTATGCAATGGTATGTACTAGACTAGACATTGTACATGTAGTGGGAGTATTGAGCAGGTTTATGTCAAAACCAGGGAAGGATCATTTGATATAAGTGAAGTTGGTTTTCAAGTATTTGCATGGCACTAGTGATTATGGCTTGTGCTACCAAGGAAGACCAGGATTGGACATAGTTTTGGACATTCATGGCTTTGTTGATGTATATTGGGTTGGAGATTTGGATAGAAGAAGATCTACAAGTGGGTATATTTTTAACCTATTTGGAGGAGTAGTGAGTTGGATGAGAAAGAGACAGTTTGTAGTGGCACTCTCAACTACAGAGGCAGAATACATGGAAGTCACTCATGCAAGCAAGGAAGAAATTTGGTTGTAGAGATTGTGTTCAAGTATGGGGTTAGTACAATAAGCTATAAGGATAGACTATGATAGCCAAAGGGAAAATTTATTCGCAAAGAACCTTGCTTATCATTCAAAGAAAAAGCACATTGATGTTCAGTATCACCTTGTGAGGGATATGGTTTAGGACAAAAAGGTGTTGTTGATAAAAGTGGACACTTTGAAGAATGTTTCATATGTATTGATGAAGCTTGTGAGCACTGAGAAGTTTTTTTTGTGTAGAGAAACAATGGGCATTGCAGGGTTGGACCAATGACTAAGCTCTCCTGTGACCACCTGTGTGGAAAGAAAACAACAAGTGGGAGAATGTTGGGTGTGTGTTATATTCTTTCCACGACTAGAAGGAATTGTTTGTACATTGCGTTGGGCACAATAGGGGGGTAGCAGGGAGGATAGTAGCCCCTCTTTCATGGGTTTCGGGGCAACGCCCTAGGAAATTTTCTTTTATGCAGACACTATAATAGTGTGATAACAGTTTTCTAGACCCAAGGATGGTAGGCAGACTCAAAGATGGTGGGCGGACCTACCCATGGTTTTGTGCATGGGTTTTGCACATGATTTATGGCCTAATGGTTTTATGCCCATGGTATTTTTTAGATCTGGTAAAGGGAACTACAGTTATGTTCTAATCCAGGGTTAATGGATTGGAGTTTATGAATGCTTCAACATGTATATATATGTGTTGTAACATTGAAAGGAACATAATGAAAAATAAATCTGGTAGTCTTGGTTTTAGGATCTAGGGGAAAATATTTGTGTATATTTATTTTATATTCCTACCATTGTTTATTTTTACGTATCAAGAATTCGTTTGCAGGTAATTTTGGTACATGGTAAAACCTAAAGATAACATGAAAATGACAGTAATTAAAGTGAATGCAAGAAAAAACGACAGTCGTAAACATGAAAATGACCCTTGCAAAGAAGAAGGTGCAAAAAAGGAGAGAGTTGAAGAAACTCACAGAAAAGAAGTATGATTGCAAACTAAGTGAAGAATTGTCAATGATGTGCGTACTAACTGCTACCAAGGGTTGAACATTGCATAGGAATTTTCTTAGTGGACTGTGCCACACGTGTTCAAGATTGCATGAATGAATTCTTTCATGAATGTGTTACAGACTAATCATGTGTGAGTAGGTGACTTTGATACTTACGATCCAAAAGAAAGCTCGAAGAAAAATCATTGGTCAACCAAGAAGTGACTATGGAACAACTGATCGCAAGATCCATAGTAGGCTCCAAAATTCAAGTATTGGAAAAAGTTTGGAGGGTGTTTGTCGCAACAAAAACATGATGATAATGTATGGTTTATTGAATCTGTTGCCTCAATTCATTTGAAATGCAAAAATTATTGGCTTGATACCTATCATGAAAATAATAATGAAAGTCACATCTATTTAGGATATAATCGATCTCAAGAAATCAAAAGTTATGGTGATGTAAGTGTAACCTTACCAAATGGCTATGTAGGAAAAGTATAAAATGTGATGTATGTTCCTGGAATCAAGAAAAATCTAATCTCTGTGTCCACCATCGCAGATCAAAATCTAAAAGTTGAATTTTTTAAGTTACATTTTGTTGTTAAGAATATGTAGGATAACTACAACATAAAAGCAATAGGAGTACAAATGGGAGGCTCATACAAGCTTGACGTGACTAGAAAAATTCATCATGCATTGGCATCCACTACCATGACAACATAAACTCTTTGGAATCAACAGTATGTCCACCTTAACTATCATGACTTGTTGCTACAACAAAAATCAAAGAATGGTAGAGGGACTTCCATTGTTAAGAAATGCATATTCAACATGTGAAGGCTGTGCTTTGAAGAAGATGCATAGGGAAGAGCCCCCTACTAAAAAAAATAGAAGAAAAAGGGATATTCTTGAACTTGTGCATATAGATGTGTGTGGGCCCATGTAGAATAGATCATTAGGAGGAGCATATTATTTCTTGATATTTGTTGATGATTGCACAAAGTGTACTTGGGGTTTATTTCATGAGAAAGAAGAGTGATGTATTTGAATATCCCAAAGATTTTAAGAACTTGGTTGAGTTGCAAACAGGAAAATACATCAAGATCTTTCAATCTTATCAATGGGGAGAGTATACATTAGGAAAATTTGTCAAATACTGGAAAACCCATGGAATTGTACAACAGTACACAATGCCTCATACTCCACAACAAAATGGAGTAGCTGAAAGGAAGAACAAAACCTTAGTAGAATATACAAGGAGCATAATGAAAGGTATATATCTTACCAATGACTTTTGGGTAGAAGCTATTAATACTATTGTTTATTTAAAAAATAAAAGCCCCACAAAAAGTCTAGATAATAAGACTCCATTTGAAGTTATTTATGGTTATAAAGTGGCAGTAAGTCATCCAAGAATATTTGGAAGCAAAGTGTTCGCTCATGTTTCAAAAGAACATAGGAGAAAACTTGATTCCAAAGTTATCAACTGTATTTTCATTGGTTATTGTTCTGATCATAAAGCATAAAAAATGTTTGATCCTTCTACTCATAAATTTTTTGCAAGAAAAGATGATTTTTTCATGAACATGCATATGAAGGTCATAAGGAGGAAAAATATGATACATGGCATATTCCTCATGATTTTCATGATGTTAAATAAAACATTGATGACACACATGAGCAGAAACAAGAGGACGAATCTAATGATATATGCGTATCTCAAGCAGTTAGAACACACCTAGAGGAGGAAAAGAGTCAACACAAAGCAAAAGAAAGGATGAAAGAAATGAATGACCAAGAAGGTCCTCATGCCAAATTCATCCATTAGTAAGGTATAAAGACTATTCCTTGATGACTAAAGTGATGAACGTACTAGATCCTTTGAACTTTAAAGAATCTAGTGAACATGCATAATGGAGAAATGCAATGAAGGAAGAATATGATTCTATTATAAAAAAATTATACATGGGAATTAACAGAATCACCTAAATATAAGTTTCCATATGATCAAAATGGTTTTTCAAAATTAAATTTAATGTTGATGGAACTCCTAATAAATATAAATCTAAACTTGTAGAAAATGGTTATTCACAAATAGAAGGGATAAATTATGAAGAAAATTTTGCACCTGTAGCTAAAATGAACACCATTAGAATGATGATTGCATTGGAAACTAAGCATAATTGGAAGCTAAATCAATTAGATGTCAAATCAACATTTCTGAATGGAGAATTGAAAGAAGAAGTCTATCTTGTTCAACCAGAAGGTTTTGTAAAACAAGGAGAAGAGAATCTTGTTTGTAGGTTAAAGAAAGCATTATATGGACTCAAATAGGCACCCAGGTCTTGGTATGTGAAGATTGATAAATTATTCTCTCAACAAGGTTTTATTCAAAGTAAAGGAGATCCAAATCTCTATATCAAGAGGGATGAAAAAGGACATATTGTTTTGATTTCTGTATATGTTGATGATCTTATCATAACAAGAAGTGCTACCAAGGTGATTGAAAAGATAAAAAGTAGTCTATCACAGGAATTTGAAATGAAGGATCTTGGAGAGTTGCATTATTATTTAGGCCTTGAAGTTTGGAGAGATAATGATAGAACCTTTGTCACACAAAGGAAATTCCCACTTGAATTAATCGAGATATTCAATATGATTGGATGTAAATCAATATCTACACCACTGGAACAAAATGTTAAAACTAGTAGTGATGATAAAAAAAGAAGAGGATGGCACATTATATAGAAAATTGGTGGTAAGTTTGAATTACTTAATGACAACCAGACCATATATTTCATATTCAGTCAACGTGCTTAGTCAATTCATGGTTGATCCAGGTGGCTCTAGACACAGGCAAAAGTCCCAAAGGACTTAGAAATGGTCAAAATTCAAAGTGGTCATATTTCTCCCAAAGTAGTACCAGATCGAAGTGCTCGTCGCCCTAATTCCAATGGTGCAAACAACACTCAAATCGGAGCTCGTATGAGGAAGAAAGAGCTAGTCAAAGTTTTGGTCAAAGTTGAATTATGGGCTAGGTTTAATGGTCCTACAAATTGTTGTGGCCGCTGTCATCAAAATTCCGACACTAGATGGGCGAAATTGTGGTCTACTTAGTTTGCCCAATGACCCTTATTTTCCAGTGATTTTAAAATGTTTGGTTACTTTAAAAATAACAAAAAAATAATAATAATTAAAGAGGTGGTGGGCCACCACCCCCACCAACCCACCGCACCATATGTTAAATTTACATGTTTTAACATAACTATATAAGGGAACTAGCGGGGATCGAACCTGCCTGGCCCACGTGGTCGGCCCCCAAGCGGGCGGCCCCAAATTAATACCAAAAAAAACAAATGATCCTAACTTTTAAAATGAAACATATAACCACTTGTGCCTATGTTGAGAGGGTCGGGATTTGATCCCCCGACCTCTCTCCAACCATTTTCTAACTTTGCCACTATGCCAAACTGCTCCATGTGGTAAAGTCCACCCATGAGTTTGTATAAGAGCAACATTTCAAATGCGTCAGGGCTGAATGGAGGTAGAACGGTGAACAAAGACTGGATCGGAGGCCGAGAACAGGGTTCTAAATGGTGGAACTGTAAGCCAAGCTAGAGATGGAACCATGACGCAGTTCCATGGGAAAAAAATGATGGCACACTTTTCGAGACAAATTTTTTGCTAAGTATCTTAAGATGCCAAAAAGATTCCTTGGGAGGTAAAAATTCATTTTATCATAATGTAACCAAGTTTACAGTCATTTTTCTTCGATTTTTGCAGGGAAAGAAATGACGAGGTTGGATTCGCCTTTTGAGTAGCAGATTTGTAGATTCCCAGCATAGGAGAACCTTCAAGAATCTTGAGGGAATCTTCCAGATTCCTTGGAGGCTAAATTTTCCCAGATTCAGAATGCAACCAACTTTATACTCATTCTTCTCAGAATTTTGCAAGGATCTCAATGGCGAGATCAGTTTGCTGATTTGAGCAGAAAATCATCAGATGACCTGGAGGAGGGAATCTTTGAGGAATCTAGGGGGAATCTAAAAGATTCATGTAGCCCCATGTTAGGTCCCTATATTATTAGTGTAACCCTTTATTGTTATTAGTGCAACCCCCTTATTATATATTTGTGCCCATGTAGTCCCCATATTGTCATTATTGTGCCCCATAGAAGCCCACTATTGTTATTATTGTGCCCTTACATTATTATTGTTATGTTAGCTCTGATTATATTATGACCCCTTAGACTCCTATATATAGAAAGGAGGCCTTTTCATTTGTATCTTCCAAGAATTGTTCATTTGTGTAATGTAAAGGAGGTTTCCACCTCGAAGAGGCTTATTTTGAAGGTGTTTATCTATCTTCTCTATCTTTTTGTGAGCTGGTTTCATAATACCCCAAATTTTCACTTTGTCAGAATTAAAAAATTTGACAATCGATTTTACAATATTCGATGCCACGAATCTAATGGTGTAATCAAATTTTCCAGTTGATCATTCCATTTTTTAGCCACTTTTCAAAGTGGAGTGCAAGGTTCAACATTCGATGTGTGAGCAGTCATTTCCATGATATTCAACACCACGAGATTGATGGTACAACCAAATCCAACATTTTATCATCCTCTTCTTATGATAACTCCTTGATGTGAGGTATATGCAGTGTGATCATGTACTTCTTTGTCTCTTTGCTTGAGATGCATTGTGCTGTATAGATCCCTGTTTGACATTTGATGTGGGATCTTGTTTTGTTCTTGATGTGAGATGTACTTATTGTCATGTTTTGATTGAGATCCTTTTGTCACCATGTTGAAGGGATAGTCATGTGATTCCATGTATGTTTGAATTGAGATCCCTTTGATGCCATGTTCGCAAGATGCTCATTATTATCATACGTGAAATTATGTCATGTTGATAGGAGTCATTTTGTGAATGAGAGTTCCTGCAGCAGAACATCTCATGGAGCCACTCCTGCGTCAGGGAAAATTCCTTACGTGATAGAGAAAAAACATTCATGTATATCATCACTCTTCCCAGAACTTAATGCAGCAGCCTACACCATCTTGACACTGGGACCCGAGATGTAGTCCCTTCTGGTTGAACTTCGTTATCAATATCTTGTGTTTTATGTTGTTGATTCTTGTGATGTTACCTCTTCTTTACAACATGCATATATGTTCCTTTCTACTCTTTTAAATGGAATTATAACCACATCATAGAAGTAAAATATCTTGGTTAAATCCAGGAGTTGATTCAACTTGGATCAAGTTTGGTATCAGAGTAGTCTTTGTGTGGATGTGAATTGCAAGCGTGAACAATGGAACACACAACAATGGAGGATCACAAAACGATGTACATGACCATGCTCATAACTTCCCAAAAGGTGGAAATAATGTATGAAGCTCTACAAAAAGAGACAAAGGAAAAGGAGTGATTGCATCTTTAGTTGTGAGCCACAGAAGAGGCCTTAGAAGAACTGAAGCACAGTAGCCAGAGTCTTCAAGAAGAAAATGTTGAATTGAAGATGCTTCTACAAGAAGAGAAATAGGAGAAACATATTTTGCTACGACAACTGCAAGCTAAGGATGAGGCCTTGGAGAAGCTACAGTGTGACCCATGTGAGGTAAAAATTAATTCTCCAAATTCATGTATGTTTCCTGATAATGATTTCGTTTTTTTTTTAAATCATACCACAGGGATTAGCTCCAAACTGTTGAAGAAAATGGGGTATGAAAGAAAAGGCTTGGGCATTAATGGCCAAGGAATTATCAACCCCATCAAAGTAGAGGAATTACCCCATCAAGCAGGACTTGGGTATGTCAGCAAGGAAGTTGGGGAATGCGCCATAACAACCAACAAACCAAAAACAACAGATGATGAGAAGCCCTCATCAATTCTTTCCAACTCGAAAGTGGAGGTAAAATATGTTGAATCCCCTTTAGTTTGATCTTCACATAGTATGATTTCTGTTGGAAATGTGGAGATACCAATTACAGGGACAAACATGAGGCTCCTTACCAGGATGAGGTACAAGGAAGAAAAAGAACTTGGTGTTAATAAGCAAGGCATAACTCAACCATTGGAGGTTGAGCAGAGACCTCCATTTGCAGGCTTGGGATACACCAATGGAGAATGTTCGAAGGTGTCATATTCTTCCAAGACATCATTGAAATCATCGAGGAAAGAGAATGATGGGAACACATCACCATCATCTCATAGTAGTTCCCATTGCAGGGAAAGAGCTGAGGCAAACTCTCATCGCCATACTTACACCAGTGACGACAAGGAAATGTATAACCAGTCTCGATATTCGAATGTTCATTTCGATTAGAATCATGTAGTTAATGATGGACACAAAACACGACATCGAAAAACATGTATCTTTTGTGGTTTACATAACCATACATTTGCTAAGTGTTGGAAAAATAACAACACAAAAAAGGAGGAGGCGTGAAAGAACCTCTCAAAAGTAGGTAAAGAAACATATTAAGCAGATCTGGAGGAATAATACGTATTGCATTCATTGCAAAAGAAGTGGCCATCAAAGATCCATGTGTTGGAGGCTCCATCTAGAGCAACGCCTTAAAGACAAAGTGTCTGTGCATGCACCAGATCAAACGATTGTTCGACCAACGAATGTGCTAGAAGGAAATGACCCATTCACATCAATAAGTGAAAAATGGTTTCTAGATATGTTAGCTTGTCATGGTCGTGCTTTTGTAAATCATTTGTTTCATTTTAAAATGTAAAAAGTGATGATGTGTTTTCCATCACTTGTTAAGCAATAATGATGTCTGGTCATTATTTTGTGATGAATTTTAACCTATGAAAGTGATGATTTGTTTTCCATTACTTGTCGAAGCAACAATAGTGTTTGGCCTTATTTTTGTAAATCATGTGTTGCAGTGATGATGTGTTTTCCATCACTTGTTGAAGCAACAATGATATGTTGGCCATGTTTTCATAGCTGGGGTATTGTTCCCATTTTGATGTAAACTTGACCACCAAGTATGTGTTATATCTTGGAATTTCTAAGTCTAACCCATTATAAACCCTTCATGTACTTTCTGATATATTCCTACCTACTTTTTCTGTTAATTAACAAGTTATTTACCAGCTAAATATTGGAAATCAATACAAGTACATTCTCAACACGTTACAGATCATCAACTAAATGAAACAAAACAAGCACACAAGTGACACTGTTGTTGATGGACCAATGTCCCCAGAAAAAACCCAATGTGGGAAAAATGGTGCAACTATCTGAGGGTTCTATTATTATGTTGTTTCTAAATACAATCGGGGTGCCAAAACAAGCTCACCCAATAGATAACAATGTCGGCAGTAGTACCTCTCCCTCGAAGACAGATTCTCCAGTAGAAACCCTAGATAAACACTCCGACAACTCCTTAGCTCCAATCTGCCACACGAAAAACCCCAACGTCAGCCTCTGGGGACTGCATCAGCCTCTTTTTCCCTCAGTGTCAGCTTTCCCAGCAGTTCCAACAATTTTCGACCACACTGGTTGGTTTGAAACGCGTCGACAAAATATTCGTTATGTGATTTTGCCGAAGATTATCTTACAATATTATGGATCACAGAAGTCTAAATTCCTCAGTTCCAACAATTTTCGGCATATATGGTTGTTCCCAGAAGTTCTATCTTTCACCCTTTGCGTCAGCTTTCCCAGTTGTTCCGACAGTTCTTGTTGTTCTCGAAAATTCCGGCTTCTGCCCTCTGTGTTAGAATTCTCGACTATTCCAGCAGTTCCGGCTATTCCCAGTAGTTCCAACTTCTGCCCTCTGCATCATCTTTCCCGGCAGTTCTGGCTTCTGCCTTCTGCGTTAGCTTTCCCGGTTGTTCCAACAGTTCCTGGTAGTTCTGTCCATTTTGGTAGTTCCCGGTAGTTCTAGATCTTCTGAAAGTTCCCAACAGCTCCAGGTTTTTCCTGGTAGTTCCGGCTTCTACCCTCTGTGTCAGCTTTTGCAGCTATTTTGGCAGTTTCCGACAGTGCCGACTGTTCCGACACAAGACTGATTAACCCTGACTATTTCTGTGTCACTCTCTCTAGCTAGTACATTGATCCTCCCAATGTTATCTCTACCTCTCTTCTTCTGTATTAACTGCCCCTCATCTGTAACTCTGATCACTCTCTCAACTCTCTCAGCAAACCCAGCCGCAGAAAGTCAAAATCTTGATCTCTTGGTGTGTTCTCCAGGTGACCCTCAAGCATCCTCTTATACTTTTCTTGTTGACGAATCGAAAATCGAGATTAAATCCCTAATCAATGGCTAAGATTAGATATAGATTGATCCATGACTTTTAGACCATTCTAACACATTTTTATATTAATTCACATTAATATTTTATTTTCCCTAAGTTTAGACTTAGGGTCTCCATTAAAAATATTAATTATTTTAATATCTCCCAAACTATTTAGAATCTACCCAAACCCTTTCTAGGTATTAGAGATCTCATGTGCCTTAGCCTCTCCACCAAATTTCATGGCCAGAGCACATCCAATGCTACCTAAAATTAATACTCCCTCTTAGCGAGGACTATGCTCTAACAATACTCCTCATTAAGCATCACCCTGATCATCCAGCATCGGTCCTCGTGCTGATGCTAGGCCTACTGCCCATCATCCTTTGCACTGTTGCATCCCATACTGCTACCCATGGCTCTGCCACTGCCACTACTACATTCGTACTACAACTCCCTCTACATCCTTGTTGTTGCTCATGGCCCTGCTACTGCCACTATTGCATCTGCATTGCAACCACTTTCATCATGCTACATCGCCCTGCCCATAGCACTATCATTGCTAACTACTGCACTACAACTCAGTTACTAAGAAGTAAGTAACTGATCTCCCAACTATGACATCTCCATTAGGCTAGAAACACTCCTGATGCTGAAGCTCCCTCTGTCGGGTAAAAGCATGTTAATGTGTCTCATTATATGGCAAAAGCAAAAAAGCACTCAAATGTAAAAAGATAAAAAAAAAAAAGAATATAAAAATATCAATTAAATGAGTTGAGTTTCATACTTGTTAATTATAGAAAATAAATGTTAAATTTGTAACAAAGCTAACTCACAATAAATTTTGGTAAAAGCTATAGTGAACCTATTTAATGGATTCAGAAAATATAAATAATCTTATAAAAAGTAAATACTAAATTTGTAAATAAGTAAACTGATAGTAAATATTGGGCAAAACTGTGGTTAATCGCTCACAAAATATAAATAAATTATTTAAATATGCAGGTTTAAATATGTAAAGTTAAACTAAATGCTAAAACTCTTTAAAAATATATATAAAAATAGAATTAGAATTTCTAAACAAATAAATTTATATATTATATTTTGAATAATATAAAATATGTTATTATAATCATATTTAAAAATTTTATTATAAAAAATTTAAAATATATTTTAAAAATTTTCAAAAAATAATTTTAACATTTTGTTATATGTTATTTTCAAATTTCTATTAAAAAAAATTGATTTTATAAACTTGAAAGGATAGTTTCTTGGGTCGCGGTTTTATATATACAAAAAGATTATCATTTTTACTAGTATTTTAATAATAATTAAAAAATATGCTTACTTTTTATTTTTAAATTTGTTTAGCAATCTTTAGAATGTTTACAACACATCTCTTAAAGAAATTGGAATTAAAAAACATAAATCAATAGAGAAATGGGGGGTCGCAGTTTTGTCACTACTTAAAAATTTATGTAAAATATTAATGAATATCTTTTAAAGAAAATGAATAAATTGGATAAAAAATATATATTAAATTTTAGAAAAATATGATATGAAATTGAATTTAAATTGACATTTTTTGTCTTCTTTTACCACCACCTAATTCTTGATGATTTTGTAAATTTAAGAGTAAACATTCCAACTCCATTTACTTTTATAAAACTTCTTTGCCACAAAAAGGGAAAAAGTGATACACATTAACATGATTTTACCCTGTCACTAACAAGAGCTCCCTCTCTGACCTCTACGTTGCTGCAAAAACTCCATGAATCTCACACCGTTGAACACCTCTTTGTGCCATCCTACACTGGTGCAACACTCTTGTGCCTCTCACATTGTTGTAGCCTGCTAGCCTCACTTTGTCCTAGGAATCCTGCACTATAGCTCCCTTTGTCGCTCCATCCACATCAATATCTACTAACATTGCCAGTACTGCTACTCCTCTTTGGTGCTCTCGTAGCAAGGTCTAATACAAGAGCGTGGGTACCTCGAGGATCCTTCCCCTCATCGCCTATAGTCCACTTGACTACAGCTCGATGTCTCCCCACTTCTGCTCAAGTGGTGTGTGTGCACTCATGCAACACAAAATAAAAAGGATCCTAGCCTTCCAGATGACAAAGTTGGATGCCTCATCCAACCTGTCCTTATCCCTTAGCCCATGCATGGCCCTCTCTTCTCTTCTTGTTGACTCCTTTGAGTATCTCTACTTCCCACCTAGAAGTTCTCTGTTCTACTCCTGTAGAGTCTACTTCCCGTCTAGAAGTTCTATGTTCAACTCCTGCTGAGTTTACTTCCCATCTGGAAGTTTTCTATTCGACTCCTACTGACTCTCTCTACTTCTTGCCTGGAAGTTCTCAGTTCGACTCCTGCTGAGTCTCTCCACTTCCCATCTGGAAGTTCTCGGTTTGACTCTTGTTAAGTCTCTCTACTTCCCGTCTGGAAGTTCTCTATTGGACTCCATCTGAGTCCCTATTTCCCACTTGGAAATCCTTCTGCCAACATCAAGTTGCCCCTTTCTGATCGTTTTTGCAACAACAACACTAATCCGGATTCCTTGGCTAGAAATCCACCTCGCCAATAACTTCATCTACCTTGGCCTTGCCTTGTTAGGTATTGTTTTGACTACAATACCCCACCAGCTTCACTCTGCAACTTACCCACAACCTCCTATACCCCAGCAACTAAAGGATTGAGCCACTTGGCTCTACGCAATCCCAACATAGGCAAATCAGATCCCCCAGCCAGCTGCGTCAGCCCTCTTGGCCTCTGCATGAGCCTGATTCTACCTCCCTTAGCCTCTACGTTGTATTTCTCTAGCCCAAAATGATGACGCGATCCCTCTGCATCACTCCTTCCTCTGTCGCCTTCTGCAAGGATCAGCGCTGTCACTCGAGAGAAATAATTTCTATTGCTACTACTCTACTCGGCTGATGTCCTCAGTTCTCCTATGATCCGCAACCATGCTCTGATACCATGTTGGAATTTCTAATTCTAACCTGTTAGAAACCCTTCATGTACTTTTTGATTTATTCCTACCTAGTTGTTCTGTTAATTAACAAGTTTATTTACCATGTAAATACTGGAAATAAATACAAGTACATTCTCAACACATTACAGATCATCAATTGAAGGAAACAAAACAAGCACACAAGTGACACCATTGTTTTTGGACCAATGTTCCCGGAAAAACCCAATGTGGGAAAACCGGTGCAGCTATCTGAGGGTTTTATTATTATGCAGTTTATGAATACAATCTAGGTGCCAAAACCGGCTCAGCCAACAGAGAATAATCTTGACAGTAGTACCTCTCCTTTCTAGACAGATGCTTCGGCTGAAACCCCGTATAAACACTCCGGCAACTCCTCAGCTCCAATCTGCCCCATGAAAAACCCCAACATTAGCCTTTAGGGACTACGTCAGCCTCTTTTTCCCTTAGCGTCAGCTTTCCCAACAGTTTCGGCAATTTTTGGTAGTTCAAGTTGTTCCCAACAGTTCTAGCTTCTGCCCTCTGCATCTACATTCTAGGCTATTCCAACTTCTACCCTCTGCGTCAGCTTTCCCAGCTTTTCCTATTGTTCCTGGCAGTTCCAACTTCTACCCTCTGCATTAGCTTTCCTGGCTATTCCAGCAGTTGTGGCTGTTCCTAATAGTTCCGGCTTCTACCCTCTGCGTCAGTTTTCCGAGCTGTTTTGGTAGTTCTCGGCAATTTCGGCTTCTTCCCTCTACGTCAGCTTTCCCAGCTGTTTTGGTAGTTCCCGATAGTTCCGACTATTCTGGTAGTTCCCAATAGTTCAGACTATTCCAGCAATTCCTGGAAGTTCCGGTTGTTCCCAACAATTTTTGCTTCTACCCTCTATGTCAGCCTTCCCAGCTGTTCTGGCAGTTCTCGGCTATGCCGGCTATTTCAGTACAAGACTGGCTAAACCCGACTATTTCTACATCCCTCTCTCTAGCTACTACAGTGACCCTCCTGGTGCTATCTCTGCCTCTCTACTTTTGTATTCAATGTCCCTCATCTGCAATTCTGATCACTCTCTCAAATTTCTCAACAAACCCAACCGCAGAAAGTCGAAATCTTGATCTCTTGGTGTGTTCTTCAAGTGACCCTCAAGCCTTCTGATTGACAAATCAATGGGCGAGATTAAGTCCCTAATGAATGGATAAAATTATATCCGGCTTGATCCATGACTTTTAAACCATTCTAACACAGTTTTATATTAATTCACATTAATATTTTATTTTCTCTAAGTTTAGACTTAGGGACTCCATTAAAAATATTAACTATTTTAATATCTCCCAAGCTCTTCAGAATCTGCCCAAACCCTTTCTGGGTATTGGAGATCTCATGTGCCTTAGCCTCTCCACCTAATTTCGTGGCTAGAGCACATCCGTTGCTACCCCAAATCAACATTATAAACTCGTGGCAAGTATGGGATGCTTGGGTCATTACTTGGTCATGTGAATTAAGCATGTAATTTGCAGAATTCTACTATAGGTTTGCAGATGTTGTAGGTGTCAGCTCATTGCCCATGGCTCCGAAGGACAAAGGTGAAGGAGAAGGAATGGTGACTTATTAGACATTTGTAGGTGCAGACAAGGTACAAGAAAGTTTCAGACTATTTTCATGCTTTTGGAGGACCAAAAGCTCCTCAATGGGGAGGATTGATCCAGGTGGCTCTAGGCATAGGTAGAAGTCCTAGATGAATCAAAAAGGGTCAAAAATCAAAGTGGTCAGATTTCTCCCAAGCCAACACCAAATCAAGTGCTCGTCACCCTGATTTCAACGGTGTGAATGGAACTCAAATTCAAGTGCGTATGAGGGAGAAAGAGCCAATCAACATTTTGGTCAAAGTTGGATTGTGGGCCAAGTTTAATGGTCCTAAAAATTGCACCAGTCGTTGTCATCGAAATCAAGCCACCAAACGGGCGAAATTGTGGCCTACTTAGTTTGCCCAATGACCCTTATTTTCCAATGATTTTAAAATTTTCGGTTATTTTAAAAATAACAAAAAAATATATATAATTAAAGAGGTGGTGGGCCACCATGCCCGCCACCCCACCTTACCATATGTTAAATTTATATGTTTTAACATAACCATATAAGGGAGTCGGCGGGGGTTGAACCTCCCGACCCACGTGACCAGCCCAAAATTAATACAAAAAAAAAACAAACGAACCTACATTTTAAAACAAAACATATAACCACGCATGCTTATCTTGAGAGGGTCGGGATTTGATCGCCCGACCTCTCTCCAACCATTTTCTAACTTTACCACTATTCCAAACTGTTGAGTGTGGTAAAGTTTGCCTATGAGTTTGTAGAAGAGCAACATTTCAAATGCGTCAAGTCCGAACGGAGGTAGAACGTGGAATGGAGACCGAGAACGGGGTTCTAAATAGTGGAACCATTAGCCAGGCTAGAGATGGAACCATGACGCAGTTCTAGGAGGCAAACCTGATGGCATGCCTTTCGAGACAAAATTTTTGCAGAGAATCTTAAGATGCCAAAAAGATTCCTTGGGAGGTAAAAATTCATTTTATCAGAATGTAACCAAGTTTATATAATTTTTCTCAAATTTTCGCAGGGAACACAATGGCAAGGTTGGATTCGCCATTTGAGCAGTAGATTTTCATATTCCCATAGGAGGAGAATCTTCAAGAATCTTGAGGGAATCTTCCAAATTCCTTTGAGGCTGAATTTTCCCAGATTCAGAATGTAGCCAACTTTATGCTCATTCTTCTTACAATTTTGCAAGGATCTCAATGGTGAGATTAGTTTGCTGATTTGAGCAGCATTTCTTCAGATGCCCTGGAGGAGGGAATCTTTGAGGAATCTACAAGGAATCTAAAAGATTCCTGTAGCCCCAGTTCTTCACTTTGTCATAATTCAGAAATTTGAGAGTCAATTTTACACTATTCGACACCGCGAATCTGATGGTGTAATCAGATTTTCCATTTGATCATTCCATTTTTCAGCCACTTTTCAAAGTGGAATGTAGGTGTTAGCATTCGATGTGTGAACAGTCATTTCCATGATATTTGACTCCACGAGATTGATGATACATCCAAATCCATCATTTTATTTTCCTCTTCTTGTGATAACTCCTTGATGTGAGGTATATGCAGTGTGATCATGTACTTCTTTGTCTCTTTGCTTGAGATGCATTGTGTTGTATAGATCCCTGTTTAATGTTTGATGTGGGATCTTGTTTCGTTCTTGATATGAGATGTACTTATTTTCATGTTTTTATTGAGATCCATTTGTCACCATGTTGACAAGATACTCATGTGTCACCATGTATGTTTGAATTGAGATCCCTTTGATGCCAAGTTGGCGGGATGCTCATTATTATCATACATGAAATTAAGTCATGCTGATAGAAGTCTTTTTATGAATGAGAGTTCCTGCAGTAGAACATCTCATGGAGCCACTCCTATGTGAGGACATATTCCTTGCATGATAGAGAAAACACATTCATGTACAACATCACTCTTTCCAACACTTAATTCAGTGGCCTACACCATCTTGACACTGGGGTTTGGAGATGTAGTCCCTCCTAGACAAACTCCATTATCAACGTCTTGTGTTTTATGTTGTTGATTCTTGTCATGTTCCCTCTTCTTTATGGCATGCATATATCTTCCTTTCTACTCTTTTAAATGAAATTCTAACTACCTCACAGGAGTAAAAGATCTTGGTTAAATCCAGGAGTTTACTCAACTCGGATCAAGTATGGTATCAAAGCGGTCTTTGCGTGGATGTGAACAACAATCGTGAACAATGCAACATGCAATGATGGAGGATGAAAAAGCAACATACGTGACCATGCTCCGAATTTCCCAAAAGGTTGAAATAATGTATGAAGCTCTACAAAAAGAGACAGAGGAAAAGGAGAAACTGCAGCTTTAATTGCGAGCCACGGAAGAGGCCCTATAAGAACTGAAGCACAACAGCCATAGTCTTCAAGCAGAGAACGTTGAATTGAAGATACTTCTACAAGAAGAGAAATAGGAAAAACATAGTTTGCTACGATAGCTGCAAGCTAAGGAAAAGGCCTTGGAAATGCTGCAATGTGACCTATGTGAGGTAAAAAGTAATTATCCGAATTCATGTATGTTTCTTGATAATGATTTCGTTGTTTTTGAAAATCATACCAAAGTAATTGGCTCCAAACTATTGAAGAAAATGGGGTATGAAGGAAAATGCTTGGGGATTAATGGCCAAGTCATTATCAACCCCATCAAAGTAGAGGAATTACCCCGTCAGGCATGACTTGGGTATGTCAGCAAGGAAGTTGGGGAATGCGCCAGGACAGACAATGGACCAACAACAACATATGATGAGCAGCCCTCATCAGTTCTTTCGAACTCGATAGTGGAGGTAAAAGATGTGTAATCCCTTTTAGTTTCATATTCACATAGTATGATTTCTATTGGAAATGTGTAGATACCAATTACAGGGACAAACATGAGGCTCCTTACCAGGATGAGGTACAAGGAAGAAAAAGAACTTGGTGTTAATAACCAAGGCATAACTCGACCATTGGAGGTTGAGAAGAGACATCGATTTGTAGGCTTGGGATACACCGAAGGAGAATGCTTGAAGGTGTCATATTCTTTCGAGACATCGTTGAAATCGTCAAGGAAAGAGAATGATGGGAACACATCGCCATCATCCCATGGTAGTACCCATTGGAGGGAAAGAGCTGAGGCAAACTCTCATCATCATACTTACACTAGAGCCAACAAGGAAAGGTATAACAAGTCTTGATATTCGAATGTTCATTTTGATTACAATCATGTTGTTAATGATGGACATAAAACATGGCATCGAAAAACATGTACCTTTTGTGGTTTACATAACCATATATTTGCTAAGTGTTGGAAAAGAATAGCAACACAAAGAAGGAGGAGGTGTGAAGGACCCTCTCAATAGCAGGTAAAGAAACATGTTAAGCAGATCTAGAGGAAGAAGACGTATTGTAGTCATTGCAACAGTAGTGGCCATCAAAGAGCCACATGTTGCAGGCTCCATCCACAGTAGTGCCTTAAAGACAAAGTGTCGGTGCATGAACCAGATGAAACGGTTGTTCGGCCATGAATGCACCAGAAGGAAACAACCCATTCACATCGATAAGTGAAAAATGGTTTCTAGATATGTTAGCTTGTCATGGTCATCATTTTGTAAATCATTTGCTGAATTTTAAAATGTAAAAAGTGATGATGTGTTTTCCATCACTTTTTAAGCAACGATGATGTCTGGTCATTATTTTGTGATGCATTTTAAACTGTGAAAGTGATGATGTGTTTTCCATCACATGTCAGAGAAACAATAGTTTTTGGCCTTATTTTTGTAAATCATGTGTTGCAATGATGATGTTTTTTCCATCATTTATTGAAGCAACAATGATATGTTGGCCATGTTGTCATAGCTGGGGTATTGTTTCCATTTTGATGTAAACTTGGCCACTCAGTATGTATTATAAACTCGTGGCAAGTATGGGATGCTTGGGTCATTAGTTGGTCATGTGAATTAAGCATGTAATTTGGAGAATTGTACTACAGGTTTGTAGAGGTTGCAGGTGTTAGTTCATCACTCATGGCTTCGAAGGACAAAGGTGAAGGAGAAGGAAGGGTTACTTATCAGACATTTGTAGGTGCAGACAAGGTACAAAAAAGTTGGAGATTATTTTCATGCTTTTGAAGGACCAAAAGCTCCTCAGTGGGGAGGATTGATCCAGGTGGCTTTAGACACAGCCAGAAGTCCTAGAGGACTCAGAAAGGGTCAAAATTCAAAGTGTTCATATTGCTCCTGAACGAGCACCAGATCGAAGTGCTCATTTCCCTGATTCCAACGTTGTGACGACACTCAAATCTGATCTCGTATGAGGGAGAAAGAGCAAGTCAAAGTTTTGGTCAAAGTTGGGTTGTGAGCTAGGTTTAATGGTCTTACAAATTTCACTAGCCCCTGTCGTCGAAATCCAGCCACCAACTGGGTGAAATTATGGCCTACTTAGTTTTCCCAATGGCCCTAATTTTCCAACGATTTTAAAATGTTTGGCTATTTTAAAAATAACAAAAAAATTAATAATTAAAGAGGTGGTAGGCCACCACCCCCACCACCCCACCGCACCATATGTTAAATTTATATGTTTTAACATGAACATAAAAGGGATCTGACGGGGTTGAACCCGCACAGCCCACATGGCCAACCTGCAAGCGGACGACCCCAAATTAATACAAAAAAAAACAAACCTACCTTTTAAAACAAAACATATAACTGCGCTTGGTTGTCTTGAGAGGTTTGGGATTTGATCCCTTGACCTCTCTCCAACCATTTTCTAACTTTTCCACTATGCAAAACTGCTCCATGTGGTAAAGTCCACCCATGCGTTTGTGTAAGAGCAACATTTCAAATGCGTCAGGGCCAAACGGAGGTAGACTGAGGAACAGAGGCCAAGAACGGGGTTCTGAATGGTGGAACCATGAGCCAAGCTAGAGATGGAACCATGATGCATTCTAGGAGGAAAAAATGAAGCCACGCTTTTCGAGACAAAAATTTTGCAGAGAATCTTAAGATGCCAAAAAGATTCCTTGGGAGGTAAGAATTCATTTTATCAGAATGTAACCAAGTTTACAACCATTTTTCTCAGATTTTCACAGGGAATGCAATGACGAGGTTGGATTCACCTTTTGAGAAGCATATTTGCAAATACCCAGTGGAGGATAATCTTCAAGAATCTTGAGGGAATCTTCCAGATTCCTTGGAGGCTGAATTTTCCTAGATTCAGAATGCAACCAACTTTATACTCATTCTTCTCAGAATTTTGCAAGGGTCTCAATGGTGAGATCAGTTTGCTGATTTGAGCAGCAGTTCTTCAAATGACACAGAGGAGGGAATCTTTGAGGAATCTAGGGGGAATCTAAAAGATCCCTGTCGCCCTAGATTTTCACTTTGTCAGAATTCAGAAATTTGAGAATCAATTTTACATTATTCGATGCCACGAATCTGATCATGTAATCAAATTTTCCATTTGATCATTCCATTTTTCAGCCACTTTTCAAAGTGGAGTGCAGGTGTCAACATTCGATGTGTGAGTAGTCATTTCCTAATATTCGACGCCACAAGATTGATGGTATAGCCAGATCCAGCAGTTTATCATCCTCTTCTTCTGATAACTCCTTGATGTGAGGTATATGTAGTGTGATCATGTACTTCTTTGCCTCTTTGCTTGAGATGCATTGTGATGTATAAGTCCCTATTTGATGTTTGATGTGGGATCTTGTTTTGTTCTTGATGTGAGATGTACTTATTGTCATGTTTTGATTGAGATCCCTTTATTGCCATGTTGACGGGATACTCATGTGTCGCCATGTATGTTTGAATTGAGAACCCTTTGATGCCATGTTGGTAGGATGCTCACTATTATCTTACGTGAAATTATGTCATGCTGATAGGAGTCCTTTTGTGAATGAGAGTTCCTGCAGTGAAACAACTCGTCGAGCCACTCCTGCGTGAGGGAATATTCCTTGAATGATAGAGAAAACACATTCATGTATATCATCGCTCTTTCCAGCACTTAATGCAACGACCTACACCATCTTGACACTAGGGCCCAGAGACGTAGTCCCTCATGGACGAACTCCATTATCAACGTCTTATGTTTTATGTTGTTGATTCTTGTCATGTTCCCTCTTCTTTACAACATGCATATATGTTCCTTTCTTTACAACATGCATATTGGAATTAAAAGATATTGGTTAAATCCGGGAGTTGAGTCAACTCAGATCAATGGTAAAGCCACATGAAAGTCGCTGGAAATCAACAAAGAGAATTCTTCGATATTTGAAGGAGACTAAAAACTTTGGTATTGAATATACTAATGATATCAATGTTGAGTTGACATGTTATTAATATTTTGATTGGATAGGAGATCCAGATCACAGGAAGTCAACCTTTGGTTATGCATTCAGTTTTGGATTAGGTGTTGTGTCATGGAGTAGCAAGAAATAACCAACTGTTTATTTGTCTTCCATTAAAGTAGAGTATAAGGCCCTATGCAATGCAACCTGTGAATAAATTTGGCTAAGAAGAATTCTTGAAGACATGGGATAAAAACAGGAAGGACCAACAATGATCAAGTGTGACAATCAAAGCTCAATCAAATTGGAAAACAACCTAGCCTATCATGCAAGATCAAAACACATTGATATGCGACATCAATTTGTATGAGAAAATATATAGTCAAAGAAGATTAATTTGAGCTATTGTAATACAAATGATAATGTGGCAGACATCCTTACTCAGCCTGTAAGAAAATACAAGTTCTTGTTATCTAGAAACAAGTTAGGTGTGATAAATAATTCATTTCTCCATTAAGGGGGAGACTTAGAGTTAATAGAGAAATATAATGTTTTCGATTATTATAACTAATGAGAGTGTCCTAGATTTTTTAGAACTCTCGAGATTCTGTAGAACTGGAGTCTTGAATATTCTAGAGTATAATAAAATCATTGTATTCAGTATTAGTTAGTCACAGTTAAGTAAATGAGTTTTTTACAGTTGAGTACATGTTATTTTCCTTTATAAGGAAACCTGGTTATATATTGTGCAATCAATTTTGGGTTTTGACCTGGATTAATAAAATCTTATTGTGTGTTCTGTTCTCACTATTTATTTAAGTTCCCAGAAAAATATTAAAGATAAAAACCCAAAAATAAATCTGCCAATAAATCACCAAAAATGAGAAATTTTGTATTGTGATAAAATCTTCATGAGATTCATTTTGTATTACGATAAAGGCTTCATCATCTCTCCAAAAAAGAATGCACTTTTCTTGTCTACTTTTGTTGGAATGGATTCTCATTAATTTGATTTACTGCAGGGTTTTTATGAAGTTTTGGGTCGATGTTAAAATCTCAACACCACAACTTCGTTAAAAGATGTTGGGAAGTCATGATTATTATAATGTAAATCAATTGAATACACCAAGATTCCAACATCTTGCAGGGTCGAGTGTGCATTCTAGGAAAATTCTCAAGAAACAATTGAATTTTGTCAAGCAGTTTAATCCCTGGCATCTTGATTGGAATATGTCCTTTTTTGTTCACAACCCAAATGATGCATGCATTTTTCTTGTGTTTATCTTTTTAAACATTTTCCCTTCCCTTATTTGGATCACAGGTATCTACATACTTCTCTCTTGATGTGGCCCATCATCAATTACTTGGTTGTTTATGATTGTCAAGGAGGTGTGTGGTGAGTGGCAGAGAGGTCTGAGAAAAATTTTAAATGGACAACTCTGGCACTCAGTTTTCATGCTAAATGTAGCCTATTTTCCCTTTACACATCAATTATTTTTAGCTCGTTTAATTATCCACCCATGAGTGAGAATTATAACACATGGGAGAGATTTATAATTTGAAATTAAAATTCAGATCTCCCTTATATATATATATATATATATATATATATATATATATATATATATATATATATATATATATATATATATATATATATATATATATATATATATATGTATATATATACATATACACACGCACACACTATTTGGAATGATATTTTTTTTTAATATTAATTTAATATCATTTTTTATTTTATAGTCTGTTTCATTATAATTTTTCACAAATCAATAGGAAATTTTTTTATGATTTTTCTATGGTTATAAAATATATTAAGTAGATGGGTTAATTTATTGATTTAATTGGTTAAAGATTTAAAATAGATTATTTTATAACTTCTTATTTAATGGACATATTATATGGAAATATTGTAGTTATTGGTTTGTAAATCTATTTTTAGGAGCATAACCTTCTTCAATGGTTTAGGATTTAAAATTATCTTAAGCATAATGGAGGCTTTAAATTGTAATTTTTGGGGTCAAAATTTAATGAACGATGTTTCCAGATTTTTCTAAAACAGTAACTAGCTTAATTATGCCTTATGCTTCTTTCTTCACAAACACATTTCCATTCCGAATTTGAAAAAAACTAATATTATATTTTATGATTTTGTTGTAGCAGCTGCAACCACCCTCCATAATTTTTCCTTAGTTTCGTTTTGAAGCCTCCCTACCAACCTTTCACAGCAACATGTCTTGCTTCGTCAAGTAAAGTACACAAGCTTCAATGCTTTTCTTGTAGGAACATAGATTGTTTATTAGAGCTTGATGCATTCCCTCATAGGGTGTTTCTTTGGACTTGGTCTAGCTACAAGCTGAACAGCTCCCTCAAGAAATTACACAATTCTAGAGGGAAACCATCCTTCCCTCCAGAAATTACGCAATTCTGTTTGGTAGCCTGCTGGGCTCCAAAATTGCGCAAGTCTTCCAGTTAGCCTTCATCCAAAAATTTGTGCAATTCATCCCAGCAGGACTACTCAACCAAGAATTGTGCAATCCTGGGCAACAGGTAGCTGCTCTACCCAGAAATTGCACAAATATCTTGGGCAACTAGTGCAGCTCCCTTCGAGAAATGCACATTCTCTCCCAGCAGTTGAGCAGCCTCTTGCATGTGCAGTTGAGTTGATCAGTTCCCTTCGGGACTGAGAAAAACCAATTTGCATGCATGGGTTGCTTCTCCCAAGGCATCATGCAAAGGCATCCCTTGATTCAGGGATCTACTTTTAGCAACTAAAGGTTGCATGCAAAGATCATTTCGAAAACCTCCCACCAAGTGTCGCTCTTCCTAGATTTGTGGCATGCACGTCACATCTTTGATTTTATCAAAACTCATGAAAAGGATGCTATAGAGATCATTCCTCACATCAACTTTGCAACTCTGACATCTCACATCGCATCATCTGTACATTCAGCTTAGTTGTTTTGGGTAAGCTCACCTTCCATGTCTTGTGTTGTATTTTTGGCACTTTTTTTATTTTGCTTCGTATGAATTTTGTTTGCTTGGTTTCAGTGAGCTCTTGCTGTCATTTGGATACATACTAGCTTATACTAGCATCGTTTTACTTTTTGTTAACATCTCACTGTTGTCACATGCATGAAACTGTTATTCACGAACGGTCGTCGATTCGGTGACTCACCTCACCCACATGCACATTGTTCCATTTTCTGAATTTGTCATTCACCATTTGCACGCACGATAATTCACTTATGCTTACACTCAGTATCACCATGCATTCACATTCACATTCACTTTCAGTTTCCCGTCGACGGGTCTGGGCAGCCTTGGCCTGAAGTCTGCCTCACCAAGACAAATTGCACAATCCTAAAAGGGAAGTCTCTATCTTCCTCTCAAGAAATGCACATTTCTACCAAGTGACTATTCCCTAGTCTTGCATTACCAATTCTGAGGGACAGTGACTGCTGGCCCAGAAAATTGTGCAATTCAATCACTGAGCCTGCAACCATTGCTAGCTGATATTGTACATTGTCAGGCTGGACTGTGCATTGCATAGTTCTAGTAAACAGTTAGCCTCCTAACAACCTAGACTATGCCTTGTGCAGTCTTGGCATTCAATCTCCCGACCTCCTGACAAAAATTGTGCAACCTTCATGACACACAGATATGTTACAAGTCAATTCTCAAGTTCATTTTGGTTTTCGACTGACAGGTTGTTTCCATGTCTCCAAGTATCACAGGTTTTCATTTGCCTCTTAGCATCACAGATACAATGGTTTCCAGGAGAGCAGAGTAGAAGAAACCGTTCAGAGCACACTTGGGGATGCAGTCGATCAAGTGTTTATAAACTTGCCTACCCATGAAGACATCAATTTCCATAGACAAGGACATCAAGATATGATGACAACAACATAACAATAAGAAGAACCATGAACAACAGCTGAAGGAAGCATACCAGATGCAATGAATGCAAGAGGATTGTTGTTGACAACACAGAGGCATAACCAAGTTGCAAGCTTAAGAAGATCCACTTGTGATGAAAGAAACTTTGGAGACTTAGGCTATAAGGTGACATCACGACATGCAGATCACGTGAAGGCATAGAATGAAAAAAAGGAGGAGTTGCATGTGCTCAAGCAGCAACTCAATGAAGAACAGGAGCTGCATAGACAAGAGAATGAGTTGCACTAGGAACAGGTACAACAGAGGGTACAACATGCACAGGTGGATGAAACTCCGCCCGTAAAAGTTATAGATTCATCCTAGCAGTTGGCATAGAGTAGATAGGGTGAGTGGTGTTGTTGATCACATGCAACAAAATTCAACAACATGCATTTCATTCTGCACATGGATGCAATCTAACCCTTTTGGCACACTCATAAGGCAAAGACAAGAAGCAAGTCCAATTGGAGTTGAACATGTAGTTGACAGTTGATGCGCATGACCACCAGCACCCACTAAAATATCAACATAGATGCTATGCATCAGTGTGTTGTTGGTTCAGCCACACCGAGGAAGACCATGCGCATGCTAGCTGACGAGTTGGATGGAGAAACCATACCAATGCACCTAGATGCAATGGAGGCAAGAGTTCGCTTTAGAAAGATGTCACCATGGAATGCATGTACACCATCACAGACGACCAAGTTTGGCATCAACTCAACATCTTCACCATGACAAGCATGTCAAAGAGCTAGTCTCACCACAATGGACCAAGTGTCAGTGATGTCTTGCATGGATTTCTCAAGCCATTTTGTCTCACATGGGCACATGTGCATTGTAATGTAACGTCTTGTCAAGTGGAAGTTCAAGTGTCGATAGTTGGATTTAATAGTCATAAAGTAGATGAAGAGTCATGAGGGTATATGAACTATCACAAAGGGGAATGTGAAGGGTCACCCTAGCCTTTTCTATAAATAGAATATCATAACTCATTGCAAGGGCTTTTGGTTAGCCAAGCTTCCGATAAGACTATATTAGACAGAGCTTGGACAATATTGTAATGAGCCTTGGCTTCTCTGCTGCACAAAGCTTGTACATCTCTTTGGAGGAGTAGGCAGTTGTGGTTGTAATGTTCCACTATTGGAACTAGTGGTTGGAAATGGATCTATTATATGACTGGAACTTACACTTCTTAATATAATAGAGACAACATGTTTCATGCATATGTCATATTTTATTCTAGCTATCTTGTTTACTATAAATGGTATATGTATCTGTTTGCTTACGCATGCATGTATTAACTATTTTGTATAAGTATATATGAATCTTATTGAAATGTGTTGATTGGTTTAAGCATAACTTTGGATTGTTAGCTAACTTGTTTTATATTTTGTGATGCATCTTCACTCATGTGTTCCCTTCCAAGCCGTGTGCTACCACAGGTTTCCAAGGGGTGCACTCACCCAACTCTCCATGTGTTAGAACCGTTCATGCACCTTCCTTGTCTTATTGCAGTTGTCACACCCTTTCTAGCAACAGAGTTATCTTACTTTCCTCTGTGCAAAATCATAGTCAAGGCATTACTGTACGACACACTGTTGGGACTCCTACACCAAATGGTCTGAGGTCTAATTGGGACTTCTTACTAGGGAGATCCCCTGACATGTTGGCACGTCAAGCATCATCAACATTTCTGGCGCTAGAAGGAGGGACATATGACAACCTGTTTCCTCTCATCCTATTTTGAACCTTTACATATCTATCATGGATTCTTGCACTCTTCTCCCTCCATGATGTTTTTCGAATCACAAAGATGTCACCATCACGAGGGAGTTCTTTGATCTCTTGTCCACTTACACGTATGATGGTGAAGATGAATTGGCCTGGCCTGATTTCTTACATGACTTTCTTTCTATGCTTCATGAGGAAGATGGATGTTCTAACGAACAAGCCAATTTGATTATTGCATATACACTTCTTGAATCTCCACATCGGTGGTTGTGCAGCCTACTGGTTGATAGCATGCACTCACTTGAGCACTTATGTGATCTCATTGAAGATACTTTCTATCATTTTGATCCAGACCATATTGACAAAAAAATGTTACAATAATGGAAGGCTCCACATGAATCGACTATGGATTTTTGGTAGCGCTTCCGTGATTTGTAGTTTCAAGCTCTGAAGAGCCAGATGAAATGTTTCTATCTTTGGGACCGATTCGAGTACTATGTTAAGAAATTTGCTCATCCCAAGAAGAAGTTTGAAATCAAGCCTCACTCACTATTCTTCAGTGATGTAGTTGTGCAATCACAGATGGATGTCGTCACTATCATAGGTGATTGTACACCATCCCCTCATCAAATAGCTCCACCACTGTAGAGTGATGCAAGAGATCATGCTTGCACATCTGTTCATTTGTCACATTATCCCAACTTCACTTCACTTAATTTTCACGCAGATTTGGTTGTGAGTCCATCAAGTTGTCATATGCATTTTGTTCCACAACCTCCGTCTTCATACTCAGCTAATCCTCTAGATGATACTGTCTTGTGTTCTTCTATTCTGGACTCTCCACTTGTTGTGAACAAGGAACAAGTCACTAATAGAGTTGGTGTTTCACAACTAGCATGTGTTATCATTCATGAAGAGTATCACTGGGAGCTTGATCATCAACACTCGATGAAGGATGACTCCCTTCCGTCTGAGCCCCCTCCGTTATTTCCTGACATCTTTGGTGAACCTGCCATCTATGATTTTTCATGTGTATCTTCATCCACAGATGCACCCATTGTTGATCGCTCACAGGACACACCATATGTTAGTCCATCATCCGACAATGGAGAGGATAAGTTATTCATTGAATATCCACTTGATTTTTCATCTGGCTTTTCTGGAATCACAGAGGATGAATTTGTTCACTTCTCATCTACCCCTCTATCTGATTCATTAGATCATGAGGATGCCAATGAAATCATTAATTTTCCTAATCGTGGCTGTCGTGATCCATTTACTCCCACATTCGATCATGATCATGATCCTATCGCAGTCGATTTTTCAAATCCAATGGTTTATGATGACCTATCTGATGATGAAGTAGAAACACCCAAGACTGTCGAGGCACTTTAGCCCGAGCTTAGGGTTATGTCAGGTCCTCGCTCTGTTAGGCCCCTATACTACTAGTATAACCCCTTGTTGTTATTATTACAACCTCCTTATTATATTGTTGTACCCATGTAGCCCCCATATTGTTATTATTATGCCCCATAGAAGCCCACTATTGTTATTATTGTGCACTTACATTATTATTGTTATGTCGGCTCTGATTATATTATGACCTCTTAGACTCCTATATATAGAAAGGAGGCCTTGTCATTTGTGTCATCCAAGAATTGTTCATTTGTGTAATGTAAAGGAGGTTTCCCCCTTGAAGAGGCTTATTTCTAAGGCATTGATCTATCTTTTCTATCTTTTTGTGAGCTGGTTTCATAACATTTGGTACCAGAGCTATGGATTCTAGGGTTTCGCTGCTCCAAACCAATCAACGTGGAATTTTCACTATAAATGTTTTTTTACGAAGTTTCGGAAGCTAAATAAAAAACCCATTTGAGACAAAATCGATCTGAAGCTCGCGTCCAAATTTGAGATATTGTATTGCTATATTTTCGGAGATATGATCTGAGGAAGTTAGGGTGTTTACAAGTTCCATAATTTCATCTAAAATAGGTCATCATGGAAATTTCGCTATCATATTTGTTCTATGAAGGTTCAGACTCTGAAATTTAAACCCATTTGAACTGAAATCTTGATGAAGCTTAGGTCTGAATTTCAGATCTTGTCTCACTATAGTTTCAAAGATATAATCTGAGACATTTAGGATTTCTATAGGCTCCTAAATTACATCATAAACATGTGACCTTGGGAAAATCATCATACTTTCTCTCTGAGCATCAAATTGAAATTTCATAAGAAGTTGTAGAAAGAGGACAGACTCTAGTTTTCATGTATGGGTTTTAGGTCCTAAGGTTGAAACAGTGACACATGGAACTTCGTACAAGTTCGCTCTACTGAACTAGTCTATAATCGGGTAATTGTGGGAGATTTGACATAGCGCTTCCTTACATAATCCAATCTTGATCAGACCTTTGGGGTTAGAAAGAGGACTCAGAGTGCTACTATATGAAAAAATTTCAAAACTTGGAGATCTTAAATTACAGAGTTACAATCGTTTCAAGATCAAGCTCCTAAAATCAAGAAAAAGTGAGATGAGGAAGTTTGATGACAAGGATCCGGTAAATTGGATACTACAGATGGAGAAATATTTTGATCTACTTGGTGTACCACTGCTACAAAAGCTACGTATTTCATCTTCATATTTAGAACCAGATCATTTTTAATGGTATAAAGGGATTTTTTCTCGTAAACAACTTGTTACGTGGTTAATTTTCATGGAGGAAATGACAACACATTATGAAGATACAAATAGAAACACATTCTTTAACCAATTGATAAATCTCAAACAAAAGTGTTCAATGGCAAAGCACATTGAGGAATTTCAAAAATTGAATATAAGGGTAAAAGATATTCTAGAGAAGCAAAGGATTGATGTCTTCATAGGTACTTTAAAGGATAACATTCAACATGAGGTTCATCTTTAGGAACTTTATTCATTGGAGAAGGCATTCAAGTGGGAAAGAAAAATTGAAAGCGAAATTATGGAAACAAGGAATCCCACGACTCACAACTATAATTATGGAATTGTTTTTTCTCCTAGCCTTCCACAACCTACAAGGTTTACACTGTTATATACCTAGGGGGGATAATATGGGGTACAAAGGGAGGTGCCCAAGGTAATAATGTAATAATGGGATGGGCCATATTAATAAATAAGGTGGTTAACCCATATCATGTAAGGGACCACAAGTAGTTAGTAATAATGTAATGGGCCCATGGTATTAGTTCGATGGTATGAGGGAACCATGGTAATGATCCATGGTATTGTATGTATGAGGCCAATATAGAGGCTAGAGACTCCACATGGAGAGATGTCAAGGAATATTGTATGAATAGGCATATGGCTTGTGGAGTGTTCTCCTTCCTTAAGGAGTGAATGTATGGTGTTTCCCTACCTTAAAGGTTTGACGAATAAAGTCAATCATTTCTATCTATTCAGATATTATTATTTCTGGGTTTATTTGCACTGTCTTATATTTTCAAATCAGATCTATAACATACACCACAACAATTGGAAGAAAAAAGAGAAAAATGGTCAAGAAACATCAAAAGAAGAGGATATACACCAGGAACCAACCCTAGAGAAAGAAGAAATGAATCTGACCATATCTTGTAAAGAATTGGAAAGAATTACCACTCCTCAAACTCTCAAGATAGAAGGACATATCAAGAAGAAAAAGGTTGAAGAAGTGAAAGATCACATCAATAAAGAAGAAATGAATCCAACCATATATTGTAATGCATTGGCCGGAATTACCACTCCTCAAACTATCAAGATAGAAGGACATACCAAGAAGAAAAATGTTCAAGAAGTGAAAGATCACATCAAGCATCAAGAATTGAATTTGACCATATTTTGTAAAGCATTGGAAGAAATTACCACTCCTCAATCTGTTAGTATAGAAGGAGATATCAAGAAAAAAAGATTCAAGTAGTTAAAGATCATATCGAGCATCAAAAACTTCTCCAACTTTTAAAGGATAACGCCACTTTGGTGCAGAATCAAGTGAAACAACCGGTAGATCAACATCGTAGTGAAAAACGTTTTGATGTAGGTGATTGGGTATTTTTATGGCTACATCTCAAGCAAGCTATTTATGAGAAGAAAATGTTGGCAATACTACATGCACTTAAGAAATGGCGACCTTACCCAATGGGAAGACACTTCAAGGTAAAAATGGATCATGGTAGTCTTAAATACTTTTTAGAACAAATATAATATTTAGAAGAATAGAAAAAATGGGTGACAAATATGTTGGGCTATGACTTTGACATCATCTACAGAAAAGGGAAGAGAAAATTTGAGACTTTGTTTTTGAGCTCATACCTGTAACAGTAGTTTGAAGACAAAATATAGAGGTCAACGCTGGAAGTGAAAAGACCAAGAGATGTAGCTAGGAAGTCTAGTGAACTCCTTTATTAAATTTGGATGTGTTGATGTGTTTGAATGTGTTTTCAAGTTGTTTATGTGTTTATGTTATTTGCATTCTTTTCGGTCCATTGCACTAAGTAACATAAGAAAATTCACACATAGTCTATAATACCTATTTCATTAACGGGTCAAGTGGTATCAGAGCTCAAGGCTTTTAAGGTTTGACAAGTTTGTGTGGAGATTTGAATGCTTACCAGGTTGAGGCTCGGATGAGGTGAAGGTGAACTTGTTGAGGAGAATCCAGAGATTGGAAGGGTCTTTTCACAAAGAAGAATGGCGGATGAAACTCCACTTGGGTCAGAATCCCAATTCTTGGATAGTTTCATGACGATACGTGCAATGGTGGAAGAGATGTATAATGAGTTTAAAAAGGGTAAGGTGAAGGAACTTCATCACCTAAACTAGATAAAGGAACAGATGAACCTTTTATTTTTGTTCCTCCAGATTGTTAGGCCCCTATACTACTAGTGTAACCCCTTATTGTTATTAGTACAACCCACTTATTATATTGATGTACCCATGTAGTGCCCATATTGTTAATATTGTGCCACATAGAAGCCCACTATTGTTACTGTTGTGCCCTACAATATTATTGTTATGTAGGCTTTGATTGTATTGGGACCACTTAGACTCCTATATATAGAAAGGAGGTATTTTCATTTGTATCATCCAAGAATTGTTCATTTATGTAATGTAAAGGAGGTTTCCCCCTCGAAGAGGCTGAATTCTAAGGCGTGGATCTCTCTTTTCTATCTTTTTGTGAGCTGGTTTCATAACACAGATAAAGAGACAAGGGAAAAGCTTCCTACACCATCTCCTCCATCATCACCATCATCGTCCTCATCATCTTCTTATGATAAAACTAGTTCTTTTAAAAATAAAAAGAAGAAATCCGCTTTGATCAAACTAGATGTAAAATTTGATTTGCCAATCTATGATGGAGAACTTAATGTAGAAAATCCTGATAATTGGATAAGACAAATTGAAGTATACTGCAGAGTATAGAAAGTTGCTTCAAAAAGGAATAAGGTCCAGCTTGCTAGCCTTCAACTTAGAGGAACCACACTTGTATGGTGGGAAGGCAAGACACAAGCAGCTCTCCAAAAGCATGGTAAAATCATTTCAACTTGGAATGGATTTTTTTTCTGCTATTAAAAATAAATTTTATCCTTGGCTTATATGCAACAAGCAATGATGAGTTGGAAAACACTACATAAATTAAAAGGTCAAAGTTTTCAAAGTTATACTCGATAATTCCATAAGAGAGCATTAACATTAGGCATATAATTGGACCCACCAGAGACATTGTTGAAATACATATGTGGTCTTCATATTTATTTGAGGCATACCATACTTATGTTTAATCCAACTAGCTTAGATAATGTATCAGTTCAAGCAACTCATCTAGAAGCTAGAGGTAAAATGTGACCCAAGATGTTGGGAAATCATCCAAGCCTATCGAAAGCAAGAGTAAAGGAAAGAAGAAAATGAAATGGAAGGAGAAGAAAACACACAATGTGAAGAAGGATAAACCTTCATGCACTTATTGTAAGAAGGAAGGACATGATGAGGCGCACTGCTGGTCATTGCATCCGGAATTGAAGCCTAAGAAGTTCAGGAGTAAAGAGCAAAAAAATGTTGCTGCTATTCAAAAGGACTTGGGGTCAAATTCAAGTGAAGAGACAACGGTTAGAGTTACAGGTATAAAAGGTAAAGATTCTAAAGCATATAAAATTACTTCTTCAAATTCTGTTGATAATGATAATGATGAGAGGAAAAGAAATGAGATATTTCATATTAGAGTCATTTACAAGCATACTAAAATTGATACTTTATTTGATAGTGGGTCACAAGTTAATTTGATTTCTGAAGCAATTGTAAAGAAGTTGGGTCTAAAAAAAAAACTCATAAAAATCCATATCCATTAGGTTGGGTGTGTGATAAAACAAAGCTACAAGTTACGAAACAATGTAAACATTGTTTTTCTTTTGGGTTAAAGTTTGTAGATGAAGTTGAGTTAGACATAGTCCCATTGGACATATGTGGAATTGTATTAGGAAGTCCATACTTGTACGATAGAAATGCTATCGTCTATCGAACTGAAAATAAGTATCAACTCACTAAGGATGGAACTGAATATATTGTAAGGGCTCATAAACTAATAGATAATTTCTCTCTCATAAATTCATGACAGATGAAAAGAATTGTATATTCAAGTAAACAATTTTTACTTATGATTATAAAAGCAAAGGATATTGATAAATTCGATGCTTTCCAAGGCTATAATCTTAAACAAAAAGCAGATCTAGTTAAAGTTGTTTCCAATTATGATATTATGTTTCAAGAGCCTAAAGAGCTTCCACCCAAGCGAGAGATAGAACATGAGATTTATTTGCAGCAAGTTGCTCCACTACTTAACATTGGAATATACAGGTTATCAGCTCTAGAGAATGCAGAGATAAAGAAGCAGGTACAGGAGTTGCTTGGTCAAGGGTTTATTTGACCAAGCACATCACCATGTGGATCACCTATTGTGTTAGTGCGAAAGAAAGATAGTTCATGGAGAATGTGCATTGATTTTAGAGCACTAAATAAAATCACAATAAAGAATATTTATCCTCTTCCTCATATTGATGATTTGTTAGATCAGCTAAAAGATGCAGTTTACTTCTCTAAATTGGACTTGTGAAGAGGCTACCATCAAATAAGAGTTGCAGAACAGGATTTATGGAATACTGCTTTCAAAATGAAGCAAGGACTCTATGAATGGATGGTTATGCCTTTTGGCTTAACTAACGCTCCAGCTACATTCATGTGAGTCATGAATGATGTATTTAGACCATTCATTGATGATTTTGTAATAGTCTATTTAGACGATATTCTTATTTTTAGTAGAACATGGGATGAACATGTAAAGAATGTAAAGTAGATTTTAGATGTTTTGAAAAGAGAAAATCTCGACGTAAAACTATCAAAATGTGAATTTGGCAGAACATCTTTGAATTATTTGGGTTATATTGTAGGAGGTCGTGAATTGAAGATACATCCCTCAAAGGTCGAAGTCATTATAAATTGGCCTAGGACCAATACTGTTACAGAAGTTAGAAGTTTCTTAGGGGTAGTGCAATATTGGAGAAAGTTTATTGCTAAATTTTGTTTGATTGCATCTCCTTTACATGCTTTGAAAAGTGTGAAACAAGTGTTTCAGTGGGGAGGCAAACAATAGAAAGCCCTCGACACATTGAAAGAAAGGATTAGTACAGCACCAGTACTAGCACTGCCAGATCTTCAACATCCATTTGATATCAAGATAGATGCAAGTGAATATGCCATGGGGGCAATGTTGATGCAACACAGGAGCCTATATGCTTTCATTCTGAGACATTCACATCAGCAGTAGTTAACTATCCTACATATGATAAGGAATTATATGCATTAGTTCAGAGTGTTAAAAAGTGGAAACATTACATAATGGGTAAAGAAACAATCATACATACAGATCATCAACCACTTCAATATTTACACTCACAAACTAAATTGCAACAATCAAGACATTACAAGTGGATGGGTTTTATATAACAATATCATCTTGTTATTATATATAAGAAGGGCATACATAATAAGGTTGCAGACATGTTATCAAGACCAATTATAAATACATCCACAATACTTAAGCATAATTCGGTAATTCATGAAAGTTACATTGAACAATATGCTCAAGACACAGATTTTAAGGAAGCATATGCAACTTTAAGTCATGGCAAGCAAGTAGAAGAATTGGATTATTTTATAAAGGATAGACTCTTATATCATTTGCGAATGTTATGCATTCCACAAGCTAAAAGAGTTAATATAATTCAAGAAGCACATACTTCTCTCATATCAAGTCATTTTAGTGTAAGTAAAATTGTTACACAATTACAAAGATTCTTCTATTGGCCACGAATGAATGAGACAGTTTCTAGAAATATTAAAGGATGTACTATGTGTGCTACAAGCAAGCCAAGTAATAGAAAATTAGGCTTGTATAATCCACTTCCAATTCCTTCTTGTCCTTGGGAAAGTGTTTCCATGGATTTTGTTGGGGGATTGCCAAAGTCTAGAAAGAGTCATGATTACTTGTATGTAGTTATGGATAGGTTTAGTAAGATGTGTATTTTGACACCATGTAATAAACGGGTCACAAATGAACAAACTGCAAAGTTGTTATTTCAAAATGTATGGGTTCATTTTGGATTACCCACTTCTATTGTATCCAATCAAGATTCTTGACTTGTCAAGAAATTCTAGTCAAGTCTATGGGAGTCAATGGACACAATTTTAAAGAAGGGCGTGAAATTTCATCCGCAAACAAATGGTCAGATAGAAATGGTCAATAGGACAGTGATACAGTTGCTTCGAGGATATTGCAGCAAGCATCCCAAACTTTGGGACGAGAATTTGTGTTATGTGCAGCATGCTTACAACCATGCAAAACATTCTTCTACTCAGAGATCTCCTTTTGATACTTGTTTTGGTTTTATATCAAAGTCTCCCTTGGATTTTCTCTTTGGTAAAGACATAGCAATTGATGTACACAGTGATGTGGACAAAGCAACCAATTTCATTGAAAAAATCCAGGAAATTCACTAGGAAATACAAGAACAGCTGGAAAGAAGCCAAGAAAAGTATAAGGCATGACATGAAAAGCATCAATTTGAACATAGTTTTCAAGTTGGTGATCAAGTCTGGTTGTACATCAGCAAAGAAAGACAAAAAGGGGAAGGTAAAAATTTGAAACCAATTAGATATGGTCCTTTCAGAATACTTGAAAAAATTGGTGAAAATGCTTTCCGCCTAGATCTACCAACTTATATGCAAATCTATTATGCCATAAATGTTGAAATCTTTCAATTGTATGAACCTTCATTAATTGAAGATCCCAAAGAGAAAGGTCAGCTACCTTCCATTGAAGATGTTTTTCCTGAGTATCTCAATGGGCTACAGGAGGACACAATTCTTGAACGGAGGATAAGGATTTCGCGATAGGGAAATGTTGAGTATCTTCAAGTTGGACTCAAAGGTACAAATCCATGTAAAGCACGATGGATAGAGATTGGAAAAGTGAGGGAATTTTATCTCCAATTATTCGATAGCTAAAACCAACTATTGGTGGACCAAAATCTTCCAGTGGGGAGGAGTGATCCAAAATGGATTCAGTCTTGCCTCCATATCAAAGTCTTCAAATGCGGATGAAAATGGGATCAAGTCAAATTGCTCGTTGATACAAATCCAACAATGCAAATGGTGTGTAAATCCGAGTCCAGATGAAGAAATTAGAGCCAATCAAATATTTTGGTCAACAGTCAATGCCTACGTCAGCAGGACACGTGGCAACCAGGGAATGAGTCACAAGATCTAGATGATGTCAGCAGAGAAAGTGATGTGGCAATTTGTGATTGGTTCACAACATAGTCATTGGATCATCTGATCAGAGGAGGTCAACACATAATGCGTCAGAACATGCAAGCAAGTTAATACTTCAAACATACGCGATGTGGTTATTCACAAGAAGTTGAACTTCTTTGAGTTCTTGCAGGAAAGTGGCAAGTGGTATCTCACGCGCCTTAAACGTGGTAAATGGTTTTTCAAAAATTCATGTGATCACACTCAACAGTCGACATGTAGCACACCAAAACATTTTTTCTCGCTTGCTTTCAAAGTCTTAACCATCAGGCTAGTGGGAGTGTGATATTGCATGGCAGTTGTAGGATCAAGCAGAATGGATCGACGGTGGAGATCAGCCAAGCTAGTTGGCAAGCAGGTGTGCGACAACCATTCGATCGAGCAGAGGATGCAATAGTTGTTGGATCGATCAAGGGACGCGATAACCGTTGGATCGTTTGGTATCGGGATATTCACCGAGAAAAATCCAGATGGTCAGGGTCAACCCCACGCCTCCCGGTCCTTTGGTTTATCCTTTAAATTTAATGTTATCGTATTATTCCACATTCACTGCAATTTTGCAACTATACATGGTATATCAATACCATATCACAAAAAGTGTGGACTAATGTGGTTTTCAGACCATTCCAGGGGGTTTGGAGGTCATAGTGGCCAAATACGGTCGAGTTTATACTCGTGTTGACTCAAAAACTCAAGTTGAACATAGCGGTGAGATCCATTTTCTTATTTGAGACTCTGTTTTTGAGCTCATACCTGTAATAGTAATTTGAAGACAAAATATAGAGGTCAGCACTAGAAGCAAAAGGACGAGGAGGCATAGCCAGGAAGTCTGGTGAACTCCTTTCTTAAATTTGGCTATGTTGATGTGTTTGAATGTGTTTTCAAGTTGTTTATGTGTTTATTTTATTTGCAATATTTTCGATCCGATGCACTAAGTAACATAAGAAAATTCACACATAGTCTATAATACCTTTTTCATTAACGGATCAGCGGAAGAAAATAAAGACGAGGGAGCAGGAGATCCTTTCAAAATATTACTCGAAGAATTCCTTAAGTGACAAAGGAACGCAATGATGGAAAAGTTGTCCAAACCCTTCGGCGGCTACCCACACTTGACACATATTCATCCAACAACCACTCTGGAGGTGCCAGTCCCTTTAAGGTAAAAGTCAATTTTGACATCCCCATATTTGAAGTCCAAATAGATGTGGATATCGTAGATAAATGGTTAAATCTGTTAAAAGGATATTTTTCTGTTCATGATTTTTCGAATCGGGAAAAGATTACTTTTGCACTCCTCGCATCTACCCCCCACGTCAAGGACAATTGGGAAACCTATTATGAGAATATGGAAAAGAGGCAACCCTTACTATTTTTAGCTCCACCCGCTTGGAATTATTTCTGAAGTGCCATCAAGGAGCAGTATTACCTTTTCAGGATCTGTGAATATAAATACGTAAAGTGAACCATGTTGTGCTAGTGAAGGGACCAAGATGTGTCAGATTTCACAAATATTTTTGATACCCTTCGCACGAATTTTGGTATCAAGGATTCTGAGCAGCATTTGGTACTTAAGTACCACCACTGTCTACACAAGTACATCCAGGATGATAAGGAGTTCATGGACATCTCCTTCCTCGATGTTCCCTATCAATATGTTGTCAATATCAAGCAGAACTTTAAACAGAAGAAACGAGACTTTGGATCTGCAAATCCAAAGAAAGGGAAAGGTTCCCCCAAACTATAGAACAAAGGATAAATCCAAGGCAAGACGACCTAGGACAACTTGTCAAATCTACAAGCAAAGAAGAACACCATGAAGACAAAGAAGGACATGGGAAAGTGGCATGAGTTCCATAAGAGCCCCACTCACAACACGAGTGAGTGTTGAGCCAAGTAATGATTGGTGGCCAAGATGGAGGTTTTCAAATTAGATGCATGTTTTGCCTTTGAGTCATAACCTGACAAGGGAAATGAAAAATGGAAGAAGATTATTGATGTGGAGCCCAGTGCCATCATTTCTAACACCAATATCCAAAGGATTGAGCCTGAAGATCTAGAGGAGGGGGATCGACTCTTCCACTCACTGATCTAGGTGAAGGGTTCTCTGCTGCAATTCATTTTCAACAGCAGGAGCCAAAAGAACCTCATTTTAGAAGAGATTGTAAAGTGGCTGGGCATACCAACCACACCACACCTAAAACCATACACCATCGATGGCTTCACCATGGACGAGATTTCCGCGTCAGCCAGCAGTGTCGCATTCCCTACAACATCAAGCCCTTCACAAATGATGTACTGTGTGATGTTTCTCCTCTTGAAGTTTTTGATGTACTATTGCCAACCATACTTTTGGAAGCATCATGTTATGTATGATTCTAGGCCTCACACTGTTATTATTATGTTGGGAAATAATTTATATAGGATACTAGAGGTAGCACCACCTACTGCCATCTCTTTGAACTCGTCGAAGAAATGTAATAAGATCATTTCCTAGACCAGGAAGTTTATCTTCCTTATGATTAGCCCTCAGGGCAAGCATAAGATTATGGCCACATCCATAGCCTCCAGATAAGGCTCCTCCGCACAGTATCAACAAATGGACAAGGTCATGCAGGAGTACAAGGACATCTTCACCTCACTCATAGGGGTACCCCTACACTTTCAAGTCAAGCACTCCATCAATTTGACCTCGGGTGCACCACTACCCAATGGACCAGTCTACTGATGCTCTATTCTGGAATATCAGGCCAAGTTTATCACCTTGTGGGAGCCCAATCATGTTGGTACAGAAGAAGGATGGAACCCAGAGAATCTGTATTGACTATCACGCATTGAACAAGATCATTGTCCAGAATATGTATCTAATCCCACATATTGATGACCTTCTAGACTAGATCAAGGGTGCCAAACAATTCAGCAAGATTGACTTGAATTCAGGTTATCACCAGGTACCAATTAAACCATCTGATGCATGGAAGACCACCTTCAAATCCAAGGAGAGCCATTTTGTATGGTTGGTCATGCCTTTCGGGTTCACGAATGACCCTACAACCTTCATGTAGCTGATGGACGAAATTTTACAGCGCTTCACCAACTTGTTCGTGGTAGTGTACCTGGATGACATTTTGATATTCAGTTGGAATTGGGAAGAGCACATACACCATATCCGACAGGTCCTACAAAACCCGTGACAACACAAATTGTGTGCCAATTGGGAGTAATGCACTTTTAGTATGACCCAGGTTCAATATCTGGGGTACATCATTGATGAGTGAGGTGTGCATGTGAACCCAACAAAGATACAATTTATTCTAGATTAGCTAGCCCCAACCACTCTAACAAATCTCCCCAACTTTCCGAGCCTTGCCAATTTCTATTGCAGGTTCGTGTTGGGATTTTCTCATATCACTTGGCCTTTGAGTCAAGTCAACAAGGGAAAAGTGAACGAAAATTTATTTTTCTTTGAATCTAAATAGAAGGTGTCTGTCAAGTTGAAGCATCGCTTATTCTCTGCACCAATGCTCACATTACTAGACCTACAACAACGATTTGAAATTGATACAAACGCCTTTGACTATGTTATTTGTGTAGTTCTTACCCAACATGGTCATATGATGGTATATCACAATGAGACACTTTCAGATGTAGTCCAAAAGTATCCCACTTATGAAAAAGATATGCATTCCATTGTGTAGGTCTGCCGACAATGGAAGAATTACATTATGGGGAAGGAAACGGTCATCCACATAGACCACTCACCCTTGTAGTTAATACAAACACAAGGAAATTTGGAGAATGATCGCCATCAGAAATGGTCCACATATATGTAACAATTCCATTGGAACATCAATTACAACAAGGGCAACACCAATAATGTTGCAGACTGTTTCATCCAACCACTAGTTATGGTGCTAACAACTGTGCTTGACTCTTGTGAACATGAGACTTTGGGGTGTCTGCATCTTTACAAGTGTGATCTAGAATTTGGAAACACATACCAAATTCTCTTGGAAGGTGAACAAGTTCTAGATTTTGACCTCCAGGGCACACTTTTATGCCACCTGGGATACGTCTGTGTTCCTTCAAGTGAGTTTGATAAGATGATTTGGGAGGCGCAATACAGTAGGATCATTGGACATTAAGTAGAGAAAATAGTGGCAGTGTTGTAGAAGTATTTTAATTGGTCAAACCTTCGACAAGATGTTGGAAAGTACATTACATCCTGCACTACCTACATCATTTTCAAATTGACAATCAAGAAGAAAGGCCTATATACTCCTTTGCCTACTCCTAGTCGGCCTTGGCAATCTATCTCCATGGATTACATGTTGGGCCTTCCTTCTACTAAGCATGACAATGAATGTGTTTTCGTGGTTGTCAACAAATTCTTTAAGATGGCCATTCTGGAAGACTGTAAGAAAAGTATCACAACAGAAGCCACTACTAAGATCTTATTTGAACGAGTGTAGGTATACTTAGGGATACCACAGTGCATTATCATAGATTAGAACAATAGGTTTTTGAGTACATTTTCGTCAAACCTTTAGTTGATGCTAGATACCAAGCTCACTAAGTCCATGACCTTCCACCCCCAAACTAATGGCCAAACAGATGATGTCAACATGATGAACATGCACATTTTGTACATGTACAACTTGAAGCATCCATGCACATGGGATGAAATCCCCCCATGTCCAGCACAACTACAAAAAATCTCTCCATATCTCAACTGGCCTCAACCCCTTTTAGGTGGGGTTGGGATTCCAACCACTATGTCCCATTGATGTGACCATACCATTTGCAGCTACACAGGAAAATTCGACTCATGTCCAATTTGAAGATTATAGGGCTAACAACTTCATTGAGCATATTCAGCACCACCCTCTAGTAGGTCCATGACATATTGTATAGAACCAATGCTAAGTATAAGCAGTGTCATGAGCAGCATCGGGTGCCACACAAGTTCCAAGTGGGTGACAAAGTTTGGTTACATTTGCATAAGGAGCACCTTGTTGGGCCCCACCAAAAGCTTCTCTCACTCCTATATGGGTCATACATCATCACCAAGGTTGTAGCGGACAATATCTTCGAGCTCAGCATTCCATCGTTCCTTAACCTACATCCAATATTCAAGTGGACCGACTGCAAAAATACTTTCCCCCATTGTTGGACACATCATAGATTACAGAAAAACTCACACCAAGAGAGCTAAACCCAGACTACATGGAACATGACACAACTAATCAAATCATGGACACGCAGATCCAAATCACTTGCCAGTAGAAGATCCAATTGTATCGGATTGTCAAAGCTAGCCAACTCCTACACCAATGCAAGTGGCTCACCACAGACAAAGTTCAACAGAAGTTTCCCCATCTCATGGAGACACTCAACGCAATGGGGACCATTGCTTCCTAAGGGGGGAGGATTGATTCATGTGGATATTGGTAGCCACCCACCTATTCCACTTGGACCCCCACCGTTGTTTCTTTTCATTTTCCTTAATTGTGGCACAAATTACTATTTTTGGTAATTGTTCGTGTCCTAAATTTTTGAAGCCGTTTTAAGGGGATAATAGAATTTTTTGAGGGAAAACAAAGAGACTTGAAAAGTGCCAATTCAGCCTACTTGTTTTTTTTTTCACCCTCCTCTTCGAGATCTTTGAAACAAGATATTATGATAGTCAAACATAGATCATATGCCAAATTTACGACTCATGGAAGTTGATGTTCCAACTTACCCCAATGGGGCCCAGAATATTTTGGCGCTTCATCTTATAGGGTTAGGTTTTTAGATGTTTATTTTTTATCATTATTTCTAAATGATAAAAATACCGCCAAGCCTCATTGTGACATAGTTCAGAGGCATGTAGTCGACACAACTCTTCTTAGAAATAAGCTACGATTGCTCAAGCTAGTTTATTTCCATTCTGTATCTACTCATATTTCAGTTCTTTGATATTAATGAAATGAATTTTTTATTTATGCTGCATCTATGTGTTAATGTTTATATCTATATTCTGTTGTGTTCCTATATAATTCCATATCATTTCATCTTCTACTTCAATCGTTTTTTCCAATTTGGTGTATTTAATTTTGATAGATTTATTTAAGAACTATATGATCTTGAAAATGAAAGAGGATCCCCTTATCTTTGAGCCCTCATTTCCACTTAGATTTCACAAGTGTAAGAATTTCTAAAATAATAATAGAAAAAATGGGAAAAATAGTGCTTATTAATAAGGTATATGTTCACCAAAATTCCTAATTTAGTGGAACTCTCTCTCTCTCTCTTTTATTGTGAGCGCCTTGCCTTGTGAAGCATTTTTTCCTACTAATATTTCATTGACCTCAATGTCTAAGTCTTGTCACTAGCTTAATATTAGAGATATTAATTATTTATTTCTTTATATGATAAATGTTTTTCCTTTAAAATATTACAAATGGATGGGTTCTCATTAATGCTCTTTAAAGCATTAAAAAAATGAACTTAACTTATTTCTTTCAAAATTGTGTGTATATGTATTTTTTGTTCATTAAAAAATTAGGAAAATATAAAAGATTATTTTTATTATATTATTATTAATAAATTTTCCTTATTTGATATGTAAACATTACTTCACATCACACCTATCTTACATATAAATTAAAGCAAACATCAAATTTCATTGAAATTAAACAAAAGAATGATGTCACGATATAACAAACAAAACCATTGACAATCATGTTTAACTATGTCAATCACGACCTTCCATTTGTTGAATGAGGTCAAACATGATCAACCATGGTCATATGTGGTTGAGAATAGTCATTTGTAGACAACAAGGTCAACCATGGTCAACGTAGTCAAGATGGCCAACCATGTCCAGCCAAGGTCAAATGTGGGCTATTACCCACCAAAATGTGGGTAACCTGATAAGAGATAATTCATCTCCTTATTTGGACAAACAAAAACCCTACATTTCTTAGTACCAAACATTATACCATAATCTCCCACCATTTTCACTAGTCAAACACATCTCACCTTCCAACATTCCTCTTGAAGGAAGGTGAGTCAGCATTTTGTAGGTACTTTAACCATCCTGCAACCATATACTTTTACTTAATTATTTGGGCATTCTAACATGGATTAAGGGGTTATTTATATTATTAACCAATATTTACTATAAACCTATTCTTTCACTTCACCACTTGGGTTATTTTTTGACCCTAGTCCATTGAGACCTCTTCTGAGGCATAAGGGTTATAGGAGGGGCACTACTTGGGAGGCTATGATTGAAGTATCATGTCCATAATATTCCATACTTACCACTATATATTCCCCATTCTTTATATCCATTCTTCAAGATTGTGGTAATTTGCTCATTGGGATTGTCACTCTCTTATCCTCATCCCTGATCTAGGTTTGGAAAATTTCCCTTTGAGGTTGATGCAACTAAAAGAACGCTAAAAGAATAAAATGGCCAAAATGAAAGGGAAATAAAGTTAAAATGCAAATGATGGCTAGTAAATTGATTTATGCATGGGAAAAATCCTTGCATGGGATCTAACCCCCTCATTATCCATCACCTAATTCCTTGAGCACTTGATGCTTTGTCACATAATAAATGAACCTTTGCATGTCCCAACCATGACGAGTGATGAACTAACTTGTCATTAAGAGAAATAAATGGTAAATCATTAAAAGTGAGGTTAGGCTCCTAAAATAGGCTCCCATTCAAGAAATTATCAAAATGAACTAAAAGACACACCAACGGGGTGGAAAAACTAGGTTGGGGAAAGGGGTAACTCATGACTCCATGATTTCTTCCTCCCCATATGTATACATTCAAGATGATGGGGCTCTATTAGCTGGTCCCAAGACCATGGTGCCTTGCAAGGAAAATTTTAAGGATGGAAAATTATCATAAAGTTTAGAGACCTTGGCGAATCCCACTAGTCCATAATATGAAATCTATAAAATGTTTGGAGATTTTTTTGTAAAAATATTTAAATTTATAATATTTTTATATAGTCTATATAAAAATATAGACTATATAATTTTTTGGCGATTTTTTGGGTAAAATCATTTCATTATATAAAATTTGGGCGAATCATTTTTAGAAAAAAATGGAAATTAGCGAATTTGTTTTTGAAAAAAGTATAGAAAATTAGCCCATGGGCGAATATTATCCCCTGGTGCCTTGCCTCAAAGTCTTTCCCCTACAATGCCATTATTATCACAAGTACCTATGGATTGAAGGATTAACCTAGGACATGTCACCTCCCCTCACAAGATTTAAACGCCTAATAGATTTAACTATCTATCCATCCCTAACACAAGTAGGGAACACTTTTAGAAGACTTGGTATAGTTATATATTTAAAGGTGATATCAGTTTGAAATGTTATTATGCCCTTAAAAATTAAGTATGTCCCACTATGATGCATCTACGGTCATTGTCCATAATGATTAGTGGCTTTAAATTGAACTTGAGTTGAATTTTTGAGGCGTTTCTTCACACAACAACAATCCTTTGAGGGAACATTACATTATTGCACTACATAACATTCCCAGGTTGTGTTACACCTTCAATATAGTAGTAATTTCCTTACAGATGCAATGTTACCCCTATAGAATATAGTGTTGGGCACTTTGATCACTCCATGTGATGACTAACACCTCAGAGTACCCCAAGATGCTAGAAGGTTGAGCTCCTCTTGCTTGGTGTTGGATTAACTTGATATTGTACCCAGTAGACCCAAGATGCCCTTAGGTTAGCCTTAACACATTTTGAAGGGAGTTTTTTGTTTTAGAGTTTAGACAATGATGGTCATAATGGTGGGCTTGTACTCACACTCAGAGCCTCAATATTGGAGAGAGATATTTCCACATCACCCATCTAGCCTTTGAAATGGTGTAGGTCACCTAGAACATGGTTTTTGCACATGGAGGCACTTTGAGGCACTTATTGTGGTCTCCGCTCAAGACTTGGAGTTGATTGTGATGATGGTACATCTAATTAGCCCATCCCACATATTTTTGTTGCATTTATGGCCCAAAAAATGCATGATGTTATGCTTTTGGAGGATGTCAACCCACACATGTGGGATTTTACAGCATTATTTTATTAATTTGAATTATGCAATTGGCTTGTAACCCCTTGTCTTGTCAAACACTCAAATTCAAACTTGTGTTAAGGGTTGTTTGCTAATATTTTTGTAAAAGTGAAGGGATAGTCCTCATATAAATAGAGGGATCCATTTACTCACTTTATTTATCATCACACATGTGAATTCAAACTCTCTTAGAAGAGTGCAAATTTCCTTTCATTTTTCGTTACTTGGTAAAAATGTGATTTTATGGAGCATATATCTATTGGAGATTAACTATTACGCCTCATTTTTGGATTGAAAGAATTCTTTTTCTTCAAAGGGTTTGTAATTTTATTACTGATTTTTCATTGCTTTCCATATGAATGAATTAATGTTACTATTTCTCAATGTTCCATGACATGAGGCATATTGTTTATTGGAAATCTTGGTAAAAATTTGCATGTTAAATGTATTCTTCCCTAAAATCCATAGAAGAAATCCTAGTTTGCATCTTCCATTTAATTTCTCCCCCCACAGAAAATGTAGCCAGGGTTTCACAAGTGTAAAACATATTTTTCCCTCTTAATCTAATTAATTTTCATTTCCCTTTGGAATGTACCTAAAAAATCCATTTAACCAAGGAGGAATAGGCACTAGATAAGCTTTTGTTGATAAAAAGATCACGAAAAATCAAAATATTTTCCTTTCTTTTATATGTCCTAGGCTTTTTAAGGCAAGCCTTTAGGACTTTCTAGATCCGATTTGCTTCTAATGTCATTTTGGATGGATGTTTGTGGATGAAATTTTAGGTTTTTCCTCCTTATACCTTTTAAACACAATATCTAACTTTTTTTTGTGGTGAATTATCCCCAATAAGTGTAGGAATTTACAGGGTAAGTTCCTCAGACAGAACACCAAAGGACACCGCTCACAACCAGATCGCAGATCAATACACCAATATTTTTGACGTGGTTAAAAACCTCAAAGAGGGAAACAGTCCACGGCCTGAGCCAACGCGGCCACTTCAGGCAATTTATTAATAAAAGAATGAAAATTTACATATGTTTCTCTCATGCACGGATTACCCTACAAATGACCCTCCATGCGCTTTAAATAGAAATCATGGACCAATCGGGTGTCAAGCCACGGATCAAGTGTCGGTAATACTGAGGAGAGAATGAACCGTCGGATCACTACATATCGTGACCATCGGATTGTAAGTTAGAAAATGTACAACGGTAAAGAAACACACTTTACCTAACTCTATACCTAACTCTATACTAGACCAAGTTGTACTTAACTATTTCCTATGTGTCGGAATATCCTAACATCCCCCCTTAAGAACAACTTGGGATAGGATTGAAGGATTTACAAATATGACACAATAGGAGAAGGAAGGAGGCACTAGAGCCTATCCCCCCTTAGTGACAACTTCCTGAACTCCAACCATAAATCGAAGTTTAGTGAACTTCGCCTCTGTGAGAGCCTTTGTGAAGATGTCTACAACTTGATCATCTGTTGAACAATATTGCACTTCAAGAACATGGTCATGAATGAGCTTTCTGATGAAGTGCATGTGCAGTTCAATGTGTTTGCTGCGCTGATGTTGGACTCGATCTTTGCATAGTTGAATGGCACTTTGATTATCACACCAAAGTGTAGTCGGATGCTACTGTTCAAAGCCAAACTCTGACAGGATCTGACGAAGCCACAAGGCTTCCTTACTAGCTTCTACGGCACCACGATACTCTGCTTCTACTGATGAAAGAGAAATGGCACCTTGTTTCTTGCAAGCCCATGTAATAGGTCCTAAACCAAGAGTGAACACATAACCGGCAGTAGACTTCCGATCATCAGGGTCACCAGCCCAATCGGAATCAGTGAAACCAACTAATAGAGGAGATGCTTCGGCACTGTAATGAATCCCAAACTGAACTGTACCTCGAACATAACGAAGTATTCTTTTAGCTACTTTCCAATGATTTTCACAGGGGTTTTGCATGAACCGAGTAACAACGCCAACAGCAAAGGAAAGGTCAGGACGAGTATGGGTTAGATACAAAAGTTTTCCTACATGTTGACGGTATAAGGTAGCATCAACTTCAGGAGAAGTACAAGTGACTGAAAGTTTGAATCCAGACTGAAAGGGAGAAGGGGCTGGCTTACACTCTTCCATGTGAAAATGGCGTAGAATATCACAGGCATACTTGGACTGGGAAAGAGAAATACCCTCCTTGGATTGCAAGACTTGAAGACCGAGAAAATAGTGTAAGTGTCCTAAGTCTGTCATTTCAAATTTCCTTTTAAGGCTAGACTTCACATGGTTTATAAGGTTGGGATCACTACCAGTAAGGATAAGATCATCAACATAAAGAACAAGGATGATAAGAGAGTTGCCCACTTTCTTGGTGTAGACAATATTGTCAGATTGACACCTAGAAAAGCCAGATTCTAAAAGAAAGCTATCCATTTTTGCATACCAAGCCCGAGGAGCTTGCTTGAGACCATAAAGGGATTTCTTAAGTCGACATACAAGGCTAGAGTCTGTTTGTATGAAGCCAATGGGTTGTTCCATATAGATTTCTTCATGCAAGTCCCCATGCAAGAAGGTGGATTTAACATCCATCTGATGGACTTCCCATTTGAAAGAGGCAGGAAGGGAAAGAACAAGGCGGATAGAGTTCATTTTGGCAACAGGGGAGAAGGTTTCAGTGTATTCAATGCCTTCAACCTGTGAAAAACCTTTAACAACAAGACGAGCTTTATGTTTATCAACTTTCCCATCTGGTCCATACTTGGTTCTGTAAACCCATTTGCATCTAACAAGTTTTCGTCCCTTTGGTAGAGGAACAAGATCCCATGTATAATTTGCCAATAATGAATGATATTCTTCATTCATAGCTGCTTCCCAATCTGGATGGCCTGAAGCTTCTGCAAAGGTGTCAGGATCATAATTTACTGGAGCTTGAGCCAGTAAAGAAGAGGCTCTCTTGAACTGAGAACGTGTGTGTCGCTGATCTGTAGGATCACCGGCAAGATCACCTATTGCATCTCGAGTAACACGAACCCATTTTGGAAGCTCAGGAGCTGAAGGAGGATCCTGAGATGGTGGGGGAGGATTGTCATCCTCACTTTCATCATCTGAAGAAGAAATGTTTTCAAAGGTAGAAGAGATAGGGAGAGGTGGCACATTCGCCGGACTAGGCTCGCAGGCCGATATATTTTCATCAAATTTTACATCTCTTCTAATGATAACATTTTTGTACTTAAATGGAATAAGTCTATAGCCTTTGACATCTTCAGAATCTCCAACAAAAGTACATTTTTCACTCTTAGGTTCTAAAGCTTTATGCTTTTCATCTGGAATATGGGCCCACGCTTCACTTCCAAAAACACGAAAGTGACTTACATCTGGTTTGATTGAGCTCCATGCTTCTTCTAGAGTGATATTCTTTAAAGCCTTAGTAGGAGTGCGATTTATTATGTAATTTGCAAAGTTAATTGCTTCTGCCTAAAAACTAAGACCAAGTCCTTTAGATTGTAGCATACAATTAGCCATTTCCTTTAAGGTGCGATTCTTCCTTTCAGCTACACCATTTTGTTGTGGAGTATATGGAACAGTATGTTGCATTTGAATTCCATTCTCAGTGCAATAGTTGATGAATGTGTTTTTAACATATTCTCTGCCATTATCAGATCTTAACTTAAGAATTTGATGTCCAGATTGTTTTTCAACAAAGGCCTTGAAGGCCAAAAAAGTGTTAAATACTTCACTCTTGAGTTTTAAGAAGTATACCCAAGTGCGTCTGGAGAAATCATCAATGAAAGTTAAGAAATACTTGCAGCCATAGAATGACACAACTGGAAGTGGACCACATAAATCACTATGCACAAGTTGTAAAGGGGTTGAGGCATGCCAAGAGGCACGTTTTTCAAAACTGTCCCGATGATGTTTTCCGAGTACACATCCGGAACAAACACCATCTCTGCAAGATACCATAGGAAGACTTGTCACCATATTTTCTTTACATAGATGTTGAAGGGAGCGATAGTTTAAGTGACCAAATTGCTCATGCCAAAGTTTGCTCACTTCATCGTTATGAGCAACAAATACTGAGGGAAGATTTGATGACCCAAAGTTGTGAAACTTATACAACCTTGTAGAATCATCAGCAATGCCAGTAGCCAAAATCTGTTTAGGATCTCTTAAGTCCTTGATTACAACATCATGAGGTGAAAATTCAACGATTTTACCTTCACCTGAATGAGTTATCTGATATACAGATAGAAGGTTGCAGGATAAGGTTGGAACACATAATACATCATTAAACTGACCATTGTCTAGATGAACAGTTCCAGTCCCTACAACATTAAGAGATCTATCATCACCAACATATATATTTTTGGTGTTACAATCATTTAAAGAATAAAACATGGCTTTGTTTCTGGCCATGTGATAAGAAGCTCCAGAATCAATGAGCCACTCATGAGAATGAGAAGAAGAAGATACATTTAATGCATAGCCAGACCGAGATGCTTGACAACCACATGCAGAAAGTGCCATTCGTGAAGATGAAGTTGAAGTTGAAGATTGCCCCAAATGGATGTTATGCTTCTTCATTGCTTCTTCCAAGGCTTCCATCTTCTTAAAGCATTTTGATTCTAAGTGGCCATCTCGATTACAAAAATTGCAATGTCTATCAGTCTTCTTCCCTTTGTTTTTATTTGTCTTATCATTTTGTTGAAATGATTTTTCATTTTGGGGCTGAAATTGCTTAGGAACCTTGTTTGGTTTAGGACAATTCTTTTTAGGATATGACTTCTTAGGATTCTTTGAATTTGGTTGCTGCTCGGCGGCTAACGCTTTCTTGGAAGAGTTTCCAAGATTAAGAAGACCAAGGTGTAAGAGTTTTTCTTGTTCTCTTATTAAAGAATCACAAAAAGAGTCAAAGGAAGGGGACTTGTAGTCTGTTCCTTGAGAAATGAAGGCTTCTCTTGTAGAATGGAAGGTGGAAACAAACACAGAGTAGGTTGGTCCCAACTTTGTAAGAATGGAATAGATAAGGTTACTATCTTATTTCTTAACTTTAACACCTTCCAAGAGATATCTAAGGGTCTTGAACTTGGACAAGAAATCTTCAATGCAAGAAAAATTATTAGGGTCCAATGTCAGCAACTCATTTTCAAGTTGATGGGCTCTAAGTTCATTTTTAATCCCAAAAACTTTATTGATTTGTTTCATTGCTTCATCAGGAGTATCAAGTTCTACAATATGGAATCTAAGATCTGGAGAAATAGACATCCCTATCAATCCACGTGCTTGATCTTGCCTATTTTCCCATTTAGCAGCCTTATCTTCATCCTTCGGTTTCTTTTCTTAGCCTCAGGCTATTCTGTAGAGACCTTTATTTCTAAGTAAATCCTCAATGTAGTCCAACCATTGGAAGTAGTTGGTGCTGTCAAGGGTAACTTGGTATTGACTTTCCATTTCAACGGAAATTGAAGCTAAAGATGTTGAAACTAAGTGTTCCAATGGATAGATCTCGAAAAATTAGGCTGGTTTAAAAAAAACAGCTTCCGGATGAAGAAGTTATGGCTTTTTAAAAAAAAGTTGTTGAAATTGCCGACGAGGTGCGGGAATGTGCGGAAATGAAAAAGTCCACCCCCACAAAATGGAGACTTGAACCCAAGACCTCTACTCTCTTAGAATAGCTTTGAACCAATTGAGCTATACAAAAAATTTGAGAGAGAGAGAGAGGGGGGGGGGTTGATGCTTTGGGTTGCGTGCTTGCTTTGAGAAGGCTCTTTTTCCCTACAAAACAAAAAACACAAAACCGAACACGGACATGCAAAGAAAACGAACCTTACGACTCGAAGTTAGCTTTAGCCGAAAAACTAAATATTTTCAAAAATGAACCTTGCGGCTCAAAGTTAGCTTTGGCCGGAAACTAAATATTTTCCTCAATGTTTCTGATCTTCCGAGATCACCCTAAGGCGCAGGGAAAAGAGCATACGCATGAGAAAAATCCTTCCTTTCTGTTTCTGATTTGCCCAGATCGCACAGAGTTGTAGGGCAAAGAGCATATGCAGAAATGAAAGGTATAGATCCGGTAATAAAAAAAGCTAAATAAACCGAAACCAAAATAAACAGAGAGAAAATAACAGTAAACTGCAAATAAACACTGTATACCTCCAGATCTTAAAAATGACGCAGCTAGGGCTACCGGAAACCTTTTCGCATGAAACGAAAGGGGTTCCTCACTGGAACAGATGCTCCCAACACAACAACGCAGTCCTCTTGACCTGAAAGCAGTCAGAAACAACAGATCTAGGAAACAGCAGTCGGATGCAGTTCTACCGGCTTCAGATTTGGATCACCAACGGACGCGGCCCTCAAATAGCTCTGATACCATGTGGAGGTTTTCCGTTACACCAAAACCCGCAGGTGTTGGTAAACATAACAAATAGTGACTAGGATCCCCAGGGTGGAAATTACAGATTCTATAGAGGTGCGGTGATTCTTCCAACACCCCCCTCAAATGCAACTCGGGGGAATCGAACCTGGGTCCAAGCTCTGATACCATGTAGGAATTTACAGGGTAAGTTCCTCAGACAGAACACCAAAGGACACCGCTCACAACCAGATCGTAGATCAATACACCAATATTTTTGACATGGTTAAAACCCTCAAAGAGGGAAACAGTCCACAGCCTGAGCCAACGCGGCCACTTCAGGCAATTTATTAATAAAAGAATGACAATTTACATATGTTTCTCTCATGCAGGGATTACCCTACAAATGACCCTCCATGCGCTTTAAATAGAAATCATGGACCAATCAGGTGTCAAGCCACGGATCAAGTGTCGTTAATACCGAGGAGAGAATGAACTGTCGGATCACTACATATCGTGACCGTCGGATTGTAAGTTACAAAATGTACAACAGTAAAGAAACACATTTTACCTAACTCTATACCTAACTCTATACTAGACCAAGTTGTACTTAACTATTTCCTATGTGTCGGAATATCCTAACATCCCCCCTTAAGAACAACTTGGGATAGGATTGAAGGATTTACAAATATGACACAATAGGAGAAGGAAGGAGGCACTAGAGCCTATAATAAGGGCTAATCCCATCCTTCCTAATCTATTTTGTGCTCCATAATCCTTGAACCCTAGCCAAGCCTCAACATGAAGCCTATTTGAGAATTTATCTTGTTCCCTTGTTGATCTAATCATTCCCATTATTGTTATAGGATCTAGACCTCGCCTTGTGGAACCCTCACAAAGCTACTAGATTTTGCAACAACATGGCCAAACGACAATCAATCATGTTCTACATGGTCAACATGGTTGACAATTCATAATTTTTGTCAACCATGGTCAACATGGTTAAGATGTCCTACCATGGTCAATATGGGCATCATATTTATCCATGGTCAACCATAATCATTTATGGGAAAATGCTAATGACCCTAGTGTAACTTGTTTTCCAAGGAAAGAAGCGTAATTTTATTAGTGAAAACAAAATTACATGTTACATTTTCTAAGAACCATAGCATCATCAATTCCATGATTGAAGATAAGAAGAAATATTCAAAATTCAAACTAATATACAATTAGGAGAAAAGTTAGGCTTTTCTCCCTTTCTTTTTTTTGGCCTTGCTTTATTCCCCTCGGGATGGCATAGAAGAGACAAATGCAAGTTGATTGCTAGGTCAAGTCTTGCATTGTCATTTTTTGAATCTAAATTGTCTAATGAATGAGTACGTTTATATCCACTAGTTTCCATAGCTTCTGGAATGTTTTCTGTTTGTACCTGATTGTCTTGTATTTCATTGGGGTCCTAAGGGATTTCCCCTTGATTTTCTGGTAGCTGTGATGTTTGGTTGTTCCTGGTTTGGGTGGTTTCCTCCTCTGCTTTGTCTTCCTCCTAATACTACTGGGGTGGACAGAAATTTCATCCTTTGGGATGTTTCCCATTCTTCTTCTCTCTGGCGGTGTATTTCTTAGCTTCAGGGCACATATTTTTTAGATGCCCTATTTGTCTGCAAATTCTACATTTGAAGGTTGTGTTCTCATAGTCTAGATTCTGAGTCCAATTCATCTACTTATGGATCAGTTGTATGTGGTCCAATAATCCTTTGCTGAGGTCTACTTCCACACATATACGGGCGTGTGTGTAGATCCTTTCTTCCAATCTTTGGGTATCTATCTTGATATATTTCCCAATGATGTTCTCGATACCTATGAGTACTCTCTCATCCCATAAATGAAGAGGGAGATTATGCAATCGGATCCACACAGGCATTCTGGTGACAACCATGGTGTTTGTATCAAATTCTGGGAACCATGGTGTGATGAATATGCTTGTCGATCCCTGGAACCATGGTCCATCCTTTATAATATTGTCTTTGGCCTCTGATGAAGAGAATTTTACAATGAAGAACCCCTTAGAGCATAGGTGTATTTCACAGTCTAGTGATCATTTGGTCAAAATCCAATGAAATAGATCAATAGGTTTTGGTCATAAACAATTAAAACGAAAAATAATTTCTTGTGATTGGAGAGAGGCACAGTGCTCATCTGCTTTTGAATTATCTATATTAAGTTTTGGGATGGAGTTCAGTAGCTCAAAATTGTATGGGCTAGGGGATGTACCAACCTATTTTTTTGGTTCTATGGTTGTTCTTTTCCCTTGCAGGATATTCTTAAAAGAGGGTCCTCCATTCATTTGCTTCAGTTTGACTTCTGTGTTTCTCGAAGTACTACACCCATAGCCATTTCCAGCATTAAATGTTTTATTGGATGAACCAAATCCACCTCTTAATATCAGGTTGAGGGCTATGGAGGATGCTAATTGAATATGGTAATCTTACAAAAACCTGATAGCCTGTAATGCTTTGCCTCCATATATCATATTTTGCATTTGTGCAGGGTATCCAGCCTTTAGCATGATGTTGTGCTTCATTTGATTCACATTGTCTGCTTTATTTACGCATATTAATAAGGAAATCCCATCAAGTTTTTTAACAAAAATTTGATAACAGTTGGGAGTTACCTGGTACCGAGAGCCATACTCCCACATTTTTCCCAAATGTCACTCGACAATGGGAAGCCTGTGAGCCACAAGGGGCCAGATGGAGCGAATGGTTGCATAAAATGGAGTCAGGTCCATCACGTCAGTGTCTAATAATGGCACACGAGGTTGCTGAGTCATGGGGGAACTTATGTTGATGAGGCACAGTGGAAAACGGGTGCAAGAAGACAGTCTGCCAGCAGCCTCATTGTTATCTAGAGTCGGAGAAACCAGGAAAATTATTTGCCCATCGCCCGAAATGACAAGGGTCAGGAGAAACTGAAGCAGTCTTCCTTCTCCCTCCACTATGCCATTTTTCAAACTTTTCTTCTGCAATGAGCCACTCAAGAGTTTGCCTCGTTCGAAATCGGAGCCATACGCCGAACAAAGGCTGTTGCAGGGATCCGAGATGCATGTTTTGTAGGCTTCATGTGTTCGATGCTCAAAATAATGTGCAGTCACCGCCTGCCGCATAGAAACCAAACTTGACTACTTCAAAGAAAGTGAGGGAGCCTAATGCAACCCACCCGACCAGTGTGAACTAGCACCAATGGCCTCATGGAGAAATCGGAGCCAAGGGAGGCAGAGCGTATTCATTTCTGTCCCACGATACTTAGGTCGCCATCGACCAGTTGTTCCTTCTTCGTCGTGCGAGCAATCCTGCATATAGATCCTAGTGGCCACTCCCAAAACCTTGTTTTTGCACAATGTAACCCTAGCCCCAGTTTGCTCCATTTTCGCCTCCACCAAAAACTCCTTATTCAATTGATACTTCTCTTCGACCCTAGTGTAACTTGTTTAGGCATAGTTAATCATATCTTAATCATAATCAACCATAGTTGAATAAGCTCAACCATGGTCAATAATGTTCTAGCAAGCTCAACTATGGTCAAACCATGGGGGATTCACCTTGTTGACCAATATCTTATCATTTTCATTCATAAGGGGGTTTTCAAATTATGAGAAACATAGTCAATATATTGTAGGCATTGGTGGAAGAGATGTGGGTATGGGGAAATTATAGGTATTGAGGGGAAAAACATGGGGCATTTAGCAACAATAGTGATATCTATTAAAAATAGCGGTTACTTTTATTAGAAATTCGTATTAGGAAGATGTTTAACAAAAGGATTTTTGAAGGCTTTTATCAATATCTAGTAAGATTAGGGTATTCTTTAATATCCCATGAATGCAAACGCTATGCCATAAGTTCACTGGCTGGAGACCCCGTGGATCAAACATGGTCACGAAATTCAACCATAGTAAATGTTGTTTAACCATGGTCAAACAAGCTCTACCATTGTCAACAGCGTTCATCCATGCCCAACCATAATCAATGATAATCAACCACAGCCAACATCATCAACATGGTTAAATCATGGACATCTATGGTCAAGATGGATAACATGGATGACCATGTCCATGGTCAACCATAACTTGACCATGTTTAACCATAGCAGACCATGTTCAAACATTTTCAAGGAAGCTTAACCATGGTTTAAAAAATTCACAAAGTTTAGCCATGGTAAACCTTATGGGTAATTTAATTGTGTTTTAAATTATTACATTAAAATTTTGATCTAATTTCATAGACTTGTGAAGGACACTACATTGTATGTGCTAGGAGATCAACTTTTAGTATGAGAGAAAAAATCCTAGTCTATTTATAACAAGAAATGAATGATCAATCCTTTTAAATTGAGTGCAATAATTAATCTATGAAGGGGAAATGGAACTCTTAACTTAAATATTAATGCAATAAAATATTTAAATCATGAAAGTCAATGAACACAATGAAATTATATTTATGGGATGAAAAATCTAGACAGAGCACATGCAGAGGAAGTAGACTATTCTAGTGAAATTAAAGGAAATTATTCTAAAAAGCAGTTATTCCATGAAGATAAAAACAACTCTTCATATTTTAATTTAGCCAAAGTAGGGACAATTTATTCTAGGAGAGCAATGAACTCTAAACTAATTAAAGCAACAAATCTAATATAATGAGATCAAGAGAAACAATCTATACTCAATGAAGTAGTAAATTTATTCTAGAAAATAAAAAACAATTGTTCCAAGAAAGCATTCAAATTCTAACTAAAAAAAGGTAAATACAATTTTACACTTTGGAAGCAAGAGCATTTATTATATGAAATAAATTACAACTATCTAAATAAGCAATGCAATTATCTAGGAAAGAAAGACAACTATTTACGAAAGCAAGGGACACTTACCCCAACTATTTGAGATTGTGAAGTAATTTTAAAAAGTAACTATGTGACTTGGATTGAAAATATTCAGAAGGTGTGTGTTCAAAGGTTAGAATTCATTCATTAATTAAAACTATGATATTAGTTTAAATGTTGTGTAAGAAACTACAATGTGCTTATCAATGCGAGTATAAAAATGAATATGAGAGTAAAGATATGAATGACTGGTAAATGTTTTTTATGTTTTTAAATTTCATTTAAGACCTTGAGAAACCTGTAAAATAAATTAAGCCGTGAGAAAAAGCTATAAATCATGACTATAAGAAACAAAGCAATTATAATGAAAAGTGAGACCACACAAAAGAGTAAAGAAATAATGTAATACAGTCTCTCGTTTTCCAAAGGGGCCCTCCTTCTGGTGCATGAGATTTAAAAGTACTCGGAAAACCTTACTATCATTGGTGTAACCTTCTCATCAAAGCGCAATGATAACAAGAGACAACATTTGAGATTAAATTGAAAAATATCATACACAAAAATATTGTTATGTATTTACAAGAGATTATTCTCGCTCCTTAGCGAGTCCGATTTATAATGTGTTTTTACAATAACTAACTGAGAGAACAATTGCTGTAAATCTAAATAATTAAATGATGACTATGTTTCCTATTTCATTTCAAGATTTGATTCCTACAATTCAAGACATCAATGAATCATATGAAGATTTTTCAAACACACCATCATTCGCTTTGTTGATCTTTAGCTTGTTGAGGATGATTCACGCTCTTTTGGAGTCGATATACACTACCAAATAGTAGTCCCGATGCATTCCTTCTCTGCTCCTTCTGCCACATAATGGTAGACTGAGTGTTTGACCAACTATTATGGGAAACCAATGAGATTTTTCTTGCGCAAAATAGATGGAACTCTATGCTAGAGCTATTTGGAACTCTTCTATATACTTGAGTTGACCTATTCACTTCGAAAACCATTCAGACCTTGGATGTCGCTACAAAGTGTCATCAGAATTACAGAATATGTCAGTTTCTGTAATCTTACAAATTAACTGAATTTTATAAAATAAAACATATACAACTATAAATATATTAGAAATGTACCTTTTTATGTATTCTGTAGTTCAGATGGTTTATTATTCATGGAAAGATAGTAAGATGATGCAAAAACAAGTAAATTATGAGGGTTTTTATGAAGGATAGATGAAAACTAAAGTAACAAAATGCAAAAAAAATATTATTTCTTTAGCCTTACACAACCTTGTTCAGTAATGTAATTACATTAATGTTTGACCATGGTCGACCATGGTCAATCTCATAAACCCTCTTCAACCATTAATATAACATCAATATAAATATTAATGTAACATTAAAATTAACACCAATATAACATCAACCACTTTATTAATGTGGTTGAAAAACATTAATGTAACAATGTTCAAGATTAATGTAACATAAATACGTTTTTACCATAAGGGTTGGCCATGGTCAATCATAGTCAACCTCGTCAACCCTCTTCAACCATTAATGTAATATTAACATTAACACCAATGTAACATCAACCATGATCAACCTTGCTTACTCATGGTCAACCATTGTTATTCATAGTCAACCATGGTCTATTAAACTATATCGCGCATGCCAATTGTAAACTAGCACAACCACAATGACAAAATTGTTGAAATACACCAATAGGAATCATTTTCCACTTATAGTAGCATGAAAGGTGGGGATCGGCATATGAAAGGTGGAAAATGACACCAAACAATGTATATAAACCACACTATTAATGTGGTGCTAATATTATTATTATTTTGTTTTTTAACAATAATGAGTGCATTCCACTAGGCACAATCAGGAACTTCATAGAAATGGTTGCCACTATTTCACCTAGTAGAAGCAATATTCCATAAATGCCACAAGGGTCAACATGTATCTAGAGGCTTGAACCCACGCTACTTGGGACAAAAATAGTGAACCATACCACTTGAGCTAATTTTCTTTGAGAGGTGCTAATATTACTATTGTTGTTGAGAACTTCTAGAATCCTCTGTGCATTGCTAGAAGAGCCCAACATTTTAGGTGAACACTTCACCCATCTTCAGGGGCAGGAAGCAAAATTGATGATAGGAAAAGTGCTTGATGGGAAAGTCTTACATAGGTCAAACCGAAAGATCCTTCAGATATTGGTTGAAAGAGCACATGGCTGACACCTTCCACAATAACATTGCTAACTTTGCCATTACTAAGCATTCCCATTCAACCAAACACCTCATTTGTTTTGAGAAAACCAAAATCTTAGCTTCTACCCCTTATCATTCCAGCCGGATCATTAGGGAGGCCCTTGAAATTGAAAAACATCCTAATAATTTTAACCGGGATGATGGATACCAGTTAAGCCAATCCTGGAAACCGGCCATCCATTTCTTATCATCTTAACCCTTTCCCTCTTTTAAATTCTCCCCCATCCTAATGCTTTCTCCCCCACCCTTCCCCCCTTTCCCATCCTCCTCAAATTATTCTTAAGTTTATTTCTTCTCATTTCTTAGTCAGTTATTTTCCTCATTATATTATTTATTAATTTAATTGGATTATTAATTACCCTTCCAATTTATCCTTTTAACATAATTAGTAAAGTTAGGGTATTTAATAATATTAATAATTTTAATTTTTTTTACCATTGTTAACCTTTTGTACCTTTTGTCTCTTTCTTTTCTCCATTTTAACATTTATTTATTGTAATTCCACATTTGATTTAGTTCCATAATTTTCCTCTCATTAATAATATGTCCTTTAATCTTATAAGTAATCATGTCTAATTTATAAAATAAAATAAAATTATTTTTAATTTTAATTTTTATTTTTGTCCCACCCCCCTTTTTAGAATTTTTGACCAATTAAAATAAATTTATAATCTCTTTAGGGTAATTTATTCATTTTTATAATTTCCAAATGTTGACACCAATTTCATTCCAATTTAATTTATTTCTTATAATTAGGCCTTTGACATAATCAATAAATAATATTTAATTATAATTTTTCGTTACCTTTTTGAATTTTGACCAATCAAAAATAATTTTTAAATTTTAATTGTTTCATTTCAATCCTTTCAGTTATTTATATTTCTGTGATTTTGATTTATCAAGGAATTATATTAAATATAAAATTAAATCTTTAATTCAATAATCTCTCTCTATGGTTTAGTCAAAATTATCATGCAACGATCTTTTAATCTTACTATCTCTAATGACTAATTCTTCACTCCATTCTCTTTATATTTTGGGCAAGCACTCTTCCTATCATAAGTTTGCTTCCTTCTCATGAAGAAACATTGGGCTCTTCAAACAATACACACAGGATTCTAGAAGTTCTCAACAACAATATGTTATTTCCTGTGGAAACATACACTATTATTATTATTATTATTATTATTATTATGATGTCAATAGGTGTGTCTATTTTGGATTTATGATTTTATAATTTTAGTTTAATTATCAATAATTATTTGGTGGGTGGTAGGGATTTAACCTTCACATAATATTTTAGAATATTCTTAATAGTAAATATACAAATCAAAGGTTGACATTTATCTAAAGTAGTTATGCACTTTTTTCTTTTTCAATTAAATTGATTAATTAAAGAAAATCCCATATGAACAAGTGTCATAGGAAGTGAATTATGGTTTTTTTGAGCATGTGATATTGATAATCCATGGTATTGTAGCAAAGCCTATTTACAAATTAAAAAGCTCAATGGTAAAGTGGAACTAAATCTCCATAGTTAAGAATTTTGTTCCATGTTTTTTTAAATGTATGTATGTTTAACTTATACATTAATTATTTCTATAATAATAATTATAATTTAATTAGTTTTTATGTTTTTTTAAATATATCATAAAGTGTTTTGATGCTTATTATAAATTTAATTTTAATTTTAATAATTATTAGGTGGACAAATATTTTAAAATATTCATAGTAATAGACATATAATAGAGACTAGTTATAGCTTTTTTAAATAGTCAAATCCCTGCACGGAGGTGGGTCCCTTGTCCCACAAACAAGGGGGTCTCATACACCAATTTGGTGTCAGCAGGCAAGGAGGTCTCATACACCAATTTGGTGTCTGGCTTGGCTGTGACCTTAAAAATAGATATTATTATTATTTTTATTATTATTAAGTCATGATATTAACCACAACAAAAAGTCTAAAATAGTATTGAATTTCCATAATTAAAAATCTTGTTACATGATTTTTATTTTTTTCTCATATATATATTTAACTTATCTATTAATTATTTTTATAAGTAATAATAATATTAAATTAAAATAAAGTTACAATTTAGTTAATTTTTGTAATTTCTTTAAATAATGTAATATATATAATAAAATAAATATTCTTAATACCTATAAACATTAATTAACCATTTTATTATCAAAAAAAATTCTAACATTAAAAACATTACCCTTTTTAAATAACCTTGACTCATCATTCAATATTAGGCTAACCACATCGTGGGAAACCTCTTTAGAACCTCTCACAAAAGCTTAAAATTGCAAACAATTTTTAGATTAAGGTGTGTTTTCATGTTAGGTCAATCTTCTTGTGCTCCCATCAAATACCCCAAGTGTGAGGCTTCTCATAACATAATGTAACGTTGTGAGGTAAGTGTGGTACGACCACTTGAGTGATCAAGTAAAGGATAGTATTTAAGAAAGGATCAATCACTTCTTTTACTAGGATTTGGTTATTTATTTTTTTCATATTTATGATGTAATAAAAGTCGATATATGTCAATAGGTTTATAATAATTTAATATTAGAGTCAAGTATAAAACAGATGTAAAATAAATGTATAGATTACCAATTTTTAATATATGTTTCCTTTTTAAAAAATCACAAATTCAAAACATGACAGAGGTGTAGAATTATTTGCCTCTATCATCAACCAGAATCACCATCCCGTTTGACTTCGTTGCCTCCTACATCATGCGTTTGGTGGGCCTGACAGGGTTTGATAGAGGGCTCCCATGTCCCCGCTGTAAAGTCTCCATCATCGAACTCACACGAAAACGAATAGCGACGCTACGGACCCAGCACATCATCGCAGATTAAAAGCCTTACTAGATGATCCACAAATTCCTCTAAACAACCTTGTACAACTCAGAGCTGTTTTATAATGAAGTGTATAATGCTTTTCGTGGCTCTTATTACTTTGACTCTTTTAGCAGCGGACACAAGTTTTAATACTCCTCTAGAGCTCCCACATGACCTAAAGCGGTCGGATTTTTTATATGACTTTCGTGACTTCTTTACAATCGAATACGTGCAACACTATGCGGGTAGGAGAGGCTGTAACTTTCTTCCCCATGGTTTTTGGCTATTTCCATTTCTGGTGGTTCTGGTGGGAGGGGGGCCAGCCAGCGACAAATAGTAGGGTTGAAATTAAGGGTGTCTTCATACGTGTAAAACGGCTGGGCTTTGAGAAAATCTGACGGCTGGGCTTTGAGAAAATCTGGGTTTATGGGGCCGCTAAGGATATCATGGACTGGGTTAAGGATTACATATTATTTAATTTTCCCTTCTTATCTAATTGGATGAAGAGAATCTAGTATCCAATAAACACTTTCCAACCCAACACATTAAATTTCATTTGGATGAAGAGAATCTAGTATCTAATAAACACTTTCCAACGCGTTAAATTTGGTCATATACCAAAAAAACAAAAAAAAACAGAATCAGAATCAGATTCTTTAAGTTGATTGCAGATTCTTAGAATATTCAAGATCCGTCAGATTCCTGGAATATTCTGAGAATCTACAATTGACTTGAACTCGGGAAAAAGAGAAATCACAAAAGCACCCGAAATCACAAAATCACCTAATAAGATTCATTAGGCTGCTTATTAACAAAGTGTAAGGTCATGGATGCATCAATCATTCCTGGGAGTTGCCAGAGGAAAAGGGATAGTATGTTTTTTTTGGCAAAACTTTGCTGTTTTTTGTATATCAAATGTTTTTTTTGTAAAGACAATATGCAACTTCAGTGTTAAAAAGATGAATATAGGAATAACTCAGACAATTATGGCACAGATAGGAGATATAGAAGAACGGATAGAAGTCTATAAATCATCACATGAATATGTACTCTCTTTTTGTTTTTTAATGGAAAAAGAGAATTCTTTTCTTCTCGGAAAAGAAAGGAGAGACTGTAGAATTTTTTTCTTCTCGGAAAATTTCAACCCATTATTCTGTCATGTAGAGTTCAGTAAGGAGACAGTAAAAAACCCATTTAAGACAGAACCCTTTTCAATAATAATCGAACATACATGGATTACCGACAGTAAAAAAACCATTGAAGGCAGAATAGCTTTTAATAATTGAACATACATGCAATACCGACAGTAGAAAAACATTTGAAGACATATCAGCTTTCCATAGTTATCGAACATACATGCAATCCACGAAGTCTAGATTTACATATTGCAGTGCTGTGAATAGCACACCAGGAAGAAATATATACAATATATGTGAATCTTGCACACTACCGATGACGATGACTGATGATTATGCAGAAATATATTCAAGCCAAACTTCCATCAACAAATAAAGCTATGGTTTTGTCAACAAAACTTCACACTCTGTTGCTCAAATTCAGAGCTTGTTTTTCATGAATCAGGCTCCAAAATTGAAATAATTTCCAATCTGCCTCGCTCAATAATTTTACTGGTCACACAACACAACACAAGCCATTGATGATCTTTGGATAGATTACATCTTGATAGTATATATTACAGTTTATGGACTACATATGATTAGACAGAAGAGGTCACGGGCCTGCTTTGTTTCTGAGGCTAGGCTGTCGTTGTAACGATGTGGCTTGCAGAAGAATATTTTCCTCCGATTAATCCAACATGAATGAGTAAAATATAGAAGATATTTGTTCCAGACAAAATAATAAGAAATGACTCCAGCGTTCTCTGCTCACAGATACAAGTTACGAGAGGTTAACATGAAAAGAACTATGGAATGACTGAGCTCATAAGAGAAAACAAGAGATTATGAAAGGACGTAGTACTTAGTACATACCAATTTTGTGTTTCTGCCACCGATATGGATCTCTTTGCATGCTAACCTGCAGTTTTGTGAGTTAAAAACAAGATGAGTTCACCTTTATTTTCTAAGTAAATTGGATAAAAAATTTCATCTATATACTATACTAATGAATTCATATATCCTATTCCTGTAATATAATATGTTAGTAGTGATATCATATACCCCATGGCAAGAAGAGTGAGAGCACAAGCTGTCATGGCCGATGCAACACTGGAAGCCAAGCTCGCAGCAGTCCAAACACGCAGGTGATGGATTCCTGATAGGCATGCACCACCTCCCACGACAGCAGCTATCAAGGAAAAAATAACCACAAATCCAGTCGCTTCATTACCCATTGGAAAGTAAATTGGAGAAAACCCGACAGGAAGAGTGCCTCCAGGACCTGCAAGTTTTCATTATGCAATCCATTAGCTCAACAGTCAATAACACAAAACTCTATAAATTGCTATGCATATCGGATAATAAAAATTTGTGGGTTTTGGTAAGAAATAAATTACTGGTAGAGTAAGTGTGGTCGAGGGCTTTGTTGAGAGCCCATCCAGCGATAGCAGCCACAATCACATACATGCAGAAATTCAAGAGCAGGAGAGACCCTGCAAGAAACTTCACCAGTCTTGACGCCATAATAATATATATCGATCTTATTTTGAACCAACAGAGGAGGCTAAATTTGCAGAGGTGGAGACGAAACTGACAACAATGGTCGACGGAGAGATCCAGAATTGCTTAAATAGTAAACCACGTCACAGCTGTAGAAGTCCAGATCATTCTGCAACTTCAACTCTGCCAGAAGCTTCTCCAGATTTCGTATGACGACATAAATGACGTATTTAAGGATGCGTTGAAAAGAGGAGCCCGCCGCCACAAAAACAGCCTGCGCTAACAATTGGAAAACCGAAGAACTTTGGTGACATATACAACTATTGTTTATTGCAAAGACAACTATTTCTTTACCAAGCCCGTAATCGAGGGATAAAAATAACGAAATTTAATCTAATCCCGTAAATTTAATGTAATTGGGTGGCAATCTATTAGCTATTATGGATAATTCAGTTAAGATTTTGATAAAACCTGGCAGATAGCTTTGTAAATTCACATTAAGATTATTAAATTTCAAAATTTAAGATGTCTGATAAATTTGATAATGTTAATTTATTTTTACTATAAAAAAATATGATTCAAACATTATCAAATTTTGATGATACTAATCTATTTTTACTACTACCACAATAAAACAATTACTCAAATTATATTTTGATAAAAATTCTCTTAAAATATGAACAGTGTGTATGCGTTACAGGAAAACTATCCGATAGTCTAGGGCCGCTCTGATTTGATTTGACCCGTGGAGGGGAAATTAAAAGTAAAAAACAAAAAATTGATCTGCCAGTAGATCACAAAAACACAAAAAATGAGACATTTTGTATGAAATTAAAGGCTTCATAAAATTTATTTTGGATGTTACCTGTCGTTGTCTCTGTGGCAAAGGATGCACTTTTTTTTATCCTGTAAATAAATTGAACACGCCGAAAATTCCCACATTTTGTGGGCCATTTTGGTAAAAATCCTTTGAGTTTTATTTTGCAATGATGTTCGATAAACAATGAATACCGTAAAAGGGCACTGAATCGTTGCTTTACGAGGAAATAGAGCTAATATGTCTATTCCCATATCATACTTATACTTTTGCAAGGGTGTAGAGTTAATACTTAGTAATATGAACTTGGTAGACTAGGTTGTATTTCTCTTCGGGGAATGGACTGCTATAAAATCCAGCAATGTACCCATATCTGTTATCATCTCAATTTTACAATTCTTTATTTCAAGTCAAAGAAATGAAGAAATAATTGACATGGTGCCAAGATCTTCTTCTCATTCCCCATCCCAGTGAAAATTCCTCATATCATCCGTTCAACATCCTCGAGCTTCTTCTGCGGTCTCCCTTAGCCATGCGTTCTCGGCTCTTTTTCTGTTCGTCACCAATAAAAGAATAAGTCCATAAAACTCAACCGGAGTTATATGAATGCAAATTCTCATGAACTCTTAGTAAGCTACATTATTGTGGGTCCCGCCAAACAAGCCGGGGTAGGGCCTCAAGGCTCAAACCGCTGTTGCCTCCACGAGTTCGATGTTATGGGCAGACTACTCTTCAATAGAGTAAAGAGAAAAAATATTTTATTTCTTCCTATGATCTCTTTAACCCAAGTTTTATTCTTGATTTAATTACCTCGGTTCTAATCATCATTTACCATTTGAGGTGAATTTACATAGTTTTCATATCTTGATTATATTTATTAAATTATTATTCTTAATGATTCCAAGGGTGCCAAGTTTGGTTGTGCCCTTCAAGAACTTCCCTTGAAGTTCTAAGGGTGCCACGTTTAACAATTTATTTGTGATCCCAAGGGTGCCAAGTTGGTCGTGCCCTTCAAGAAATTTCCTTGAAGTTCCAAGGGTGCCACGCCACTTGCCCTTCAAGCATTCAGTGGCTACGAGGGGAAAGTATAGGTGCAATGATAGAGACCATTATCATCTCTTATGTTACTTGCTATAGTGATACTAATGGTGTCAGGGATCAAGGAATCTACCTTGATGCACGCCCCACGATAAAATCATCATGGGCTACCCAAATTTGGGACCTGCCCTCATGACATCGTGATCTTCAAGGCGAAGGTGTTTCAACATTTTCAACCCAAGTCACGGCGAGAGTACTAGTGGGTGAGATCAGGGCCATTGTCCCACCTCTTCCATGCAGTTCCATCCAATTGTACAACCCCATCACCCATATGTGAGTCGTTCGGCCAAGCAACTAATCTGTACCTACAACCACTAACATATCATTAGAATATATATGAACATATATAGCAGGTTTCAAAATTGACTTAGAATTTCAAAGATAAAATAACATAAATTTTCATCAAACCAAGTGTCGTCAACTCGTCATATGTGAGTGCCTTTGGTGGTTTCCTGCCATACTCAATAATCATCAATAACAAGGTTTTTCAGTGTTAGTCATTGTCATAATAGCATCATTAGCAACACCTAGTCATTCGCACCATTGTTCATTGTGACCAGAACTAATGCAAGTAGGTAACATAGGGGACACATCCATCATGGCTATTATCATCATAACATGAATGGAAACATACATATCCATCAAAGATATCAACATCGTAACATAAATATAAAACATATGTATCCATCAAATCTATCATCATCATGATATCAATAGAGAGCATACATATCATTTACTTTTATCATCATCATAAATTCAATAGAGACCAAACATAACCATTTATGCTACAATCATCATAATATCAATAGAGAACATGCATAACCATTAATGATATGATGATCATAATACCAATAGATAACATACATAACCATTAATGTTATCTTCATCATAATATTAATGGTGAACACACTGATCCAGGTGGATTTTGATAGCCACCTGCCAAGTCCACTTGAACCCCCACCATTCTTTCTTTCAACTTTTTAGTTTCCTTAATTATAGCACAATTTACTATTTTTAGCAGTTTTTCGGGTCTTGAACTTCGGGAGCCATTTTGAGGCCCTAAACGAGGCTTTTTGGGAAAACTGGGAAAAACAAAATGTTTCTCTTTCCAAAGTTGTACTTCTCAGATAGATCTTTCTAACGAGATATTGTGCGCGTCAAATGGAGATCGTATGCCAAAGTTACGACCCCGAGAAGTTGATGTACCAATTTACCCAAACGGGGCCCACAGTTTGGTGTTTCACCTTCTAGGGTTAGGTTTTTGGATGTTTATGGTTTTCCATTGTTTCTCAACAATAAATAGGCCTTCAAGCCTCATTGTAACACAGTTCAGAGGCATGTAGCCACCACATCTCTTCTTAGAGATAAGCTACTATCGCCCTAGCTAGTTTATTTCCATTTCTGTTTGTAAGCATATTTCAGTCTTTTACAGTAATGAAATGAAGTAATATTTCTGTTGCATCTCTATATGTATGGTCATATCTGCAATTTGTTGTGTTCCTATTTAAATCCAGATCAGTGGTATCAGAGCAATCTGCTCTTTCTTTGTCTTTCTTTGCATGTCTCCAACGAGGTCGGGATATAAGGAGTTAGGGCTTGAACTGGTCGAACCTTTGCAAAACCAGCTTCGCAAATCTCGACGGCCTCCCATGGCAGATGAAAAGAAAGATGAGGGGGCAGGAGATCCTATCAAAATCTTGCTCAAAAAGGCCCTCGGGCAATAAAGGAATGTGATGATGGACAACTTTGCCCAGATCCTTCAGCGGCTACCCAGGGGCGACATATCTACTTCTAGCAGCTACTCTAGAAGTGCCACACCCTTTAAGGTACATGTTAACTTTGACATTCCCATATTTTAGGTTCAGATAGATGCAGACGTCGTAAATAAATGGTTAAATTTGCTAGAAGGGTATTTTTCTGTTCATGATTTTTCCGGCCGGGAAAAGATTAATTTCTCTCTTCTCAAAGCCACCACTGCGTCAAGGACAAGTGGGAAACCTACTGTGAGCAAAAGGATGAAAGCACGGCCTCACTGTTTTCAGCTGCACCCACTTGCAATTCATTTTGGACTGCCATCAAGGAGCAGTACTACCCTGTCGGAAGCTATGAGGATCAAGACATAAAGTGGACCACTCTGCGGCAGGGAAGGGACCAAGATGTGTCGGAGTTTACCAATACCCTTTGCATGAAGTTGGGTATCAAGGATTCGAAGTAGCATTTGGTACTCAAATACCGCGGTTTCCTACACAAGTACATCCAGGAAGAAATAGAATTCTTGAACATCTCCTCGCTCGACATGACATACCGATATGCCATCAAGATCAAGCAAAAGTTTAAACAAAAGAAGCTAGAATTTGGATCTGTGAATCCGAAGCAAGGAAAAGGTGACCCCAAACCTCATAACAAAGGACAAAGCCAAGGCAGGGCAGCCCAAGACAACTTGCCAAAGCTGCAAGAAAAGAATAGTGCCGCGAAGCCAAAAAAGGACACGGGAAAGTGGTGTGAGTTCCATAAGAGCTCCACTCACAACACAAGTGAGTGCTGGGCCAAGTAGTCACTAGTGGCTGAGCTAAAGGTTTGAGAATCAGATGCATGTTCTGACTCTGAGTCAGAACCCGACAAGGGGAATGACAAAGGGAAGCAGATTATCGATGCGGAGCCTAACGCCACCGTTGCCACCAGAAGATCCAGAAGGAGGAACCCGAAGATCCAGAGGAGGAGGAGTGTCTCTTCCACTCCCGGATGTGGGTAAAGGGCTCCCCGCTACAGTTCAGTGTCGACAGCTAGAGCCAAATGAACCTCATTTCAGCAAAGGTCGTGAAGCGGCTAGGCTTACTGACCATATCACATCCACAACCGTACACCATCGGGTGGCTTCACCAAGGACGGGATCTTCATGTGAGCCAGCAGTATCACCTTCCATACAACGTCAAGCCCTTCACGGATGAGGTATTGTGTGACGTTTCTCCTCTTGATGTTTGTGATGTATTACTAGGACAACCATACTTATGGAAGCAACATGCTGCGTATGAATCAAGGCCCCATGTTGTTATTGTTACTTTGGGAAATAAGTTGTATAGGGTACCGGAGGTAGCACCGCCTACCGCCATCTCTTTGGTTACTGCAAAACAATGCAGTAAGATCATTTCCAAAACCGAGAAATTTGTTTTCCTGATGATACGCCCTCAAGGAAAGAAGAAGACGGCGACCACGACCTCTATCAGGGACCCTCCACACGACAACTACAGATGGACAAGGTCGTGGAGGAGTATGAGGACATCTTCACCTCCCCTGCAGGGGTTCCTCTGCACTATCAGGTCAAGCACTCCATCGATCTGACCCCAGGTGCGTCACTGCCCAATGGACCAATATATCGGTGCTTTGTTCTAGAGAACGATGAAATCAAGAGGTAGATTCAGGAGCTATGACAGAGAGGTCACATCCATCCGAATTCATCACCCTATGGGAGCCCAATCGTGTTGGTACAGAAGAAGGATGGGACTTGGAGACTCTGTATTGACTATCGGGCACTGAACAATATCACTATCCGTAATAGGTACTCGATCCCATGGATTGATGACATCCTGAACCAACTAAAGGGGGAAAAATATTTCAGCAAGATCGATTTGAAGTCAGGATATCACCAAGTACCAATCGAACCCTCTGATGTGTGAAAGACTGCCTTCAAAGCCAAGGAGGGCCTTTTCGAATGGTTGGTTATGCCTTTCGGATTGACGAATGCTCTTGCAACCTTCATGAGGCTAATGGATGACATCTTGTGGCCACTTACCAACTCATTTGTAGTGGTATACTTGGATGAGATCCTGATCTTCAGCCAGAGTTGGGAAGAGCATCTCCACCATATCCGACAAGTTCTCCAAAAACTACGGCAACACAAGTTATGTGCCAATTTAGAGAAATGCACTTTTGGCATGACCCAGGTTTAGTATCTGGGATACATTATTGATGATCGGGGGGTGCATGTGGATCCAGCCAAGATCCAAGTCATTCGGGACTGGACATCTCCAACCACTCTGACAAAGCTCTGCAGTTTTCTAGGTCTTGCCAACTTCTACCGTAAGTTCGTGTTTGGATTTTCTCATATCACTTGGCCCTTGATTCAAGTCATCAAGGAAAGAGCGAAAGAAAATTTCTTTTGGTCTGAATCTCAACAGAAGGCATTCACATAGTTGAAATATCGCCTCTGCTCAGCACCAGTGCTCGCATTGCCAAACTTGCAACAACCATTTGAGGTCGAGACAAATGCCCCTGACTAGCTATTGGGGTAGTCCTTACTCAACACGGGTATCCAGTGGCATATCACAGTGAGACACTTTCAAACACAGTTCAGAAGTATCCCACATATGAGAAAGAAATGCATTCCATTGTGTATGCATGTTGACAATGGAAGCATTACATTTTGGAGAAGGAAACGGTCATCCACACAAACCACCGGCCCCTGCAGTTCATATAGACCCAAGCGAAATTGCAGAATGATCACCATCAGAAGTGGTCCACATACCTACAACAGTTCCATTTGAATATCAATTATAAGAAGGGTGGCACCAATAATATTCCAAATTGCCTTATTCAACCACCGATCATGGCGTTAACCACCGTACTCAACTCTTGTGGGCACGAGACTTTTGATTGGCCACTTCTCTACAAAAGCGACCCAACATTCGGCCACACATACAAGACACTCTTGGAGGTTCAGCATGTTCCATATTTTCACCTCTAGGATGCCGTGCTATGCCACCTGGGTCACCTTTGTGTTCCTTCAAGCGAGCATGCCAAGATGATTTGGGAAGCACACTACAGTCGGGCTGCTGGGCATTTTGAGGTCGAGAAAATGGTGACAGTACTGCAGAAGTATTTCTATTGGCCGAATCTTCGATAGGATGTTAGGAAGTACATCAGATCATGCACTTCCTGCACCATTGCCAAACCAACCATCAAGAAGCAAGGCCTCTATACCCCGCTTCCTACCCCTAGTTGACCTTGGGAATCCATCTCCATGGATTACATGTCAGGCCTTCCTTCTACTAAGCATGGAAACGACTGTGTTTTTGTGGTCATCGACAGGTTCTCGAAGATGGCCATTATGGCGGCCTGCAAGAAGAATATCACAGCAGAACCACTGCTAAACTATTATATGAAGGAGCGTGGGTATACTTTGGGATCCCATAGTCTATCATCTGAGATCGGGACAGCAGTGTCCTCAGTACATTTTGGTCTAGTCTCTCGTCGATACTGGACACCAAACTCACTAAGTCCATAGCCTTCCATCGTCAAACTGATGGCCAAACAGAGGTTGTCAACAGGATGATCGTACACATTATGTGCATGTACAACTCAAAGCATCCACGCACATGGGATGAGAGCCTCCCCTATGTTTAGCACAGCTACAACAGAGCTCTCCACAACTCGACTGGCCACAACCCTTTCAGGTGGGCTTGGGATTCCAACCACTATGTCCCATTGATGTGGCCATGCCATTTGCAGCTACTCATGCAGATTCGGCTCATGTCCAAACCGAAACAGATAAGGCAAACAACTTCATTGAGCACATCCAACATATTCGCCAGCGGGTCCACGAAATTCTGGAGAAATCAAATGCCAAGTACAAGCAGTGCCATGATCAACATCGGGTTCCACACAAGTTTTAGTGGGTGAAAAAGTCTGGTTTCATTTGCAAAAGGAACGCCTTTCCAGAGCCTGTCAGAAACTCAGACCACTCCGATATGGTCCTTACATCATTACCAAGGTTGTGGGAGACAACGAATTTGAGCTCAGCATTCCCTCATTCCTTGGCCTGCACCCAGTGTTCAATGTGGACCGCCTTCAGCCATACTTTCCACCATTACTAGACACATCCGACATTGTAGAACTGCTCACACCCACAAAGTTAAATCTAGATTACATGGAACAAGCTGCCACTGATTGGATCATGGACGCATAGATCAAGCACACTCGCTAGTAGAATATCCAACTGTATTGAGTTGTCAAAGCAGGCAAACGCCTTCACCTGGGAAAGTGGCTCACCAGGGACCAAGTTCAGCAGAAGTTTCCTCATCTCATGGAGGAACTCAACGTAATGGGGACCATTACTTCCTAAGGGGGGAGGAATGATCCAGGTGGATTTTGGTGGCAACCCGCCAAGTCCACTTGGACCCCCACCATTGTTTCTTTCAGCTTTTCAGTTTCCTTTATTGTATCAAAATTTACTATTTTTAGCAGTATTTCGAGTCCTGAACTTCCTGAACCATTTTGAGGCCCTAAACAACATTTTTTGGGAAAAATGGGAGCAATATGGGTCCACAACCCAATTTTTCTCTTCCCATGGTTGTAGTTCTCGGATAGATCTTTCGAACGAGATATTGTGCACGTCAAACGAAGATCGTGTGCCAAATTTACGACCCCGAGAAGTTGATGTACCAATTTACCCAAATAGGGCCCATAGTTTGGCGTTTCGTTTTCTAGGTTTAGGTTTTTATATGTTTATGGTTTTCCATTGTTTCTCAACAATAAATAGGCCTTCAAGCCTCATTGTAACGCAGTTCAGAGGCATGTAGCCGCCACATCTCTTCTCAGAGATAAGTTACCATCACCCTAGCTAGTTTATTTCCATTTCTGTTTGTAAGCATATTTTAGTATTTTACAGTAATGAAATGAAGTATTATTTCTGTTGCATCTCTATATGTATGGTTATATCTGTAATTTGGTGCATTCCTGTTTAAATCTAGATCACATACATAAACATCACAACCACTAATAATAGAGTCATGTGTCCGGATCCTCAACCTGAGGTCCTCAAAGAATAAAGTGTGTAACTTAGGGCTAAATAAATGTTAATTTCATATCACTAACAGTCAACGATCGGGGCACTACAATATCTGCGATTCTGAATAATTTTCCCTGGACGAAAATTTGGATTTGTTTGGCGACTATAACTTTTTGGTTCTTTGATGACAATAGGTTATTCTAGGAGTTTGAGTAAGCTATACAGTTCTTTAAAATATATTGCTCAGATAAATTGACATAAATGAATATTTTAATTTATTTCGTAATACTAGATGTATTAATATTTTAACTTATCTAGGAATCCTTTTATGGAAATTGTCTATTTTAAAATAAAATGATATCATAACATTGACAATGGGAGGTGTATCTAATGTTATAGTTCTTATGAGTTGAAAATGTAATAACTAAATTTATTAAAATAATGTTTTGAGTGGATAATTAGCAATTGATTCTAAAGGTGTAAAGATACACCAAAGGAATACGAAATTGTTCATTCACATGTTGTCGAAATGTACATTTTAGCATTGTGCTCCAGATAAAGTCACTTGTGTCTATCGAGCCCAACCCCACAAATGACTACCTTTTATCTTCCACCAAAGTTTTGGCAACCAACTTGATACACATTTAATGATAGGCACAAGTCTATCAAAATTGTTCATTCGATGCTAGATTTTTTTGGTCCACAACAATTAATTGGATTAAATATTTCCGTCACAAAATAGAGAAACACAAAAAAATTTGTCCAAAGACAAAACACCGAGGTTGCTTCAATTGTTGCATTTCATACTACTGTCACATTTTGGTGCAACAAAGACCAATACATTCTAATCATTTTATGGTAGAAACCATTCAATTCATCATTATTTGCAAACTTATACATCGGTTGAATCATAAACAACAATAATTTCCTTTCTTAAAGTGCCATGATTTAAAGGTCTAAGAGAATTTTCCAACGAATCCATGTCTAAAACGGTAAGAGAATGAACACAATAAAAAGCAATGTTCTAAAGGGATTCAATCAAATTGTTATCAATACACCAAATAAAAATTGAACCCAAATGCTTTTAGATTTCAAGGATTTACCACGATAAAGAACAAAGAGATGAGATTAAGAATCTCAACATTATATAAAAGGTTTTCAATGTTGCACAATTCTATTAGCTTGCATAGTTCTATTGGATTGATTCTAGAAGGGATAGTTGATGAAACTTTAGAAGTATTTTATTGGTAGAAAAATGCAAAAGCAACGTTATTTTAACCTAACTATGATCGAGACACAAAAAATATGCTATAACATAACCATGAGATTACGACCAATGGTTAAAGGTTGTAGGGATTGTACTTTCCCTAACCATTAACAAAAGGATAATAAGTTTCAAATATGCACCTTTCAATGGCAAAGACCGCATACAAAAGATTTAAAAAGCTTTGTAGTCATGTTGTAAATTACACCCTAAAGAGAGAATGAACAAATGGAATTAAATGTTAAAGGGAAATAATTTTTTTCAAAAATAGATTTTAAGGCATAATCTACCACAAATGGATGAAAGTTCGAGAAACTTATCCTCAATACCAAATCATACAACCATAGGATGGGATAACATGAGATTAAATCTTGCGACTGATTTCTCTACTTTCAAGCAACATATTAAAATCACTCATTTTCATTAGACTATGCTTGCACAATAGAAGCATACAAAAACAATCACAGAACATGAGTTGATCAAATTGGATTGCCATAATTTAAGGCATATGTGCCTTAGTTTTCAGTTGAGGAAGAGAGTGCAACAAGATTAAAATAAGTACATGAATGTTTTCGAAGAGAGTGCAACAAGATTTAAATAGGTACATGAATGTTTTCAAATGGTGAGATTAGGTGGAAAAAGGTGACAACATGCATAGTAGAATTCCTACCATGAAATTTTCTAGAGCTAAGTTCATTACTATGGATCACATTTTTTAATCTGTTTACAAATATTTATGCTTTTAAGCTATGTTTCTAGGGTCTATGGATTAAGTTTTGAATATTTATGTGAGGATTTAGGTTTTTAAGTTGTTGTTTTAGGATATCATGGGCTATAATGTAGCCCTTGAGGAATTGTCGAATGTTGGTACACCAGAGAATTATTTATATCATTTCAATGTTGAAAGTATAAATACAGAGCATAACAAGTACTATGAATTATTGCCATCTATCCTGAAGAAACATCTAAAAAAGATAATATAACAAAATCATGACATTAAACGATAATACCCTAGTCAAAAAATAAATGACATCGAAGATAGATCTATAGCTCAAAAACTAGGAACTAAATCTCGAAGAAAACCATTTTGTTAGTCAAGTTGATTCTCGTCAAGTAATAAATAAAGCAAGTTTTCTTCATAATGAGATGATATTAATACTATCGAACGTGTTGGTGTGTTAATGTGGCCAATTATGATGTGATAGCTAATAATATCATCGTGAGATTAGTCCTATCGAACATGTTGTCATGTTAATGTGGCCAATTATATGTGATAGCTAATAATATCATCCTTAAGAAAGAGTAGGAGGCCAAATTTTCAATATGAAAGATTGAGTAAGATCTCAAATATATTCACATTTTTTTTCCCTAGAAAAGCATTATAAGCAAAATGAGAACATTAGGAAAATTAAAGGCTTGACTTAAAAGTGGAGAGAAGTAGAATTCAAAATGCAACTGTGAACTTATCTAGACACATACATATTTATTGTGGCTTAAAAGGATGCAAGTCCTCGATTAACAATTATTTGTTCACTGACAAAGATTTAGCTAGATGTAAAAAACAAATCATACTTGTTTCCATAAATAAATAATCAAACAAATGGATAACATCTTAAAAATTAAAATATTTGATTTTAAATTGGTGAGGTTGAAAGGTAACTTTGTACTTATTACACACCTACATATTTATTGTTGCATAGGTTAGTAATTCAAGGTTTAAATTAACAAAGATTTGTTCACAAAGAAAAAAAACATTTTACAAATTTTCATGTAGCCAAAAGGTTAAATATATAGATAATTTTCCATGTATTTTTTTTTTCAGAGATAAATTATCAAACAAATGGGCATCATGCTGAAAATAAAAAATTTTGATTGTAAATTGGTGGGGCACAACACTAAAGAGGTAACTCTCTATTTATGAAAGACCTGAATTACTATTGTTTCTTAGGAGTTAATCACCTTGTTTATGCATTTTTTATTACAATGGTTTGGGGAGTGAGAGAGGTCATAAGCACAATAGAATTAAATTGCGGGGAGATGGTAGAAACATAAATTGGTTAAACAATCCAAAATATGGAGAGAATAAATATGGTCAGACTCTCTTTTTTGACCAAGGAGAAATATTATCTGATTAAATGTATAATGCCACAAAAACATACACTATAGTAGTGACTACTATAAGAATAAAATTGGAAATTGAGTAGTAATGACACTTGTATCAGAAAATAAAAGAAAATATATCGTCAAGAACCATTTGATTGGCCACAACTACACCATTCATGAACTTGCGTGTTGCACCGATTTGTTTTATGGACACATCTTCAACCTCGCACTTAGATAATGGAATCGCAACACAAGTGTTATATGTCTTTTGGGCCACTACTTTTAGAGCCACAAACACAACTTTGATTGAGCATGTTTAGGCACCTCGAAATGTAGAAGAGAGGCAAGGCTATTGCTTCTTGGAAATTATTTTTTCAAGTTAAACCTATTCTAGAATTAATTAATGGGACTTAGCATAGCTTATGCTGAAAACTCCATGAAATTCTTCTTCAATCTTATCTACTAAGATAGATAAAATCATGAACCTACCTCATCCAAAGCTCAAAATTTTGCTCAAAATTAAAAGTTTTTGGATCAGTGTGGAACCTGAACAACCGAGTGGTGTTCGTCGTCCTAAATCAGGCGCAACTCGTTCCACATGAAACAGACATCGTATGCTCTGGGAAACGAGTTATGTTCATTTTTCAAAACAGGCGAACTTTTGAAAAAAATGACAATCCAGTCAGCAATCTGTACTGCTGACATGGCGTTGACTGGGCATGCTTACATGGCAGGGTGATTGTGCATTAACTGTTTTCCTCCAGATGAATTACGTGGCGCCAAGTGGCATGATTTCATTGGTACAGCGTGGCAGATTTCATTGATGTGATAGCTAATAATATCATCCTTAACAAAGAGTAGGAGGCCAAAATTTAAATATGAAAGATTTAGTAAGATCTCAAATATATTCACATTTTTTTCCTAGAAAATAATTATAATAAAAATGAGAACATTAGGAAAATTAAAGGCTTGACTTAAAACTGGAGAGAAGTAGAATTCAAAATGCAACTATGTACTTATCTAGAAACGTACATATTTATTGTGGCTTAAAAGGATGCAAGTCCTCGATTAACAATTATTTGTTCACTGACAAAGATTTAGCTAAATGTAAAAAACAAATCATACTTGTTTCCATAAATAAATAATTAAACAAATGGATAACATCTTAAAAATTAAAATATTTGATTTTAAATTGGCGAGATTGAAAGGTAACTTTGTACTTATTACACACCTACATATATATTATTGCATAGGTTAGTAATTCAGGGTTTACATTAACAAAGATTTGTTCACAAAGAAAAAAAACATTTTACAAATTTTCATGTAGCCAAAAGATTAAATATATAGATAATTTTCCATGTATTTTTTTTTTCAAAGATAAATTATCAAACAAATGGGCATCATTCTGAAAATAAAAAATTTTGATTGTAAATTGGTGGGGCACAAAACTAAAGAGGTAACTCTCTATTTATGAAAGACCTGAATTATTATTGTTTCTTAAGAGTTAATCACCTTGTTTATGCATTTTTTATTACAATGGTTTGGGGAGTGAGAGAGGGCATAAGCACGATAGAATTAAATGGTGGGGAGATGGTAGAAACACAAATTGGTTAAACAATCCAAAATATGGAGAGAATAAATATGGTCAGACTCTCTTTTTTTACCAAGGAGTTGAAATATTATCTGATTAAATGTATAATGCCACAAAAATATACACTATAGTAGTGAATATTATAAGAATAAAATTGGAAATTGAGTATTAATGACACTTGTATTGGCGAATAAAAGAAAATATATCGTCAAGAACCATTTGATTGGCCACGACTACACCGTTCATGAACTTGCGTGTTGCACCGAGTTGTTTTATGGACACATCTTCAACCTCGCACTTAGATAATGGAATCGCAACACAAGTGTTATATGTCTTTTGGGCCACTACTTTTAGAGCCAAAAACACAACTGTGATTGAGCAAGTTTAGGCACCTCGAAATGTAGAAGAAAGGCAAGGATATTGCTTCTTGGAAATTATTTTTGCAAGTTAAACCTATTCTGGAATTAATTAATGGGACTTAGCATAGCTTATGCTGAAAAATTCATGAAATTCTTCTTCAATCTTATCTACTAAGATAGATAAAATCATGAACCTACCTGATCCAAAGCTCAAAATTTTGCTCAAAATTAAAAGTTTTCGGATCAGTGTGGAACTTGATCAACCAAGTGGTGTTCGTCATCCTGAATCAGGTGCAACTCATTCTGCACGAACCAGACATTGTATGCTCTTGGAAACAAGTTATGTTCCTTTTTCAAAACAGGCGAACTTTTGAAAAAAATGATAGTCCAGTCAGCAATCTATACTACCGACGTGGCGCTGACTGGGCATGCCTACGTGGCAGGGTGATTGTGCATTGACTGTTTTCCTCCAGATGAATTAGGTGGCACCAAGTGGCATGATTTTATTGGTACAACGTGGTAGATTTTAATTGATCAATTTGTTGTTGGTGATGTGGACCAACTAGAGGCCACCATGTGGCCCAACAATAGGTTTCCATGCGGAAACTTGATTTCCACTAAAATTGGGTTAGGGTTCAGACAGACCTTGGCCTTAATCGAACTCAAAACCTCCACATAACTTTTCGAACAGTAAACCATTGTGCCAAACGATGGTCCTAGTTATACGTTGGCGGAAATATATTTTTAAGGTATAGTTGGGGCACATATGGCATGGGGGTCTGAGCTAAAGCCTAGCCTCTCGCCGCCCCAACGCCATAGGACCATGGGCGGGGGGGCCAAGGGCTAGGCCCTAGCCCAGCCCCATGTACGCACCATAAACTATGGCTTGACTACCACTTAACAAACCCACAAGCCCGCATGTGATAGCCACAACCGTGGCATAACCCGTAACCTTTGCGGTTGGTAAGTCCACACACCCGTGACATTTATACTAACCACCTAGGATTTTCGCCACCATGTGACCCATCTCCTTACCCATCGCACCAACACCACCTCCCTAACCACGAGCTCCACCAAACCATGTCGCTTCCATGTGTCTATGTTTGCGGTTAACTGATACCGCCAAGTTAACCACTAGCGGTGGGGGGCTAGCCCCTAGCCTTATGAAGACCCGTGTGACCACAATTTTAGAATTAAAGGCTTAGTGGAAAAATTAGCACCCCACCAATTTCGATGGGAAATTGGGCAAATTGGCGCTCCAATAGCGGATTTGGAGGCAAATTTATAGGTTCAATGTCGGGTTTGGTGGAGTTGTGGTGAAATTAGTGCCAAGTTATTCTCGCCATTCAAGTTCTCCTCACCAAGCTCATAAGCCAAAGGAAAATGATAAGAGGTATAAGCATCCTGATTATTCAAAGGCTTTTAATGATTACAAAAAACATGATGATTTGAATAACATGTTGTGGAATGTTTTTCCATGCACTTTTTGTCATGCACCTAACCATTAAGTAGCTAAGTGCCACAAAAGGAAAGCATTAGTCAAGAACATGAATATGTCAAGTGGAAATGAGACCAAGAAGGGTAATTCTCATCCAAGTTTAAAGACATTTGTGCCAATAAAATCTCACATAAACTTTTGCACTCATTGCAACATAAGTAGGCATTGGATTGAAAAGTGTTGGAAGTTGCATCCACATCTTCATCCAAAGAAGGAAAAACAGGTAATGGAATCACCTGAGAAGGAGAAGGTAGAGGAATGTGCAAGGCACGCCATAACCATTGCAGAAGCAATTCCAGAAGGAAGTGAAGTGCAGAAAGAAAATTCCCTAGCATGGTTGGGTAAGAAATGGTTAGACTATTTGTCTAATTAAAGACTACATTTATTTTGTATTTCTCTTGTAGCATGTCCCCGCAGTTGGGCATTTTGTAAAAATGATGTTTGTGAATAAATCACTTATATGCAAGAGTGTTTTCTTTGGCACTATTATGTTATTTTGGCTTCATGATGAGACAATTTGTATGGGAATTTGGGAGTCAAATTTATTCCATATTGTAAGATGCATTTCCATTTGTGGATATTTTAGTAAGCATCCTAAAACTTTGGGATGAGTAGTTGCAGCAGATTTAGTATGTTACAAATGTGTCAAGCACTCATTTATACAAGTATTTCCATGTGAAGCTTATTTGGGTTATTTGCCGAAGTCTTTTTGGATTTTATCCTTGGTAAGGATTTTGCATAAGATCGCCATTGGATTTCATTCTTGGGAAGGATGTTGCTATTGATGGCCATAGTGACATAGACAGAGCCAAGAATTTTATTGAGACAATCCAATTGGTACATCAAACAGTTCAAGATCAGCTTGAAAAGTTCCAAGGTCAAATGGATGGAGATTGGAAAGTTTAGGGAACTATACCATCAATTGTTGAACATCTGAAAGTGATCTTTTGGGGTCCAAAAGCTCCCAGTGGAGAGGAGTGATCCAGAGAATTCAGAAATTTCCTTTCAAGCAAAGTGATCTTCATCAAGCGAGCGTCAAGTCAACAATTCAAGCAAGTGTTTAAAGCATCAGCAATCAGCAAACAATACAAACGAGCCTGTCATTTCAGTGATCAACTCAAGTGTGCAATTTTCAAGCATGACTTCTACACCAAGCAAGCCTGACTTCAAAGTAAGAAAGACAACATTTCTTACCTAAGAAAAAACTTCTTTATCCAATAAAATTTAGCAACTTCCGATTTGGATTGCGTTGCATAGAATGAAGCAAATAAAAAAGAGATTTCTGCTTACAAGGCTGTTATAAAGTGCATTGAGGAGCACAAACTTGAATCGCAGTTCTCACCAAATCCTCTTCAAAAGCGTGTAGCTCAGCTAGAGAATACTAAGGCTGATAGAAAAAAGGTCTGCAAATGTTGTTAAGTCTCAGCCTAAGCGTCCTCGTGCTAATGGAGGAAATCCTGGTGTATATATGCCTCTGTCACTCCTAGAACAAACTCTTGGTATATGCGGATCTTTTGATCTTTAATGAAACAAAATCGAAAAATTCATACCATCTTCATATAAAGCTTCTTTTTCCATTAAGTTTCGAAAAAGTATTGTTTTCTGACACTACTTTGCAACAGCTAGAATGAAGTTTTCCAATGACGACACAGGGCTTTATTTAGTGGCATTATTTTACACTAGCTATCTCATGAGCGTTGGAGAACATATGTTCAATATTTATCGAATTTTGAAAATGTTTATTTGTTGACCGATACTGGAAAAGTGAATGTCAATGACAAAACACCCACCCACAAGTTAAAGAAAGACCCCCCAAAAAAAATCACAGCATATAACGGCCTGCATATTTTAGGCAATTGCCGGATTTATAATAAAAAGAAAGACCACTTTCCTGATTTACAAGGCGAACATACTATCAGTGTTTGGAATCATTCACTAAAGCACTAGAGCCGATTCGAGAACAAGGCCAGGCAGTTTATTCCATAGGCGACTTAGATTCACTTCAGCTAAGCCTTCTGAGTATATTAATTTTCAAATGAGCTTATGAGCTTTTCTAATCTTCCTTTTTCATGTCTTTCTCAAGTGTTTGTGCCTCCTGGCTTGTGCTATTTCTGTGATGTTTTATAATGTTGGAAAGGCACTAAGCATTCCCATTGTATTATCTAATCATGTACCTTTTTTTTTCACTCCCATTATAATGAAATCAATACTATTGCAAGAGTTGCAGAAAATTTTCTAGAAAGTGTCAAGAGCATACCCTGAGTTGTTGTCGAAGTAAATTCTTCTTCTGGTCTGCAGTAGATTTGAGCTTCGCTACTCGATTTGCAAGGAAGAGTATAAACACAATAACGGAGATAACAAGCATTCTTTTGACTGGAAAGTGGTAATTGTTGTTCCTACCTCGATGATGAAGAGCTTCTTTTGAATGCCACGGTAGCTCCAGATATACTAAGCTACCTTCAGATAGAAGGCTAATAACAGCTCCAAACCATTAAATTTCAGCATACAATTTTTTATGTATTATGTCTGGTTACAGAGGAAAGTTTCACTTCATGAGAGAGTCATACTGAAGGCTCTGATACCACATGTTGGAGAATCATATAGCCATATAACCATATGCACAGCAAATTCACACACAAACATTAAACTGGCGGAAAAGGTAGAGAGCCATCATGTGGTCTCTCATACTCATGTAATTCTCTCTTATTCAAATAATTTAATAATACATTTAAATACATGAGCAAGTGGTCTTAACATAGTGCATCTATCTTAGAGTCACTTTGTTGAGACAATTTCTCGACTTACACACTAATTTAGGAGAGCTAGTTGGAGAGAATCTCTCATCCAAACTAGAATTCTTAGTTTGAGGAATTCTCATGATTTTATTTATTTAATTTAATAATTGGATTTATTATTGATTTTTAAGCGAGTGAGGCTAACATGTGATTAGTGCCAAAAATTGGGGAAGCCATAACTAAAGGATTTTGGAACCAATTGAGGAGAAAAAAGAGGCTAGATAGGAACTTTTGGGTCTTATGAAGCTAATGGAACATGTTTCAAAGCCATTGGATCACTTCTGAAGAGACGTTTTGCAGGTTTAGGTCTATGGGTGCTAGGATCAACCAGGAGGTTGAATTAGTTTTTGAAGGCTTTTGAGAATGGAGAGGACCTTGTAGGGTTTTTCCAACCTTCATATGTTTTCTGCAACAACTGAGACATCTATGGTGTAGCTTATGTTTCTCTTTTCTCATTGTGTCTTTGAGGAAAGCTCTCTTTTAGTACTTCAAATGAATTGTTGTACTTGTTATGCTCATTGTTAGATGGAGTATGGGGTCTTGATTTGAGAACCCTTTTCTTGTTGATTTTTTCATGACTAACTGTAGGTTGTCATGTTTTTAGAGTAAGAGTTCTTTGCAGAAGTATGTTTCCTTGAAGGGGAAACTAGCCACCCTTTTGGCTAGCACACTTTATGTACTTTTTATCACTGAAGTATTTTGAGCATAATGAGATTGGGTCAAGCCGTTGGAAGTTGGACCAAGGAGACGTAGCCCAGGAGGGGTGAACTCCTTTATCAATCGCTGAGTGTATTACTGTTATGCTATTGTTCAGTGTTTTGCTTGTGTTATTTTTCTCATGAAATTTACATAAAAAGGACTCATGTAAAACTTGCAATTTACCTCATAATCCTCAAGCACTTCGTTTACTATTCTGAATTGGAATTTAGCATAGCAAACACTAACTTTCCCATTCAAATTACTAACCTATGAACACAAACCTTGTTAGAAGATGTTGTACAAATCATATGGAAGGGAAAGTTAATGGTTTCTTCTGTCTCCAATATGTGTTTTCGCATCTGACATTGGCATGTATATAATAAGGTTATTAGATTGTTAAAGGTTTCTTTTACTCAATAAAATTTCAACATTTTTTTCATGGCCAATGATTGGTTGAGTAGATTTACACAATCACGTATAAAAAAAGAATCATTTCATGGTGAGTTAGTGATCTGTTCAATTTTTTCAATTTTCAATGTGTCATAGGTATAACCATTTTATTGGAAATTGGCAAGGTTCATGGGATTGGGAATGCCCACAGTTTTATTTTCCTCCAAGCTCGAAAACATTCTAATTTTCCTCTATTGGTATTTTTTAACATGGATACATAGTAAACATGACATTCCATTAGAGCCCTGAGCTTTACGAACACAAAATCACAATCATAATGAAACTCATCCAGCTGCAAGCATGGTTATATTGCTGGTAAATTGTAAGATGCCAATCTCGAAATAACAAACAATGTTTAACCTCTTTAAATGAGTTTGAGGTAAAGTAATAACCAGAAAGCAATATGCACTTGTGAGTACTGAATTTGTAGGGCTTCACAAGTTTAACAATTAATATTGAGACAAAATGTTCACGATCGGATCCCAAGACAGATAACAACCAGTTGGGAAGTTCCAAAAATGGTCAAGCATTTAAAAGGAAATACAATGGAATGCCAACACTGTGAGGAATGCATCTATCTTCCAACTATAATACTTTAAATAGTCTAAATCAAGAATGTTGAGACAACCTTCAACATGGGAAAAAATTAAATATTTAATTTGCGAGTTCTTTTGGTTCTTTTCCTATTTATTCTCACTTAATTGGGAATGTTCATTTCATGATTTGTATCTGTCATTATGTCTTGGGAAATCTTTGATGTAGAAGTGCTTATGAAAATGTGAAACTTTTCTGGTGCAGTTTTTTGGAGAAAACAGGACTCCTTTACATCTCTACGTAGCCTTGTATCATATTTTCAAACACCTTTAGCTGTCAGATCAGTTTCAAGCAAGAAGGACTCCTTGAGATCTCTACATAGTATTGTATCACATTTTCAAACACCTTTAGCCATAAGATGAGTTTCTATGAGAAACATAGGAATATATATGACCCCAATTACTAGTAAATAACCTTCTAAAACTGGAACTCCTATCAGATCCAACACGCTTATGATACATAGTCCTATTTCTTCTCGACCATCTACTCTAGGAATGGTTGCACCAACATCCTCACCAACAAATGCAACATAAATTCTAAATTTGCAAAGGATGACTTCATCCAAAGACTAGGCGATACATTATGGTTTTGGGTGGACTGTTGGGGAAGGGAACATATGTTCTTTATGTTTCATTTGGAAGCTCAACATTTATGTCAAACCCACAAGTACAAGAATTAGCCTTGGGATTATAAATTCCTTACATAAAGTTTTATAAATTCCTTACACTATAACACATTACTTTTTCTCTATTTATATTGCATTCAACTCTATCTTTGTGCCCCGCCTTACAATAAATTTGAGAACATAATGTGTCTAATCAAGAAATAGTATAGAACTAGCCCCACACATCTCTAGATCTTTTTGATATGTCTCAAACTTGCAGTTCGACTTTGACTTATGATTAAGATCTCAAAAAACCATACGATATGAACTGCACGTGCAATTGTGCTCTTGGTATTTTCCTCTGCATCAATGCCCTATACATTTGCATTATGTTTGATAGTTTTTTCACAAACTTGTTTCCATAATGGATTTTATTTTTGACACATGGGTAATTTATTCCCATCAATACCTTTCCATTATCACTAACCTAGTGAATATTTCATCATTCTCAATAAAATAAATCTTATGTAAGTATAAATCAAACCATTAGACTAGACATAATCTTAAAACCTTTAAAGCATTTACCAACCAAAATTGGATGAAACATAACTCACTATGTGAAAGGAACAACAATAGAGAAGGAGAACCTACACAAGTAGTTTAGATCTCTATTCCCTCACCTAATAGCTCTAATTCTCTCTCCTAAAGGCCTTGTACTTCCACCCTTGTGACTACTACTATGTCTGGTGCTAGTGGCTCTCGGGCAGGAAGGGATGTTGGGCCAAATGGAAGGGATACTATGGTTTGAGATGTTTTTTTGAGGTTGGTTTAGACGGGCACTATGGTCACCATTCTATCCACTTTTCAGTTTTAGTTGATGTCTTTTTAGTAAATAATTTTTGCTCCCAAGTCTTCAGGTATTCCTCAGTATATCTCGTGCTTGTGGACACATGTTTGGCATGTATTTATTGGGAGAAAAATGTTGGTTCAAGGGAAAAAACATGGCAATAACATGAGTGGAAGGTGTCGGGTTGTAGAGAAATTGGTAGGGAAATTAGAAACAACTCTGAAATTTATTACAACTACTTAATGTTGCCATGTTAGAGGGCCATTCTCCTCAAGTAACTTCCCAGTAATAACAACAATTTCCTCTTTGATACTGCTAATAGTATGAGCATTTTTAGGAAGACCAGATTCTGATTGTCTCCTTCTCTTCTCTTTTGAAGATGCTTTCACATCAATTAAAGATGTGTGTGTAGGTTTTAACCCCATACAGAAATTACCTGCATACGAATTCTAAAACATAGAAAATAAACAATGCGAGAGCATAAGACATAAAACACATATACACATGGATTTTCCCCTGGATCCCAAAACCGGGACTACCAACTTGATTTTTCATTATGTTACTTTTAATGTTACAATACATATTTATACATGCTGAAGCATCCAATACCATGGACCGAAAACCATGGACCGAAAACCATCGCATCCAAAACCATGTGCAAAAAAACATGCACAAAACCATAGGTAGGTCTGCTTAACCTAATATAGGGTCCAAAAACAAAATTTTCCTGGGCGCTACCCCGGACCCCATAGAGGGGGGTTACTTGCACCCCTTGAACCCCCTGTGACCCCCCGCAACACAATCGGCGCCACAACGGGGGGGCTCCATGCCCCCTCTAACCCTCTGGTTAACTACGTGGGCTAGTCGTGGAAAGAATATAACACAACCCAACATTCTCCCACTTGTTGTTTTCTTTCCACATGGGGCCATAAGAGAGCTTAGTCACTTATCCAGCCCTGCAATGCCCATTGTTTCTCTACACCAAGAGAACTTATCAGAGCTCACAGATTTTTTCAATGCATCTACAGTATTCTTCAAAGTGTCCACCTTTACTAGCAACACCTTTTTGTCTTCTATCATATCCCTCACAAAGTGATACTGCACATCAATGTGCTTTAACTTTGAATGATATGCAAGGTTCTTTACCAAGAAAATTTCACTTTGGCTGTCACAGTCTATCATTATAGCTCCCTGTACTAACCCCATACTTGAACGTAATCTCTGCAACCAAATTGCTTCCTTGCTTACATGAGTGGCTGCCATGTATTCTACCCCTATAGTTGATAGTGCCACTACATATTGTTTCTTACTTATCCAACTGACTGCACCTCCAAATAGATTAAACACATACCCACTTGTAGATCTTCTCTGATCCAAATCTCCAACCCAGTTTGCATCAACAAAGCCATGAATATCTAACGCTCTGTCCAATCTTGGTCTTCCTTAGTAGCACAAACCATAATAATTAGTGCCACGCAAATACCTGAAAACCCGCTTCACTTTTGTCTAGTGCTCCTTCCCTGGTTTTGACATAAACCTGCTCAATACTCCCACTGCATGTGCAATGTCTGGTCTAGTACAGACCATTGCATACATCAGGCTACCGACTTCACTTGCATATGGAACACAACACAAGTCCTCTTCCTCTTCTCATGTCTTGGGACACTGTTCAGTAGATAACCTCACCCCTACAGGAATAGGAACCTTCACCAGTTTACTATCCTGCATATTAAACCTATGCAGTATTGTCTCGAAATACTTTCTCTGGTTTAACCAGAGCTTCCTCTTTTCCTGGTCTCTTTTAGTTTCCATGCCCAAAATATAGTTTGCAGCACCAAGATCTTTCATGTCAAATTTGGAGGACAATTGGGTCTTCAAATCCTGGATAATTTCTTTGTCAATTCCAACCAGAAACATATCATCCACATACAAGACCAGATAAATAACATGATCACCAATTAATTTAAAATACACACAGTGATCTGCATTGCTTCTGGTGAAGCCAAGCCCCCTTATAAATGTATCAAATTTCTGATACCACATCCTTGGTGGCTGTTTTAACCTATACAGAGACTTATTTAACTTGCATACCAGTTTTTTCTTACCCTTCACCGTAAAGCCTTTAGGATACTTCATGTATATTTCCTCTTCCAGATCCCCATGAAGAAATGTTGTCTTCACATCCATCTGTTCTACCTCAAAATCAAAAACAGCAGCAACAGATAAAAGTAATCTAATAGAAGTTATCTTGGCAACAGGAGAAAAATTATCACCAAAATCAATTCCCAACACTTGGGAATAACCTTTTTCTACCAACCGAGCTTTGTATTTCTCCACCTTTCCTTCTACATTTGTCTTCTTCTTGAACACCCATTTGCTGCCAATGGGTTTCCTTCTAGCCGGCAACTCCACCAAATCCCAAGCCTCATTTTTGTGCAAAGATGCCATTTCATCAACCATGGCCTCTTTTCAGAGTTTGCCATCCTCTGAATCTACTGCTTCCTTCACAGTTCTGGGATCATCGTCAGTAATAGATGAAGCAAAATTTGAACAGAAAGCAGATGGACTATACCTTTCCGGCTGCCTTTTTTCTCAAATTGATCTTCTCACACCCGGAGTTTGTGGCTCTTCATCTTCTGATTCCTCCTCTGTTGTAGAGTCTGATTATTCCTCCTTAAGCTGAAACTCTATCTTCTTAAGTTCCTTTGGTTAGACTTCATGTTTAATAACATCTTTTACATCCCTGAACACCACATCTCAGCTATACACAACCTTCCTTATTACGGGGTTCCAAAGCTTATAACCCTTTAAACCATCCTTATACCCAATAAAGATGCAACTTTCAGATTTACTATCCAACTTGGTTCATTTCTCCTTTGGAACATGTACATATGCATCACATCCAAATACCCTCAGATGTGAAAGAGAGGGTTTCTTATCAGTCCATACCTCTTGTGGAGTCTTATCCTCCAACGTTGATGAAGGTGATCTGTTGACCAGGTAACATGCTGTCTCCACCGCCTCTGCCCAAAATTCTTGTCCTAACCCGGCACCACTGAGAATGTTTCTTGCCCTTTCCATCAACATCTTGTTAATTCTTTTTGCAACTCCATTTTGCTCAAGTGTGTATAGAGTAGTCTTTTGTCATGCTATACCACACTTCTTACAAAATTCTTCAAATTCCTTACTGCAAAACTCTCCACTGTTATCTATCCTCAACACCTTTATCTTCTTCTCTATCTGGTTTTCCACCATAGCCTTAAATTCTTTAAACCTGTCAAAGACTTCAGATTTCTTCTTAAGGAAATATATCCATGTATTCCTTGAGAAGTCATCTATAAATGATACATAATACATAGACTTACCCAGTGATGGAACCTTCACAAGTCCAAACACATCACTGTACATAAGTTCTAATATTTGTTTCACCCTCTTACCACCAGAGGGGAAAGTCACCCAATTTTTCTTCCCATATACACAATATTCACAGAAATAAAAATCTAGAGAGTTATTACTCATACCTTCTACCATACCTTTACCATGAAGTATTCAAAGGCCTTCTCTCCAATATGTCCAAGCCTTTGATGCCACAGCATGGTCTTCTCTCCAGAAACCATTAGATTTTCTACTCCAATTTCAGGAACCACAAATATGTTGCACCCATCAACAACAGTGCTACCTTGCAACTTGTACAGAGTTCCAATCTGAACTCCCCGCATCAATACCAGTGCTCCCCGAACCATTTTGCAGATATCCTTCTTGAACACTGTTTTTAGACCTGCATCATCCAGCTTGCTTACAGAAATCAGATTTCTGGCCAATGCATGAATATACAGAACACCCGAAAGTGTTCTAACCCTTCCACCTTGCAACTTCAACTTTACTTTTCCACGACCAATGATTCTAGCCTTCCTGTCATCCCCCAAGAAGACATCACCACCATCATATTTCTCATACTCGCAGAACCACTCTCTATGGGTAGTGAAGTGAAAAGATGCACCTGAGTCAATCAACCATGCCTCATGATCTATGTGTACTTGAAGAAGCCAAGTACACATCCCCACCTTCATCTGAGGTGGATTTTGCCTCTGTAAAAGGAGCATTATCAGATCCATTTCCTTTATCAAGAGATTTAGATTTATAGTCCCACTTGTAGTGCCCTTCCTTTCTGCATTTCCAGCACACCACCTTTACAAATTTTTCTGGAGATCTAAATCTCCCTCTAGATTTAGACCTCCCACTCAATGACTTATTTTTGTTTCTGTTCTGGGACAGTCCTCGTACAGACAAGACATCACCATTCTGGCTCTCCATATTTTTTTTGTCTCATTTCCTCCATCAGCAAGGATGAGACTGTTTCATCAAACTACAAGACAGTCATATTGCTACCTATTGCAATAACCAGAAACAATGTAAACTTTGAAATGGGAATTGATATTGTTACCCGTTTTGTAGAAATAGCAAAAAAGTGACCCGATTTTAAAAAGGGGTGAGGCAAAACACACATATTTTTTTATAGCATAATGTTTGGCACTATAAATTTTTCTATGTACATTGCGTTTTAGAATGGTAGTGATTTTGATGCTGATTTTAAAAAGTGGTAATTCTACACCATGCCATTTTTTTAAAAGGATTTTTTGTCTACTTTTAATTTTCTAATGTATGAAATGTAAATAATTATTTTGTAAATTTAATAATTTTTTAAGTTGTCTTCTTCTTCATATTTTTTTTTTTGTAGTGAAGTTTTTATTGTTTTGCATATTTAAAGAAGAAGGTCGATATTTTGAATTTTCGATATTCTACATATTTATACATCGTTAAAAACAATATTTTTTAAGAATTGACATAAAAATAACCATTTTTAACATAAATATAACTAAAAAACTACAAGTTTTGATAATTTTTTGCTAGAAATGACATGTCAAAATCACAATTTTTATAGGAAAATTTTAACTAAAAATGGTTAAATAATAGTTTTTTAATGAATTTCATGTCAAAAAATAACAATAGTCATTTTTTTTTTTTCAAAAAATAATGGTTAACTTAAAAATTAATGTGAAAATCACATAATACAAATATTGAACACATACCAACCTTAATTGAGTGTATATTCTTCTCATAAAATGTCAAAGTCAAAACATTATAAGTATAACTAATTAATAGTTACAAAAAATGAGCTTGATTTCCAAGCATAACTTAAATTTAATCAACAATGTCATGTAATCCAAACTCTTCGTCCTCTAGAGTTTCATCATCGTCTTCTTCCACAATATTTTATGCTTCATTTTCCTCATTTTCCTCTTCTAATAGATCTTTGATGTCCGCGAATCTCCCAATGTATGCCTTTCCAATCATTCCGTGTAATGGTGGTTGGGGTTCCTTTGCCTTTTTTGCCACACGTGATTCACTAAAGTCCAATTTCTTCAACCCAATTTCTTGCACTGCATCTGGAAGAAATTGAAGAGCATTAATTCTTTGCCAAATGAAATTGCACTGTATTGGATCCTTTTCAATTGCAATGCAATTTCTTCCTTTTTGAAGGCAACATGCTAGTGTTGTACCTAATTATCAAGTACAAAAGAAATAATGAATTAAATTAGTATAATGACATACTAAATAATAAATAACATATTGAAATTCAATTCCATATAATAAAACTTACCTGAGCCAGAAAAAAATATAGAACCCAATCTCCTTCATTTGAACATATGTCTATAAGATAGTTAATCAATAACTGTGGTTTTTGGTAAATGTTAACTATCTCTCCTTTTGCTTCTTTGCCTTCATATGTTAATTTTCTCACAACAGCATCATAAGTCAGTGTTTGTCTATGACTCTTTCCATCTACCCAATTAAAAATCATAGACATATAGCTATCATCTTTTGCCCAACTGTCAATATGGATGAACTCGCAATCATTTATAAATAGTTGATCTTCATGGCTAAGAATATTTGACTTTTGTTTGTAACATGAAATAGTAAAAGTTCAATTAACTTGTACATAAATGAATTTTTCAACATTAATCAAATATACATTTTAAACGTCTTACCATGTAAGCTGCATCCTTGAATTTGTGTTTCCCTTGAAGCTTGACAATAACATTGCTAATTGTGTGTCTGAATGAAATGTCACAAATCTCGATCATGGTGATGACGTGACTTCTAGAAATCCTGCAACCACTTTACTAAGAGCTTGATAAGTATAAGGGTCACTATCATAGTCAATGTTTGGAATATTGAAACCATGGGGAATATCTGCAATAACTAGGGCATAATCCCTTTTAGGTATGAGTTTAGCAATGTCTTCACAGTCGCCTTCTATTACTTGATATGGAATAGTGTCTAGCCCATTCCAAATGAAATAAGTAAGAGTTGGATCAAGTTCAACATTTTCAATACGTTGCTTCTTCAATCTTTCGATCTTTATTTTTTCAATAAAGGTTCTGAAACTATCTAGTGCTCCATTATCATCCTTCTTCATCTTTTATAAAATAAACAAATATATGTGTAAGTTATAAATTAAAAATAGTACACAGATGAATAAAAATGAATATATAAATCAACATACCTTTCTAAATGCAAGATAAAAAACTTTTAATGTTGATGTAGAACATGAAGCTGGATAGTTGCGTACAACATCATCCGAACTATCGTCATTCAACAATTTAACCATTTGTTATTGAATTTTCATGTAAACTTTGTGACTGCATAGATAAAGTAAAAAAAACTATATAATGATATGTATAACAAATACTACCTAGAACAATATGTTATATTTAAAAGAAAATTATAATCTAGAAATAAATAAAAATAATTCAACAAACTTATTTTTGAAATTCCTCAAACATTTCCTCCAATGATAATTCCCCCATCCTCACACAAAATAACATTGCTTTGACAATTTTTTCATCCTTCACTCCTTGCAATGCTCTCCAAGGTGTGATAGTCATATCTTATGGAAGATGTTTCATTTCAGGACCTGATTTACTGTTGCTACATATCAATGGCTTAGACTTTTTGACCTTTTGGTTTTTAATGCCAATGTTTTCCCACATTCTAAAAATCTCATTAATCAACTCTCATATCTCTGCAGTTCTAAATGCCAACTGGAAAATGTTATCAACACCTCTGAATAAATTACTAAATTTGCCGCCTTTGCCACCTTTTTCATTGATTTTCTCTTCAATTGGATAGCTTATTTCCATACAACATTCCTTTCAGAAATCTACAGTAACATTTATCCTGTCCCCACCACATTTTTCTTCAAATTCACTATGAATAAATCTAAACCTTTGGATGAAAGTCATAGACATCCTATACTCATTATCTGAATTATGATCCCATGCCACTAACTTTTCTTTTGTATCTGATAAACCAGCATAAATGATACATTTTATTGTTTCAAAACGTGGGTTATTGGAATATTCCTCCATCAATTGTCTTTGAGCTTCTATAGAATCGTTCCCCCCAAGCACATAATAATTGTATTCAAAACATTTTGACTTATCAAATGCTTCTTTGTTGAGAACTTGAACTAGATCAACAAGAAGCACATAACTAACCACATGAGCATATGGATTGTACCTCATCAATGTCTTCAAGTTGTGAACATGCAGATGATTTGGCTTTCTAACTTGATATTGACATTGTCCTTCACTTGCCTTATAGATTTATCTGACATTAAGTTGAAATGCCCGACTATCCTCAATTAAGTTTCTCTTTGTCAAATTCTGTCGAATGGAATTTTGTTTTATTTTGATAATGCCATCCTCTAAATTAGCTCATGGTGTAATGATTTCTCTGCTTTCTTTTGAAGTTTCACTAGGTTCTTAACTGTTGGTAATGACTACTTCAAAATCTTCAACTTTACGTTTATTCTTCATAACATTCTCATCATTAACTGTAACAGTTTTATTCTTGGGCATTGTTACTTTTGGTCTTTTATGGCTCTTCTCAGTTCTAATGTCATCTTCAGTAATGACAACATATTCTTCACTGTCAGTTTCAACTTCATCGTCTTCAAAAGTAACTTGTCTACCCTTGCTAGATTTATCCTCTAGAGGTCTTTTTTTCTGATCCCTTGGATGTAGTTGTGTAGCATCATCAATTACTACATTTTGCTTGTTTGCCATATCTTCTTCTGACACCGAGTAGAAACTACTGACAACTTTCATAATATCATGCTCTATGAAATGAATGCCTCCCAACTTAATTGAACAACTTTCAACAAAATTTTGCCAAACAAAATACAATATGTCAATAAAAAAAAAGTTAAAAAAATATAGTGAGACAGTTACAAGAACGCAAAACAAAAATATAAATAACAATACTTACGATATTTTGTTTCATCTCATTTACAATTTGTTTACCCAACTTTGTAGATACCTCTCTCGTGTCATACAATGAATATGATCACTGGTATTTAATCCCTTTCATGTGACTTGAGTGGTTTTGTAAGTATGTAAACAACATCACTGTCTGATACTGAACACATGTCTATGACTCTTCCCATCACTTCATAAATTCCATTATCATTCAGTATATCAATATATAGATATATATTCACATTTTGTCTTTCTCTTTCTTTCACATACCAGATTCTTGATGGAAGTTTCACTTCTTTTGATTTCTTCCAATATGAAATCATCTTCTTATCATTTGAGGCACTTGAAAGATTTGTAGCCATCAGCTCAGGTGGAGTTCGTTCACCAATGTTTTTTGAAGATCCACCTTTAAGAGTCTTTGGTCCAGAAAGATTCACAGAAATCTTCTTTGATGCCATTTTCCTAAAAAAGGAAACACATAAACCAGTAAATGACAAAAACATATTAACTTAAATTAACAATGAAAACAATAAATGATAATTAATTTTATAAATCATAACAATTTTGAAAAAAAATAAAATTAAAAAATACACTGCCCTATCGCCACACCCTGAAAATCGGCCGGCCAACCAAGCCAACCATTGGGTTCGGCCCCCTAGCCCACCATAGCGGCCCAACCACTGCCCACCGCCCAACCCCTCCCGTGCTACCTCGGTGGCCAGCCCTCCCTCCCCCCATGCCACCCCTGCGGGCCGCCCACCCACGGGGTGGCGAGGCGACGCGGACCACCAGGGTGGCACGGGGGGTGGGGGCTATAGTAGCCTCCCCCTGCGCCACCCCTGGTGGCCCGCCCGCCCGCGAGGTGGCAGGTCGATTCTCGGAATCGCCCTGCCACCCCGAGGGCGGGCGGGACACCAAGGTGGCATAGGGGGGGCTGCTGCAGCCTCCCCGCGGGCAGGCAGGCCATTGGGGTGGCACGGGGGGAGCCTGCTGCAGCCTCCCCTCACGCCACCCTGGCAGCCCGCCTACCCACGGGGTGGCGAGGCGACACAACTGTATCTAGCATGTTATGGTTGAAAACATGTTGAATTTATACTTAAGAAAGAAAAATGTTATTCTACCAAAAACATTAGTGTGCTTTTTTCCTCATAAAAAACTTTTTTTGGCCCATAAAAATTCAGTTTTACTAGCATTTTTTAAAAATGTTGAAAATTGCCCCTAAAAAAAAATCATCGTTCTAGTATCATCAATTTTTATTTTTCAAGGTGTTTTTTGCATAAAAATTTTATTTTTCACTGCCATTTTTAAAACATGTTCAAAATTGAATCTAAAAAAACAAAACCATCGTTTCAGTATACACACTTTTCGTTTTTAGCATTGCTTTTGATGTTTTTTCGGGGTTTTTTGGCCAGAGTTCCCGTTTTGAGTTTATAGTTCCCGTTTCAAAGTTTACATTGTTCAGACTATCCCACGAATCTGGTAGAGAACATAACAAACTGATTCACTTATCTTCATCTAAAATTTTAATATCAATAGATAATAACTGACTTACCACGGTATTAAATGCATTCAAATGCTCTATCACCGAGTCTCTATCTTTCATCCTCAGGGTATATAGCTTTTTCCGCAAGAACAGTTTATTCACCAGAGACTTAGATTGGTAAAAAGGCCCTAACTTGTACCACAAAGCCTTCGAGGTAGCTTCCCTTGATACATTCAGCAATACTGAATTTAAGACACACAATCGTATTGTGCTCTTTGCCTTCCGATCCAACTTCTTCCATTCTTCATCGGGCACTCCCGTTGGTTTAGTACATGGATCTACTGCGATCCACTGATCTTTATCCACCAATAGATCCTCCATCTTGAGTTTCCATAGCTCAAAACTCTGACCATTAAATTTCTCGATCTCTATCTTTCCACTGCTCACCATCTTCTTTCACCACCAAAATTGATCCCGCAGATCTCCCACTGAACAGGGTCTGCCACAGGCCCGAGCAAAACCCCTCAGCAACAAAGGCGTCCCCCTGAAGCGAAAACAGCTCTAATACCAAATGTAGGCTTTAACCCCGTACAAAAATTACCTTCATACGAATTTTAAAACACAAAAAATAAACAATGCGAGAGCATAACACATAAAACACATATACACAGGGATTTTCCCCTGGATCCCATAACCGGGACTACCAGCTTGATTTTTCATTATGTTCCTTTCAATGTTACAATACATATTTATACATGCTGAAGCATCCAATACCATGGACTGAAAACCATTGCGTCCAAAACCATGTGCGAAAAAACATGCCCAAAACCATAGGTAAGTCCGCCCAACCTAATATAGAGTCCAAAAACAAAATTTTCCAAGGCGCTGCCCCGGACCCCATAGACGGGGGTTACCTGCACCCCTCAAACCCCCTGTGAGCCCCCCGCTATGCAATCGGCGCAACGAAGGGGGGGCTCCATCCTCCCTCTAACGCCCTAGTTAACTACATGGGCTAGTTGTGGAAAGAATATAACACAACCCAACAGTGTGATATGTGAGATATTCAGTGCCAGTGTAATTCATCTACTTTATTCTCCCCTTCAATTCATTAATTCAGTGGGCCATTTGATACCGGAAAATTGGAATGCGAACTCTAAATTTGATATCAGCCTCAATGTTTAATCCTCTATGAGGTAGATGGGAATGCTCAATGCTTCCAATAATTGTAAGGCCTTCAATAATTTGTTTGCAATGGAATTCGACATAGTCCAAGACATTCAATACTTTGTTTGCAATGGAATTTGACACCTTCCAGGACATCGAATTTGAGGATATCAACGAAGACCATGTTGGAATCAATCTCAATAGAATGGTCTCTAATGTTTCTGTTGCTATATCATACAACAATGGTAAATTGGCCAATGAATCATGGGTATTGAGTCTAAAAAGTGGAGAGGATTTAAGGGCATGGATAACCTATGATGGTGTGAATCACAGGCTTAATGTAATATTAACAGTTGTTGCTTTTGGAAAACCATTTCGGCCTCTGTTATTGTCTGTTGGTTTGGCAAAACCCTTTTGGCCTCTATTATTTTGTGCATAGAGACGTGAAGGCATGAAGGCGAATAATGGCATGTGCTCGTACAATACTAGTTGGGAAAAAAAACCTCAAACGACATGTGAACCCGGGGCAACCTTCCACATGTTAGATTTTAACTCGACAGATGATGACAAAAATGGGAGATGGAGATTGGCTAGGATGAACAAAGTTTGCCCAGCCCAACCTCGCAATGAAAACAACATCGGTGTAGTTAATTTATTTTTAATTTTATTTAATAACCACATTATATTTGTGGTATTATAATTAATTATTTAATATTATTTATTTATTTTAATATAGATTAAATATATACTAACTTATTTTATAATAATTAATATTATGAAAAGACTTATCAATTTAAAAACTTTTTTTCTAATTATTTAATTGTAATAAATTAATCCATCAACTCATTTTTTAATTTAAAGAAAAAAAAGAATTCATATACGTAAAAAAATTCTAGCTCATACTCTATAATACAGAGTTATAACTCTGTTTTGACAATGAATCATACTAGATGATTCGAAAAAAGTTGACAAAACTTTGATAATGTGATTTTTACCCAAAAAAAATTTATTTTATTTTTTATAAATTTGTTTTTAAAAAGAAAATAGCCTAGCTAATATCTTAATCAAATTAAATAGAACATTAAACCATGTCTAATGCCCGAACTTCAAACAACCAGGCTTTTCTTCTAAGCAATCATTCCAACCCTAATCCTCTTTGGTTAGACGAAGACCCTACTCTGGCTAGCCGGTAGAAAAGGAGCTCTGAAGACCTCGGAGAGAATTTGTTTGGGTCGAAGCTAGTCAAGCTCTGTAGTGCTCAAGATCTCATAATTTGCAACAGTCTAAAGAAGTGGCCCAATTGTAGCCAGATAACCTACATCCATGGCCTTGGTAGCAGCGTGGTAGACTATTATTTCCGATCTCCCTTTATACAACGAAATAATAAATTTTGACATCTTAAACGACCACGAGCCTGACTTTGATCATAGGCCTTTACTTATAACTCTGAATTTTGTCATGCATAGAGATCCCATAGAAGATAATCCTTATAGCCAAAAGAACTTAATCTTTGATAGAAATAAAAACGATCTCTTTCTAAATTAATTATAAACTAATTTGCTTCCTTTATCTAGTATAGACAACATAGAAGACCTCTATCATAATTTTACTACAACCCTCTCTTATTCTATTAAAAAGTTCACAGTTGAAGTTTCAAGTAATAAAAGAAATAGAAAAACCAACCAATGGTATGACAAAGACTGTAAAAGTGCGAGGAGAGAAATTAAGGAAGCTGTTGATGAATCTCTTAAAATTGGCAAGATAAAAATATACAAAGCCCTAACTAAAAGGGGAAAAAGGCAGTATATTCGTAAAAGACAAGAGAATCTCTTAAACCTCTCTAAGGTAGCTCCTAAGAAATTATGGAGGTAGATTCTAACTAGGAAAACTAAAGATAATAATAAGATGCTTTAGATGACTCGAATTCCTATCTTAAAAAGCTTTATGAATCTCCAAATATCATGGATAACTTTGAAACCCTGCTCACAATGAAAGAATTTTTCTCATTAGAAGACATTGATTTTGGGGTTAAATACCTGGAAAATGGGAAAGCTAAGGACATTGAAGGTTACCAGGTGGAAATCTTAAAAATTGGAGGTCCTGTCCTCATCCCCCACATCCACAAGCTTTTCAATCAAGCAGTCAAGCAAGGGTTCCCTAAACCATGGACTCAGAGCCTCATTATCCCTATTTTTAAAAGTGGGGATACAAATGACCCTTCTAATTATTGGACAATTATGATCAGCCCTCTCTTAGCCAAGTTATATGGTATTATTTTGGAAAATAAGTTGAGCATATGGCTTGAAAGTGAAGGTAAGCAGGATAAAGGCCAAGCAGGTTTTAGAAGGAAACACTCAACAACGGACCACCTCGTTATGCTTAGGATCATTGTGGAGGAATATCGCAATGATAAATCCAATCTCTTTTGTTGCTTTGTGGACTTTAGAAAGGCTTTCGATACGGTTCCTAGAAACAACCTATGGAATAGATTAGAAGCGCTAAAGGTTCCTTTCGAGATGATTTCTGCCGCTGTAAGGTTATAACAGAATGTAATTGCCAAGCTAAAGAGCAATGAGGGGTGGTCAGAAGATATTAAGTGTAATATCGGAGTTAAACAAGGTTGCCCCCTCTCCCCTACCCTATTTTGCATTTACATCGACAAGCTAGAAGGCTGTTTAGAGGAAGCAAGTTGTGCTGGCACGATCTTAGCTGGGATAGTCATCATCCTTCTTCTCTATGTTGATGACATTGTTCTTCTAGCAAGGTGCCCATCTGATCTTGATAAGCAACTTAGTCTTCTTAAGGATTTATGCTCTACCATGGGTATGACTATTAACACTGACAAAACAAAAGTTATGATTCTCAAATCCAAGAAGGACACTTACGCTAATTTTATGTATGACAATAGTAACTTGGAGGAAGTGTCTTCTTACAAGTACCTAGGAATTGATATTCATCACATGCTCAACTGGAACTATAGCATTGAGTAAAGGATTGATGGGGGGTGGAAAGCTTATTTTGGTCTTAAAAATAATTGTAAAACGGCAAACCTTGTAATGTGGGATAGAAAGAAATTCAGCTTTGAAACTTTAGTCACTCATGTTATCTTATATGGATGTGAGGTTTGGGGTTGCAGCATCTCTAGAGAATCCTGGAGAAATATTGAGCAAATCCATAAGCATTTTATAATGTATAACCTCAAAATTAAAAGAAATACACCCTATCCTATTCTCCTTATAGAAGTGGGTATTTCCCCTATCGAGAGCCTAGCTATGGCTAGGCTTTTGTTGTACAAGCACAAACTCAATAACATAGGATACCATAGACTTCCTAAGCTAGATTTAAATTCCATCCAAAACAAGGCTGGTATAAAGACACGAGGGCTTGGTTAAACCATTGGGAGATCGATGAGAATGTTGCATTGCAAAACATTAATAACATTAAAAATATTGTTACTTCTAAGTTCAAAGAAAAAATGTGGTGTGAAAAAGATTTAGCAGCTAAAAGAAAATTACAATATTATAAGGAGGTCATCAACCCCACCCTAGAAGATCAAAAGTATCTCTATGTTTTAACTATCTCAAAGAAGAAAATTAATATAGCTAAGATTAGAACGACCTCTCATGAGCTCCATAGTGAAACGGGTCGTTGGGCAATTCCTAAAACACCATGGATGGAAAGGATCCGCCATCTCTATGAGAATATGAACATCGAGGATGAAAATCACTTCCTCTTAGAGTACCCTGCGTACAACCACATTAAATCTCAGTTTCATAATCTTTGTTGTAACACTGACCTTCCTAGCCTTTTACGGTGTCAAAATTATAGGGAGCTCGAGAGGCTTCTCTCCAAACTTTTTGAGTATAAAAATAAAATCTTAAGTCAAACTAAATAATTCGTTTCTTTAGGTCCGATAGACCAAAATTTGGTCTAACTAAACATTAACCATCATCATCAATAATTTGATAATTTAATTTATAAAATAAAATTTACACTAATTACTTGATTTCGAATGAATAACTGGATATATAATAGTACAAAATATCAATATTTGTTAACATTATAACATAAAGTATTTAACCTTTAATATAAATTTGACTCCATTTCAAGTCATGGGTAGGGAACACTCACCTCACTCATTCAGTGGCCTTCTCCCAAACCCGCCCTCCGATTGGTGACTTACAAGAGTCTGGTCGGAGATCAACTCTCCTTTCCGTTATCTGCTCGCACCCGACCAATGATCAAATTTTAAGGGTTGTTCTTAATTTCATTTGGAAGGGTATATATTCATTTAATCCTTCAAAGATGAAAGGTTATAAAAGAAGTTGCACTTCGACTCAGAAGTGTATATTAAACAAACTCTTCTTAAAAAAAATCCAAAATGAAATAGTGTCCTTTAAAATCTTTAAATTTTTTATTTAAAGAGTAACTATAGTAAAAAACTATAAAATCTCAATATAACTTAGTAAATAAAGAAAATTCTAGTAAACTTGTGTTTCTTCTATTCATTTCATCATCTTCAAAAGTATTTGGACTTACATCATTGAAAATATAAATCTATTTGCCCATTGGAAATGGATAACTAGTTTTCATTTGTTTCCATACATCATAATAGCATTCAAATCTACCTTATTTAGAGCATGAGGTGCACTAAGAGATAGAAACATTAACATATATAGTGTCTCCAATGAAATCTTTTATCTATCATCATTTTTTATTTTGTTTAATTTTCAGAAGCCTCTTTCACACACTGATGTGGTTGCTGGGATAATGAGAATAGTGTGCCATAATTGCATCAAATATGGAAAGCCTTCAAACCATTTAGGTTCATATCCACATAGGTTTCTTCATACATATGCTTTTTAGGGTATGATTTAGAAATAGTACAAATAAATTCATCCATTTTACCCAAACATCTAGTAGTATCCGCAATAGATGATTCCCCAATGCTACATTTTTCACATAAACATTTCGACCATCTTTTTGTTTGACAGTCTATATCATTCACTTCTTCATAAGTCTATATCATTCACTTCTTCATAATAATGTTGAGGAGTGAAAAACTTAGCAGCATTAAATACATGTAAATCTATGAATCTCCTATCTAAATATTCAATCACCTTTCAACAAAACATTTTCTCAAAAGAGTACAATCATCTAGTGTCCCTGATATTTTCATCTTTAGAAAACTTGTAAACCTCAATGGATGTAAATGTACAATACCTATAGTATATACAAATTCAAGGGTTCCTCCTTGTGCTTTAACTAAAAAAGAAGACATTTGCATTGCACCTACACCAAAAATGCTTCCCAAAAATCGTTTATGAAGCATGCTAATAAAAACATCTAGATGGATGCAAAATATTAGAACCTTTGATTGAACTTATTTAATTAAATGAGCACATATATAAGTAGATGGATGCAAAATTTCACTTGAAATATTGTTTCCAACTCATACTTTTTTTTCTCATTTAACTCCCAATACTTTAACAAAGAATGCATGAGTTTAACAAGTCTTTCCATGACCTTTCCTCTAGAAAGCCACCTAATTTGATGAATTTGTAAGACCTCTAACTTAGTGATTTGAAATGATTATATTAGCTCTTTCAATATTCCATGTATTTTAGTTGATTTCCCAAGCCATGAATAAACTTTGTTTCCAAATTTGTCACTAATGGAAAATGAGACGAAGCCTCATTGGTCACTAATGCTTCCTTATGAGCTATGCAATGGATATCTAATAAATGAGGAGCATCTTGACGAATTTTAGAAAATAAATCTTCATGAATACCCCTCATGGAAGATGCACCATCCAAACCAAAGCCAACAAACTTCAACAAAGATAGATCCATTTCTACTAAAAGAGTTCTCACTACATCATACATACATTGAGCCATTCCATCCTTTATTTGAAGCAAACATATATCCAATTGGTGTTCCATAATTCAATCAGTGCTTTCATCAACTAAAATTGAGTAAAATGGGCTATGTAAAATCTCTTCTTTTAGTTTGTTTGAATATACCTCTTTAGTAGGTTGAATAAACTTTTTTCTTAATGTTGTATTTGTGTATGCAGAATATTCATTTGTTAGAAGCACGAGTGGAGTGCAATTATACCTATTCAGGTCACACATTTACTTATACATTTCTAAATATAAATCATGTATAGCAACAAAATACATGTTTTCAATCACTGACATAATTCTCTCCTTCTCAATAGCTACCATTAGTTCTACGTGTTTAGTGATTGGAATATTACTTTGTTTGCTTTCTCCCTCCAAATGTTGTAAACATAATTTAGAGCTTTTGATTTTGCATGGCCACTTAGACCACTCACTTGAAGAGTGGTACTTCCCTCTTTTTCAAATGGAGTATCTCCTTTAAATTTAACACATCAAGAACATTTTATCATTTCATTACCATTACAATGTTTTGAAACATACGCCCATGAAAATCTTGTATTCCATTTAGATTTGAATATTATTTTGTGATTTTTTGATGTGTTTTCTCTTTCAACAAGCTCTACACTATTTGATTCATCATATTAATGTAGATGAACATCAACTTCGTTTTGAATATTACATGGTTGATTAGAATGTTGTGGAAGGCCAAATGAATCAATAATTGAAAATTGTTTTTTATCCTTCTTTGGGCGACAATAGGAAACATTTTCAAGATTTACACCTATTAAATCAATAAAAACGATAAAATAAGTAAATTAATTAATTAAAAACCCTTAGCAAGATCGTGGGAGACAAAATTCAACCTTAGCAAGATACCATAGGATTTGACTACATATTTCTTGATAGGTTATCCCGAGGATGAACCACATTAGTTGGTTCGAAATGTCTATCAAATCCTAATGATGTGATTAATCTGAAAGACATTTATTTATTCTTTTTAACATTCAAAGAAACTTGTAGTTTTATGAGAGAGAACAAACACTTCATGAAAAATGGTACTTGGACAAGAAATCCGTATAGATTTAAGTAGAAAAGGAAAACAAGCAAGAGTTTGAATGAGAGTGGTATAGTTGTGGAGTCCAATACCCTTGATAAAAGATAGATATTCTTTTCATAGTTGGTAGATTCATATAATTATGACGATAAAAATTTCCACCATTAACAATGTTAATGCAAAACACAACTTCAACACCCATGCTTGGGATGGAAGGATTCAAGCAATTGAATTTAGTGTATTTGGCCACAATGTTGATTTCCTGGAGTGTGGATTCTATGGTGCACATGATACATTGTGTGACCATGAAGGTTGTCATTACTTTAAGGAGTGTTGTATTAAAGAATCCATAGAATGAGAAACCAAATGCAAATGAATATATAAGGAGGACAATGAAGAATATCTAGTGTTGAATGATAACTTTCCTTTCATGGATGATGGGTTGCAATTCAAATGAAAATGGAAAAAATGGATGTAGGGAAAGAGTGCTCAAGGATAATCAGGGAGGAACGAGAGCACGCGTAGAGTTGTTGAATGGGTATTCAATTCGCTTTGTCGCCCTATGCTAGGTGTAATAACTCTCTGATTGTTGCATGTCTCTTTGTTGCAAGTTACATCTCGTTCAAACTTGAACTAGTCTCTCATCAAAGTGATTTATCTGTTTTCCAGACTCCAGACTCTTGTAAACTTTAAAAAATATTGACAGGTTAATAAAAATATTGCCCTTCTTTTCAAATACATAAATTTAATCTAACCTTCTTGATTGACGAATGATTTTGATATTTTAATTTTTTTTCCGAAAAATAATTTTTTTTTGGCCCTTCTTAGAATGGCCAGGAGCGCAAAGAAGGGCTAAGAAGTTTCAATTTTGAACATTGCACCCGACTCTTCATTTTATTAACGTAAAAGGTAAATGCAAAGTAAACATTATTTTTAATCATGAAAAGACAATGGAAACAAAAAAGAATGGAAGGAAATATATTTCACACACAATTCCTGAGTATATTTTAGGAACCGACTCACCGTGCTCAAGTCGAAGAAGGCACCATGATTTTTGACACGAATAAAACAATTTTAATGATAAAAAACACTCTTCCGTTATGATTTTATAAAAACTATTTCGTTATCATTTCATAAGATTATAACTAAATTAATTGAAATAGGATAATAATTTTTAATCAACAACACCATGCTCTAGGCACAAAATAATCTATTGAATTTATACAAAATTATGTATACGCACTTTCAATCTTTCATGAATAGGCGTCACATTTATTTAATTTTGTAGAAAATCTGATTTCTATCTTTATGAGAAAATGTAGAAAACGTCATATCTACATTTGGTAGAAAATGTAAATAGTTGTCAAATTTATCTTTCTTTCATGAGCTTTCAACTTTTTGTTGAAATCCTATATGGATTAAAATATCCATTCATGCAAAAATGTTAAAAAATAATAAAATTCTATTCATTAGTGTTGACCAAACAAATATTTTTTTGGAATCAATCAATCCTTAATTTATTAGATAAATTGAGTGTTAAAATAAATCAAATATGAATAAACGTTAAAAATCATGCAAAAATGTTAATCAAATAATAAAATTGTTAATCAAATAATAAAATTCAATTCATGAGTGTTGACCAAACAAATATTTATATGGAATCAATCTTTAACTTATTAGATACATTAGTATGCACCGTTATTCCGCGTGGATGAGACGACCGGTTATTAGCCCCCCACCCAGGTTTAACCCGCGATACATGTTTGTGCTACTATGCAACTATTGTACTTGCTGTATTGCTATTAATACAACATATATATGAAATATCCATTGTAATATAATTGTACCATGATGTATATATAGCTTCTTCAAAAAGGATTTCCCCTCTGAAAAAACTTATTAGATACATTGAGTGTTAAAATAAATCAAATACTAAGTTACGAATAAATGTTAAAAATTTATTATAAGTTACGAATAAATGTTAAAAATTTATTCCATTAATGGTTGTTCCCTTTTCCTAAAAGCTCGTTGTACATGGTCACTTTCCTCAACTTTTCGTTCATTGAAATATTGTATAGAATAGATATATATTGATCTAGTTGTTTTATTCATAATATTTTTATTTTAAGTATAATTATTGAAATTAAATGATAGGGTAATATATTTTAATAATGGTGAATAAATTTCAGGAAAGATATGTATATTGGAAAATGAGTATATTAGAATAAATTGATAATATATTATAAAGAATAAATTGATAATATATTATAACATTATTATTTTTTTTTGTTAAATTATACAATATTTTCAATATAATTATTGAAAATGAAAAACAAATTAATTTTAATAACCTTACCAATAAATTATATAACATATTTTAATTATTTTTTCCTAATATTTAGTAGTCAATTTTCACAAAAACATTGAAATATTTTCATTGTTATTATTGAAAGTGAAAAATAAAATAATTTCAATAATTGTTAGTAAGATTCATGATTATATTTAAAAGAAATGATACATAAATATTTATGTATATTGAAAAATAGATATGTTGTGATAATTGGATTACAATTCCCTTCAATTCTCTCTTACAATAATTTAGTAACAAAAAAAATATCATATAATAAAATGAACAAATATGATATTAAAGTTTATAAAAAACCATCCACAAATAGAATTCTTATGCAATCATGAATTATCTTTCCATTTTAATTGTATTTTTTATTAACATAAAGTTGTGTGTCTTTATTGTCTTTTGCTCTAATTCAACTATATTTGAACTAAATTAGAGTGGCTATTATGTAGCCCTTCTTCAAATATGCTAGTTGGTCTACATTTTTTAAAATTTAATAATTAAACTAAGAGATAGAGAATGCTAGCTATGGGGCCTTGTTTTTATTTTATTGTAATTATCCATGTATAGTGAGAATTATATCCTCGTGGGTGAGGTTTATAAATTAAAATTCAACTCTACATGATGTATGCTTAATTAATATTGTTATGTTTTTTTAATATTAATTTAAAATCATCTTAATTTTATGGTGGATGTTTTCATTATTTTTTTCACCTCCTTTATAAAAAAAAAATGATAGGATTGGAATTTACTAGTTTCCATTGATATAAATTATATTATTGAGATGGGTTAATTAATTGACTTAATTTGTTAAAGATTTAAAATAGTTTTATTTTATAGTTTTTGATCTATTTTGATATATTATAGGTGGAAATATTGTAGCTATTGGATTGTAAGGCTATTTTAATGCGCATAACCTAATTTGGTGTTCTAGGGTTTAAAACAATTTGGAGCTCATTTTAGGTTTTAAATGGTTGTTTTTAGAGTCAAAACTTCATGAACAATTTTTCCAACCTTTGCATGTTGCTCTACACATCTAGAGATTGGAAGGGTGTGATGTTAGCTTGAATCAAATTTCATATGTGGCCACTATGTCTCTTGCACATAGACTTATCTTCTTGACCACCATGATAGTGAGTGAATGCCATATTGGATCACATTATTCACACATGTGGAGTTTATCATAGGTGAACTTTCAAGAGTATTTTAGAGGGTATTGAAAACCTTAACATCGAGTTTTGAGGCATGTTAAAACCCTAAACCTAAACCTAGAAGTTTATTAGGGAATATTAAATATTGGGCCACTAGGATAGCAAGGGATTTCAGTCTTATTGATTTGGAATTTCCCCCATGATTGAGAAAAGCATCTAAAAGTGTGATATTGAAGTAGAATAAAGAAATTAGAAGACCTTGTAGATTAATATTGGCTATGATTTTCATGGTAACTCCATAATTTCATAGACATGTAAGATTTTTTGTGACAAACAATTGTAGCAAAATATCTATGATAGTTTATAGATCACGTGAATATCAAAATAACATTCATTGGAATTTTAGTGGGAAGTTGCAAGATCTAGGAAGTGGTACAAGATAAAGGTTTGAAAAATATAGCCATGGTAAATGATTTATCATTATAGAGTATTAGTTAGAAGATTTGACATCTAGAGTTGAATTTAGAGATCTACAATAAGGATACTAAGAAAAAGAACTTGTGATATGTGGATTCAAGAGACAAAGTGGAGATTAGCATAAATGCATAAGAAAATATTGTTGACACTATAATGTAAAAGGAAATGAATCTAAGTAGCATCCATCCCAAGGAAGAGAATGATATGACTAAACTCTTCCATATTTCCATTTAGGTTAAGAATACAAAGGTTGAATTTCTATTTGATTTTGGTTCATAAACAAATCTCATAGCAGAAAAGATAGTTAGCATGTTTGTATTGAAGGTTCAAGACCATCCCCACCCATATCCACTAAGATGGGTAAATAATGATGCAAAACTCATGTTTACTAAATTGATGATGTGAAGGTAGATGTGGTACCACTTGATTTGTGTGGTGTAATGTTTGGAAGCCCATATATGTGAATAAGGGATGTAATCTTCCTGAGGTGGAAAATTAGTAGTACTTGATTAAGGGTGGGAAATGTTCCATCATTAATGCCCATAACAAAAAAGCTAATACCTCTCTGGTAAGTGGTAACTAAGACATGAAATTATTTAATTCAAGTAGGACATTTGTATTACTTTTTGAAAGAGTGTATTAGGTAGGAGATCAATTAATAAATGTAAAGGAATCTCTAGGGTGACGTATTAAAGAGTAGAAAGGTTAATTGGATAATATTTTTTTTCAATATATGAGGAAGTGTTTTATAAATATAAAGGGTTACCACATAAGAGGAAAGTGGAGCATAAGTCATAGTTGTTTCTAACTCACTATTATCAAATGTTGGGTTGTATAGATAGTTCATCCTAAAAGTGGTTGAAGTGGATAAATCATTACATAAAAAACTAGAGGAGAAAGTGATTTGATCAAGGACCTAACATTGGAGAGTATGCAATAATTGTAAATCTTTGATTAATATCACCCTTAAGAATATATACCTGCTACCTAAAATTAGTGACTTCCTATATTAGTTTCATCATACCAAGTACTTCACCAAGTTGAATATGAAATCGTGATATTATCAAGTATGACTTAAAGAAGAAGACACTTAGAGGATCCCCTTTAAGAAAAAGGTTTTTTTATATGAGTGGATAATAATGAATTTTGGTTTATGTAATACTCTAGCTACATTTATATATTTGTTGAACAATGTATTTCATTCCTCTCTACATTGGTTTTCAATAATGCACTTAAATCATATATTGGTTTTGTAATATCCCAAACAAGAAAAATGTGCAGGGATCTAGAACACTATAATGTTTCATTTAATATTATCACTAGAAAAATTCACAATAATTTTGAGACCTTGTTACAACACATGCATTCGTGGTAAAAACATCGAAAACCCAATTTTACCAAAAACAAAAAGCATAAAATAAGTTGCAAAATTGTAGCCTCTATTTTATTAATAATTGTAAAACAATACATGCTAATATGATTAACAATAAGGCACATGCTAATGGCATACATGGTTTTTCATCAAATGGCTAAACTAAAACACTGAAGCACACTTGTCAACCCTGGAAGGATCCACCAAGGAGATATCGCCGTGGGGATTTTATCCAAGGGTCAAAGATGGAGTTGGCCATGCCAAGATCTATACAAAATATCAATATGAAAAATGAATCTAAGATAATCCAAAAGCATTTCTCCTCCTCCCTTTGAAAGACTTGATGAAACTCTCTCTAATCCTCTAGAAGCCATTATTTTATTATTTTATTATTTTATTATTCTTCTTCTAGAACCTTTTATATTATTTTTTAGTTACTTTTTACAACAAAAATGGATTATTAAATCCATTGGACTAGAAAATAGAAAAAAAATGAAATTACCATGGGAAAATACCATAAATACCAGATTTTTTCTGCCTTCACACCGGAAAGGGTTATTTCACTCTTGTAACCTGCCTACCACTAATGATGGAAGTCCATTTTGACCACACCATAAGGGAAATCAGAAAAAGGAATATTACAAATCCTCTTATCCGAAGATTTCTTGCCCTCAAGCAATTCATGTTTGTCTATTGGTCTAGTTGTCTAAGGTAGTTGAGTACAAATACTTGGGTCTCATATGTACCATTGAACCATCAAAGCATGCCACTATATCACCTAATCAAGGATATATCTATTGATTCTTGGATCCTAGATCAAACTTTGAATCAATTTCTCACTAATAAATCCACTTGTGTGCAAAACTCCAGTTGGATCCCAATATAATTGTTGACACAAATTGTCATCAAAATATCTTCCTAGATCCCAACACCACCATAACCAAACTTCATAGCCTATTTGCCATGGCCCTAACCATATTGTGTCCCTAGCTAATAATATCCTCCCAAGAATCATCTCATCAATCAGGTAACAACTCTTAATCTCCCACCATTCCATCTATTGACATGTATTTTGTGTAAATACTCACATGAGGAACAATCCCACCATGCTGATGTTTCCCCACTCTAATCCTAATTTGGTTGCTCCTAATTTGTTGGGTCGTTTCTTGGTCCTCGCCCACCTGTAAAACCTATCTAGAAGGCTCCCATAAGATTCATTTGGGAAAAATTTCCCCTTTTCCTCCAATGCACAAAGTTAGGTTAATAAAGCTGCAATCCTTGTAGATTTATCCCTGAAGAGGGCTATGACTCTGCAACTCCCAAGTATATTCCTTTTGTTGACTTGCAATGGACTTGAGTTATTCCTCAACACTAGACAACATGGCCACTAATTTGGCACATGCCTCTATGATCTCCTCAATTTTCTCGTTCTCCTATATGACAGTGCCTTAGATGGTCTAGATTCTCTATTCCGACATCATAATATCTACCTTAAAATGCTTATTTTTTTCTTGTAAGTCCTATCCTCGAAAGTTTAGTGTCTTGTTGGATGTTTCTATATTTGTATGCATTGGATTCCCAACAATCACAACTCCGAATTGAGCCTTTGACCGAACCTCTGGAAATGGATCTTCTACATAGTATGTTTTCCATGCTCCCCCACTTGTGGAGATATTATGTTATTCATCCTCTTTGGTTTTTGAATATGGATGCACCAGTGCATTTTTATCTACACTTGATTGATCAAATTATTCATGGACGTACTCTTGGAAAAATATGGACTTATTTGTACAAGAGTCTACCTCATCAACACCATTAGGAAGGGTTTCCTCCTTCATTTTTCCATGCACATCTAATATTATTATTTGCTTATACTACATGTATCTTTGAATGACATCATGTTGCGGCTCACCATCTATAATTGACTACTCATATTCTTCATGGGTGCTCTCCTAAAAATCAATGGCCCCAACTATAGAAGAATACTCATGGTCATAAGGAATCTCCTCCTGTTCTACCCATGTTGTCTCCCCTGTATCACCTAGGCATGAATGGTTAGGTGCCCAAGGTCCCTTGCAGATAAATCATAGACCTTTCCTTCTTAGCTCATTCTTTTTGTTGGTTTTACTCTCTTTGTTATTGTTTTCTTCATTAATCTTTGTCATCTCCTTTTGCAGGTTTTAACCCCATACATAAATTACCTGCATACGAATTTTAAAAATAGAAAATAAACAACGGCAAGAGCATGAAACATAAAACAGATATACAAAAACATTTTCCCATGGATCCCAAAACCGGGACTACTAGATTGATTTTTCATTATATTCCTTTCATTGTTACAATACATATATATACATGTCAAAGCATCCATAAAGCCCAATCCACTAATCTTGGATTAGAACATAACATAGTTTCCTTGACTGGATCTACAAAATATGATGGGCAGAAAACTAGCATGCCCAAAATCGTGTGTGAAAACCACACACAAAACCATAGGTAGGTCTGCCCACCTAATATAGGGTCCAAAAAAAAATTCCTCGGGGCACCACCCCAGACCCCGTAGAGGGGGTCTACCACCCCGCTTAAACCCCTCAACAGGGGGGGATCCCACCCCCCTATTGCACTTAACACAATGAATAGGGGGGACTATCACCCCCCCACTCATGGGGCTAGTCGTGGAAAGAATATAACACACACCCAACACCTTCTTGATCAACTCCCTTCTGAGCGAGTTCATGTTTTTCCTTACCAACCTCTCAACTAATTCATAGGAAGCTCGTGATACACTTAGTTACTTTCTCTAAATGGCCAACAATTTGAATCTTAGTGTTTTGCAAATGTCAACATCTCCACCTAGAAACAGGGACATAATCTTTTGCATGCTTGTTTTGACACTGTTTGGATGAGTTGTTGTAATTCCAGTGAAAATATGCTAGAGAATTTGAAAGATTAAGTCATGACATTCTAGATTCAAAATGAAAGTTCCAAAGTTGAACTTTGAAATGAGTTCTAAAATTTTGCACCTCTTCTTAATGGTAGGAAGCATGATGTTGTCCAACCCTTGAAGGGGTTCTAATATCAACTTTAATCTCTCCCTCATGATATCATTATTGTAAGTTTGTAGTGATGATGTTAAAGCTATGATCTTTTATGCTAGGAGGTGATTATGAGGCTAAAATCTTCACAAGTATACTCTGAGAATTTAGGTTGTATTAGAGAAAGCATGGATGGCCTAAGAGCCAAATTGAGTTTCTCCCATTCTAGTTGACCCACCTTGGATAGACATGTGTCTCCTTCCTCCAACGTATGAAGGAATATTACTAACTTTGTTCATTACTACACAGATACAAGTATGGAGAGCTTAGTCCCTCTTCCCTATCCTTCCCATGAATGCTTCTGTTGCAGTATGGCAAGGACTATTTTTAAGAAAGGTCTGCTGCTCTAACTTTTTCTTTGGTTTGAGGAGGTATTTATACCTAAAGGACCCCATATTTTCTTTAACTCATCAATAAGTTCCTTACAATTTTCTAGGGACTCTTCAAGATCCATCTTCCCCCATAATAGATATGTTATGATACCCAAGCGCAAAAATCTAGATAAAGGTTGAGGTATGTAAAATTGATGACCAGGAAAACCTGCATGTTATTTCTTGTATGTATTGGGGGATTTTAGTATCCTTTCATGTTTGATCTTGATAAAAAATAGGTTGTAGCATGTTGAGGGAGGAGCCTCATGTGGTTGTAGCCTCCAGAAAATATATGGGAATTGGAGCTACCTTGTAAGTTGTATCTTGCAAAAAATTTGATCTAGTAGCCTCCTATAGGTTGGAGCCCATAGAAAATCAAATGTAATAATGGAGTAGGAGCTTGCATTTGCATCACAACAATAAAAAAAATCATAGTTTTCTCTCTTTATGTCTTTCCACTTATATCCGGTGTCCATGTGCTCTTCCTTTTATGTATTGATGTGATGTTATGGTTTACTTATTACCTATTGTTAACATATTAAATATGGTGTTCATTATGTGTTAAGTGGCTCCTCTAAAATTTCAATTAATAAGTTTAAACAAAATATATTTAAAATCCATGAATGTACTAAACTAATTCATCCTCTTCTCAGTTTAATCAAGTTTTCATTAGTTTCATGGCTCCCAAGAGACTCATTAAGAGGAGCATCAATCTCTTACTGGCTACTAATGATATCATGATCATTTGATTGAGGATCATCATTATGAAAAATATAAAATAGGCCTTTCTAGAGCCACATATTGCAATGCAATTTTTTATAAGATTCACATGTGGAGTGACTAGGGTGATCTTTAAATGCCTTGAAAGATGCTTTATTCACCCTACAAGCATTTAATTTGAGGTTTAATGAAGAATTAGGGCTTTGTTCTTCCAATGGAGTCACCAAACAATTTTTTTTTTTTTTTTTTAGGGATAAAACATATGCTTCATGTCCCCAACAATGACACCAAAATGTTGCCACAAAATCTAGCAAGCCTTGGAGAGGGATACTCTTCAAGACATGAACTAGACAAAGTTCTAGCATTGGGGTAGAGGCCCAATGTCACCTTAGCTGAAACCCACTACTCTTTATGGATTTTAACCAATGGGAGAAGTCCTAGTAAAGGAGGAATCACTTGAAATAGAAATGTTAATGATGAGGGATGTTTTCACCTATCATACCTTCTCATAATTATGTCAAATGGTCATATTTTTCATCCCTAGTACAAAAGAGGATGGGTGCAATCTTGGTTAGCCAAAGGAAGGGATGAAGTCTCAAAAACAAAGGGAAAACCAAAAAGGGAGGGTTGAAGTCTGAAATCTAAAGGAAGGGTCGAAGTTTGAAATCTAAAGGAAGAGTTGAAGTCCAAAAGCCAAAGGTAAGGCCGACCATCAAGACCCAATATCAGAACCTCAAAGCAGAATGCATATTGTGATATCGTAGGTGGGAACTAAAGGACCTTGACAATCTATTCAAAGACAAACCTGAAAAGGAATATCAGAGTAGGCATCAAGAAGGAAGGTATATCGGGACCCGATATCGAAACCTCAAAGCGATCCAATTTTGGAGCCTAGAGCATTTGAAGCCTTAGATTTTCATAACTCCTTAACAATTACAATTCTTTAGAAGTGTGAAGGTAGTGAGGAAAAGAGATTTACAAAGGAAATCACATTTGAAACCAAAGATCAAGGACCCTTTCTCTCTCCTCAAGATAAGATAGGAGGCAGCAGGTGATTGGCCCTCAGGAGCTAATGAGGCAGATGACATCATCATGATATGGTAGTATAGAGGACATGTGGCAATTAGTTCCAACATTTTTAGGTGGCCTAGTGGGGAAATCTGTGTGACACGTGTCACAACTAAGGAGGCACCATGTGGAGATGATGACCTCAGAATGACATCATCTCAGAGGTTTGTATTTCGAAAGGAATATATTTCCCAACTCCTATGTATTGGCAATTTCAAAAAGTTATGATGTATGATTGGCACTTGGTCATGAGGACCCAAAGAACCAAGGGTGCAAATCAGGGACGAGCACCCAAATGCTATAGATATAATCAGAGATGGAGATATTGTAACTCCATTGTAAAATCATTTTGAAAATGTTACGATTCCTACGGAGATCTGACGTTGAGAGGCACTTGGTCATAGGGATTCAAAATAACCAAGGGCACAAAGCAGACCAAGCACCTAAGTTATATGGAGAATATTAGAGGAAGGATACATCATAACTTTTTTTAATTGCAATATGAAAAATTTTGAGGATAGGATCTCTAATGCATTGCTGGCATTTTATTGTGGAAACCCAAAGAACCAAGGACAAGATAGGATAACACTAAGAGATAGGCACCTGATAGGAGCATGAAGGCTTTAGCATCTAAGCACCAAGCCCCTGGTCATGGCGCCTGGTTCAATAGTGGAAATGTGATAAGGAGGCTAAGAGAAAAAGAGCCAAAGGCATCAAAATGTTATGATTTTGCAATGTTTCTTTTAAATAGAGTTACGTTGGATGAATGCTCCAATATAGCTGTTGGCATTATGATACAGGTGATATAGGTGTTGTCCTCGATGGCAACTCACTCGGATGACAAATCATACTGCAGCAGGTCAATAGCAAAGATTTAATGATCAGAGAGAGGTATACGCAGGTTCACCTTAACAAAGGAGCGTATACACGCGGGTTAACAGACCAAAAGGAGCGCATAACATACACGTGCAGTTTCACAGAAGGAAAGCCGCGTACATGTTGGAAAACTAAGTTTTGGTCCGTGGTATTTGGTCCATGGTATTCTGATCCATGGTATTAGTCCAAGGTATCTGGTTCGATGTGCTGACCCCAGGTATTTGGTCCAAGGTATTGGTCCTAAGTGGTTTTGGACCATGGTATTGAGAAAGGCATAACACTATAAAAAGAGGAGAAGATCATTAGGCCAGGTGTGCAAGTATTGAATATCTGATGAAGTGTGAGATCCAATATGTAGGCTATGGGTTTGTGATGCTTTGCTTGATTTGAACTAAGGATGCACCTATGTGAACGATGATGAATGATGGATCGGGATCTTAAGGCTTGAATGTATTATCATTATGTGGTTTGATCCTTGATAGTCTAGATCAAAATTATTGATGCATGTTTATTCTATAAATGTTATGATCTGGGTATGATTGATGTTTGGAATAGTTGCAAAATTATATTTGTAGATCTGTACACGGGTTCGCTTTGGTAAAAGCACGTATACATGTTGGTTCGGTTCATCAGAGTTAGGTATACATTATGAAATGTGATATCTGAATTTGCAGTTGGTTCTAGTAGGTGTTGCAGAGTTCTGGGTTCTGCTCTGTGTTCTGGTGACTGTGTTTTGATGACAATGTTCTAAATGTTCAGTGGTGATTTTTTTTTAGCTTCAATGTTGTTGATGGGTCCAGTATGAAAATTGGATGAAATGTGGCCTTCATATATTAGTGTAGTGATACAGGAGTATCCAGTCTAAAAATTTATGAAACGTGGTCCCTGGAGGAAGAGTGAAAGTTGGAGCCTTCTGTAGGCCAGCGCCTACGTACTAGTAAATATATCGTCTAGTATAAGAGCCAGGGGGTTGTAGCTCCCTTCCAGTAGTAGCTGGAGAACGAGAGAAGGTTATAGCCTTCTGCAAGTGGGTGCCTGCGTACTGGTATGACTCTGCGCCAGTACAAGATTGTAAACAGGTTTTTCTTATACTAAAGGAATATGGCAACAGGTGGTTTTTGTCCCGCATTGCGTTTCCACCTTATATCATGGTGTTCGTATGTGTCTCTTATGTGTGATGACCTGTTATGTTTTTACTGCACCTAATTACTGTTAATGAAGTTTTGATGCACTAATTAAAGATCAACATATGATGAATTAACTAAATCATAAGTTTATTGGATATACGCTAGTTGCATTAATCACAGTTACGTGTACACGCAAGTTCCCTTAACTGAAGTAGCGTACATGAATCAAAGTATGAAATGAAAAAGTGATTGATTTGCTAATACTAATTCACCCCCCCCTTCTCAGTATTATTTCCAACAATTGGTATCAGAGTAGGTCCTTCATAAGAAGCTTGATCGCTTAAATGGAGATCCATCAAAATAAATAATCAAGAGAGCATGGAATCCATCATACCGCCAATCTTCGATGGGAGCAATTTTGTTTACTCGAAAATAAGAACCACAACATATCTACAATTGCTTGGAACAGATGTTTGGGAAATTGTGGAAAAAGGATATACATTTCCAACAACATTTCCTACAGATACAATAGGTAGAAAGGATTACGAAACCAATGCCAAAGCTATCACTATTTTATTGGGAAGTTTGTCAAAATCAGATTTTGTCAAGGTCATGCAACTCAAATCAGCCAAAGAGATATGGGACAAAATTGTTCTGAGCTATGAAGGAGACTCTCAGGTAAAACGTGCTAAGCTTCAAACTCTTAGAATTCAGTATGAAACTCTTAAGATGCATAGTGATGAAAGCATGGTTAGTTACTTCCTACGTATATATGAGGTTGCCAATTGTATGAAGAATTTGGGTGAAGAAATTAAGGAAGTTGTCTTAGTTTAGAAAGTTTTGAGATCCTTGTCCACTAAATTTGAACCCAAAGTGTCTGCCATAGAAGAAAAAAAGGATTTGTAGAATATCACTATTACGCAGCTTCACGGAATCCTAACTGCTTTTGAGATGAGAAAAGGAGGATCATCAGCTATGAGAGAAGCCGTATTTAAAGCATCAACAAAGGGAAAAGAAAAACTCAATGAATTAGGATAAATTTTAGAAGATGAATATGAGGTAAATTTTGTCAAGAAGTTTCAACGGGGTTCTGTAAGGTTCAAAGGTAAGCTACCTGTTAGCACTCGAATTGGCCTCAGGCTGAGGAAGGCAAAACTCGAGGCAACATCAAACCACGCTCAGCCTCGTAGCTAGCCCTACGAGGACAGGAGAGGGCTCTCTCCGGGTCTATCTCGGCAAAAGGTAATCAAAGAGTTTCGAGATGACTGAATTGATGACTAATTTTAGGCTAGGTATGAAGTACAAGGACTATGGAATTTATTTTTTGAAATTTTGTTGAATTCAAGGGAAAGGCAATTTTGGGTGCGAGGATGAGGCACAGCTTTTGCAGAGGTCTACTTGGGGCAAGATAGGCGATTGTTTTGATGCCTTTAAAGTGATTTAATGAATAGACCTGACCGGTGAGGAGCTAAGGAGAGCAAGGAAGTCTCAAGGATTCTCCTTAAACTGAAGAAAACATTGAAAATTAAACAAACTTAAAGGCAGAGCATAGCAAATTTATGGATTCTACCTTAACACTTCATTTGTTTAATTGCAGAAGATTAAATAAGGAAAGTGGTACACATACACAACTTACAAATACTGAGAGAAACACACCATCAACACATAAGGCCACATGAATCCCAAATAGTGCTGCAAAACCCTGGTCTATCCTTTGCCAAAATTGCAGATAAAATATGTACAATAGTGTATCAAGCTATTCCCAAGAGTCCAACCCTGAAAATGACTAATAAAATACATAATATAGGCAAGCTAACACATTCCCTTGCCTCTAGGGGTCGAGCTCATCATCCTAGGAGCTATTTCAACCAATTCTAAACAAAGCACTACAATCTAGGCAGTCAAAACAACTTGCCTCTATAAGCTAGGAAACCAATTCATTCATTAAATTTTTGCTATTTTATGAATGAATCATCTAGAATAGGTAAATAAGTGTCAATTCAACATAAATTTCCATTAATTACATCAAGGAGGGTGAAAAATCCCATCACAAGTCAAAACTGGTCAAACTGGCTTCGTTTCCTGAGCTGAAGATGAAAACTTTGCAAAAAATCCTGATGCGTAGCGCGCCTGAGCCCTATGCGTAGCGCGCCTTTCCACCTGCTTTTGGGGCACTTCCCGACATCCAAATTGAGCTCAGGTTGGCTTGTTGGAAATCCCTGGATGTCTACTTTCCAACCCAAGTGGAATTTTCCAATTTGATGTCCATTTGCTCCTCCAAAAGTGCATTCTCCCAAGGCTGCTACCTATGTGTCCAAAAAGGGGCAATGAGGTCATTTTTTGCATGTTTTTTGACCTTTTGGGGACCCAAACCTTGATGAAATGCCTTGGAAGTAGCTGAGCAGGTGTATTTCATGATGACAAATCCAAAAATTCGAACCTTTCGTGATTTGGACCTCCCAATCTTATGGGTAGCGCGCAGCGCGCTACGCGTTGAGCCAAAAAACTTGTTTTTTACACAAAAATTTCAAAATTGACAAAATTTTCCCCAAACTTGTTGAAATTTGGGCTGGGGGTCCCCAGTCAAGTACTATTTTTCCCCAAAATTGTTGAAATTTGGGCTGGGGGTCCCCAATCAAGTACTATGCTCAGTCAAAGAGGCTTCGGCCAGAAACCGAAGACGATCAAGCTCCTTTTGTCGTTTTTGCTTCTTGACCATTTTCCTCAATTTTGCCTTAAGACTCCTAATTCGCACCTTGCAAACCATGTTCCGGACCTTGTAATGCATAACCATGTGTTTCAATAATGCATGATCTCTATCGGCCCTTTTCAGCCGTTCCTCCAAGTAGATGTTGACCCTCTCGAGATTAGCCTCTCGATCCTCATTTACCTATCGCTCTAGAGAGGTGAACTCAATTTCTCTATGTTGGGAAGCTTGGCGATTCTCACGGATTTTTGTAGCTATATGATCATGTGCTGGTCCTCAAGCTGTTTATTCCGCTGCTCTAGATACCTAATATATTGGGTCTTCTCTAATTCTGAAGCTGTCTCATCATGAATAGTAACAAAACCGGATGGCTCACCTGAAGGTCCCTCCTCATGCTTGGGCTTCTTGCCCTTATTCTGTACCTGCGGTGCTGTTGTCGAAAGTGAGGCCCCTTCCACACGAGGTGGAGATAACAGTCGCTGTGTTGATGAAGTCAACGAGACCCCTTCCACCCCAGGTGGAGATAGTACTCATCGTGTAGATGCAAATAATGCCCTGTGACCTCGCTGGTATGTCACATATAGAGGAGCACTTATATGCTCAGTCTCGGGAATGTTTTCCTGGTGTGAAGGTCCTCCCTCATCATGAACTATCTCGGGAGGTGGCTGTAATGTTGCAAAGTAATCATGGGAGATGAAATCTTCCCAAGTAATGCCCTACTGTGCCAACTGATGCATCACTACAATTTTAATCAATGCATAATGATAGATGCTCTTATGTTGATGTGTTGGGCTCTTCCTTTGTACTAAAGGCACCATCCTCTCTATGTTGCGACACATGAAAAATGGAATGTTCATCATACGTACCCTGGTAAAATGCATCAACAAACGGACATGGTACGCATAGAGACGTGAGAATCTGCCCTCGCAACTGAAATATCGAATTATGAGTTTCATCAATGGTGCATACTCATCCCTTAGGAATCTGAAAGGAAAAACTGCAGTCAAGTGTCTTATACACCCGGGCTTAATATATGGCTCATAGTGAAATCTGTCTAACTGCTGGCGTTTACTCCATTCCTCCCCTACATTTGGTATCCCAGTGGCCTGAGCAATAATCTCGGGTGACAAGGTGAAATTCACTCCGGTAAGGTTTAAATGACCATCCTGCAAATGTAGAACAAATAAACGGACTAGTTCCCGATGATGCTGGATTTGTGAGATCCGCTCACAGTATTCAAAACATGATTGATACCGAAAACAGTCCATTGCAAGTGGACAAGCTTGCAATTGAGCCAAAGAAGTAGGCTCCTCCCTGACATGCCGACCACCTTTGCCACCTTTGTGATACCTCCTTGGCACACTTACCTCTGGTGTAGAATCACTATCATAATCCTGCTCATAAGCTGACTCAGTCTCTGACATGTTCTTTAAAAACAAGGTAGCTCGAATCTATATATGCTGATACACCACTGTGTGCAAAATTGACTGTAGACTTTTTCTTTTTCTCAAAATGTTGTGACCAAGGGGACACAAATATACAAGGGAATTGTTAGGAAAGGGGAAACATTAGGGAAATGGGGACAATGGAAATAAAACAAGGAATTTAGGGAAGGGAAGGGGCATGGAAATCTTGAAGTTTTAGGGTTTGGGATGAGGTAGGGTAGGGAAATATGTTTGTAGTAGAAGGGAGGGGTTAGGATTTGAGGGAGGATAGTGTAGGGTTTTATGAGGAATTATTTGGGAAAATATTGGTGAATATAGGGGGTGGGAAACAAAGGAAATAGGAAAACCTTGGCAACATTTATTTTTAAAAACCCTACAACAATCTTGGCGTTTAAATCCTTACAGCAAATTAATGGACAAGGAGGGTTTTTACACTTGGTTTTTCATGGAAAATATAGCATAATTTCTTTACATAAACCTTTCAAAACCAAGAATGAGCCATGGATAAAAGCCTACCTGTGATTTGATGCGTGAGAAGAGGTGTTTGAATGTGTTTCGGGCAAAGTCTGGGCATAAACTTCAATGCGCCGCGCGCCTCACCCAACGTGCCGCGCGCTCCTGATGCGCCTCACGCGTGTAAAATTGCACTGAAAATTGTTGCCTGATGCGTAGCGCGCCACTGGTGCGTCGCGCGCCCAACCTGATGCGTAGCACACCCTGGAAACGGCCCGATTTTCTCACAAACTCACAAAATCGCCTTAGAACAATGCTCTTTGCTCTTGGAATGTGGAATGGGTTGCAAATGAGGAGAAATATCTTCATATAGACTCCTTGTTGATTTTTGCTTAACCCAAAACCCATTTTCTTATGTTTGGTTGTTGACACTTTTTGAAAATTAATAGGCTTTGACCTTTTTGGTTTCCCCTTTAAAATTGGTTGAAATAATGATTTTCACTGATAATTTTTGGCAGGGATCGCTCTGATATGCTCTGATCTCTTCCTCTACCAACACTTCGTCTCCATCTTTCTTGTATTTGATGCGTATCTCGGTTGATTCTTGCAACTCAAACACCCTGCACATGTATTCTGCCAGCTCTGAGAAACAAACAGCCGGAGGGACTTCGTATTCTTTGCGAACGATTACACGGCGGGTGAAGCCTTTGGGGTCTATGAACTGACACACACACCACCAGCATCCCAATTACCAGCATACATACACATGATATTAGATGTTGGATTCATAAAAGTAGAAAAAGCATAATGCAATGCAAATTAAATTAAAGAAATCCATTCAGTCAAACAATTGCTGACCTTTATCGCGGCATCTTTCATGGTGCTGAGTTTTTTTTCGACAAAATGAGATAACTTAAGATATTGAAGACCCTGTATAAGAGGGATTAAACCTTGTATACGAGGGATATTGAAAACCTTGTATAACAAGGATATTGAAAAACTTTTATCCCCGCCGCCACAAAACCAGCCTGCGTTAACAATTGGAAAACCGAAGAACTTTGGTGACATATACAACCATTGTTTAGTGCAAAGACAACTATTTCTCTACCAAGCCCGTAATGGAGGGATAAAAATAACGAAATTTAATCTAATCCCGTAAATTTAATGTAATTGGGTGGTAATCTATTAGCTATTATAGAAATTCAGGTAAGATTTTGATAAAATCTGCCAAATATTTTTATAAATTTACATTAAAATTATTAAATTTCAAAATTTTAATGTCTTACAAATTTGATAATGCTAATCTATTTTTACCTCTGATTCAAACACTACCAATTTCCAATAATACTGAATCTATTTTCGCTACTGCCACAATCAAAAAAATTACTCAAATTATATTTTGATAAAATTTTCCAATAATACTGAATCTATTTTCACTACTGCCACAATCAAAAAAATTACTCAAATTATATTTTGATAAAATTTTCTTAAAATATGAATAGTGTGTATGCCCTACATGAAAACTATCCAATAGTCTAGGGCCACTCTGATTTGATTTGACCCGTGGAGGGGAAAATAAAAATAAAAAACAAAAAAATGATCTGCCAGTAGATCACAGAAACACAAAAAAATAAGACATTTTGTAGGAAAATAAAGGCTTCATAAAATTTATTGTGGATGTTACCTGTCGTTGTCTCTGTGGCAATGGATGCACTTTTTTTTGTATGCTTTCGCTCAACGGTTTCTCATCAGCGTATTGCTGAAGTTTTGGTTCGATTTTAAAATCATAACACCTTAACATCGTTAAAAGGTGTTGGGGGAGCCATGATTCATATCATGTAAATAAATTGAACACACCGAAAATTCCCACATTTTGTGGGCCATTTTGGTCAAAAACCTTTGAGTTTTATTTTGCAATGATGTTCGATAAAACCATGAATACTGTAAAAGGGCACTGAATCGTTCGTTTACGAGGAAATATAGCTAATATATCTATTCCCATATCCTACTTTTGCAAGGGTGTAGATTTAATACTTAGTAAGATGAACCTGGTAGACTAAGTTGTATTTCTCTTTGGCGAATGGACTGCTATAAAATCGAGCAATGTAGCCATGTCTGTTATCATCTCAATTTTACAATTCTTTATTTCAAGTCAGATAAATGAAGGATTTAATAACTGACATGGTGCCAAGATCTTCTTCTCATTCCCCATCCCAGTGAAAATTCCTTGTATCATCTCTTCAACATCCTCGAGCTTCTGCTGCGGTCTCTCTTAGCCAAGCATTCTCGGCTCTTTTTCTGTTCGTTACAAATAAAAGAATACGTCCATAAAGCTCAACCGGAGTTATATGAATGCAAATTCTCATGAACTCTTAGTAAGCTACATTGTTGTGGGTCCCGCCAAACAAGCCGGGGTAGGGCCTCAAGGCTTAAATCGTTGTTGCCTCCATGAGTTCGATGTTATGGGCAGACTACTCTTCAATAGAGTAAAGAGAAAAAATATTTTATTTCTTCCTATGATCTCTTTAAGCCATGTTTTATTCTTGATTTAATTACCTCGGTTCTAATCATCATTTACCACTTGAGGTGAATTTACATAGTTTTCATATCTTGATTATATTTATTAATGTATTTATTCTTAATGATTCCAAGGGTGCCAAGTTTGGTTGTACCCTTCAAGAACTTCCCTTGAAGTTATAAGGGTGCCACACCTAACAATTTATTTGTGATCCCAAGGGTGCCAAGTTGGTCGTGCCCTTCAAGAAATTTCCTTGAAGTTCCAAGGGTGCCACGCCACTTGCCCTTCAAGCATTCAGTGGCTATGAGGGGAAAGTATAGGTGCAATGATAGAGACCATTATCATCTCTTATGTTACTTGCTATATTGATACTAATGGTGTCAGGGACCAAGGAATCTGCCTTGATGCACGCCCCACAATAAAATCATCATGGGCGACCCAAATTTGAGACCTGCCCTCATGACATCGTGATCTTCAAGGCGAAAGTGTTTCAACATTTCCAACCCAAGTCACAGCGAGAGTACTAGTGGGTGAGATCAGGGTCATTGTCCCACCTCTCCCATGCAGTTCCATCCAATTGTACAACCCCATCACCCATATGTGAGTCGTTCGGCCAAGCAACTAATCTGTACCTACAACCACTAACATATCATTAGAATATATATAAACATATATAACAGGTTTCAAAATTGACTTAGAATTTCAAAGATAAAATAACATAAATTTTCATCAAACCAAGTGTCGTCAACTCGTCATATGTGAGTGCCTTTGGTGGTTTCCTGCCATACTCAATAATCATCAATAACAAGGTTTTTCAATGTTAGTCATTGTCATAATAGCATCATTAACAACACCTATTCATTCGCACCATTGTTCATTTGAACCAGAACTAATGCAAGTAGGTAACATAGGGGACACATCCATCATGGCTATTATCATCATAACATCAATGGAAACATACATATCCATCAAAGATATCAACATCGTAACATAAATATAAAACATACGTATCTATCAAATCTATCATCATCATGATATCAATAGAGAGCATACATATCATTTACTTCTATCATCATCATAAATTCAATAGAGACCAAACATAACCATTTATGCTACAATCATCATAATATCAATAGAGAACATGCATTACCATTAATGCTATGATGATCATAATACCAATAGATAACATACATAACCATTAACGTTATCTTCATCATAATATCAATGGAGAACATACTGATTCAGGTGGATTTTGGTAGCCACCTGCCAAGTCCACTTGAACCCCCACCATTCTTTCTTTCAGCTTATCAGTTTCCTTAATTATAGCACAATTTACTATTTTTAGCAGTTTTTCGGGTCTTGAACTTCGAGAGCCATTTTAAGGCCCTAAACGATGCTTTTTGGGAAAACTGGGAGCAAAAAAATGTTTCTCTCCCCAAAGTTGTAGTTCTCGGATAGATCTTTCTAATGAGATATTATGCACATCAAATGGAGATCGTATGTCAAAGTTACGACCCCGGGAAGTTGATGTACCAATTTACCCAAACGGGGCCCACAGTTTGACATTTCACCTTCTGGGGTTAGGTTTTTGGATGTTTAGGGTTTTCCATTGTTTCTCAACAATAAATAGGTCTTCAAGCCTCATTGTAACATAGTTCAGAGGCATGTAGCCACCACATCTCCTCTTAGAGATAAGCTACCATCACCCTAGCTAGTTTATTTCCATTTCTGTTTGTAAGCATAATTCAGTCTTTTACAGTAATGAAATGAAGTAATATTTCTGTTGCATCTCTATATGTATGGCCATATCTGCAATTTGTTGTGCTCCTATTTAAATCTAGATCAGTGGTATCAGAGCAGTCTGCTCTTTCTTTGTCTTTCTTTGCATGTCCCCAACGAGGTCGGGATATAAGGAGTTAGGGCTTGAACTGGTCGAACCTTTGCAAAACCAACCTCGCAAATCTCGATGGCCTCCCATGGCAGATGAAAAGAAATATGAGGGGGCAGGAGATCCTATCAAAATCTTGCTCAAAAAGGCCCTCGGGCAACAAAGGAATGTGATGATGGACAACTTTACCCAGATCCTTCAGCGGCTACCCAGGGGCGACACATCTACTTCTAGCAGCTACTCTGGAAGTGCCACACCCTTTAAGGTACATGTTAACTTTGACATTCCCATATTTTAGTTTCAAATAGATGCAGACGTCGTAAATAAATGGTTAAATTTGCTAGAAGGGTATTTTTTTGTTCATGATTTTTCCGGCCAGGAAAAGATTACTTTCTCTCTTCTCAAAGCCACCCATTGTGTCAAGGACAAGTGGGAAACCTACTGCGAGCAAAAGGATGAAAGCACGACCTCACTGTTTTCAGCCGCACCCACTTGGAATTCATTCCAGACTGCCATCAAGGAGCAGTACCACCCTGTCGAAAGCTATGAGGATCAAGACATAAAGTGGACCACGCTGCGGCAGGGAAGGGACCAAGATGTGTCGGAGTTTACCAATATTTTCCATACCCTTCGCATGAAGTTGGGTATTAGGATTCGAAGCAGCATTTGGTACTCAAATACCGCGGTTGCCTGCACAAGTACATCCAGGATGAAATATAATTCTTGAACATCTCCTCGCTCGACACGACATACCGATATGCCATCAAGATCGAGCAAAAGTTTAAAAAGAAGAATCTAGAATTTGGATCTGTGAATCCGAAGCAAGGAAAAGGTGCCCCCAAACCTCATAACAAAGGACAAAGCCAAGGCAGGGCGGCCCAAGACAACTTGCCAAAGATGCAAGCAAAGAATAGTGCCGCGAAGCCAAAAAAGGACACGAGAAAGTGGTGTGAGTTCCATAAGATCTCCACTCACAACACAAGTGAGTGTTGGGCCAAGCAGTCACTAGTGGCTGAGCTAAAGGTTTCAGAATCAGATGCATGTTCCGACTCTGAGTCAGAACCCGACAAGGGAAATGACAAAGGGAAGCAGATTATCGATGTAGAGCCTAACGCCACCGTTGCCACCAGAAGATCCAAAAGGAGGAACCCGAAGATCCAGAGGAGGAGGAGTGTCTCTTCCACTGCCAGATGTGGGTAAAGGGCTCCCTGCTACAGTTCAGTGTCGACAGCGTGAGCCAAATGAACCTCATTTCAGCAAAGGTGGTGAAGCGGCTAGGCTTACCGACCATATCACATCCACAACCGTACACCATCGAGTGGCTTCACCAAGGACGGGATATTCACGTGAGCCAGCAGTGTCACCTTCCATACAACGTCAAGCCCTTCACGGATGAGGTATTGTGTGACATTTCTCCTCTTGATGTTTGTGATGTATTACTAGGACAACCATACTTGTGGAAGCAACATGCTGTGTATGAATCAAGGCCCCGTGTTGTTATTGTTACTTTGGGAAATAAGTTGTATAGGGTACCGGAGGTAGCACCGCCTACCGCCATCTCTTTGGTTACTGCAAAACAATGCAGTAAGATCATTTCCAAAACCGAGAAATTTGTTTTCCTGATGATACGCCCTCAAGGAAAGAAGAAGACAACGACCACGACCTCTATCAGGGACCCTCCGCACGACAACTACAGATGGACAAGGTCGTGGAGGAGTATGAGGACATCTTCACCTCCCCTACAGGGGTTCCTCTGCACTGTCAGGTCAAGCACTCCATCGATCTGACCCCAGGTGCATCACTGCCCAATGGACCAATCTATCGGTGCTCCGTTCTGGAGAACGATGAAATCAAGAGGTAGATTCAGGAGCTATGACAGAGAGGTCACATCCATCTGAATTCATCACCCTATGGGATCCCAATCGTGTTGGTACAGATGAAGGATGGGACTTGGAGACTCTGTATTGATTATCGGGCACTGAACAATATCACTGTCCGTAATAGGTACTCGATCCCATGGATTGATGACCTCCTGGACCAACTAAAGGGGGGAAAATATTTGAGCAAGATCGATTTGAAGTCAGGATATCACCAGGTACCAATCGAACCCTCTGATGTGTGGAAGACTGCCTTCAAAGCCAAGGAGGGCCTTTTCGAATGGTTTGTTATGCCTTTCGGATTGACGAATTCTCTTGCAACCTTCATGAGGCTAATGGATGACATCTTGTGGCCACTTACCAACTCATTTGTAGTGGTATACTTGGATGAGATCCTGATCTTCAGCCAAAGTTGGGAAGAGCATCTCCACCATATCCGACAAGTTCTCCAAAAACTACGGCAACACAAATTATGTGCCAATTTAGAGAAATGAACTTTTGGCATGACCCAGGTTTAGTATCTGGGATACATTATTTATGATCGGGGGGTGCATGTGGATCTAGCCAAGATCCAAGTCATTCAGGATTGTCCATCTCCAACCACTCTGACAAAGCTCCGCATTTTTCTAGGTCTTGCCAACTTCTACCATAAGTTCGTGTTTGGATTTTCTCATATCACTTGGCCCTTGATTCAAGTCACCAAGGAAGGAGCGAAAGAAAATTTCTTTTGGTCTGAATCTCAACAGAAGGCATTCACATAGTTGAAACATCGCCTCTACTCAGCACCAGTGCTCGCATTGCCAGACTTGCAACAACCATTTGAGGTCGAGACAAATGCCTCTGACTAGCTATTGGGGTAGTCCTTACTCAACACGGGCATCCCGTGGCATATCACAGTGAGACACTTTCAAACACAGTTCAGAAGTATCCCACATATGAGAAAGAAATGTATTCCATTGTGTAGGCTTGTTGACAATGGAAGCATTACATTTTGGGGAAGGAAACGGTCATCCACACAGACCACCGGCCCCTGCAGTTCATATAGACCCAAGGGAAATTGCATAATGATCACCATCAGAAGTGGTCCACATACCTGCAACAGTTCCATTTGAATATCAATTATAAGAAGGGTGACACCAATAATATTCCAAATTTCCTTATTCAACCACCGATCATGGCGTTAACCACCGTACTCAACTCTTGTGGGCACGAGACTTTTGATTGGCCACTTCTCTACAAAAGCGACCCAAAATTCGGCCACACATACAAGACACTCTTGGAGGTTCAGCATGTTCCAAATTTTCACCTCTAGGATGCCCTATTATGCCACCTGGGTCACCTTTGTGTTCCTTCAAGCGAGCATGCCAAGATGATTTGGGAAGCACACTACAGTCGGGCTGCTGGGCATTTCGAGGTTGAGAAAATGGTGACAGTACTGCAAAAGTATTTCTATTGGCCAAATCTTCGACAGGATGTTAGGAAGTACATCAGATCATGCACTTCCTGCACCATTTCCAAACCGACCATCAAGGAGCAAGGCCTCTATACCCCGCTTCCTACCCCTAGTCGACCTTGGGAATCCATCTCCATGGATTACATGTCAAGCCTTCCTTCTACTAAGCATGGAAACGACTGTGTTTTTGTGGTCATCGACAGGTTCTCGAAGATGGCCATTATGGCGGCCTGCAAGAAGAATATCACAGCAGAACCCACTGGTAAACTATTCGTTGAACGAGCGTGGGTATACTTTGGGATCCCATAGTCTATCATATGAGATCAGGACAGCAAGGTCCTCAGTACATTTTGGTCCAGTCTCTTGTCGATGCTAGACACCAAACTCACTAAGTCCATAGCCTTCCATCGTCAAACTGATGGCCAGACAAAGGTTGTCAACAGGATGATTGTACACATTATGTGCATGTACAACTCAAAGCATCCATGCACATGGGATGAGAGCCTCCCCTATGTTTAGCATAGCTACAACAGAGCTCTCCACAACTCGACTGGCCACAACCCTTTTCAGGTGGGCTTGGGATTCCAGCCACTATGTCCCATTGATGTGGCCATGCCATTTGCAGCTACTCATGCAGATTTGGCTCATGTCCAGCCCGAAACAGATAAGGCAAACAACTTCATTGAGCACATCCAACATATTCGCCAGCGGGTCCACGACATTCTGGAGAAATCAAATGCCAAGTACAAGCAGTGACATGATCAACATTAGGTTCCACACAAGTTTTAGTGGGTGACAAAGTCTGGTTTCATTTGCAAAAGGAACGCCTTACCAGAGCCTGTCAGAAACTCAGACCACTCTGATATGGTCCTTACATCATTACCAAGGTTGTGGGAGACAATGAATTTGAGCTCAGCATTCCCTCATTCCTTGGCCTGCACCCAGTGTTCAATGTGGACCACCTTCAACCATACTTTCCACCATTACTAGACACATCCGACATTGTAGAACTGCTCACACCCACAAAGTTAAATCTAGATTGCATGGAACAAGCTGCAACTGATCGGATCATGGATGCATAGATCAAGCACACTCGACAGTAGAATATCCAACTGTATTGAGTTGTCAAAGCAGGCAAACGCCTTCACCTGGGCAAGTGGCTCACGAGGGACCAAGTTCAGCAGAAGTTTCCTCATCTCATGGAGGAACTCAACGTAATGGGGACCATTGCTTCCTAAGGGGGGAAGAATGATCCAGGTGGATTTTGGTGGCCACCCGCCAAGTCCACTTGGACCCCCACCATTGTTTCTTTCAGCTTTTCAGTTTCCTTTATTGTAGCAAAATTTACTATTTTTAGCAGTATTTCGGATCCTGAACTTCCTGAACCATTTTGAGGCCCTAAACGACATTTTTTGGGAAAAATGGGAGCAACATGGGTCCACAACCTAATGTTTCTTTTCCCATGGTTTTAGTTCTCGGATAGATCTTTCTAATGAGATATTGTGCATGTCAAACGGAGATCGTGTGCCAAATTTATGACCCCGAGAAGTTGATGTCGGGGCCCACAGTTTGGCGTTTCGTCTTCTAGGTTTACGTTTTTAGATGTTTAGGTTTTTCCATTATTTCTCAACAATAAATAGGCCTTTGAGCCTCATTGTAACGCAGTTCAGAGGCATGTAGCCGCCACATCTCTTCTCAGAGATAAGCTACCATCACCCTAGCTAATTTATTTCCATTTCTGTTTGTAAGCATATTTCAGTATTTTACAGTAATGAAATGAAGTATTATTTATATTGCATCTATATATGTATGGTTATATCTGTAATTTGGTGTGTTCCTGTATAAATCTGGATCACATACATAAACATCACAACCACTAATATCACAACCACTAATAATATAGTCATGTGTCTGGATCCTCAACCTGAGGTCCTCAAAGAATAAAGTGTGGACCTTAGGGCTAAATAAATGTTAATTTCATATCATTAACAATCAACTAGATCGGGGCACTACAATATCTGCAATTCTGAATAATTTTCCCTCGACGAAAACTTGGATTTGTTTGGTGACTATAACTTTTTGGTTCTTTGATGACAATAGGTTATTCTAGGAGTTTGAGTAAGCTATACAGTTCTTTAAAATATATTGCTCAGATAAATTGACATAAATGAATATTTTAATTTATTTCGTAGTACTAGATGTATTAATATTTTAACTTATCTAGGAATCCTTTTATGGAAATTGTCTATTTTAAAATAAAATGATATCATAACATTGACAATGGGAGGTGTATCTAATGTTATAGCTCTTATGAGTTGAAAACGTAATAACTAAATTTATTAAAATAATGTTTTGAGTGGATAATTAGCAATTGATTCTAAAGGTGTAAAGATACACCAAAGGAATACAAAATTGTTCATTCACAAGTTGTTAAAATGTACATTTTAGCATTGTGCTCCAGCTAAAGTCACTTGTGTCTATCGAGCCCAACCCCACAAATGACCACCTTTTATATTCCACCAAAGTTTCGGCAACCAACTTGATACACATTTAATGATAGGCACAGGTCTGTCAAAATTGTTCATTCGATGTTAGAATTTTTTGGTCCAAAAAAATTAATTGGATTAAATATTTCCGTCACAAAATAGAGAAACACAAAAAAATTTGTCCAAAGACAGAACACCGAGGTTGCTTCAATTGTTGCATTTCATACTTCTATCACATTTTGGTGCAACAAAGACCAATACATTCTAATCATTTTATGGTAGAAACCATTCAATTCATCATTATTTGCAAACTTATACATTGGTTGAATCATAAACAACAATAATTTCCGTTCTTAAAGTGCCATGATTCAAAGGTCTAAGAGAATTTTCCAACGAATCCATGTCTAAAACGGTAAGAGAATGAACACAATAAAAAGTAGTGTTCTAAAGGGATTCAATCAAATTGTTATCAATACACCAAATAAAAATTGAACCCAAATGCTTTTAGATTTCAAGGATTCACCACGATAAAGAACAAAGAGATGAGATTAAGAATCTCAACATTATATAAAAGGTTTTCAATGTTGCACAATTCTATTAGCTTGCATAGTTCTATTGGATTGATTCTAGAAGGGAAAGTTGATGAAACTTTAGAAGTATTTTATTGGTAGAAAAATGTAAAAGCAATGTTATTTTAACCTAATTATGATCGAGACACAAAAAATATGCTATAACATAACCATGAGATTACGACCAATGGTTAAAGGTTGTAGGGATTGTACTTTCCCTAACCATTAACAAAAGGATAATAAGTTTCAAATATGCACCTTTCAATGGCAAAGACCGGATACAAAAGATTTAAAAAGCTTTGTAGTCATGCTATAAATTACACCCTAAAGAGAGAATGAACAAATGGAATTAAATGTTAAAGGGAAATAATTTTTTTCAAAAATAGATTTTAAGGCACAATCTACCACAAATAGATGAAAGTTCGAGAAACTTATCCTTAATACTAAATCATACAACCATAGGATGGGATAGCATGAGATTAAATCTTGCGACTGATTTCTCTACTTTCAAGCAACATATTAAAATCACTCATTTTCATTAGACTATGCTTGCACAATAGAAGCATACAAAAACAATCACAGAACATGAGTTAATCAAATTGGATTGCCATAATTTAAGGCATATGTGCCTTAGTTTTCAGTTGAGGAAGAGAGTGCAACAAGATTAAAATAAGTACATGAATGTTTTCGAAGAGAGTGCAACAGGATTTAAATAGGTACATGAATGTTTTCAAATGGTGAGATTAGGTGGAAAAAGGTGACAACATGCATAGTAGAATTCCTACCATGAAATTTTCTAGAGCAAAGTTCATTACTATGGATCACATTTTTTAATCTGTTTACAAATATTTATGCTTTTAAGCAATGTTTTTAGGGTCTATGGATTAAGTTTTGAATATGTATGTGAGGATTTAGGTTTTTAAGTTGTTGTTTTAGGATCTCATGGGCTATAATGTAGCCCTTGAGGAATTGTCAAATGTTGGTACACCAGAGAATAATTTATATCATTTCAATGTTGAAAGTATAAATACAGAGCATAACAAGTACTATGAATTATTGCCATCTATCCCGAAGAAACATCTAAAAAAGATAATATAACAAAAGCATGACATTAAATGATAATACCCTAGTCAACAAATAAATGACATCGAAGATAGATCTATAGCTCAAAAACTAAGAACTAAATCTCAAAGAAAACCATTTTGTTAGTCAAGTTGATTCTCGTCAAGTAATAAATCAAGCAAGTTTTCTTCATAATGAGATGATATTAATACTATCGAACATGTTGGCGTGTTAATGTGGCCAATTATGATGTGATAGCTAATAATATCATCGTGAGATTAGTCCTATCGAACATGTTGTCATGTTAATGTGGCCAATTATGATGTGATAGCTAATAATATCATCCTTAAGAAAGAGTAGGAGGCCAAAATTTCAATATGAAAGATTGAGTAAGATCTCAAATATATTCACATTTTTTTCCTAGAAAAGCATTATAAGCAAAATGAGAACATTAGGAAAATTAAAGGCTTGACTTAAAACTAGAGAGAGGTAGAATTCAAAATGCAACTGTGTATACACATACATATTTATTGTGGCTTAAAAGGATGCAAGTCCTCGTTTAACAATTATTTGTTCACTAACAAAGATTTAGCTAGATCTAAAAAATATTCATACTTTTTCCATAAATAAATAATCAAACAAATGGATAACATCTTAAAAATTAAAATATTTGATTTTAAATTGGTGAGGTTGAAAGGTAACTTTGTACTTATTACACACCTACATATTTATTGTTGCATAGGTTAGTAATTCAAGGTTTAAATTAACAAAGATTTGTTCACAAAGCAAAAAAATATTTTACAAATTTTCATGTAGCCAAAAGATTAAATATATAGATAATTTTCCATGTATTTTTTTTTTCAGAGATAAATTATCAAACAAATTGGCATCATGTTGAAAATAAAGAATTTTGACTGTAAATTGGTGGGGCACAAAACTAAAGAGGTAACTCTCTATTTATGAAAGACCTGGATTATTATTGTTTCTTAGGAGTTAATCACCCTGTTTATGCATTTTTATTACAATGGTTTGGGGAGTGAGAGAGGTCATAAGCACAATAGAATTAAATTGTGGGGTGTTGTGGGGAAAAGTATCCGACTCGGAATGACCCTATCCCTACTCTAAGGGTGATAGTTCCTTAGCAACAACTGAAAGTAAAGCTTTGATAGTTTTCCTTTATGAAAGTACAGAGAAGGAAGAAAAGATTGACCAACCGATGTCTTTCGCTTTTGTCGATCCTGTCTTCTCTCTTTGCCTCTTGTTCCCAGCTCCTTGCTCCTTTTGCCGGCCCAGCTACACAAAGATCCTGCAAAAACAAGAGAGGGAAACTGCAAGAAACATGTACTCATAACTGATGCATGGATTAGAATGAATCAAATATACAGATAAAAACAATACATCATTGCAATACAAGTATATAGGAGAAACATCAAAGCTTTATTGATAGAAGAAAAAGGTTCTGAGAAGGTTACAACCATAAATGGCTCCAATCCAGCAGCACCTCCCCAGCAGCAAGAAATCTCCTCTTCCCCTCTATAAAAGCAATCACCCAATAGCTCTAACTGTAAACCAACAGCACTTCCTTGCTTTGCACAAAATTCCAGCCCCCCTAGACCTCATAGAAGAGCTCTATATATAGGAGATTTGGAGAAAGGATGAGTCAGCTTGAGACTGACCTAAAGCTGCCTTGTGTCCTCTCCCTCTTCAGTTAAACTTCAGTTCTTGAGTCCACTTGGAGATCCTTGCTTCCACATGGAGATCAAGTACCTCTTACTCATCATAGGGCGAATTCCTTGAACCAAGTGTCAGTTTGGAAGCTTCCTGGGCAGTTGACACCTTGCAGAATGACTGTGCCACTTGGCCAATCTCGCCCAGCGCAGGTAGCCTTCATTGGTTTTGACTTTCAGCGCAGGTACAAGGAGGAGCAGTTGACATTCAGCGCAGATGCTCAGTGGAGCAGCTGACATGATCCAAAAATAGCCTGTTTTTGAGTGTTTTCAGGTGGAGAACTGATAGGAAGTTCTGTGGTTTGCTGACCTTGTTCCTCTAGGGGTAAGAACAACATGTTTAGGGACTGAGGATCCCTGTAATTATTGACATTTCATGTTCCATGCTGCGAGGCACAAAAATGTCTATAACATGGGGAGATGGTAGAAACATAAATTGGTTAAACAATCCAAAATATGGAGAGAATAAATATGGTCAGACTCTCTTTTTTGACCAAGGAGCTGAAATATTATCTGATTAAATGTATAATGCCACAAAAACATACACTATAGTAGTGACTATTATAAGAATAAAATTGGAAATTGAGTATTAATGACACTTGTATCATCCAATAAAAGAAAATATATCGTCAAGAACCATTTGATTGGCCACAACTACACCATTCATGAACTTGCGTGTTGCACCGAGTTGTTTTATGGACACATCTTCAACCTCGCACTTAGATAATGGAATCACAACACAAGTGTTATATGTCTTTTGGGCCACTACTTTTAGAGCCACAAACACAACTGTGATTGAGCATGTTTAGGCACCTCGAAATGTAGAAGAGAGGCAAGGCTATTGCTTCTTGGAAATTATTTTTTCAAGTTAAACCTATTCTAGAATTAATTAATGGGACTTAGCATAGCTTATGCTGAAAACTCCATGAAATTCTTCTTCAATCTTATCTACTAAGATAGATATAATCATGAACCTACCTGATCCAAAGCTCAAAATTTTGCTCAAAATTAAAAGTTGTCGGATCAGTGTGGAACCTCAACAACCGAGTGGTGTTCGTCATCCTCAATCAGGTGCAACTCGTTCCACACGAAATAGACATCGTATGCTCTGGGAAACGAGTTATGTTCACTTTTCAAAACAGGTGAACTTTTGAAAAAAATGACCATCCAGTCAGCAATCTGTACTGCTGATGTGGCATTGACTGGGCATGCCTACGTGGCAGGGTGATTTGCATTGACTGTTTTCCTCCAGATGAATTAGGTGGCGCCAAGTGGCATGATTTCATTGGTACAGCGTGGCAGATTTCATTGATGTGATAGCTAATAATATCATCCTTAACAAAGAGTAGGAGGCCAAAATTTAAATATGAAAGATTTAGTAAGATCTCAAATATATTCACATTTTTTCCTAGAAAATCATTATAAGAAAAATGAGAACATTAGGAAAATTAAAGGCCTGACTTAAAACTGGAGAGAAGTAGAATTCAAAATGCAATTGTGTACTTATCTAGAAACGTACATATTTATTGTGGCTTAAAAGGATGCAAGTCCTCGATTAACAATTATTTGTTCACTAACAAAGATTTAGCTAGATGTAAAAAACAAATCATACTTGTTTCCATAAATAAATAATTAAACAAAAGGATAACATCTTAAAAATTAAAATATTTGATTTTAAATTGGTGAGGTTGAAAGGTAACTTTGTACTTATTACACACCTACATATTTATTATTGCATAGGTTAGTAATTCGGGGTTTAAATTAACAAAGATTTGTTCACAAATCAAAAAAAACATTTTACAAATTTTCATGTAGCCAAAAGATTAAATATATAGATAATTTTCCATGTATTTTTTTTTTCAAAGATAAATTATCAAAAAAATGGGCATCATTCTGAAAATAAAAAAATTTGATTGTAAATTGGTGGGGCACAAAACTAAAGAGGTAACTCTCTATTTATGAAAGACCTGAATTATTATTGTTTCTTAAGAGTTAATCACCTTGTTTATGCATTTTTTATTACAATGGTTTGGGGAGTGAAAGAGGTCATAAGCACGATAGAATTAAATTTTGGGGAGATGGTAGAAACACAAATTGGTTAAACAATCCAAAATATGGAGAGAATGAATATGGTCAGACTCTCTTTTTTGACCAAGGAGTTGAAATATTATCTGATTAAATGTATAATGCCACAAAAACATACACTATAGTAGTGAATATTATAAGAATAAAATTGGAAATTGAGTATTAATGACACTTATATCGGCCAATAAAAGAAAATATATCGTCAAGAACCATTTGATTTGCCACAACTACACCATTCATGAACTTGCGTGTTGCACCGAGTTGTTTTATGGACACATCTTCAACCTCGCACTTAGATAATGGAATTGCAACACAAGTGTTATATGTCTTTTGGGCCACTACTTTTAGAGCCAAAAACACAACTGTGATTGAGCATGTTTAGGCACCTCGAAATGTAGAAGAGAGGCAAGGCTATTGCTTCTTGGAAATTATTTTTGCAAGTTAAACCTATTCTGGAATTAATTAATGGGACTTAGCATAGCTTATGCTGAAAAATTCATGAAATTCTTCTTCAATCTTATCTACTAAGATAGATAAAATCATGAACCTACCTGATCCAAAGCTCAAAATTTTGCTCAAAATTAAAAGTTTTTGGATCAGTGTGGAACCTGATCAACCAAGTGGTGTTCGCCATCCTGAATCAAGTGCAACTCATTCTGCATGAACCAGACATCGTATGCTCTTGCAAACAAGTTATGTTCGTTTTTCAAAACAGGCGAACTTTTGAAAAAAATGATAGTCCAGTCAGCAATCTATACTACTGATATGGCGTTGACTGGGCATGCCTACGTGGCAAGGTGATTGTGCATTCACAGTTTTCCTCCAGATGAATTAGGTGGCGCCAAGTGGCATGATTTCATTGGTACAACGTGGTAGATTTTAATTGATCAATTTGTTATTGGTGATGTGGACCAACTAGAGGCCACCATGTGGCCCAACAAGAGGTTTCCATGCGGAAACTTGATGTCCACTAAAATTCGGTTAGGGTTTAGACAGACCTTGGCCGGAATCAAACTCAAAACCTCCACATAACATGTCGAACAGTAAACGATTGTGTCAAACGGTGGTCCTTGTTATACGTTGGCGGAAATATATTTTTAAGGTGTAGTTGGGGCACATATGGCATGGGGGTCTGAGCTAAGACCTAGCCTCTCGCCGCCCCATCGCCATAGGAGCATCGGCGGGGGGGCCAAGGGCTAGGCCCTAGCCCAGCCCCATGTACGCACCATAAACTATGGCTTAACTACCACTTAACAAACCCACAGGCCCGCATGTGATAGTCACAACCGTGGCATATCCCGTAACCTCTGCGGTTGGTAAGTCCACGCACCCTTGACATTTATACTAACCACCCAGGATTTTTTCCACCATGTGACCCGTCTCCTTACCCGTCGCGCCAACACTGCCTCCCTAACCGCGAGCTCCACCAAACCATGTCGCTTCCATGTGTCTAGGTTTGTGGTTAACTGATACCGCCAAGTTAACCGCTAGCGGTGGGGGGCTAGCCCCTGGCCTTATGAAGACCCGCATGACCACAATTTTAGAATTAAAGGCTTAGTGGAAAAATTAGCGCCCCACCAATTTCGATGGGAAATTGGGCAAATTGGCGCTCCAATAGCGGATTTGGAGGCAAATCTGTAGGTTCAATGTCGAGTTTGGTGGAGTTGTGGTGAAATTAGTGCCAAGTTATTCTCGCCATTCAAGTTCTCCTCACCAGGCTCATAAGCCAAAGGAAAAGGATAAGAGGCATAAGCATTCTGATTATTCAAAGGCTTTTAATGATTACAAAAAACATGATGATTTGAATAACATGTTGTGGAATGTTTTTCCATGCACTTTTTGTCATGCACCTAACCATTATGTAGCTAAGTGCCACAAAAGGAAAGCATTAGTCAAGAACATGAATATGTCAAGTGGAAATGAGACCAAGAAGGGTAATTCTCATCCAAGTTTAAAGACATTTGTGCCAATAAAATCTCGCATAAACTTTTGCACTCATTGCAACATAAGTAGGAATTGGATTGAAAAGTGTTGGAAGTTGCATCCACATCTTCATCCAAAGAAGGAAAAATAGGTAATGGAATCACCTAAGAAGCAGAAGGTAGAGGAATGTGCAAGGCACACAATAACCATTGCAAAAGCAACTCTAGAAGGAAGTGAAGTGCAGAAAGAAAATTCCCTAGCATGGTTGGGTAAGAAATGGTTAGACTATTTGTCTAATTAAAGACTACATTTATTTTGTATTTCACTTGTTGCATGTCCCCACAGTTGGGCATTTTGTAAAAATGATGTTTGTGAATAAATCACTTATATGCAATAGTGTTTTCTTTGGCACTATTATGTTATTTTGGCTTCATGATGAGTCAATTTGTATGGGAATTTGGGAGTCAAATTTATTCCATATTGTAAGATGCATTTCCATTTGTGGATATTTTAGTAAGCATCCTAAAACTTTGGGATGAGTAGTTGCAGCACATTTAGTATGTTACAAATGTGTCAAGCACTCATTTATACAAGTATTTCCATGTGAAGCTTGTTTGGGTTATTTGCCAAAGTCTTTTTGGATTTTATCCTTGGTAAGGATTTTGCAGAAGATCGCCATTGGATTTCATTCTTGGGAAGGATGTTGCTATTGATGGCCATAGTGACATAGAAAGAGCCAAGAATTTTATTGAGACAATCCAATTGGTACATCAAACAGTTGAAGATCAGCTTGAAACGTTCCAAGGTCAAAAGGATCGAGATTGGAAAGTTTAGGGAATTATACCATCAATTGTTGAACATCTGAAAGTGATCTTTTGGGGTCCAAAAGCTCCCAGTGGAGAGGAGTGATCCAGAGAATTCAGAAATTTCCTTTCAAGCAAAGTGATCGTCATCAAGCGAGCGTCAAGTCAACAATTCAAGCAAGTGTTTAAAGCATCAGCAATTAGCAAACAGTGCAAACAAGCCTGTCATTTCAGTGATCAACTCAAGTGTGTAATTTTCAAGCATGACTTCTACACGAAGTGAGCCTGACTTCAAAGTAAGAAAGACAACATTTCTTACCTAAAAAAAAACTTCTCTGTCCAATAAAATTTAGCAACTTCCAATTTTGATTCCGTTGCACAGAATGAAGAAAATACAAAAGAGCTTTCTACTTATAGGGCTGTTATAAAGTGCATTGAGGAGCACAAACTTGAATCGCAGTTCTCACCAAATCCTCTTCAAAAGCGTGTAGCTCAGCTAGAGAAAGCTAAGGCTGACAGAAAAAAGGTCTGCAAATGTTGTTAAGTCTCAACCTAAGCGTCCTCGTGCTAATGGAGGAAATCCTAGTGTATATATGCCTCTGTCACTCCTAGCACAAACTCTTGGTATATGCGGATCTTTTGATCTTTAATGAAACAAAATCGAAAAATTCATACCATTTTCATATAAGGCTTCTTTTTCCATTAAGTTTCGAAAAAGTATTGTTTTCTGACACTACTTTGCAACAGCTAGAATGAAGTTTTCCAATGACGACATAGGGCTTTATTTAGTGGCATTATTTTACACTAGCTAGAGTAAAATGTTCTCATGAGTGTTGGAGAACATATGTTCAATATTTATCGAATTTTGGAAATGTTTATTTGTTGACCGATACTGGAAAAGTGAATGTCAATGACAAAACACCCACCCACTAGTTAAAGAAAGACCCCCAAAAAAAAATCACAGCATATAACGGCCTGCATATTTTAGGCAATCACCGGATTTATAATAAAAAGAAAGACCACTTTCATGATTTACAAGGCGAACATACTATCAATGTTTGGAATCATTCACTAAAGCACTAGAGCCGATTCGAGAACAAGGCCAAGAAATTTATTCCATAGGCGACTTAGATTCACTTCAGCTAAGCCTTCTGAGTATATTAATTTTCAAATGAGCTTATGAGCTTTTCTAATCTTCCTTTCTCATGTCTTTCTCAAGTGTTTGTGCCTCCTGGCTTGTGCTATTTTTGTGATGTTTTATAATGTTGGAAAGGCACTAAGCATTCCAATTATATTATCTAATCATGTACCTTTTTTTTTTTTCACTCCCATTATAATGAAATCAATACTATCGCAAGAGTTGTAGAAAATTTCTAGAAAGTGTCAAGAGCATACCCTGAGTTGTTGTCGAAGTAAATTCTTCTTCTGGTCTGCAGTGGATTTGAGCATGGCTACTCAATTTGCAAGGAAGAGTATAAACACAATAACGGAGATAACAAGCATTCTTTTGACTGGAAAGCGGTAATTGTTGTTCCTACCTCGATGATGAAGAGCTTCTTTTGAATGCCATGGTAGCTCCAGATATACTCAACTGCCTTTAGATAGAAGGCTAATAACAGCTCCAAACCATTAAATTTCAGCATACAGTTTTTTATGTATTATGTCTGGTTACAGAGGAAAGTTTCACTTCATGAGGGAGTCATATTGAAGGCTCTGATACCACATGTTGGAGAATCATACAGCCATATAACCATATGCACAGCAAATTCACACACAAACATTAAACAGGCGGAAAAGGCAGAGAGCCATCATGTGGTCTCTCATACTCATGTAATTCTCTCTTATTCAAATAATTTAATAATACATTTAAATACATGAGCAAGTGGTCTTAAGATAGTGCATCTATCTTAGACTCACTTGGTTGAGACAATTTCTCAACTTACACACTAATTTAGGAGAGCTAGTTGGAGAGAATCTCTCATCCAAACTAGAATCCTTAGTTTGAGGAATTCTCATGATTTTATTTAATAATTGGATTTATTATTGATTTTTAAGGGAGTGAGGCTAACATGTGATTAGTGCCAAAAATTGGGGAAGCCATAACTAAAGGATTTTGGATCCAATTAAGGAGAAAAAAGAGGCTAGATAGGAATTTTTGGGTCTTATGAAGCTAATGGAACATGTTTCAAAGCCATTGGATCACTTCTGAAGAGACATTTTGCAGGTTTAGGTCTATGGGTGCTAGGATCAAACAGGAGGTTGAATTAGTTTTTGAAGGCTTTTGAGAATGGAGAGGACCTTGTAGGGTTTTTCCAACCTTCATATGTTTTCTACAGCAGCTGAGACATCTATGGTGTAGCTTATGTTTCTCTTTTCTCATTGTGTCTTTGAGGAAAGCTCTCTTTTAGTACTTCAAATGAATTTTTGTACTTCTTATGCTCATTGTTAGATGGAGTATGGGGTCTTGATTTGAGAACCCTTTTCTTGCTGATTGTTTCATGACTAACTGTAGGTTGTCATGTTTTTAGAGTGAGAGTTCTTTGCAGAAGAATGTTTCCTTGAAGGGGAAACTAGCCACTCTTTTGGTCAGCACACTTTATGTACTCTTTATCACTGAAGTATTTTGAGCATAATGAGATTGGGTCAAGCCATTGGAAGTTGGACCAAGGAGACGTAGCCCAGGAGGGGTGAACTCCTTTATCAATTGCTGAGTGTATTACTGTTATGCTATTGTTCAGTGTTTTACTTGTGTTATTTTTCTCATGAAATTTACATAAAAAGAACTCATGTAAAACTTGCAATTTACCTCATAATCCTCAAGCACTTCGTTTACTATTTTGAATTGGAATTTAGCATAGCAAACACTAACTTTCCCATTCAAATTACTGACCTATGAACACAAACCTTGTTAGAAGATGTTGTACAAATCATATGGAAGGGAATGTTAATGGTTTCTTCCGTCTCCAATATGTGTTTTCGCATCTAACAATGGCATGTATATAATAAGGTTATTAGATTGTTAAAGGTTTCTTTTACTCAATAAAAGTTCAACATTTTTTTCATGGCCAATGATTGGTTGAGTAGATTTACAAAATCACGTATAAAAAAAGAATCATTTCATGGTGAGTTAGTCATGTGTTCAATTTTTTCATTTTTCAATGTGTCATAGGTATAACCCTTTTATTGGCAATTGGCAAGGTTCATGGGATTGGGAATGCCCACAATTTTATTTTCCTCCCAGCTTGACAACATTCTAATTTTCCTCTATTGGTATTTTTTAACATGGATACATAGTAAACATGACATTCCATTAGAGCCCTAAGCTTTATGAACACAAAATCACAATCATAATGAAACTCATCCAGCTGCAAGCATGGTTATATTGCTGGTAAATTGTAAGATGCCAATCTCAAAAGAACAAACAATGTTTAACCTCTTTAAATGAGTTTGAGGTAAAGTAATAACCAGAAAGCAATATGCACTTGTGAGTACTGAAGTTGTAGGGCTTCACAATCTTAACAATTAATATTGAGACAAAATGTTCACGATCGGATCCCAAGACAGATAACAACTAGTTGGGAAGTTCCAAAAATGGTCAAGCATTTAAAAGGAAATACAATGGAATGCCAACACTGTGAGGAATGCATCTATCTTCCAACTATTATACTTTAAATAGTCTAAATCAAGAATGTTGAGACAACCTTCAACATGGGCAAAAATTAAATATTTAATTTGCGAGTTCTTTTGGTTCTTTTCCTATTTATTCTCACTTAATTGGGAATGTTCATTTCATGATTTGTATCTGTCATTATGTCTTGGGAAATCTTTGATGTAGAAGTGCTTATGAAAACGTGAAACTTTTCTGGTGTAGTTTTTTTGAGAAAACATGACTCCTTTACATCTCTACGTAGTCTTGTATCATATTTTCCAACACCTTTAGCCGTCAGATCAGTTTCAAGCAAGAATGACTCCTTGAGATCTCTACATAGTATTGTATCACATTTTCAAACACCTTTAGCCATAAGATGAGTTTCTATGAGAAACATAGGAATATATATGACCCAAATTACTAGTAAAGAACCTTCTAAAACTAGAACTCCTATCAGATCCAACACGCTTATGATACATAGTCCTATTTCTTCTCGACCATCTACTCTAGGAATGGTTGCACCAACATCCTCACCAACAAATGCAACATAAATTATAAATTTTCAAAGGATGACTTAATCCAAAGACTAGGCGATACATTATGGTTTTGGGTGGACTGTTGGGGAAGGGAACATATGTTCTTTAAGTTTCATCTGGAAGCTCAACATTTATGTAAAACCCACAAGTACAAGAATTAGCCTTGGGATTGTAAATGCCTTACATAAATTTTTATAAATTCCTTACACTATAACACATTACTTTTTCTCTATTTATATTGCATTCAACTCTATCTTTGTTCCCCGCCTTACAATAAATTTTAGAACATAATGTGTCTAATCAAGAAATAGTATAGCACTAGCCCCACACATCTCTAGATCTTTTTGATATGTCTCAAACTTGCAGTTCGACTTTGACTTATGATTAAGATCTCAAAAAACCATATGATATGAACTGCATGTGCAATTGTGCTCTTGGTATTTTCCTCTGCATCAATGCCCTATACATTTGCATTATGTTTGATAGTTTTTTCACAAAATTGTTTCCATAATGGATTTTATTTTTGACACATGGGTAATTTATTCCCATCAATACCTTTCCATTATCACTAACCTAGTGAATATTTCATCATTTTCAGTAAAATAAATCTTATGTAAGTATAAATCAAACCATTAGACTAGACATAATCTTAAAACCTTTAAAGAATTTACCAACCAAAATTGCATGAAACATAACTCACTATCTGAAAGGAACAACATAGAGAAGGAGAACATGCACAAGTAGTTTAGATCTATATTCCCTCACCTAATAGCTCTAATTCTCTCTCCTAAAGGCCTTGTACTTCCACCCTTGTGACTACTACTATGTCTGGTGCTAGTGGCTCTCAGGCAGGAAGGGATGTTGGGCCAAATGGAAGGGATACTATGGTTTGAGATGTTTTTTTGAGGTTGGTTTAGACGGGCACTATGGTCATCATTCTATCCAATTTTTAGTTTTAGTTGATGTCATTTTAGTAAATCATTTTCGCTCCCAAGTCTTCAGGTATTCCTCAGTATATCTCGTGCCTGTGGACACATGTTTGGCATGTATTTATTGGGAGAAAAATGTTGGTTCAAGGGAAACAACATGGCAATAAAATGAGTGGAAGGTGTCGGGTTGTAGAGAAATTGGTAGAGAAATTAGAAACAACTCTGAAATTTATTACAACTACTTAACGTTGCCATGTTAGAGGGCCATTCTCCTCAAGTAACTTCCCAGTAATAACAATAATTTCCTCTTTGATACTGCTATAGTATGAGCATTTTTAGGAAGACCAGATTTTGATTGTCTCCTTCTCTTCTATTTTGAAGATGCTTTCACATCAATTAAAGATGTGTGTGTAGGTTTTAACCCCATACAGAAATTACCTGCATACGAATTCTAAAACATAGAAAATAAACAATGCGAGAGCATAAGACATAAAACACATATACACAGGGTTTTTCCCCTGGATCCCAAAACCAGGACTACCAACTTGATTTTTCATTATGTTCCTTTTAATGTTACAATACATAATTATACATGCCGAAGCATCCAATACCATGGACCGAAAACCATGTCCAAAACCATGGACCAAAAACCATTGCATCCAAAACCATGTGCAAAAAAACATGCACAAAACCATAGGTAGGTCTTCTTAACCTAATATAGGGTCCAAAAACAAAATTTTCCTGGGCGCTACCCCGGACCCCATAGAGGAGCGTTACTTGCACCCCTTGAACCCCTTTGTGACCCCCCGCAGCACAATCGGCGCCACGAAAGGGGGGCTCCATGCCCCCTCTAACCCTCTGGTTAACTACGTGGGCTAGTCGTGGAAAGAATATAACACAACCCAACATTCTCCCACTTGTTGTTTTCTTTCCACAGGGGGCCATAAGAGAGCTTAGTCACTTATCCAACCCTACAATGCCCATTGTTTCTCTACACCAAGAGAACTTCTCAGAGCTCACAGATTTTTTCAATGCATCTATAGTATTCTTCAAAGTGTCCACCTTTACTAGAAACACCTTTTTGTCTTCTATCATATCCCTCACAAAGTGATACTGCACATCAATGTGCTTTATCTTTGAATGATATGCAAGGTTCTTTGCCAAGAAAATTTCACTTTGGTTGTCACAGTCTATCATTATAGCTCCCTATACTAACCCCATACTTGAACATAATCTCTGCAACCAAATTGCTTCCTTGCTTGCATTAGTGGCTGCCATGTATTCTACCTTTGTAGTTGATAGTGCCACTACAGATTGTTTCTTACTCATCCAACATACTGCACCTCCAAATAGATTAAACACATACCCACTTGTAGATCTTCTCTGATCCAAATCTCCAACCCAATTTTCATCAACAAAGCCATGAATATCCAACACTCTGTCCAATTCTAGTCTTCCTTAGTAGCACAAACCATAATAATTAGTGCCACACAAATACCCGAAAACCCGCTTCACTGTTGTCTAGTGCTCCTTCCCTGGTTTTGACATAAACCTGCTCAATACTCCCACTGCATGTGCAATGTCTGGTCTAGTACAGACCATTGCATACATCAGGCTACCGACTTCACTTGTATATGGAACACAGGACAAGTCCTCTTCCTCTTCTCATGTCTTGGGACATTGTTCAACAGATAACCTCACACCTACAGGAATAGGAACCTTCACCAGTTTACTATCCTGCACATTAAACCTATGCAGTATTGTCTCGAAATACTTTCTCTGGTTTAACCAGAGCTTCTTCTTTTCCCGATCTCTTTTAGTTTCCATGCCCAAAATATATTTTGCAGAATCAAGATCCTTCATGTCGAATTTGGAGGACAATTGGGTCTTCAAATCCTGAATAATTTCTTTGTCATTTCCAACCAGAAACATATCATCCACATACAAGACTAGATAAATAACATGATCACCAATTAATTTAAAATATGCACAGTGATCTGCATTGCTTCTAGTGAAGCCAAGTCCCCTTATAAATGTATCAAATTTCTGATACCACATCCTTGGTGGTTGTTTTAACCCATACAAAGACTTATTTAACTTGCATACCAGTTCTTTCTTACCCTTCACCGCAAAGCCTTTAGGTTACTTCATGTATATTTCCTCTTCCAGATCCCCATGAAGAAATGTTGTCTTCACATCCATCTGTTCTACCTCAAAATCAAAAACAACAACAACAGATAAAAGTAATCTAATAGAAGTTACCTTGGCAACAGGAGAAAAAAATCAACAAAATCAATTCCCAACACCTCGAAATAACCTTTTGCTACCAACCGATCTTTGTATTTCTCCACCTTTCCTTCTACATTTGTCTTCTTCTTGAACACCCATTTGCTTCCAATGGGTTTCCTTCTAGCCGGCAACTCCACCAAGTCCCAAGCCTCATTTTTGTGCAAAGATGCCATTTCATCAACCATGGCCTCTTTTCAGAGTATGCCATCCTCTGAATCTACTGCTTCCTTCACAGTTTTGGGATCATCGTCAGTAATAGATAAAGCAAAATTTGAACAGAAAGTAGATGGACTATACCTTTCCAGCTGCCTTCTTTCTCAAAATTGATCTTCTCACACCCGGATTTTGTGGCTCTTCATCTTCTGATTCCTCCTCTGTTGTAGAGTCTGATTCTTCCTCCTTAAGCTGAAACTCTATCTTCTCAAGTTCCTTTGGTTAGACTTCATGTTTAATAACATCTTTTACATCCCTAAACACCACATCTTGGCTGTACATAACCTTCCTTATTACTGGGTTCCAAAGCTCATAACCCTTTAAACCATCCTTATACCCAAGAAAGATGCAACTTTCAGATTTACTATCCAACTTGGTTCATTTCTCCTTTGGAACATGTACATATGCATCACATCCAAATACCCTCAGATGTGAAAGAGAGGGTTTCTTATCAGTCCATACCTCTTGTGGAGTCTTATCCTCCAACGCTGATGAATGTGATCTGTTGACCAGGTAACATGCTGTCACCACCGCCTCTGCCCAAAATTCCTGTCCTAACATGGCACCACGGAGAATGCTTCTTGCCCTTTCCATCAACATCTTGTTAATTCTTTCTGCAACTCCATTTTGCTCAAGTGTGTATGGAGTAGTCTTCTGTCATGCTATACCACACTTCTTACAGAATTCTTCAAATTCCTTACTGCAAAACTCTCCACCGTTATCTGTCCTCAACACCTTTATCTTCTTCTCTATCTGGTTTTCCACCATATCCTTAAATTCTTTAAACCTGTCAAAGACTTCAGATTTCTTCTTAAGGAAATATATCCATGTATTCCTTGAGAAGTCATCTATAAATGATACATAATACATAGACTTACCCAGTGATGGAACCTTCACAGGTCCAAACACATCACTGTACATAAGTTCTAATATTTGTTTCGCCCTCTTACCACCAGAGGGGAAAGTCACCCGATTTTGCTTCCCATATACACAATATTCACAGAAATAAAAATCCAGAGAGTTATTACTCATACCTTCTACCATACCTTTACCATGAAGTATTCAAATGCCCTTCTCTCCAATATGTCCAAGCCTTTGATGCGAAAACATGGTCTTCTCTCCAGAAACCACTAGATTTTCTACTCCAATTTCAGGAACCACAAATATGTTGCACCCATCAACAACAGTGCTACCTTGCAACTTGTACAGAGTTCCAATCTGAACTCCCCGCATCAATACCAGTGCTCCCCGAACCATTTTGCAGGTATCCTTCTTGAACACTATTTTTAGACCTGCATCATCCAGCTTGCTTACAGAAATCAGATTTCTGGCCAATGCATGAATATACAGAACACCCGAAAGTGTTCTAACCCTTCCACCTTGCAACTTCAACTTTACTTTTCCACGACCAACGATTCTAGCCTTCCTGTCATCCCCTAAGAAGACATCACCACCATCATATTTCTCATACTCGCAGAACCACTCTATATGGGGAGTGAAGTGAAAAGATGCACCCGAGTCAATCAACCATGCCTCATGATCTATGTGTACTTGAAGAAGCCAAGTACACATCCCCACCTTCATCTGAGGTGGATTTTGCCTCTGTAAAATGAGCATTATCAGATCCCTTTCCTTTATCAAGAGATTTAGATTTATAGTCCCACTTGTAGTGCCCTTCCTTTCTGCATTTCTAGCACACCACTTTTACAAGTTTTTCTGGAGATCTAAATCTCCCTCTAAATTTAGACCTCCCACTCAATGACTTATTTTTGTTTCTATTCTGGGACAGTCCTCGTACAGACAAGGCATCACCATTCTGGCTCTCCATATTTTTTTTGTCTCATTTCCTCTGTCCGCAAGGATGAGACTGTTTCATCAAACTGCAAGGCAGTCATATTGCTACCTATTGCAATAACCAAAAACAATGTAAACCTTGAAATGGAAACTAATATTGTTACCCGTTTTGTAGAAATAGCATAAAAGTGACCCGATTTTAAAAAGGGGTGAGGCAGAACACACATATTTTTTTTAGAGCATAGTGTTTGGCACTATAAATTTTTCTATGTACATTGCATTTTAGAATGGTAGTGATTTTGATGCTGATTTTAAAAAAGTGGTAATTCTACACCATGCCATTTTTTTAAAAGGATTTTTTGTTTACTTTTAATTTTCTAATGTATGAAATGTAAATAATTATTTTGTAAATTTAATAATTTTTTAAGTTGTCTTCTTCTTCATATTTTTTTTTTGTAGTGAAGTTTGTATTGTTTTGCATATTTAAAGAAGAATGTCGATATTTTGAATTTTCGATATTCTACATATTTATACATCGTTAAAAACAATATTTTTTAACAATTGACATAAAAATAACCATTTTCAACATAAATATAACTAAAAAACTACACGTTTTGATAATTTTTTGCTAGAAATGACATGTCAAAATCACAATTTTTATAGGAAACTTTTAACTAAAAATGGTTAAATAATAGTTTTTTTATGAATTTCATGTCAAAAAATAATAATAGTCATTTTTTTTTCAAAAATAATGGTTAACTTAAAAATTAATGTGAAAATCACATAATACAAATATTGAACGCATAACAACCTTAATTAAGTGTATATTCTTCTCATAAAATGTCAAAGTTAAAACATTATAAGTATAACTAATTAATAGTTACAAAAAATGAGCTTGATTTCCAAGCATAACTTAAATTTAATCAACAATGTCATGTAATCCAAACTCTTCGTCCTCTAGAGTTTCATCATTGTCTTCTTCCACAATATTTTTTGCTTCATTTTGCTCATTTTGCTCTTTTAATAGATCTTTGATGTCCGCGAATCTCCCAATGTATGCATTTCCAATCATTCCGTGTAATGGTGGTTGGGGTTCCTTTGCCTTTTTTGCCACACGTGATTCACTAAAGTCCCATTTCTTCAACCCAATTTCTTGCATTGCATCTGGAAGAAATTGAAGAGCATTAATTCTTTGCCAAATGAAACTGCACTATATTGAATCTTTTTCAATTGCAATACAATTTCTTCCTTTTTGAAGGCAACGTGCTAGTGTTGTACCTAATTATCAAGTACAAAAGAAATAATGAAGTAAATTAGTACAATGACATATTAATTAATAAATAACATATTGAAATTCAATTCCATATAATAAAACTTACCTGAGCCAGAAAAAAATCTAGAACCCAATCTCCTTCATTTGAACATATGTCTATAAGATAGTTAATCAATAACTGTGGTTTTTGGTAAAAGTTAACTATCTCTCATTTTGCTTCTTTGTCTTCATATGTTAATTTTCTCACAACAGCATCATAAGTCAGTGTTTGTCTATGACTCTTTCCATCTACCCGATTAAAAATCATAGACATATAGCTATCATCTTTTTCCCAACTATCAATATGGATGAACTCGCAATCATTTATAAATAGTTGATTTTCACGGCTAAGAAAATTTGACTTTTGTCTATAACATGAAATAGTAAAAGTTCAATTAACTTGTACATAAATGAATTTTTCAACATTAATCAAATATACATTTTAAATGTCTTACCATGTAAGCTGCATCCTTGAATTTGTGTTTCCCTTGAAGCTTGACAATAACATTGCTAATTGTGTGTCTGAATGAAATGTCACAAATCTCGATCATGGTGATGACGTGACTTCTAGAAATCCCGCAACCACTTTACTAAGAGCTTGATAAGTATAAGGGTCACTATCATAGTTAATGTTTGGAATATTGAAACCATGGGGAATATCTGCAATAAGTAGGGCATAATCCCTTTTAGGTATGAGTTTAGCAATGTATTCATAGTCGCCTTCTATTACTTGATATTGAATAGTGTCTAGCCCATTCCAAATGAAATAAGTAAGAGTTGGATCAAGTTCAACATTTTTAATACATTGCTTCTTCAGTCTTTGGAGCTTTATTTTTTCAATAAAGGTTCTGAAACTATCTGGTGCTCCATTATCATCCTTCTTCATCTTTTATAAAATAAACAAATATATGTGTAAGTTATAAATTAAAAATAGTACACACATGAATAAAAATGAATGTATAAATCAACATACCTTTTTAAATGCAAGATAAAAAACTTTTAATGTTGATGTAGAACATGAATCTGGATAGTTGTGTACAACATCATCCCAACTATCGTCATTCAACAATTTAACCATTTGTTCTTGAATTTTCATGTAAAATTTGTGACTGCATAGATAAAGTAAAAAAAGCTATATAATGATATGTATAACAAATACTACCAAGAACAATATGTTATATTTAAAAGAAAATTATAATCTAGAAATAAATAAAAATAAGTCAACAAACTTACTTTTGAAATTCCTCAGACATTTCCTCCAATGATAATTCCCCCATCCTCACACAAAATAATATTGCTTTGACAATTTTTTCATCCTTCACTCCTTGCAATGCTCTCCAAGGTGTGATAGTCATATCTTATGGAAGCTGCCTCATTTCAGGACCTGATTTATTGTTGCTACATATCAATGGCTTAGACTTTTTGACCTTTTGGTTTTTAATGCCAATGTTTTCCCACATGTTAAAAATATCATTAATAAACTCTCATATCTCTCCAGTTCTAAATGCCAACTGGAAAATGTTATCAACACCTCTTAGTAAATTACTAAATTTGCCGCCTTTGCCACCTTTTGCATTGATTTTCTCTTCAATTGGATAGCTTATTTCCATACAACATTCCTTTTGGAAATCTACAGTAACATTTATCCTGTCCCCACCACATTTTTCTTCAAATTCACTATGAATAAATCTAACCCTTTGGATGAAAGTCATAAACATCCTATACTCAGTGTCTGAATTATGATCCCATGCAACTAACTTTGCTTCTGTATATGATAAACCAACATAAATGATACATTTCATTGTTTCAAAACATGGGTTATTGGAATATTCCTCCATCAATTGTCTTTGAGCTTCTATAGAATGGTTCCCCCCAAGCACATAATAATTGTATTCAAAACATTTTGACTTATCAAATGCTTCTTTGTTGGGAACTTGAACTAGATCAACAAGAAGCACATAACTAACCACATGAGCATATGGATTGTACCTCATCAATGTCTTCAAGTTGTGAACATGCAGATGATTTGGCTTTCTAAATTGATATTGACATTGTCCTTCACTTGCCTTATAGATTTATCTGACATTAAGTTGAAATGCCTGACCATCCTCAATTAAGTTTCTCTTTGTCAAATTCTGTCGAATGGCACTTTGTCTTATTTTGATAACGCCATCCTCTAAATTAGCTCATGGTGTAATGATTTCTCTGCTTTATTTTGAAGTTTCACTAGGTTCTTGACTGTTGGTAATGCCTACTTCAAAATCTTCAACTTTATGTTTCTTCTTCATAACATTCTCATCATTAACTGTAAAAGTTTTATTCTTGGGCATTGTTACTTTTGGTCTTTTATGGCTCTTCTCAGTTCCAATGTCATCTTCACTAATGACAACATATTCTTCACTGTCAGTTTCAACTTCATCGTCTTCAAAAGTAACTTGTCTACCCTTAATAGATTTATCCACTAGAGGTCTTTTTTTCTGATCCCTTGGATGTAGTTGTGTAGCATCATCAATTACTACATTTTGCTTGTTTTCCATATCTTCTTCTGACACTGAGTAGAAACTACTGACAACTTTCATAATATCATGCTCTATGAAATGAATGCCTCCCAACTTAATTGAACAACTTTCAACAAAATTTTTCCAAACAAAATACAATATGTCAATAAAAACAAAGTTAAAAAAATATAGAGAGACAGTTATAAGAACGCAAAACAAAAATATAAATAACAATACTTACGATATTTTATTTCATCTCATTTACAATTTGTTTACCCAACTTTGTAGATACCTCTCTCGTGTCATACAATGAATATGGTCACTCGTATTTAATCCTTTTCATGTGACTTGATTGGTTTTGTAAGTATGTAAACAACTTCACTATCTGATACCGAACACATGTCTATGACTCTTCCCATCACTTCATAAATCCCATTATCATTTGATATATCAATATATAGATATATATTCACATTTTTTCTTTCTCTTTCTTTCACATACCAGATTCTTGATGGTAGTTTCACTTCTTTTGATTTCTTCCAATATGAAATCATCTTCTTATCATTTGAGGCACTTGAAAGATTTTTAGCCATCAGCTCAGGTGGAGTTCGTTCACCAATGTTTTTTGAAGATCCATCTTTAAGAGTCTTTGGTCCAGGAAGATTCACAGAAATCTTCTTTGATTCCATTTTCCTGAAAAAAGAAACACATAAACTAGTAAATGACAAAAACATATTAACTTAAATTAACAACGAAAACAATAAATGATAATTAATTTTATAAATCATAACAATTTCGAAAAAAAATAAAATTAAAAAATACATCGCCCTGTCGCCACACCCTAAAAATCGGCCGGCCAACCGAGCCAGCCATTGGGTTTGGCCCCCTAGCCCACCATAGCAGCCCAACCACTACCCTCCGCCCAAACCCTCCCGTGCCACCCCGGTGGCCAGCCCTCCCTCCCCCCATGCCACCCCGGCGGGCCGCCCACCCACGGGGTGGCGACGTGAGGCAGACCACCAGGGTGGCATGGGGGGGGGGCTGCAGTAGCCTCCCCCCGCGCCACCCCGGTGGCCCGCCCGCCCGCGGGGTGGCAGGTCGATTCTCGGAATCGCCCTGCCACCCCGAGGGCAGGCGGGCCACCAAGGTGGCACAGGGGGGGCTGCTGCAGCCTCCCCGCGCACCACCCCGCGGGCGAGCAGGCCATCGGGGTGGCGCGGGGCGAGCCTGCTACAGCCTCCCCTCACGCCACCCTGGCAACCCGCCTGCCCACGGGGTGGCGAGGCGACACAACTGTATCTAGCATTTTATGGTTGAAAACATGTTGAATTTACACTTAAAAAAGAAAAATGTTATTCTACCAAAAACATTAGTGTGCTTTTTTCCTCATAAAAAACTTTTTTTGGCCCATAAAAATTCAGTTTTACTAGCATTTTTTAAAAATATTGAAAATTGCCCCTAAAAAAAAATCATCGTTCCAGTATCATCAGTTTTTCTTTTTCAAGGTGTTTTTTGCATTAAAATTTCATTTTCACTGCCATTTTTAAAACATGTTCAAAATTGAATCTGAAAAAACAAAACCATCGTTTCAGTATACACACTTTTCGTTTTAGCACTGTTTTTGATGTTTTTTCGGGGTTTTTTGGCCAGAGTTCCCGTTTTGAGTTTATAGTTCCCATTTCAAAGTTTACATTGATCAGACTATCCCACGAATCTGGTAGAGAACATAACAAACTGATTCACTTATCTTCATCTAAAATTTTAATATCAACAGATAATAACTGACTTACCACAGTATTAAGCGTTCAAATGCTCTATCACCGAGTCTCTATCTTTCATCCTCAGGGTATACAGCTTTTTCCGCAGGAACATTTTATTCACCAGAGACTTAGATTGGTACAAAGTCCCTAACTTGTCCCACAAAGCTTTCAAGGTAGCTTCCCTTGATACATTCAGCAATAATGAATTTAAGACACACAATCGTATTGTGCTCTTTGGCTTCCGATCCAACTTCTTCCATTCTTCATCGGGCACTCCCGTTGGTTTAGTACGTGGATCTACCACGATCCACTGATCTTTATGCACCAATAGATCCTCCATCTTGAGTTTCCATAGCTCAAAACTCTGACCATTAAATTTCTCAATCTCTATCTTTCCACTGCTCACCATCTTCTTTCACCACCAAAATCGATCCCGCAGATCTCCCACTAAACAGGGTCTAGCACAGGGTCGAGCAAAACCCCTCAGCAACAAAGGCATCCCCCTGAAGCCAAAACAGCTCTGATACCAAATGTAGGTTTTAACCCCGTACAAAAATTACCTGCATACGAATTTTAAGACACAAAAAATAAACAATGCGAGAGCATAACACATAAAACACATATACATAGGGATTTTCCCCTGGATCCCATAACTGAGACCACCAGCTTGATTTTTCATTATGTTCCTTTCAATCTTACAATACATATTTATACATGCTCAAGCATCCAATACCATGGACTGAAAACCATCGCGTCCAAAACCATGTGCGAAAAAACGTGCACAAAACCATAGGTAAGTCCGCCCAACCTAATATAGAGTCCAAAAACAAAAAATTTCGAGGCGCTGCCCCGAACCCCATAGACGAGGGTTACTTGCACCCCTCAAACCCCATGTGAGCCCCCCTCTATGCAATCGGCGCAACAAAGGGGGGGCTCCATCCTCCCTCTAACCCCCTAGTTAACTACATGGGCTAGTCGTGGAAAGAATATAACACAACCCAACAGTGTGATATGTGAGATATTCAGGGCCAGTGTAATTCATCTACTTTATTCTCCCCTTCAATTCATTAATTCAATGGGTCATTTGATACCGGAAAATTGGAATGCGAACTCTAAATTTGATATCAGCCTCAATGTTCAATCCTCTATGAGGTAGATGGGAATGCTCAATGCTTCCAATAACTGTAAGGCCTTCAATAATTTGTTCACGATGGAATTCGACATAGTCCAAGACATTCAATACTTTGTTCGCAATGGAATTTGACACCTTCCCAGACATTGAATTTGAGGATATCAACGAATACCATGTTGGAATCAATCTCAATAGAATGGTCTCTAATGTTTGTGTTGCTATATCATACAACAATGGTAAATTGGCCAATGAATCACGGGTATTGAGTCTAAAAAGTGGAGAGGATTTAAGGGCATGGATAACCTATGATGGTGTGAATCATAGGCTTAATGTAATATTAACAGCTGTTGGTTTTGGAAAACCATTTCGGCCTTTGTTATTGTCTGTTGGTTTGGCAAAACCCTTTTGGCCTCTGTTATTTTGTGCATAGAGACGTGAAGGCATGAAGGCGAATAATGGCATGTGCTCGTACAATACTAGTTGGGAAAAAAACCTCAAACGACATGTGAACCCGGGGCAACCTTCCATGTGTTAGATTTTAACTTGAATGATGACAAAAATGGGAGATGGAGATTGGCTAGGATGAACAAAGTTTGCCCAGCCCAACCTCGCAATGAAAACAACGTCAGTATAGTTAATTTATTTTTAATTTTGTTTAATAACCACATTAATATTTGTGGTATTATAATTAATTATTTAATATTATTTATTTATTTTAATATAGATTAAATATATATTAACTTATTTTATAATAATTAATATTATGAAAAGACTTATCAATTTAAAAACATTTTTTCTAATTATTTAATTGTAATAAATTAATCCATCAACTCATTTTTTAATTTAAAGAAAAAAAAGAATTCATATACGTAAAAAAATTCTAGCTCATACTCTATAATACAGAATTATAACTCTGTTTTGACAATGAATCATACTAGATGATTCGAAAAAAGTTGACAAAACTTTGATAATGTGATTTTTACCCAAAAAAATTTATTTTATTTTTTATAAATTTGTTTTTAAAAAGAAAATAGCCTAGCTAATATCTTAATCAAATTAAATAGAAGATTAAACCATGTCTAATGCTCGAACTTCAAACAACCAGGCTTTTCTTCTAAGCAATCATTCCAACCCTAATCCTCTTTGGTTAGACGAAGACCCTACTCTGGCTAGCCGGTACAAAAGGAGCTCTGAAGACCTCGGAGAGAATTTGTTTGGGTCGAAGTTAGTCAAGCTATGTAGTGCTCAAGATCTCATAATTTGCAACAGTCTAAAGAAGTGGCCCAATTGTAGTCAGATAACCTACATCCATGGCCTTGGTAGCAGCGTGGTAGACTATTATTTCCGATCTCCCTTTATACAACGAAATAATAAATTTTGACATCTTAAATGACCACGAGCCTGACTTTGATCATAGGCCTTTACTTATAACTCTCAATTTTGTCATGCATAGAGATCCCATAGAAGATAATCCTTATAGCCAAAAGAACTTAATCTTTGATAGAAATAAAAACGCTCTCTTTCTAAATTAATTATAAACTAATTTGCTTCCTTTATCTAGTATAGACAACATAGAAGACCTCTATAATAATTTTACTACAACCCTCTCTTATTCTATTAACAAGTTCGCAGTTGAAGTTTCAAGTAATAAAAGAAATAGAAAAACCAACCAATGGTATGGCAAAGACTGTAAAAGTGCGAGGAGAGAAATTAAGGAAGCTGTTGATGAATCTCTTAAAATTGGCAAGATAAAATTATACAAAGCCCTAACTAAAAGGGGAAAAAGACAGTATATTCGTAAAAGACAAGAGAATCTCTTAAACCTCTCTAAGGTAGCTCCTAAGAAATTATGGAGGTAGATTCTAACTAGGAAAACTAAAGATAATAATAAGATTGCTTTAGACGACTCGAATTTCTATCTTAAAAAGCTTTATGAATCTCCAAATATCATGGATAACTTTGAAACCCTGCTCACAATGAAAAAAAATTTCTCATTAGAAGACATTGATTTTGGGGTTAAATGCCTGGAAAATGGGAAAGCTAAGGACATTGAAGGTTACCAGGCGGAAATCTTAAAAATTGGAGGTCCCGTCCTCATCCCCCACATCCACAAGCTTTTCAATCAAGCAGTCAAGTAAGGGTTCCCTAAACCATGGACTCAGAGCCTCATTATCCCTATTTTTAAAAGTGGGGATACAAATAACCCCTCTAATTATTGGACAATTATGATCAGCCCTCTCTTAGCCAAGTTATATGGTATTATTTTGGAAAAGAAGTTGAGCATATGGCTTGAAAGTGAAGGTAAGCGGGCTAAAGGCCAAGTAGGTTTTAGAAGGCAACACTCAACAACGGACCACCTCGTTATGCTTAGGATCATTGTGGAGGAATGTCGCAATGATAAATCCAATCTCTTTTGTTGCTTTGTGGACTTTAGAAAGGCTTTCGATACGGTTCCTAGAAACAACCTATGGAATAGATTAGAAGAGCTAAAGGTTCCTTTCGAGTTGATTTCTACTGCTGTAAGGTTATAACAGAATGTAATTTCCAAGCTAAAGAGCAATGAGGGGTGGTTAGAAGATATTAAGTGTAATATCGGAGTTAAAAAAGGTTGCCCCCTCTCCCCTACCCTATTTGGCATTTACATCGACAAGCTAGAAGGTTGTTTAGAGGAAGCAAGTTGTGCTGGCACGATCTTAGCTGGGATAGTCATCATCCTTCTTCTCTATGTTGATGACATTGTTCTTCTTGCAAGGTGCCCATCTGATCTTGATAAGCAACTTAGTCTTCTTAAGGATTTCTGCTCTACCATGGGTATGACTATTAACACTGACAAAACAAAAGTTATGATTCTCAAATACAAGAAGGACACTTACGCTAATTTTATGTATGACAATAGTAACTTGGAGGAAGTGTCTTCTTACAAGTACCTAGGAATTGATATTCATCACAAGCTCAACTGGAACTATAGCATTGAGTAAAGGATTGATGGGGGGTGGAAAGCCTATTTTGGTCTTGAAAATAATTGTAAAACGGCAAACCTTGTAATGTGGGATAGAAAGAAATTCTGCTTTGAAACTTTAGTCACTCCTGTTATCTTATATGGATGTGAGGTTTGGGGTTGCAGCATCTCTAGAGAATCCTGGAGAAATATTGAGAAAATCCATAAGCGTTTTATAATGTATAACCTCAAAATTAAAAGAAATACACCCTATCCTATTCTCCTTATAGAAGTGGGTATTTCCCCTATGGAGAGCCTAGCTATGACTAGGCTTCTGTTGTACAAGCACAAACTCAATAACATAGGATACCATAGACTTCCTAAGCTAGATTTAAGTTCCATCTAAAACAAGGCTGGTATGAAGATGCGAGGGCCTGGTTAAACCATTGGGAGATCGACGAGAATGTTGCATTGCAAAACATTAATAACATTAAAAATATTGTTACTTCTAAGTTCAAAGAAAAAATGTGGTGTGAAAAAGATTTAGCAGCTAAAAGAAAATTAAGATATTATAAGGAGGTCATTAACCCCACCCTAGAAGATCAAAAGTATCTCTCTGTTTTAACTAGCTCAAAGAAGAAAATTAATATAGCTAAGATTAGAACAACCTCTCATGAGCTCCATAGTGAAACGGGTCGTTGAGTAGTTCCTAAGACACCATGGATGGAAAGGATCTGCCATCTCTATGAGAATATGAACATCGAGGATGAAAATCGCTTCCTCTTAGAGTGCCCTGCGTACAACCACATTAAATCTCAGTTTCATAATCTTTGTTGTAACACTGACCTTCCTAGCCTTTTACGGTGTCAAAATTATAGGGAGCTCGAGAGACTTCTCTCCAAACTTTTTGAGTATAGGAATAAAATCTTAAGTCAAACTAAATAATTCATTTCTTTAAGTCCGATAGACCAAAGTTTCGTCTCACTAAACATTAACCATCATCATCAATAATTTGATAATTTAATTTATAAAATAAAATTTACACTAATTACTTATTTCAAATGAATAACTAGATAGCCTTCTCCCAAACCCGCCCTCCGATTGGTGACTTATAAAAGTCCGGTCGGAGATCAACTGTCCTTTCCGTTAACTGCTCGCACCCGACTCCTCATTATTACCGTAAAAGGTAAATGCAAAGTAAAGATTAATTTTAATCATGAAAAAACCAATGGAAACTAAAAAAAATTGAAATATATTTCACTAACAATTGCTGAGTATATTTTAGGAACCGACTAACAGTGCTCCAGTCGTCGAAGGCACCATGATTTTTGACACGAATAAAACAATTTTAATGATAAAAAGAACCATTTCGTTATGATTTTATAAAAACTATTTCGTTATCATTTTATAAGATTATAACTAAATTAACTGAAATAGGATAATAATTTTTAATCAACAACACCATGCTCTAAGCACAAAATAATCTATTGAATTTTTAACAAAATTATGTATACACACTTTCAACCTTTCATGAATAGGCGCCACATTTATTTAATTTTGTAGAAAATCTGATTTCTATCTTTATGAGAAAATGTAGAAAATGTCATATCTACATTTGGTAGAAAATGTAAATAGTTGTCAAAATTATCTTGCTTTCATGAGCTTTCAACTTTTTGTTGAAATCCTATATGGATTAAAATATCCATTCATGCAAAAATGTTAAAAAATAATAAAATTCTATTCATTAGTGTTGACGAAACAAATATTTTTATGGAATCAATCAATTTTTAACTTATTAGATAAATTGAGTGTTAAAATAAATCAAATATGAATAAACGTTAAAAATCATGCAGAAATGTTCATCAAATAATAAAATTCAATGCATGAGTGTTGACCAAACAAATATTTTTGTGGAACCAATCAATCCTTAACTTATTAGCTACATTGAGTGTTAAAATAAATCAAACACTAATTTATGAATAAATGTTAAAATTTTATTTCAGTAATGGTTCTTTCCCTTTTCCTAAAAGCTCGTTGTACATGGTCACTTTCATCAACTTTTCGTTCATTGAAATATTGTACAGAATAGATATATATTGATGTAGTTGTTTTATTTATAATACATCATATTGTTATTTTAAGTATAATTATTAAAATTAAATGATAGGGTAATATATTTTAATAATGGTGAATAAATTTCAGGAACGACTATATGTATATGTATATTGGAAAATGAGTATATTAGAATAAATTGATAATATAATTATTGAAAATGGAAAATAAATTAATTTTAATAACTTTATCAATAAATTATATAACATATTTTATTTTATTTTTTCTAATATTTAGTAGTGAATTTTCACAAAAACACTGAAATATTTTTATTGTTACTGAAATATTTTTATTGTTATTATTGAAAGTGAAAAATAAAATAATTTCAATAATTGTTAATAAGATTCATAATTATATTTAAAAGAAATGATACATAAATATTTATGTATATTGAAAAATGGATATGTTGTGATAAACGGATTACAATTCCCTTCAATTCTCCCTTATAATAATTTAGTAGCAAAAAAATTATCATATAATAAAATGAACATATATGATATTAAAGTTTATAAAAAACCATCTACAAATAGAATTCTTATGCAATCATGAATTATCTTTCCATTCTAATTGTATTTTTTATTAATATAAAGTTGTGTGTCTTTATTGTTTTTTTGCTCTAATTCAACTATATTTGAACTAAACTAGAGTGGTTACTATGTAGCCCTTCTTCAAATATGCTAGTGGGTTCACATTTTTTAAAATTTAATAATTAAACTAAGAGATAGAGAATGTTAGCTATGGGGCTTTGTTTTTATTTTAGTGTAATTATCCATGTATAGTGAGAATTATAACCTCGTGGGTGAGGTTTATAAATTAAAATTCAACTCTACATGATGTATGGTTGATTAATATTGTTATGTTTCTTTTAATGTTAATTTAAAATCATCTTAATTTTATGGTGGATGTTTTCATTACTTTTTCACCTCCTTTATAAAAAAAAATGATAGGATTGGAATTTACTAGTTTCCATTGATATAAATTATATTATTGAGATGGGTTCATTAATTGACTTAATTTGTTGAATATTTAAAATAGTTTTATTTTATAGTTTTTGATCTATTTTGATATATAATAGGTGGAAATATTGTAGCTATTGGATTGTAAGGCTATTTTCATGTGCATAACCTAATTTGGTGTTCTAGGTTTCAAAACAATTTGGAGCTCATTTTAGGTTTTAAATGGTTGTTTTTAGAGTCAAAACTTCATGAACAATTTTTCCAACCTTTGCATGCTGCTCTACACATCTAGAGATTGGAAGGGTGTGATGTTAGCTTGAATCAAATTTCATACTATGTCTCTTGCACATTGACTTATCTTCTTGACCACCATGATAGTGAGTGAATGCCATATTGGATCACATTATTCACACATGTGGAGCTTATCATAGGTGAACTTTCAAGAGTATTTTAGAGGGTATTGAAAACCTTAACATCGAGTTTTGAGGCATGTTAAAACCCTAAACCTAACCCTAGATGTTTATTAGGGAATATTAAATATTGGGCCACTAGGATAGCAAGGGATTTCATTCTTATTGATTTGGAATCTCCCCCATGATTGAGAAAAGCATCTAAAAGTGTGATATTGAAGTAGAATAAAGAAATTAGAAGACCTTGTAGATTAATATTGGCTATGATTTTCATGGTAACTCCATAATTTCATAGACATGTAAGATTTTTTGTGACAAACAATTGTAGCGAAATATCTATGATAGTTTATAGATCACGTGAATATCAAAATAACATTCATTGGAGTTTTAGTGGGAAGTTGCAAGATCTAGGAAGTGGTACAAGATAAAGGTTTGAAAAATATAGCCATGTTAAATGATTTATCATTATAGAGGATTAGTTAGAAGATTTGACATCTAGAGTTGAATCCAGAGATCTGCAATAAGGATACTAAGAAAAAGAACTTGCTATATGTGGATTCAAGAGACAAAGTGGAGATTAGCATAAATGCATAAAAAAATATTGTTGACACTATAATGTACAAGGAAATGAATCAAAGTAGCATCCATCCCAAGGAAGAGAATGCTATGACTAAACTCTTCCATATTGCCATTTAGGTTAAGAATACAAAGGTTGAATTTCTATTTGATTTTGGTTCATAAACAAATCTCATAGCAGAAAAGATAGTTAGCATGTTTGTATTGAAGGTTCAAGACCATCCCCACCCATATCCACTAATATGGGTAAATAATGATGCAAAACCCATGTTTACTAAATTGATGATGTGAAGGTAGATGTGGTACCACTTGATTTGTGTGGTGTAATGTTTGGAAGCCCATATATGTGAATAAGGGATGTAATCTTCCTGAGGTGGAAAATTAGTAGTACTTGATTAAGGGTGGGAAATGTTCCATCATTAATGCCCATAACAAAAAAGCTAATACCTCTCTGGTAAGTGGTAACTAAGCCATGAAATTATTTAATTCAAGTAGGACATTTGTATTACTTTTTGAAAGAGTGTATTAGGTAGGAGATAAATTAATAAATGTAAAGGAATCTCTAGGGTGACGTACTAAAGAGTAGAAAGGTTTTTTTTTTTTTTTTATCGTTAAAACTATGCTACGCTATTATTTACATTAAAACAGAAAACGGTTACAGCCATGAAGTCCTGTGCCAGAGGCCATGGATGGCACTCTGGACTTACAGCGCTCAAAAAACCACCCGTTTAGGGTCCATAGCACTCGAATGACTACCCACGCAGGGGCCTTGACATGAAAACTTTTCATCCACACAGTGGCAGCAACCTTGAGACCAAGCGCCCACGCAGGGGCACTTCCACAGAAATTGAAAGCCCACGCAGGGGCGCTACCACAGACATTGAATGCCCACGCAGGGGCTATAAACCTTAGAACATCAGTGAGGGCAGAAGTGGACAAGTAAAAGAAAATTTTCATCAGACACCTTCGCAGGGGCGTGGAGACACCCTGAGCAGTAGAATTCACATACAAAACAGAGACATTCAGAACTCCACCCTGAGCAGTAGAATTCACATACAAAACAGAGACATTCCGAACATACCAGCTGCCGTAGACAAAAACAGAGCATCTAAGACAAGGAGGAGAGTGAGTGAGCGGTCGATTAATCGTCCGGCTCCTCGTCCGGCTCCTCCTCATATATCCAGCACAATCCTTCCGGGGGGGGCCCCAATCTGCCTTAGCTTTCTTTGACGAGGGCTCTGGCTGAGACGCTGGAGGGTCAGTGTCTGGTCTTGGGCAGTCCTCCGGCAGTCCTTCAGCAGCTCTGGAGCTCTCGGCCTGATGCGGCTGTGGGCGGGGCTGCTCCCCGACCTCCTCCACCGGTTCTTCCAGAAAAAGAACAGATACATGAGCATTGATGCGCGAATTGGCCTGGGGGCTGTTGATGGAAAAAACCGCAGTTCCAAATGCTGGGAGAGGATTGGAACCCACTTCAGAGCTGCCAGCATCCATGAATTGGCGCGATTGCAAGGGGTTGGCTTCCTCAACTCGGTGACATAAACAGCGGCAGCAGCGAGAAGAGACATTCTCCACAGATGGGCGCGAAGTTCCGCCTCTTCCTGAGCCTCTACGGCTGATGAGGCGTTGTCTGAGCTTGACCATGGTGGTCTTATATGCCAGATAGCGAAACGGAGCAGGGTGAACAGACACACACCCGTCACCCACACCAACAGGCTTGCTCCCAAATCCAATTGCAACAGGGGCGCCTTGAGCCAGACCTCCGGAAATTGACACCCGAAATCCCAATTCCCTCCACTGTAAATGATCCACATCAAAACATTCCTTATCTGCATTGTATTTATGCCTCTCTGCCATGTCTCGGCCCTCTCCCTCCATAACTGCACACAGCAACCAAGACTATGCTCCGGACCAGGCATTAATTTGCCGTCCCTTCCCTCCTCAGCACCCACGCTTGCAGACCCCGCCGGCTGCTCGCAGTGAATGCTCGCCTTAAACCTGGTACCGCCCATGGTGACCAGGTGGCGGTCCCATGTCCTCTCCCGTGGCACCCGCATCCGGGGTAAAGAGTAGAAAGGTTAATTGGATAATATTTTTTCAATATATGAGGAAGTGTTTTATAAATATAAAGGGTTACCACATAAGAGGAAAGTGGAGCATAAGTCATAGTTGTTTCTAACTCGCTATTATCAAATGTTGGGTTGTATGGATAGTCCATCCTAAAAGTGGTTGAAGTGGATAAATCATTACATAAAAAACTAGAGGAGAAAGTGATTTGATCAAGGACCTAACATTGGAAAGTATGCAATAACTGTAAATCTTTGATTAATATCACCCTTAAGAATATATACCTGCTACCTAAAATTAGTGACTTCCTATATTAGTTTCATCATACCAAGTACTTCACCAAGTTGAATATCAAATCGTGATATTATCAAGTATGAGTTAAAGAAGAAGACACTTAGAGGATCCCCTTTAAGAAAAGAGTTTTTTATATGAGTGGATAGTAATGAATTTTGGTTTATGTAATACTCTAGCTACATTTATATATTTGTTGAACAATGTATTTCATTCCTCTCTACATTGGTTTTCAATAATGCACTTAAATCATATATTGGTTTTGTAATATCCCAAACCAGAAAAATGTGAAGGGATCTAGAACACTATAATGTTTCATTTAATATTATCGCTAGAAAAATTCACAATAATTTTGAGACCTTGTTACAACACATGCATTTGTGGTAAAAACATCGAAAACCCAATTTTACCAAAAACAAAAAGCATAAAATAAGTTGCAAAATTGTAGCCTCTATTTTATTAATAATTGTAAAACAATACATGCTAATATGATTAACAATAAGGCACATGCTAATGGCATACATGGTTTTTCATCAAATGGCTAAACTAAAACACTGAAGCACACTTGTCAACCCTGGAAGGATCCACCAAGGAGATATCGCCGTGGGGATTTCATCCAAGGGTCAAAGATGGAGTTGGCCATGCCAAGATCTATACAAAATACCAATATGAAAATGAATCTAAGATAATCCAAATGCATTTCTCCTCCTCCCTTTGATAGACTTGATGAAACTCTCTCTGATCCTCTAGAAGCCATTATTTTATTATTTTATTATTTTATTATTTTATTATTCTTCTTCTAGAACCTTTTAAATTATTCTTTAGTTACTTTTTACAACAAAAAGGGATTATTAAATACATTGGACTAGAAAATAGAAAAAAAATGAAAATACCATAAATACCAGATTTTTTCTGCCTTCACACCGGAAAGAATTAGTTCACTCTTGTAACTTGCCTACCACTAATGATGGAATTCCATGATGACCACACCTTAAGGGAAATCAAAAAAAGGAATATTACAAATCCTCTTGTCCGAAGATTTCTTGCCCTCAAGCAATTCATGTTTGTCTATTGGTCTAGTTGTCTAAGGTAGTTGAGCACAAATACTTGGGTCTCATATGTACCATTGAACCATCAAAGCATGCCACTATATCACCTAATCAAGGATATATCTATTGATTCTTGGATCCTAGATCAAACTTTGAATCAATTTCTCACCAATAAATCCACTGGTGTGCGAAATTCCAGTTGGATCCCAATATAATTGTTGACACAAATTGTCATCAAAATATCTTCCTAGATCCCAACACCACCATAACCAAACTTCATAGCCTATTTGCCATGGCCCTAACCATATTATGTCCCTAGCTAATAATATCCTCCCAAGAATCATCTCATCAATCAGGTAACAACTCTTAATCTCCCACCATTCCATCTATTGACATGCATTTTGTGTAAATACTCACATGAGGAACAATCCCACCATGCTCATGTTTCCCCACTCTAATGCTAATTTGGTTGCTCCTAATTTGTCGGGTCGTTTCTTGGTCCTCGCCCACCTTTAAAACCTATCTAGAAGGCTCCCATAAGATTCATTTGGGAAAAATTGCCCCTTTTCCTCCAATGCACAAAGTTGGGTTAATAAAGCTGCAATCCTTGTAGATTTATCCCTGAAGAGGGCTATGACTCTGCAACTCCCAAGTATATTCCTTTTGTTGACTTGCAATGGACTTGAGTTATTCCTCAACACTAGACAACATGGCCACTAATTTGGCACATGCCTCTATGATCTCCTCAATTTTCTCGTTCTCCTATATGACAGTGCCTCAGATGGTCTAGATTCTCTATTCCGACATCATAATATCTACCTTAAAATGCTTATTTTTTTCTTGTAAGTCCTATCCTCGAAATTTTAGTGTCTTGTTGGATGTTTCTATATTTGTATGCATTGGATTCCCAACAATCACAACTCTGACTTGAGCCTTTGACCGAACCTCTGGAAATGGATCTTCTACATAGTATGTTTTCCATGCTCCCCCACTTGTGGAGATATTATGTTATTCATCCTCTTTGGTTGTTGAACATGGATGCACCAGTTAATCATATTATTCATGGACGTACTATTGGAAAAATATGGACTTATTTGTACAAGAGTCTACCTCATCAAAACCATTAGGAAGGGTTTCCTCCATTTTTCCATGCACTTCTAATATTATTATTCGCTTATACTACATGTATCTCTGAATGACATCACGTTGTGGCTCACCATCTATACTTGACTACTCATATTCTTCACGGGCGCTCTCCTAAAAATCAATGGCCCCAACTATAGAAGAATACTCATGGTCATAAGGAATCTCCTCCTGTTCTACCCCTGTTGTCTCCCCTGTATCACCTAGGCATGAATGGTTAGGTGCCCAAGGTCCCTTGAAGATAAATCATAGACCTTTCCTTCTTAGCTCATTCTTTTTGTTGGTTTTACTCTCTTTGTTATTGTTTTCTTCATTAATCCTTGTCATCTCCTTCTGCAGGTTTTAACCCCATACATAAATTACCTGCATACGAATTCTAAAAATACAAAATAAACAACGGCAAGAGCATGAAACATAAAACAGATATACAAAAACATTTTCCCATGGATCCCAAAACCGGGACTACCAGATTGATTTTTCATTATATTCCTTTCATTGTTACAATACATATATATACATGTCGAAGCATCCATAAATCCCAATCCATTAATCTTGGATTAGAACATAACATAGTTTCCTTGACTGGATCTACAAAATACGATGGGCAGAAAACTAGCATGCCCAAAATCGTGTGTGAAAACCACACACAAAACCATAGGTAGGTCTGCCCACCTAATATACAGTCCAAAAAAAATTCCTCGGGGCACCGCCCCAAACCCCGTAGAGGGGGTCTACCACCCCCCTTAAACCCCTCGACAGGGGGGATCCCACCCCCCTGTTTCACTCAACACAACGAATAGGGGGGACTATCACCCCCCCACTCATGGGGCTAGTCATGGAAAGAATATAACACACACCCAACACCTTCTTGATCAACTCCCTTCTAAGCAATTTTATGTTTTTCCTTACCAACCTCTCAACTAGTTCATAGGAAGCATGCGATACACTTAGTTTCTTTCTCTAAATGGACAACAATTTGAATCTTAGTGTTTTGCAAATGTCAGCATCTCCACCTAAAAACAGGGACATAATCTTTTGCATGCTTGTTTTGACACTGTTTGGATGATTTGTTGTAATTCCAGTGAAAATATACTAGAGAATTTGAAAGATTAAGTCATGACATTCTAGATTCAAAATGAATGTTCCAAAGTTGAACTTTGAAATGAGTTCTAAAATTTTTCACCTCTTCTTAATGGTAGGAAGCATGATGTTTTCCAACCCTTGAAGGGGTTCTAATATCAACTTTAATCTCTCCCTCATGATATCATTATTGTAAGTTTGTAGTGATGATGTTAAAGCTATGATCTTGCTATGCTAGGAGGTGATTATGAGGCTAAAATCTTCACAAGTATACTCCGAGAATTTAGGTTGTATTAGAGAAAGCATGGATGGCCTAAGAGCCAAATTGAGTTTCTCCCATTCTAGTTGACCCACCTTAGATAGACATGTGTCTCCTTCCTCCAACGTATGAAGGAATATTACTAACTTTGTTCATTACTACACACATACAAGTATGGAGAGCTTAGTCCCTCTTCCCTATCCTTCCCATGAATGCTTCTGTTGCAGTATGGCAAGGACTCTTTTTAAGAAAGGTCTGTTGCTCTAACTTTTTCTTTGGTTTGAGGAGGTATTTATACCTAAAGGACCCCATATTTTCTTTAACTCATCAATAAGTTCCTTAGAATTTTCTAGGGACTCTTCAAGATCCATCTTCCCCCATAATATATATGTTATGATACCCAAGCGCAAAAATCTAGATAAAGGTTGAGGTATGTAAAATTGATGACCAAGAAAACCTGCATGTTATTTCTTGTATGTATTGGGGGATTTTAGTATCCTTTCAAGTTTTATCTTGATAAAAAATAGGTTGTATCATGTTGAGGGAGGAGCCTCATGTGGTTGTAGCCTCCAGAAAATATATGGGAATTGGAGCTACCTTGTAAGTTGTAGCTTGCAAAAACTTTGACGTAGTAGCCTCCTATAGGTTGGAGCCCATAGAAAATCAAATGTAATAAGGGAGTAGGAGCTTGCGTTTGCATCACAACAATAAAAAAAATCATAGTTTTCTCTCTTTATGTCTTTCCACTTATATCCGGTGTCCATGTGCTCTTCCTTTTATGTATTGATGTGATGTTATGGTTTACTTATTACCTGTTGTTAACATATTAAATATGGTTTTCATTATGTGTTAAGTGGCTCCTCTAAAATTTCAATTAATAAGTTTAAAGAAAATAAATTTAAAATCCATGAATGTACTAAACTAATTCATCCTCTTCTCAATTTAATCAAGTTTTCATTAGTTTCATGGCTCCCAAGAGACTCATTAAGAGGAGCATCAATCTTTTATTGGCTACTAATGATATCATGATCATTTGATTGAGGATCATCATTATGAAAAATATAAAATAGGCCTTTCTAGAGCCACTTATTGCAATGCATTTTTTTATAAGATTCACATGTGGAGTGACTAGGGTGATATTTAAATGCCTTGAAAGATGCTTTATTCACCCTACAAGCATTTAATTTGAGGTTTAATGAAGAATTAGGGCTTCGTTCTTCCAATGGAGTCACCAAACAATTATTATTAATTTTTTTAGGGATAAAACATATCCTTCGTGTCCCCAACAATGACACCAAAATGTTGCCACAAAATCTAGCAAGCCTTGGAGAGGGATACTCTACAAGACATGAACTAGACAAAGTTCTAGCATTGGGGTAGAGGCCCAATGTCACCTTGGCTGAAACCCACTACTCTTTATGGATTTTAACCAATGGGAGAAGTCCTTGTAAAGGAAGAATCACTTGAAATAGAAATGTTAATGATGAGGGATGTTTTCACCTATCATACCTTCTCATAATTATTTCAAATGGTCATATTTTTCATCCCTAGTACAAAAGAGGATGGGCGCAATCTTGGTTAGCCAAAGGAAGGGATGAAGTCTCAAAAACAAAGGGAAAACCAAAAAGGGAGGGCTGAAGTTTGAAATCTAAAGGAAGGGTCGAAGTTTGAAATCTAAAGGAAGAGTTGAAGTCCAAAAGCCAAAGGGAAGGCCGACCATCAAGACCCAATATCAGAACCTCAAAGAAGAAGGCATATTGTGATATCGTAGGTGGGAACTAAAGGACCTTGACAATCTATTCAAATACGGACCTGAAAAGGAATATCAGAGCAGGCATCGAGAAGGAAGGTATATCGGGACCCGATATCGAAACCTCAGAGCGATCCAATTTTGGAGCCTAGAGCATTTGAAGCCTTAGATTATCGTAACTCCTTAACAATTAAAATTCTTTAGAAGTGTGAAGGTAGTGAGGAAAAGAGATTTACAAAGGAAATCACATTTGAAACCAAAGATCAGGGACCCTTTCTCTCTCCTCAAGATAAGATAGGAGGCAGCAGGTGATTGGCCCTCAGGAGCTAATGAGGCAGATGACATCATCATGACATGGTAGTATAGAGGACATGTGGCAATTAGTTCCAACATTTTTAGGTGGCCTAGTGGGGAAATCTATTTGACACGTGTCACCACTAAGGAGGCACCATGTCGAGATGATGACCTCAGCATGACATCATCTCAGAGGTTGGTGTTTCGAAAGGAATATATTTCCCAACTCCTATGTATTGGCAATTTCAAAAAGTTATGACGTATGATTGGCACTTGGTCATGAGGACCCAAAGAACCAAGGGCACAAATCAGGGACGAGCACCCAAGTGCTATAGATCTAATCGGAGATGGAGATATTGTAACTCCATTGTAAAATCATTTTGAAAATGTTACGATTCCTACGGAGATCTGACGTTGAGAGGCACTTGGTCTTAGGGATTCAAAATAACCAAGGGCACAAAGCAGGCCAAGCACCTAAGTTATATGGAGAATATTAGAGGAAGGATACATCATAACTTTTTTTAATTGCAATTTGAAAAATTTTGAGGATAGGATCTCTAATGCATTGTTGGCATTTTATTGTGGAAACCCAAAGATCCAAGGACAAGAGAGGATAACACTAAGAGATAGGCACCTGATAGGAGCATGAAGGCTTTAGCATCTAAGCACCAAGCCCCTGGTCATGGCGCCTGGTTCAATAGCGGAAAAGTGATAAGGAGGCTAAGAGAAAAAGAGCCAAAGGCAACGAAATGTTATGATTTTGCAATGTTTCTTTTAAATAGAGTTACGATGGATGAATTCTCCGATATAGTTGTTGGCATTATGATACAGGTGATATAGGTGTTGTCCTCGATGGCAACTCACTCAGATGACAAATCATAGTGCAGCAGGTCAATAGCAAAGATTTAATGATCAGAGAGAGGTATACGTAGGTTCACCTTGAAAAAGGAGCGTATACATGTGGGTTAACAGACCAAAAGGAGCATATAACATACACACGCAGTTTCATAGAAGGAAAGCCGCGTACATGTTGGAAAACTAAGTTTTGGTCCGTGGTATTTGGTCCATGGTATTCTGATCCATGGTATTGGTCCAAGGTATCTAGTCCAACGTGTTGACCCCAGGTATTTGGTCCAAGGTATTGGTCCTAAGTGGTTTTGGACCATGGTATTGAGAAATGCATAACACTATAAAAAGAGGAGAAGATCATTAGGCCAGGTGTGCAAGTATTGAATATCTGATGAAGTGTGAGATCCCATATGCAGGCTATGGGTTTGTGATGCTTTGCTTGATTTGAACTAAGGATGCACCTATGTGAATGATGATGAATGATGGATCGGGATCTTAAGTCTTGAATGTATTATCATTATGTGGTTTGATCCTTGATAGTCTAGATCTAAATTACTTATCCATGTTTATTCTATAAATGTTATGATCTGGGTATGATTGATGTTTGGAATAGTTGCAAAATTATATTTGTAGAACTGTACATGGGTTCGCTTTGGTAAAAGCACGTATACATGTTGGTTTGGTTCATCAGAGTCGCGTATACATTATGAAATGTGATATCTGAATTTGCAGTTGGTTCTAGTGGGTGTTGCAGAGTTCTGGGTTCTGCTCTGTGTTCTGGTGACTGTGTTTTGATGACAATATTCTGAATGTTCAGTGGTGATTGTTTTTTAGCTTCAATGTTGTTGATGGGTCCAGTATGAAAATTGGATGAAACGTGGCCTTCATATATTGGTGTAGTGATCCAGGAGTATCCAGTCTGAAAATTTATGAAACGTGGTCCTTGGAGGAAGAGTGAAGGTTGGAGCTTTCTGTAGGCCAGCGCCTACATACTAGTAAATATATCGTCTAGTATAAGAGCCAGGGGGTTGTAGCTCCCTTCCAGTAGTAGCTAGAGAACGAGAGAAGGTTGTAGCCTTCTGCAAGTGGGTGCCTGTGTACTGGTATGAGTCTACGCCGGTACAAGATTGTAAACAGGTTTTTCTTATATTAAAGGAATATGGCAATAGGTGGTTTTTGTCCCACATTGTGTTTCCACCTTATATCATGGTGTTCGTATGTGTCTCTTATGTGTGATGACCTGTTATGTTTTTACTATACCTGATTACTGTTAATGAAGTTTTGATGCACTAATTAAAGATCAACATATGATGAATTAACTAAATCATAAGTTTACTGGATATACGCTAGTTGCATTAATCACAGTTATGTGTACACGCAAGTTCCCTTAATTGAAGTAGCGTACATGAATCAAAGTATGAAATGAAAAAGTTATTGATTTGCTAATACTAATTCACCCCCCCCCCCCCTTCTCAGTATTATTTCCAACAATTGGTATCAGAGTAGGTCCTTCAGAAGAAGCTTGATCGCTTAAAGGGATATCCATCAAAATAAGTAATCAAGAGAGCATGGAATCCATCAAATCGCTAATCTTCGATGGGAGCAATTTTGTTTACTCGAAAATAAGAACCACAACATATCTACAATTGCTTGGAACGGATGTTTGGGAAATTGTGGAAAAAGGATATACATTTCCAACAACATTTCCTACAGATACAACACATAGAAAGGATTACGAAACCAATGCCAAAGATATCACTATTTTATTGGGAAGTTTGTCAAAATCAGATTTTGTCAAGGTCATGCAACTCAAATCAGCCAAAGAGATATGGGACAAAATTGTTCTGAGCTACGAAGGAGACTCTCAGGTAAAACGTGCTAAGCTTCAAACTCTTAGAATTCAGTATGAAACTCTTGAGATGCATAGTGATGAAAGCATGGTTAGTTACTTCCTACTTATATATGAGGTTGCCAATTGTATGAAGAATTTGGGTGAAGAAATTAAGGAAGTTGTCTTAGTTTAGAAAGTTTTGAGATCCTTGTCCACTAAATTTGAACCCAAAGTGTCTGCCATAGAAGAAAAACAGGATTTGCAGAATATCACTATTACGCAGCTTCACGAAATCCTAACTGCTTTTGAGATGAGAAAAGGAGGATCATCAGCTATGAGAGAAGTCGCATTTAAAGCATCAACAAAGGGAAAAGAAAAACTCAATGAATCATGATAAATTTTAGAAGATGAATATGAGGTAAATTTTGTCAAGAAGTTTCAACGGGGTTCTAGAAGGTTCAAAGGTAAGCTACCTTTCAAATGTTTTTCTTGTGGTAGAGTTGGCCATTATGCTGCTAGATGCCCTCATAACAAAGGAAATATATCTGAAGAAAGTAATAGAAATTATTATACTCATGATGATAGTGATGGATTGTCCAATAGTGATGAAGATCATCAAGAAATTAAACTTCTCATGGCATATGAAAATAATGATGTAGAAAAAGAAGAAGTTACCAAATTGAAAGTTCAGCTGGAGGGAGTAACCAGAGTAAGAGAGCGGTTGCAGGATGTAGTGATATCATTAAGAAACGAAATAAATAATCAGAATATAACAATCCAGAGATTGAATCTAAGATCCTCTCTCTAAAAGAATATATTGAAGAATAAAAAAGACAGAATGAAGAAGCTCTTGAAGAACAAGAACATGAAGTCCTCGAATTAAGGCAACAAGTGGAAAAAGGAAGAAAGGCTGAAGAAAACATAAAGAAGCAATATCTGGAGAAGGAAGAACAACATCAAATTGAGGTAAATATCTTAAAAGGAAAATTAGAAGAAAAGGATAAATTGTTACAATTCCAAGACAGTACTAAGATCTTGGATAATATTCTTTATAGTCAAAGATCCCCTGCTATCAAAACTGGTCTTGGTTTTTCATGAATCTGTTGAAGGTGAATCTAGCTCTCAGGGTGAGGCAAGGAACTCTAATGAAAAATGTGAAATGCTCAACAAGGAGATAAGAGGTCAACCACATCAACAACCAAGGAAAGAAATCCGTCAAAGAAAATATTTTACTCCAAACTATGGAAGTTATAGTCGGTTATTTTCTTAGATGAATAATGTTGAGTGTTATGTATGTCATAATCTTAGACATGTTGCAGTGAGATGCAGAAGTAGAATGGTGCAAGACCGTCACACAGAAAGATCATCACGTTCCAGGTACTTCAAGGGATATTGTTTTTCTTGCAATATGTTTGGTCACAAAGCCATTGACTACTACAGAAGGAATATGAAACATGTAAGGTGTTATGCATGTAACAAATTTGGACACATAGCAAAGGAATGCAGGAGCAAAGTTCGGGCACCATACCAAAAGGAGTATACATCATCACACTCCAATGTATTGAAGAAGATGGAATCATTGACAGAAAGATGTGGCATCGCTCAATCTACAGACATAACGGACTCAAGGGAAGCTGAAGATGAAAAACTTCAGTATTCAAATTTTCATACGCAGTTATTATATATAGAAGTCACGTATATATGCGAGTTAGACATTGCACATTCGCGTATATGGTGTTCTGAAGAAAAAGAAATGGTACAGACTATGGAAAAGGAGTCTGATATGGTTCAGTCACTTATCTGCTCTGGTTGATGATGGTATGGCATAGGTTCAGGGGGAGCATATGCTTCGAATAATGCATTGTTGGAATTATGGTTAGAATTATTTGGTGATGATGTTTATGTGGCTAAATGATACATCTTGCCACTTATTGTTGGTTGGTCAAGAGAATGGTACTGTAGGTTACATATGTTGTTGGTGCAGATCATATATGGTGTATGATAGTTGTTGATGACTATCATGGTCTTATTTAGATTGCTGGTCCTTGTTATAAATGTAATGTATATCTTTCATATGATGTAATTTGTACTCACACTATGCATGGGAAGGATGAGGTAATAATTTCTATTTGAGTCATGTATAAACATTTGGTATATCCCCACTTGCTTGGGCGGATGAGTCAAAAATGGTGTATACCCACTTGGTTGGGAGATTGATGTATGTATGAGTCATCGGTGATAGGAAGGTAAAACTGACTTAGTTGAGTTGTAGAATCATGTTATTCTTTTGAAAAATATTTTTGCAGACTTTGCATGTGCTCAGGGGGAGCAAGGATGATTGGTACATCTTAACTTGTACAAAGGAGGAGCTCAATCAGAGAGTTCAGCATGTGCTCAGGGGGAGTATGGACAGCATAATATCAAAGGGAGAGAATATCTTGGTCTGCCCTTTGCCCTTGATTTCAAAGTGGGAGAGTGACTTAGTATTGTTGTTGCCATCAAGTCCAAAGGGGGAGATTGTTGGCATTATGATACAAGTGATACAAGTGTTTTCCTTGATGGCAACTCACTCAGATGACAGATCATAGTGCAGCAGGTCAATAGCAAAGATTTAATGATCAGAGAGAGGTATGACAAAGGAGCGTATACACACAGGTTAACAGAGAAAAAGGAGCATATAACATACACACGCAGTTTCACAGAAGGAAAGGCGCGTACATGTTTGAAAACTAAGTTTTGGTCCATGGTATTTAGTCCATGGTATTCTGATCCATGGTATTGGTCCAAGGTATCTGGTCCGAAGTGTTGACCCTAGGTATTTGGTCCAAGGTATTGGTCCTAAGTGGTTTTGGACCATGGTATTGAGAAAGGCCTAACACTATAAAAAGAGGAGAACATCAGTAGGCCAGGTGTGCAAGTATTGAATATCTGATGAAGTGTGAGATCCAGTATGCAAGTTATGGGTTTGATCTTGTATGCATTATCATTATGTGGTTTGATCCTTGATAGTCTAGATTCTAATTACTGACATATGTTCATTCTATAAATGCTATGATATGGGTATGATTGATGTCTGGAATAGTTGCAAAGTTATATTTGCAGATCTGTATGTGGGTTTTCTTTGGTAAAAGCACGTATACGCGCTGGTTCGGTTCATCAGAGTCGCATATAAATTATGAAATGTGATATCTGAATGTGCATTTGGTTCTAGTGGGTGTTGCAGAGTTTTGGGTTCTGCTCTGTGTTCTGGTGATTGTGTTTTAATTGACAGTATTCTGAATGTTCAGTGGTGATTGTTTTTGAGCTTCAATGTTGTTGATGGGTCTAGTATGAAAATTGGATGAAACGTGGCCTTCATATATTGGTGTAGTGATCCAGGAGTATCCAGTCTAAAAATTTATGAAACGTGGTCCATGGAGGAAGAGTGAAGGTTGGAGCCTTCTGTAGGCCCACGCCTACGTACTAGTAAATATATTGACTAGTACAAGAGCCAAGGGGTTGTAGCTCCCTTCCAGTAGTAGCTAGAGAATGAGAGAAGGTTGTAGCCTTCTGCAGGTGGGTGCCTGCGTACTGGTATGAGTTTGCGTCAGTACAAGATTGTAAACAGGTTTTTCTTATATTAAAGGAAGATGACAGCAGGTGATTTTTGTCCCGCATTGGGTTTCCACCTTATATCATTGTGTTCTTCTGTGTTTCTTGTGTGTGATGATCTACTCTGTTTTTACTGCACCTGATTACTGTTAATGAAGTTCTGATGCACTGATTAAAGATCAACATGTGATGAATTAACTAAATCATAAGTTTACTGGATATACGCTACTTGCATTAATCACAGTTGCATGTACATGCAAGTTCCCTTAATTGAAGTAGCGTATATGAATCAAAGTATGAAATGAAAAAGTTATTGATTTGCTAATACTAATTCACCTCCCCCCCTTCTCAGTATTATTTCCAACAATTGTAGCACCTAAGTGCTATACTGGTAGTCACAAGTAGCAGTCTGATGGAGAAAAAATAAGAAAGGGGCTAAGAGAAAAGGGGCTAAAGGCATCAGAATTTTGTGAGTTTGTAGTGTCATTTTAATGTAAATTTATGATATGTTGTGGCCCCGAAGTTGCACCATGGTAATGTTAAGAGATGTATTGGTATCCAATTCCAAAATAAAGAGATTATTGAGGACGAATGGGTTGGTAGCTAAGTTGTAGAGCATCACCCAATGCCACCACGTCAAACCACATCTAGCACCAAAGAGGGGATTCCAATAGTTAAAGGGTTAAAGCGATAAGAAAATTGGTCGGTAACCATGGAGGAAGGCAGTGGTAGAGGCGTGGCCTAATCAGAGGTGATCAGAGGAATCAACATGCAGATATTTTTATGTGTCAATCGTGACACCTTATGTTTATCATGTTTTGTTAATTTTTTCATTTTCAAAAAAAGAATTAAGTCAGTTAGGAAATCGTTAGGATAGTCAGGCTAGTTTCATGCTCATATAGCTATGTAGGTCAGAGATTTGTAGCATTTTCAGATATTTTGGAAGTTGTCCTTATTTTGTTTCTCCCTATAAAATGGGAGAAGAAACTCATTATAAAGGTTCCAAATTCTATTATTAGTGGTTCTAAATTTTGCCCTTTTAGTGATTCTAAATTCTCTTTTCAGTAATAGGATCCAAGTTTTGGTTCAATTTCTTGTTCTTGAGGTAGTAATTGTTCTACAAATTTTACCAGTTTGGACTTGTCACATGTATTTCATTCTTAAATACTAATGAAGAATTTTTTGGTGATTCCAAGCACTAGAACATGTAGTATGTGTTCTTCCCTTGTATGTCACTTCATGTGTGTTTTTCTTCATCAAAAAATGTGTAATTTGTAGTTGTTGGATTCACTCATAAATCATAGATTTACTTATGTTATGTTGTAGTAGATAGTTGATCAGGGACTCAAAATCATGCTCAAATATCAAAGAGTTATAATTTTGTTAAACTAAGCTTCTGATTGAAGAGCTCACCATTCTGATTCCAACGGTGTGAACAACACTCAAATCCAAACTCGTATGTAGAAGTTAGAGCAAGTAAGAGTTCAAGTTTGACTTGTTTGCATGGCAGGATTGGATGACATGGCAAGGTCCTTCAGTGAATGAGGAGGCGCCAAGTGGCAAGCCTCCATTGGCCCCCACATATCATAATCGCAAGTCATAGGTGGATCATGATAAATAATTGTCCCCTGAGCAGGGAAGAGTTGTGATGCGATAAATCGCAATCGCACATCGGCAGAGGGAGTGAAGTTACAGAATTGGCCCTTGGCAAGGGAAGGGTTGTGATGCGATAAATCGCAATCGCAAATCACAATATTACATAATCCCGCATATCCATGACCATTGGTTTTCCGCTGATTGTGATATTACAAATTCGAAATATTATTGGTTCTGGTTAATAATCCCGTCAGGTCTGTCAATATCGCAATCGTACAATAGCCCATTTTGTTCATAAGACTATAAGACCATCGGGTTCTTACGCTGGTTGGGAATTGCAATTCGACCGATAGATTATGGCCCGTTGCATGGTGAAATTTTCGCCCAGTTAGCAAATTTCAGGCTGAATTTGATGGTTAGTGGTTGGAAAAGAGGAATTTGTTGAGAAAATTGTGGGAGAACTAGGAGAGGTCATAAATTCTTCAGTTCTTATCCAAATTAGGTGCAAAATGAGTCAATTCTAGTAGTTTTTTCTATTATGAACTCATTGAGATAGGTTTCAAAGGCATTTGAGTATTGTAAACACACTTTTGTTGTCATTTTGAGCATAATAGAGAGGCATAAGCATTGGAAGCTAGACCAAGTAGATGTAGCCCAGGAATGGTGAACTCCTCATCAAATATTTGTGTTGTGTGTTGTGTTTTGATGTTCTTTGTTGTTATTTTTATGTTGTTCAACATATGTTTTATGTTAAATTGTTTATAACATTTACATAAGAAACTCTCATGGGAATCAGTTAATTAAGAAAAAATGGTGAATCCTTAAGCACTTGATAAGAAAATGATAAGAATATTGGGTTTTATTCTAAATGGGGAATTAGCACAACATTACTAATATGCTCCATTTCATATCAAGTTGGTATCAGAGCACTGGTTTTTGCTTACTAGATTTTCTTTGTGAAAGAAGGATTTTATTGTTTGCTAGTTTTGTGTCATGCTAACAAGGTTAAAACTCAAAAGAGGTGAAGGAAAGCTGGTTGGAAGCCCTGAAGTTGGGTCAAGGGGAAGAAGAGCAAGGTTGCCACAATCTCCAACACCAGTTTAGCCTCAAGTTGTAGTTGAGACTCCAGAGATCATGTCTCATGAATGAGAACCTACAAACATGACAAGAGATGAGAAGAACTTCAGAAAGGCTTTCTTTGATATGACAGAGATGGTGAAGTTCCTCTACGAAGAGAGGAATAGCAGTCTGCAAGGAGAAAGTTCAAAACATACCAAAGGATAAGGCTCTTAGAGAGGAGGTAATGGTAATGGAGACAAAGCTCCACCCTTTCCACCATATTCTTCATCTTCATCTTCACACTCTTCCACTAATACAACCCTTACTCATACTCATCATCATTCTTCAAAAGGAGCTGGAAAATCACCTCTACTTAAACTTGATGTTAAATTCAAGTTGCCCATGTATAATGGTGAAGTGAATGCAGAGAAGCTTGATAATTGGATTCGTCAGTTGGAGGTGTATTGTAGGATTCAAAACCTTCAAGAGGATGATATCAAAATTCAGTTGGCTTCATTGAGAATGGAGGGTGCAACACTCATTTGGTGGGAAGAAAGGACTCAAGATGAGATCAAAAAACATGGTAAGATCTCTATTACTTGGTCTGATTTCATTACTGCTATAAAAATACAATTCTACCCTTTAGCTCATATGAAAAAATCTATCATGAATCGGGAAAATTTCAAACAGTTAAAAGGTCAAAATGTGTAAGAGTATACTCAGGAGTTAAGGAGAAGAGCTCTTATGCTAGTAGTGGACTTGAAGTCACAAGATACTTTACTGAAATACATAGGTGGTTTTCATAGCTATCTTCGACACACCATTCTTATGTTTAATCCTGCAAACCTTGATGAGGTTTGTGTTCGAGCTACACACCTCAAAACAAGAGGGAAAAAAACCCTAAAAGAAGGTAGTAAAAATCCATTTGAGGGTAAAGAGAAAGGAAAGGGTTTCAAGGGAAAGAAAAATGCATCCATTAAAAAGGAAGGAGAGAAAACAGTCTGTAAACATTGTTCCAAAGAGGGTCATGATGAAGCTCACTGTTGGAAGCTTCATCCCGAAATGAAACCAAAGAAATTCAACAACAAAGGAAAAGAAAAGACAGATGAAACCACTCAAGAAGAGGATTTGGGATCTTAATCGGGTGATGAAAAAAAAATCACAACCATGTGGTTTCAAGGAAAGGAATCCATTTCCAGCACTAGTTCTTTAGGCTCACATAATGAAACTCCAAATGAAAAGAGGAGAATAGAATAGTTTCACGTAAGGGTGATATCGAAACATAAGAAGATGGATACCTTTTTTTATAGTGGATGTTAAGCCAATCTTATCTTTGAAAACATTGTCAAGAGATTAAATCTAAAAATTATTCCACATCATAAACCATATCCACTTGGATGGGTATGTGACAATGTGTAATTGTAGGTTACGAGAAAGTGTAAACTGAAATTTGCAATCATTGCAAAATTCACAGATGAAGTGGAGCTTGACATTGTGCTATTAGATATCTCTGACATCGTTTTTGGTGGCCCATACCTTTATGATAGAAAAGCTATTTTCCATCAACATGAAAAAAAATATCACATATTCAAAGGTGGAGTAGAATATATTGTGGGGCTCACAGTAAGAAAACAAACCTTTCATTTGTTAATGTAGGGCAGACGAAACGGTTGTTGAATTCGAGTAAGAATTTTATGCTTCTCATGATGAAACCCGAGAATGATATTGATTATGAAGCATTTGACAGTTGTAATTCAAATTTGAAAACTGATTTGGTTGATGTTGTTAACCATCTAATGAAATGTTTCAGGAATCAAAGGGATTACTTCCCAAGAGGGGAAGCCAACCTGTGTTTCAGTTGTAGCAAAAGTGTCTTCTTCCTAATATTGGCATGTACAGGATGTCAGTGATGGAAAGCGTAGAAATTAAGACGAAAATCCAAGGATTGTTGAATAAAAGGATCATTTGGTCTACTCCTTTACTGTGTGGTGCACCTCTTTTTTTAGCGCCCGAGAAGAATGGTAAGCATTTCTTTGAATGGGATTCAAGAAGTGGTTTTCATCAAAGTAGAGTTGTTGAATGAGATATAGCGAAGACAACATTCAAAGCCAGGTAAGGTTTGTTTGAATGGCCTGTTATACTTTTTGGTCTTTATCATGCTCCTATTACTTTTACGCATATGAAGAAAGATGTGTTGAAGCCATTTCTTGAGAGGATAGTCTACTTGAATGACATTCTCATTTTTAGAAATGAAAATGTCATTATGAGCATGTCATGTATTAGAAAAAAATACTTGATGTTGTATGTCAAGAACATTTTTTTATAAAGATGTTAAAGTATATGTTGGATAAAAATTCTTTGATGTACTTGAGCCATGAAATTGGTTCTTCCAAGCATTTTTAGGTTCCCAAAGGCCTTTTGGAAATCTACGTGGGATGAGGAGAAGGTGAGCTAAAGTTAGATCTCTCTGAGATTGAATCTGTAACAATATGTGGTGGTATTGATTCCATTCCAGTAGACACGGGTGAAGAAATCATACATCCCCATGAAGATGCAGATGCCTTTGCTCTACTAGTAATTTACATAGGAAGGCTCAATATAGTCATTTGGATAAGAGGTTTTTTGGGAGCAGCCCAATGTTGGAGGAGAAATTTTGTTAATTTTCTTCTATTGTAGTTCATTTGCATTCATTGGCAGTTGTGCAAAAGGTCTTCTAGTGGGGAGGTAAACAAGGAGAGGCATTTGATGTTTTAAAACAAAAGATTAGTACAACTTCAGAACTTTCTTTTCTAGACTTGAGACAGTCATTTAAGTTTCAGGTTGTTTTATGTGAATATGCCATGGGCGTTGTCTTTTTTCAATGTGGTAAGCCCATTTATTTTCATTTAGAAATTTTCAATGATAAAGTGTTTAAGTTGCAACAACGAAGACACTTCCATTCGATGGGTTTTCTTCTACTATTCCACTCAGTCAAAAGGTATAAGAAACAATTTTGTTGATTTACTTTCTATTCCTATAGTTTGTATAACTACTTTCCTCAAGCATTATTTTGTTTTACATGAAAGTTATGTTAAAAAAAAATACATACTTTCAAGATGTATATTCAAGCTTGAGTCAAAGGAATCAAGTGGAGGAATCTGTTTACCATTTACATCATAATGTATTGTATCATCTTTGTAAGAAGGATGTTTCTACTGATAGTAACATGGACAAGGCCAAAGATTTCATTGAACGACTCCAAATGGTACATCAAACAGTACAAGAACATCTTGAAAAGGTTAAAGGAAAGAATTGTGGAGATCACAAGTTCCAATTCAATGATCAATGGATCAATATTGGAAAGGTGAGGAAATTGTGCCCTCACCTACTGGTCAATTGAAAGTGATCTTTTGGGGTCCAAAAGACTTCTAGTGGGAGGATTGATCAAGCACTGAAAATTATGCTCAAAAATCAGAGTGTCAGATTTTTTTTAAATTAAGTTTCAGACCGAAGAACTTGTCATTCTGATTCCAACAGTGCAAACGAAACTCAAATCTGAGCTCGTATGCAGAAGTTAGACCAAGTCAAAGTTCAAGTTTCACTTGTCCACATGGTAGGATTGGATGACATGGCAAGGTCCTTCAACGAATGAGGAGGCACCAAGTGGCAAGCTGCCATTGGCCCCAGCATATCTGTTATGAAACCAGCTCACAAAAAGATAGAAAAGAGAGATCAACGCCTTAGAATTCAGCCTCTTCGAGGGGGCAACCTCCTTTACATTACACAAATGAACAATTCTTGGATGATTCAAATGACAAAACCTCCTTTCTATATATAGGAGTCTAAGGAGTCACAATATAACCCAGCCGACCTAACAATAATAATATAAAGCCACAAAAATAATAATAGAGGGATTTTATGGGGCACAGTAATAAAATATGGGGACAATAGGGGCACAACAATATTTATCATGGATACAACTACAATAGTAATGGGGTAATCACTAGTATTATAGGGACCTAACATGCGCCTCTCCTTCAAAAAAGTGTTGTCCTCAACACTTGAGTAGTTCTGGATGCTTCTTTATAAAATTCTCATCCTCCCATGTGGAATCTTCAGCTGATAAGTTCTTCCACTTGATGAGATACTCTGAAATTGATCGATTTCATAGCTGTCGAGTTCTTGTTTATGTTACTGCATCTGGTTCCAATATAATTTTTCCCTCCCCGTCAAGTTCTGGCAATACTGTTTAAACTGGGAGCTTGTCACCTATAACCTTCTTTAAACATGAAACATGGAAAACTGGGTGCACTTGAGACGCTGCAGGAAGCTCCAATTTGTATGCCATAGTACCAATCTTTTGCAACACCTTGTACAGACCATAATACTTTGGTGATAATTTATTATCCTTCTTAGCTTGCTTGAGGGACATTTGTTTATATGGTTGTAGCTATAGGAATACCCAATCACCTACATCAAAACTTCTTTCGCTGCGATGTTGATATGCTTGTTGTTTCATTCTATTATGTGCCAGCACGAGGTTATCCTTTAAGAGTTGGAGGACTTGTTGTTGATGTTCGATGTGATGTTCCACTACTTGAACCTTAGAATTTTCTCTTAAATATGATGTGATGGATGGTGGCTGATATCCATAAAGTGCCATAAATGGGGTCATTTTTGTTGATATATGGATGGAAGTGTTATACCACCATTCAGCCAGAGGAAACCATTTGACCCATTGTGTCTGTTTATCAGATACAAAGCAACGAAGATATCCTTCCAAACATTTGTTTACTATCGTAGTTTTCCCATCAGATTGAGGATGATAAGATGCGTTGTGAGCTAACTGAGTACCAAGACAAGAAAATAATTCTGTCCAAAAATTTCTAGTGAAAATGGGATCTCTGTCACTTACAATAATCTTTAGGTTTCCATGTAGATTTTGAATTGTTTCCATAAATGCAGTAGAAATTGTACTAGCTTTAAATGGATGTGATAATGCACAAAAGTGTGCATACTTGGTACGTCTGTCAATTACCACCATGATGCCACTCTTTCCCTCAGACTTGGGTAAGCCTGTGATAAAATCCATTGAATCCTCCTCCCAACGTTGGCTTGGAATGGATAAAGGTTGTAATATACCTGGGGTCTTAATTGTTTCAACTTTATTTTTTTGGCAAACCGAACATTCAGCCACAAACTTTTGAATATCCGATTTAAGGCCATCCCAAAAAAAATTCTTCTTAACCCTGTGGTAAGTTTTTAAAAATCCCAAGTGCCCTCCTAAGGGAGAAGTGTGCAATTCCATAAGAATCTTTTGTTTGAGTTGCGAATTCTTACAGAGGTATAAGCGATCTTTGTACCATAACGAATCATTTTTCCAGCTAAATGTATCAGATGTACTGGAATCTTGTTGTAGCTTTCGAATAAGTGCCCACACTTCTTCATCATTCTTCCATTCCACCCTTGCTTCGTTTATCCAATCTGGTTGGATAATAGAAATGGCGCACAACAACGCTTCCACATCCTCATCCTTTCTTGAGAGTGCATCTGCCACCACATTTTGCTTCCCTTTTTTGTAGATGATTTCAAAGTCATAACCCAACATCTTTGTGACCCACTTTTGTTGCTCTTCAGAGGATAATCTTTGTTCTAAAAAGTATTTAAGGCTATCATGATCTGTTTTTACCTTGAAGTGTCTTCCCATTAGGTAGGGTCGACATTCCTTAAGTGCATGTAGTATTGCCAACATTTCCTTCTCATAAATAGCTTTGTGTAAAAACTTTCCCTTGATTGGACGACTTTCAAGAGAAATGGGTCTTTCATCTTGCATTAAAACAACACCAATTCCATTTCCTGAAGTGTCACATTCCACAATAAAGGTTTTTGTGAAGTCCGGTGTAGCTAAGAACAGTGCTTGGCACATTGCCTCTTTAAGATGTTCGAAGGCCTTTATTGCTTCTGGAGTCCATGGAAATGCATATTTCTTCAATAATGTTGTTAGAGGTGCTGCTATTCTCCCATAATTCTTAACAAACTTTCGGTAATACCCTATCAACCCGAGAAATCCTCGCAGATGCTTTATGGATGTGGGGATTTTCCATTCCTTAATGTCTTTAATTTTGCTAGGGTCTACCTTAACTCCTTCATGAGATACAATATGACCCAGATATTCCACCTCTTGTACTCCAAAGAAACATTTGGATCTTTTTTCAGATAATTGTTTCTCCTCCAATAGTTGTAGCACCTTGTCAACATGTTCAACATGATCCTTCCAAGACTTGTTGTAAATTAGTATATCATCAAAAAATATTAAAACAAATTTTCTAAGGAAGGGTTTGAAAATGGAATTCATCAAACCTTGAAATGTAGAAGGTGCATTGGTAAGGCCAAAAGGCATGACCAAAAATTCATAATGACCCTCATGAGTTCTAAATGTTGTTTTTAGAATGTCTTCAGTCGTCATTCTGATTTGATGATATCCTGAACAAAGATCCAACTTGGTGAGGTAAATTGATCCATGCAATTCATCCAGTAATTCATCAATGACAAGAATGGGAAACTTATCTTTAATAGTGAGCTTGTTAAGCTCCCTATAATCTGGACACATATGCCATGATCCATCCTTCTTGTGCACCAATTCTACTAGAGCAGAGAAAGAATTTTGACTAGGTCGAATTATACCAGCCTCTAGCATTTCTGCAACCATACGTTCAATTTCACTCTTTTGGGCATAGGGATATCTGTACAACCTGATGTTTGGAGGAACACTTCCTGGAATTAGATGAATAGCATGATCATGATCACGAATAGGTGGGAGACATTTGGGAGTCTCAAATACCTTGGAATGATTGTCCAAGACTTTTTGGAGATCTGGAGAAATAGATGATTCCGATGTGGAAACATCTAGCGAACATAATTGTACAATTACACCTCTTTGTTCTTTTTTTAGAAGCTTTGTCATACCATTAGAGCTGATTATCTTTCTTGGTTTCCCTGCAATACCCCTTAATTCAACTTCCTTTCCTTCCACAGAAAATTTCATGAAAAGTTCTTGAAAATTAAAAGCTATTGTACCCAGGGATTGTAGCCATTGGACTCCTAGTACAACATCAGCACCTCCCATTGGAATGGAAATCATTGCGCTAGTCAATACATATTCTCCCATGGATAGCTTGATATTATGGCACTTTCGAGAGAAATTTATCATTCCTCCATTCGCAACCATCACTTGACACTCTAGTGCTGGATATAGGAAGCAATTCAATTCTTTTGCTACCTTACAATGAATAAAATTATGGGTGCTTCCTGAATCAATCAACACTATTACATTTTTATTCTTGATTTGTCCTTCTATCTTGATGGTTTGAGGAGTGGTAATTCCAGCCAATGCATTACAATACATGGTCGGATTCATTTCTTCTTTATCTAGGATTTGTTCCTGGAGTATATCCTCTTCTTTTGACCTCTCTTGCTCCTTTTATTCTTCCTCTTCACAACATATGTATAATAATTTCTTCTCAACACACTTATGACCTTTAGTGTATTTGCTATCACAACTGTAACAAAGCCCTTTTGCTCTTTTTTCTTCCAATTGTTGTGGTGTCAACCTTATAGGTTGTGGAAGGTTAGGGGTAACAACACTTCCATCTTTATAGTTGTGACTGGTATGCTTCCTAGTTGCCATAATTTTGCTTTCCATTTTTCTTGCTAACCTGAATGTCTTCTCTAATGAATCAGGTTCCCAAAAGCGAACATCATGTTCGATATTATCCTTTAAAGCCCCTATGAACACATCAATCCTATGCTCCTCTGGAATATTTTTAACCCTTATGTTCAATTTTTGGAACTCCTTAATGTGCTCCATTATTGAACCCTTTTGTTTGAGACTTATCAATTGGCTAAAAAAGGTGTTGCTTTTTGTATCCCCATAATGTGTTGTCAATTCTTCCGTAAAAATTGCCCAAGTGATAATTTGTTTACGAGAGCAAAGCCATTGATACCATACAAACTGATTTGGTTCCAAATATAAAGTTGCAATACGTACCTTTTGTGTGTTTTGCACATTATTGAGATCGAAAAATTGCTCCATCTGTAATATCCATGCTGCGGGATCCTTGCCATCAAACTTCCTCATATCAATTTTTGGAATATGGTGGGTCTTTGATCCAACATTAGAGTCTATGGAATCATAATTAACATTTCTTTTGTTCTCATCATGAGTTTCCTTTACTACTCTTTCACCTTTAGTGACCATTTCTTGTAGCAACTTATTCATATTTATCTTCAATTCTCCCATCTTATCATCCGTTCCATCAATTTTAGCGTCCATGCCATTCATCTTAGCTTCCATGTCATCCAACTTAGCTTCTACGCCTTTCTTTAAACAATCCATCTTAGCTTCTACACCTTTCTTTAAATCATCCATCTTAGCTTCTACATCTTTCCTTAAACCATCCATCTTAGATTCTGTTGTTTTCTGTGCAAGTGACACTTGTTGCACTTGGTCTCGTAATTTTGATATATCATGTTGCATTTCTTCCTCTTCTTCATGAGTCATGCTAGAGCTTTCAGGTTGCTTACTAGGTGTTTGAATTTTCTTTCCTCGAGGCATCGATTTCCTATAATAATGCTTTACTATGCCCTTTGAATTCCTTCAAACTAATTTTTCAAACCAAGCTTATGCAAAAATTTAAAAAAAAACCACACACCTTGTTTCGCTTTGTAGAAGCTTGATATTGAATCTGATATATCTCTACAATTTTGGATCATCCAATTCTGAAATTGCGACCTGTAGTAGCCCTCTGTGTCCTCTTTCCAATGCCACCAGTCTGATCCAAATTGGATTCTCCAAGGAAGAGTTATGCACAATCTCCCAAGATGACCTGATTATAGACCTTTCCAGAAGAGCGAACTTGTATGAAGTGCCATGTGTCATTGTTTCAACCTTTGGCTCTGTAAAATATATATAAGAAACTATAGTCCGTCCTCTTTCTGTAACTTCTTACAAAATTTGAATCTGATGCTCAGAGAGAAAGTTATGACGATTTTCCCCAGGTCACCTGTTTGGAATGTAATTCAGGAGTCTGCAAAAAGACCAACTTCCTTAGATCATATCTCGGCAAATATAGCGCAAAAAGCTCTGAAATTAGAACCAGAGGTTCAGTACGATTTTGTCTCAAATGGGGTTTTTTTTTTTTTTGCTTCTGAAACGTCGCAAAAAAAAGTTATAATGAAAATTCCACGATGACCTTTTTGGAGCAGCGAAACCCTAGAATCCAAAGCTTTGATACCAAATGTTATGAAACCAACTCACAAAAAGATAGAAAAGAGAGATCAACGCCTTAGAATTCAGCCTCTTCGAGGGGGAAACCTCCTTTACATTACACAAATGAACAATTCTTCGATGATTCAAATGACAAAACCTCCTTTCTATATATAGGAGTCTAAGGAGTCACAATATAACCCAGCCAACCTAACAATAATAATATAAAGCCACAAAAATAACAATAGAGGGATTCTATGGGGCACAGTAATAAAAATATGGGGACAATAGGGGCACAACAATATTAATAAGGGATACAACTACAATAGTAATGGGGTAATCACTAGTATTATAGGGACCTAACAATATCACAATCACAAGTCACAGGCATATCATGATAAATAATCGGCCCCCGAATAGGGAAGAGTTGTGATGCGATAAATCACAATCGTACATCGGTGAAGGGAGTGAAGTTACATAATCAGCCCTCGGCAAGGGAAGGGTTGCGATGCGATAAATTGCAATACTGCATAAACTCGCATATCCAAGACCATTTGTTTTCACCTATTATGAAATGCAATGGGTTCCACTAATTGCGATATCACATATGTGAAATATTATCGGTTCCGGTTAATAATCCTGTTAGTTTTGCCGATATCACAATCGCACAATCGCCCATTTTTTCACAAGACCATAAGACCACCGGGTTTTTATGCCGATTGTGATTTTTGATTCGGCCGACACACTAAGGCCTGCCGTGTGGTGAAATTTTCACCGAGTTATCGGATTTCATGCCGAATTTGCTGGGTAGTGGCTGGAAAAGGGGAATTTGTTCAGAAAATTGTGGGAGAACTGGGAGAGGCCATAACTTCTTCAGTTCTTATCGAAATTAAGTGCAAAAAGAGTCAATTCTAGCAGTTTTTTCTATTATGAACTCATTTAGACATGTTTAGGAGGAATTTGAGCATTGTAAACACACTTTTGTTGTAATTTTGAGCATAATAGAGAGGCCCAAGCATTGGAAGTTGGACCAAGGAGACATAGCCTAGGAGAGGTGAAATCCTCATCAAATCTCTATGTTGTGTGTTGTATTTTGATGTTCTTTTCTTTTATTTTGTTGCTGTTCAACATATTTTTTGTGTTAAATTGTTTATAACATTTACATAAGCAACTCCCATGGGAATCAGTTAATTAAGCAAAAATGGTGAATCCTTAAGCACTTGATAAGAAAATGATAAGCATATTGGGTTTTATTCTGAATGGGGAATTAGAAAAACATTACTAATCTACTCCATTTCAGATCAACAATACCCTATTACATTACAAAGTTACTATGTTATATCGAAGCAGAAAGTACCTGTGAAATATTGAGTTGGAACCATTAAAATGTGCTCTAATTCTCATGTTACTATAAGTGTCCTTCTTGTATAAAAATCAACCAAGCGAGGTATAAAAAGTCTTGTTATTCTAATATGCCTTTTGATTACAAGCAGATTGTTCATGGCATAGAAAACCATGTAGTTTTTGTGGCTTGTATAACCATGTTATTGCCAAGAGTTTGAAAAGAATGGAAGCAAGAAAAAGGAGAAGATGTGAAAGGCCTTTGCCGCATTAGAGGAGGAAGAAGGTTAAGAAGATCTAGAGGAAGAAGAATTTTTTTCAGTCATTCCAATAGAGGTGGACATCAAAGAGCCACATGTTGGGAGATCCATCCAGAGAAACGTCTCAAGAAGGACAAAATGCCTATGCAGGAACCAGCTAGTAAAGTTGTTCAACAAGCAAATCAACTCCAAAATGAAGACCCATTCACTTTTATGAGTGAGAGATGGTTTCATTAGATATGGTATTTTGTCATGGCTGCATTTTGTAAATAACATGTTGTAAAATGATTGTAAAATTGATGAAGTGTTTTCCATCACTTATGAAAACAACATAGTGATATTTTTGGTCTTTTTTGTTGATAGTTGGGGTATTGATTTCTATTATGATTTTGATGTGAAATTGACCAAAGAGTGTGATATAAACTCTTGGAAATTATCAGTTTTTCTTGGGTCATGTTTGGTATTTTATTTGAACATGCATTTTGCAAGATATAATACATGTTTGCATAAGAGTACAGGTGTTGGTTCAACACTTATGGATCCGAAGAACAAAGGTGAAGGAGAAGGAAGTGTGGCCTATTAGGTCATTGTGTAGACAAGGGAGTACAACAAATTGCATATAGTTTTCATGCTTTTGGAAGAGAAAAAGCTCCTAAGTGGGGATGAATGATCCCGGTGGCTCTAGAAAGGATAAAAAATTAATGTACTCTGATTTCGTCAAAACTAAGACCAGGTTAAAAATAGCTTTATCTTGATTTCAACAACGTAGACAACATTGAAATAAAATTATGTACGAGAAATTTATTGTAGTTCGAAGTTTGTACAAAAAACGAAGAAGTCAAAGTCAAAATTCAACTAAAGGGCACCACAAGCACTCCCACAAGTTGCCACATGGCATCCCAATCAGCATATCAGATGGACCATGATAGGTGATGTGGTAACATCACAAGTCAACACATGGCATGTAGGTGACAAAAGTGGCATATGATGTGGCCCAAAGAGAGCCTCCCACATGGTGCCACATGGCACCTCAAATTAGGCCCAAGTGGGCTTGGCATGGTGCACCCTACATTTTCTTCTTATTCTCATGGTTTGGGGAGTCATTACAATATAGTGATACATATACATATATTATATGGTTTGAAAACCATATTAAAGCCAAATTGGGAGTCCATGGGTTTTGAACCCAAAACCACTCCAACAACAAGTAACTTAATATGACTATGCCAACCACACACTTCAACTTATTCACCCTCATACTTTGTTATTAAATGTCATTCTAATGGTTCAAGGGAACCATGGGGAATGTTGGAGAATACATGAGAGATGAGAGTGCAGGAAGGACAATGAAGACATGAATCTAAAGAAGATATGTAAGGGAATATTTCCAAGAATATTCTCGATGAAGAATCTTTGAGGAATCTTTAAGATTCTCTAAGGGGAAAATTTTGACAGTGTTAGAATTATGTCAAGTTTATACTCAAATTAACTAGAATTTTGCCAGGAGTTTGATGGTGTCATTAGTTTCCTCGTCTGAGTAGCAAAATTTTAGTCAACATGTAGAAAACAATATTTGTAGAATCTTGAGGAATCTTTGGGATTCCTTGGAGGCCCGAAAATGACGGTTTCAAAACCATGCCGACTTTATACTCATTTTTCTTTGTTTTTCAAAAGAAATGCAATGGCATGATCAGATTCTTCATATAAGCAGTAGATTTTTAGTCAGCCCATAGAATAGAATATTTAGGAAACCTTTGATATTCTGGGGGAACCCAAATTTTCCTGAGTCATAAGAGGGTTGAGTTTACGGTCAGATTTCACGAATTTTCACCAGGTATTCAACTGTTCTATCCATTTCCTCAGCAAAGTTGTGCATTTTCATGCCTTCCTCAGAAGTAGAGGTATAAGATGCACTAGTGCCATGTCTTCTTTTGATTCTTGTTGAGATGATGATTCGATGTTAAGATCATTGTTTTCCATTTTGTTGGAGGATCCTTGTATGCAACTTCATGTGAGTGTTTGATATTTTGTTATGTTGAAGGAGAGCTTATATGAGTGAGAGTCCTTATTGGAGAACGTCTCATGGAGAGACATGTCACTCTAGTTAAGGGAATTATCCCTTGTACTCATAAAGAATACATCATGTACTCATCATCATCTTGCAGCATTTAATGAGGCGGCCTCGCAAATCTTGACAATGGGCTCAGAGATGTAGCCCACATTGGGTGAAATCCATTATCAACTTGTGTCTGTTCTTTGATTTGATGGTTTCATTTATGTTTCCTCTCCTTTAAAGTATGCACATGTGTTTTTTCATACTCTTTCACATGTAATTCTACTAACACCACAGAAGTAAAATACATTGGTTCCTTATGGTAGCCGAGAGAATCTAGATCACAGAATTATGAATTTGGTAGCACATCTCTATTAAGTTGACTTGGGTTTGAATATTTATTTGTAATAGAGAGATGGAGGTATCACAAAGCCTATTTATTTATTTTGAATCATGTTGAAACATCCTACAATATTAATTTTCTAATCCAACTATCAGTAAGAAAGAAGGTATGAATGTTATTGTGCCTTATTTTTGGTCATATGTGAGAGTATTTGATAACCAAAAATATGACTGAATTGATTCCAAATTTTGAAAGAAATGCATCCAAAATTCAATACATTTAGAATTCAGTTGAATTTTGCTATTGCTATGGAGAAACATGAAACTGTTAATGGATATAGAGAAAACAAAAAAAAACATTTTTACTTGACTGTTTTGACATTCTAATGAATGTTACAATCAAAATGCAAGAAGATTAGAAACCAAAACCTAGCGCAACATAGGATGTAAGAAAGAGTATCATTTAATTTAAGTTCAATTGTTCAAAGTTATAGGGAAAGAGTTAGAAAAATACTTTTGTCATTAAATGATTCATGGTAAGCATGGAAAACAACAGTAATATATAACATAAGGCGATAAAGATTTATTGGAATGTGCACTCAAAAAGTAATCTCGAAGGTATTATTTAGAAAAACATTAATGCATTGCCAACCAAACATTAAGGCATACACCCCATGATATGACTTCTTAAGGAATGATAATGCCAAAAGGATGCTGCCAAGGAAGCTACATTTTGAAATAAAGACAATTTCAAATAATCACTAATCAGGGACAAAGATAGTGTAAAGGCTCTTGAAGAAACATAAATGTACAAATGGTGGGTGCCAAAACATCCACTCGTATTACAAACCTATAGTGTATGCAAGTTGAAAGGATTGACAAATAAATTGGGGACTACATCCCTTATCCAGGAACATGAGAGATGCAAACTCCCTTGCCACTTTTTAATAAGATTGTGATAGACAGATTGACCAAAAAAGCATAAAGAAGAATTCAAGGAAAATATTGAAGAAATGGATTGATTAATGGATAAAGTAATTCATATCTTGATTACGAAGGAAGAGAAATTCACAAAACAAAACCACCAAATATATTTTAAGATATATATATATATATATATATATATATATATATATAGATATATATATATATAAAGTATTGCATGGAAAAGATCCCAATCCTTGCTAATCAGAGAGAACCGGGTATAGACATAAACTGAAACATACATGAAATTCAACTAATAGACTAATTGGCTACATAAACATACAGTTTGTATAAAAACTAGATTATTTTTCACTACACAAATATAATATGGGGGGATTCAAATTTGAGGTCTTCATTAACACAAGGTGGTTACAGTTTTGCTCATAGATAGATAGTTCGCAGGGATCACTATTTTAGGCTTTTAATTTTTAAATTCCTAGTTTTATTATAGGATGAACCCTTAAGATTGAGTTCATTAGCTATATTGAATAACACTGCAATGCCTTATCATTCACAATGTAACACATGCCCTCATTGATATCCACCACAAGATATTAACCAAATAAAATCACTCACTTTAAGAATCACATACAATGCTTAAATTCAAAGCTATCGATAGACACAAAAACCATGTCTATAAATTTAAGAAGAAGCGATTTGTATTGACATAAACTACTTTCACACGCTTCTATAGCACAACCAACTTAGTGTCTCAATATATTGGAGGGGAAAAAATAAGCAAGACAATAAGATGAGAGATGTTTTCCTAAAGATCTTGGACAACATATAGGCCACAAGATTAAAATCTAAAAATTCATTAAATAGGAAAATAATCCAAAGAATATATATGCGGCAAGTATTTATATTATTCAAGAACAACAATTCAACAAATCCCAACCCTAATGATGAATTCAAGGTCAGGAACAAAATTTAAAATTTTCCAACGAAGACCAACCCAAGATCTATTATGTAATCAATCCACCTCATTCTCTTCAAGGACAAGTCCTAGCTAAAATAGAATATAAAAGGATTAAAAAACAACTCACAGTAATAAACAAGTGAAAAATTGGAGATGGCCCTTTAGAATACCTCTTCAAACTTGAAAATACTTTGAGCCAAACTATCTTATAATCCATTGTGAAAATTCCAGCCAATTTCTTTAAGAGGTACTAAAACTAGAATAAAGTTAAAATCAGTGCTTACGAGAAAATAGAAGAAATATTTTGTGTTATTCACTTTAGTTATGGATTGTTGAATAAGAAGCCAAAATAGAGGTTGCAATATTATATAATAACTAGATACTCTTCAAGTCTCTCACCTCACAAAATATGGTTTTCCTATGACCTTACAATCAAGCACTTATGTATTGTGTAGAAATTCTCACCATAGATTAAACTGATTATGCAATGTACTAAAGCAAAATACTTATTCTACTTCTACAATCAAACTTGTGGAAACATAATCGATTTTTGAGCAAGATCAAATATAACACATATAACTGAGAATGAGAAAGCAATCACACATGAACACAGAAGAATACTCTGGGGAAAGCCTCAACTAAAAACCTCGATCTTTGTATTATCATACAAGTGGAAATATGTCTGGATTACAAAAAGCATTAGCTCACAAGCTAGCATGCTCTCAGTACACTCCCTCTACTTCTCATAGACAGCCAAAGGCTTCTCACAAACCTTCTCCTTTGCCCTTCAAACCTCCTATTTCCTTGCGCAATTTCTCCTGCGGTCCATTGCTGTCACCTGTGTGAATTCACCTCTCACACAACACATTAAACTCAATAGTAACTTCACAGTCTTGAAGGAGATAATTCCTTCTGCATGGATGAGTTTCCTTTATAGGAAAATTCCTCCAACTGATAGTACAATGTCCCTGTCTTTAATCTCAACTGGGTCTCTGTCTGAACTGAAATGCATGAGTTATTTGTGAGAGGATATTCAGTTATCTGGAGAACACTAGTTGCATGCATGCATGCATTAACTGACTGAACTCACAATTAGTTCCTCCAACTGTTTGGAACTAATTTAACTGGACTTAACTCAGTTAACTGAGCTAACTAATTACAACTCAAAGTACAACTCATCCTAATCTCCTTAATCAAGGGATAACTTCCTCAATCAAAGGGATAATTGTTGCATGTCTTCACAAAGACTTCATGTTTGATTTTCTCCAACTAATTAACTCAAGATAAATTAATTAATTATTTTTTAAACAGTTGCTAAGATCAAATTTTAATTTTAATTCAAGGACTAATTAAAATTGGAATGTATCCCGAAATTCTATTTATAGCAATGTTATTTTTAGCACTTCCATTTTTCATTCCTTGTTGCTATGTCCAACATTGGTACCCGAACTGCTATTTATAGTAGTGCTACTTTTAGCACTTCTATTTTTAGCATTTTTTGTTGCCATTTTCAACATATTGTATATTGTCTCCAAGTCCATCCACATCCAATTATCAAAAATTCATGACATAACTACAACTATGCTCAATAGTTTAACGATCCATAAGCTTGGAATGTGAAAAAAGACAATATGGTTCCATAACATATTATTGGAAGAATTTAGATTCAAGGAATGTACAAGTTTTTACAAACATGGATCTGTAACCCTTATGACCAATGGGGTAGAAGAAATTGTCTAGTTATCAATGGGTATCTACATCATTCTTTCTAAGCACACAAAAGGAAATCCCACAATGTAGGAGGTGACGATCAGGTAAGAAAATTATAACTCGGATCCTATGAGATCCCAAAGAGGAAAAATATGCAACATACATAATTGTATTCGTTTTTTATAACCAATTACAATAGGAATGATTTCCTAGACCCAAACGAATTAAAACAAGGGATATATGATTAGTTATAGGAAGGTGTAATAAGACCCTAGAATATCTCATCGTGTTGGATTAATCAAACAAACATCTTATATGGACAAACATAAACAAACTTTCTATATGGACAAACAAGGTACACCTCTTACCTTTTCCTCCATGGGTTGTTTTCAAACCTCCTCTGAAGGGCATGTTCTTGGGTTTGGCCCTTGATGTTGTTTTTCCTCCCTAGATGACCTTCCCACCTATCTGTCTAATTAAATCCTCCTATGTGATGGAGGAAAAGGAGCAGGCCTTTTTAAAATGAAAATGTAAGAAACCAGACCGCAATATCTGAGAAAATCTAGATTTAAAGAGCTGTTGAGAAAATGATTGTGCACTATCATTTGGAGTGGGATTCAAGACTATGCACATGGGATGGAGGCTCATTACCTCCCCTCTCTCACACATGATGAGTAGTGATTGAGAGTTTAAAGCGAAGAAGCACACGATCCTATGTACGATACACATTTCATTGTTCAGAGACTTTTGAATCAAGCCCCTCAAAGTTGACATGGCCTCATTATATCTCTTCAGAAGCTCGCATTCCACTTTGGTTTGCCTAAGCTTCATCCTAAAACAAATTTGTATAGAAATAAAATTTCAATAACAAATACTCTTCAGAACAAAACGTTCTGAATACAGTAAGATCTCCATTGGACCAAAAAAATTTCAAATTATAAATTTTCTGGAACTATAATTTCCAAATCAACCTTGAAACTTACATGCAAAATTATGTAGTTGTTGATTCCAAAGAGAGATTTCTAATTTTAATGTCGACACTCCAAATACTATGAATGAATAAAGGATAGGGGCTAACCTTACTCGTCTATTCTAGAACCACGCTTCAACTTGTCGAGGACAGAGATTAAACTTTAAGTCCAATAATTTCTTTTACTTCTGTGAAAGAAGAAGAAGTTACAACAGCCAAAATCATGGCGAAAAACAAATGATAAATGAATAATTTTAATAGAGGCTTACAGGTTCAGGTACCTTGTTCTTTCTGAAGCATTCGTCCAAAAGAGCACACTGCTCTCTAAACAATCTAAGCTTCTTTCTAGAATGATCCTCTTCTTCTACATTGCTTAGTACCCTCAACCAAACTTGGAGATTCTCTAACATCTCCTTGTCATCAACAGTTTTCTCTTGATATCGACATACCCATTCTGAGGGTTGGTCCCATTGGAATCCATGGTGTCGTTGGACAATAACATATTGACGGTGCCTGCATCTTTGTTGTAGAAACAAAATGTAGGGAATTTGTTGGCATCAAACCACCATGGCACAACTTCTGGATGGATCAAAGCCTTTTCTTTCTCTCGTTGATCTCTCACTACCAACACCATTGGTTCCTACACATGAGGATTATTGTAACACAACGTTGAAGTAAGAGACAGGGGATACCTGTAACAGTGAGAGAATCGAAGGGGCTAGTGGGTTGCCAAAAATTAGAGAGAATTGTTGTTAGATCTTTCACTGGCTATCGATCCAGTATGGATGCATCTGACCTAGTTGTATAGTACAAGCAGATAAAAATAAATTAAATAAAGGAAAACACATTTAAAAACTAATACAATATAATAAGTTTTGCAACAGAGGTCAGTCGTATGCATTGTCTTTGCATCAAGCTCTATAGCCCTGATGCAATGATGTGTCTACCATCATCATCTAGCAAAAATAAAAATACTAAAGTGAACTTTGGCAATTATATTAAATTTTTGCAAACTTTTATGTACAAATTGAAGTAATATGAAAGGTGGTTCCAAAATTATTTTGTTCTAAATGAATGATTAAAAAAATGAGTGATCCCAAGGGTTTTTACCATAAATGAATCATTATAGAACTCTATGTAAAAAGGAAAGTGATTACAAAATTATTTTTTTGCTAATGTTTAGAAAGTAAATATATTAGGCATGTTTTGTTAGTTAAGACAGGACCAACCCTTAAGAATGTTTTTATGAAAATTGATTTTAATATATATATATATATATATATATATATATATATATATATATATATATATAGCATTTTATTAATGTGTATTTATAAAATATTAATTGAAATAATTATAATTATTTAAAAAAAAATTAATATAAGTAATTTTATTTTTAATAAAAAAATATTATTTTATTGTAATTGTATATTCAATATTTTATGTATAATCATATGTTACTTTTAAATTGAATTTAGCTTGGGTTGTTAGATGGAAACAATGTGATCATTATCACCTAGTTTCAAGTTTTATTATTTGACATGTTATATAGCATTAAAATATAGTAACTATGGGAGTATCTTAAGTGAGTTTATATTATGGGTTTGGGAGGTACCAATAATTTTTCTTTTATCTTCAATTTCAAAGGGTATCCCTTGTCTCCTTTGGGCTAGGAGGGAAGTTGACTTCTTCTCGTTAGCTATCCCCAATGCCCAATTTTTTTCAGCAATTGAGGTCATCTCAAGTGGTTGGGCAGAATCATTATTATCTTCCCGACATATAGTAATGTAAAAGCTTACTCTAGCCCTCGAGCTCAGCTTAGATAGAGAAGAGCTAAATTATATATATATGTGTGTGTGTGTGTGTGCGTGTGTGTGTGTGTGTGTGTGTGTGTGCAAAGAGCGAGAATGTAAATATATTACGCATGTTGTGTTGGTTAAGGGAAGAGGTTGAAATTTTAATAAAAATATTTTTTAATATTTTAAGTATATTTTCAAATTAATAATTTATATTTATTTAATAATGTTTTGTTTGTTAGTTTATGTTAGTTTTGAGAATAGTACACAACTAACTTGTGGCTTGAGTAACCTAGGGGCATCTAAGTCATGAAAATCACTAGGCCTGGGCCACACCAACTCTTAGCATGGTTAGAATGTCTTAACAAAATACCCAATCACAATTTGCTCTAAACCCATTTAATATAAATTGTTAATTTTAATAAAAATTCTATTGATTTATTGTATTAATGTTAAATTTAATATTGTTAAATATTGTTCCCTGATTTTTTTTTTTATTTTTAAAGATGTAAAAAGTTATTTAATTTGTTAAATGGTTATTTGATATGATAAATTAAATTAAATTGATTTTAAAGATTTAAAAAAAAATCGATAAATCATTATAATTTTAAGATATATATATATATATATATATATATATATATATATATATATATATATATATATATATATATATAAACATAAACATCTCTATAGTTTTTAATTTTTTTAATATCGTAAACTTTTTTATTCACACTATTTTAAAATTTTCTAATATCTCATTTCTATTATCCTCTAATTCTTTAATAACAATATTATTTTACAAAATATTAATTAAAATTATATATATTTATCATAATAATATAAGTTAAATTTTAAAATAAAATTAAAAGATTTCTAGTCTTTTATACTATATATCTTTTTTGCTAAAGCAAGAGTTGGACCTTCTATTAACTTGTGACTGAAAATATGTTACATAAGTTACAACAGGCGTTAAGAGGAAGCAATTCCTCCAACAAAGGGAAGAATTAAATCAGCACTTAGTACCCGTACAAAATTTGATGCCCCGACAAAACATTTGGCGGACTTAAAGATGGGAATAGAAATTGTATCCAAGAGATTTCGGGTCCACTGAGATTTCGTGAATTGGGACCCACTAACCTGCTCGACAGCCTATAGCCATTGATCTGCTCCCTCATGATCAAATGGCCAGTGGCCATATCGCATGGAGCAGAAGCCCGAGGTATACCCGCCCGATGAGGGCGGTATTCACTCTCCACCCCAAGCCACGTGTTGATAGTTGAGTGGCATCGCATGCAATTCATAGATACCACTTTTGGTTTTGAGGGCACCCGAAAAGGGTGGTATACCAGAAGCTGTTTTGACTCCCGCTAACTATCTCCCGGACCCACCAACCTGCTCGTTGGCCTGTAGCCTTTGATCTTCCTTTCCATGATCCCACGGGATACCCCCCGATAAGGGTGGTAATCCCTCTCCTCACAGAGCCACGAGGTGAACAGTGAGTGGCATCTTTTTCTTTTCTTGAAGATCTTTTCAGGTTTTGAGCATGTCCAGTGACCTGGAAACCGCTCTGACCCACTATGGCGCCAAGCCACTGAGACTCTATGTCTGCTGCCCTCCATACTTCTGAGCCATCTGTTGGGACTGATTGTTACTGTGTTCCTGGTTACCCATTCTCTGGCCCAGCTTCCAATAGCACCAATGCAAAGGCAAACTATGGTGATCTCCTTCGAGACCCACAAGTTCCCAAACTCTGTGTATCTTTCTAACATACTCCTATTCTTCATTGATGAAAGGTGATAGTCAGTTGCCCTGTCTGTTCTGGTATTGCTCCATGTCTGTGAGGGCCCGAGATGAACAGATTTCACGCATATGGCTTTCTAGTAATGCCTCCCACCTACAGCACATGTTATCTCGTGTGCATCTTACCCCTTCATTGGCTAGCCAGTCTGCTACTCTATTGGCTTCCCTGCGAACATGCACAAAACTGAGAGTTCTTAGAATTCTTAGGTGTGATTGAATTCTGTGATAGACCTGTAGAAGCCTCCAGTGGCTTGAGATTTTATCTGGTGTTGTTCCTGTGCCTATTCGCTTGACCGAATTGATGACTAATTCTGAGTCAGCCTCGATAATAACATTATGTGTATTGTGCTCTATTAGAATCTCCAAGCATTGCTCCATAGCCATGAGTTCAGCCATATTGTTGGTGGCTTTTCCCAGATGACTGTGAAAGATGACTTTTATGTTGCCCTCCTCATCTCTTATGACTCCTCCATAACCAACGTCTCTAGGGTTACCTTTTGAGGCTCCATCTATGTTGAATTTTAAAAAACCCTGTGAAGGGGGTTGCCAGAAAGCCTTTCCCTTTGAAGTATGCTTTGTGGTATGATTTAGACTCTGAGGGATATGTATCTGAAGTTCCAACCTTTCCAGAATGCGAGCCTCTCTGTGGCCTGTGTGCTTTCCTGTAGAACAACCCCCAAGGGTGTTGACCGTCTCCTTGAGATGTTTTAGGATTAGCGCTATGATGCTTCTAACTGGGCCATTTTTGTCTTTGAAGATCTTGTTGTTGCACTCTTTCCATACATTCTAGATCAAGAACCCTAGAATCAGAGCCCAGGCTATGTTTATTATCTCATTGTCCGAGAAATCTCTTCTCCAATTTTTCAACGTAACAGTGATATTATTTTCATTCCTGTCTGTTTGCTTGAAGACATCTGCTACCCAGTTCCATAGGGTTGAGGTGTAGGAGCAGAGGTTGAGAAGATGATTTGTGGTTTCTTCCTACTGGCCGCATAGGTGACATCTTGAGGGGCCAGAAAAACCTCTCTTTCTGAGATTCTCCCAAGTTAGAATCTTGTCTTGTTGAACCAACCACCTAAACAGTTTGATCTTCATCCAATGTGGGTTATTCCATAGGTCTTTCCATGTCTTGTCAGTGTTTGGAAAGTTTAGTCCTATGGCTATTCTTTTGGCTTCTTTGAGGTTGAAAACACCCTTGTTATTTCTACCCCATATTAATAGGTCATTTGAAGTTGAGATCAAAATTTGTCTCTTAGCCAAAATAGCTTCCAGAACTTTAGCTTGAGTTTTCAGTGGGGTCAACTCACTGTAGTCTGGAAGCTTCCACATTCTCCATTTACCATTGTCCCTTGGCTGATCCCAATAGTCACTTACTTTCTTTAATCCTTTGTTAACATTATCAATTTGGATGCTTGCTAATTCCTCTCTGCTAAGGTTACCTTCCTATTGCTAGTTGTCCTCCCAGAACTAGGAAAGATTTCCATTTCTGATCTCCCAGAAACTATGATTTTGTACTAAAGCTCTATTTTCCCAGGCCTTTTTCCAAATATGGAAACCTTTTATGTGTCCTATCATTCTTATGAGGTCCATTTCTTGCCAGTTCATTGCATATTTTTGTTTCTAGAGCTTTGCCCATGGTTTTCATATTTCCTTTAGCCATCTCCACCATAGTTTTGCTCCCAAAACTTTGTTAAGGATATCTGGATCATGTAGTCCCAAACCACCATGGGATTTGGGTTTGTAGATCTTGTCCCAAGCTACCAGAGCCCATTTCTTTCTCTCTTCCCATTTTCCCCAGAGAAAGTCTCTTTGAATATTTCTGATTTGCTGAAGGACTCCTTTTGGTGCCGAAAGGGCTGATAGCATGTTGATTAGGATAGATTGAAGTATCACCTTATTGAGGACCAGCCTCCCTGCTAGGTTCAAGGCTCTTATTGTCCACTTGCTGACCTTGTCTTTCAATTTATTTGTTATAGACTCCCAGGTATCCTTGTTCAGTGGTTTGTCCATGAGGGAACTCCCAGATACTTTGAGGGAAGTGAATCTCTTTGAAAGCCTAGAATTCTGGAGAGATTTCTTTGAATAGAAATATCAGTATTGAAAAAGAATATCTTTGATTTTGTGAGACTTACCTCAGTACCAGTTTCCATTGCAAACTCATTCAGAATTTGCTTGAATGCTTTGGCTTCCTTAATTGTTGGAATGCCCTGCAGCATAGTATCGTCCATAAATTGTTGATGTGTCATAGTGTCTTTGTTCTATGTGAGTCTCAGTCCCTGTATTCTTCCTTCCTCCTTGGCAGCAATGATCGCTCTACCCAACCCATCCATCATGAGAATGAAGAGGAATGGGGAGAGAGGATCTCCCTGTCTGAGACCTCTCGTAGGCTTGAAGGTTCTGGATGGAGATCCATTGAGAAGAATTGAACACTGGCAGTGGTAACAAGAGCCATGCCCCACCTTATCCAATTGTGTTCAAAGCCATATGCTTTGAGTACATCCCTTATGTAAGCCCAGCTTAGTTTATCATAAGCTTTCGCTATGTTCAACTGTATTATCATTCTTGCTTTCTTATTGGTTTTGAGGGAATGTACCACTTCATGAGCTTGAATGATCTTATTGAGAATTTGCCTCCCTTCCACATAACCCGTTTGCTCCTCTGACACCAGAGTTGCTAGGAGGGGTTTGAGTCTATTGGCAATGACTTTGGAAATGATTTTGTACACAACATTGCATAATGCTATGGGTCTGAATTGAGCCATGCCCCACCTTATCCAATTGTGGTCAAAGCCATATGCTTTGAGTACATCCCTTATGTAAGCCCAGCTTAGTTTATCATAAGCTTTCACTATGTTCAACTGTATTATCATTCCTGCTTTCTTATTGGTTTTGAGGGAATCTACCACTTCATGATCTTGAATGATCTTATTAAGAATTTTCCTCCCTTCCACATAACCCATTTGCTCCTCTCACACCAGAGTTGGGAGGAGAGGTTTGAGTCTATTGGCAATGACTTTGGAAATGATTTTGTACACCACATTGCATAATGCTATGGGTCTGAATTTGTCAGGAGAGGTGGATTTTTCCTGTTTGGGGATTAAGGCAATGAAGGATTCATTAAGCGCCCTCAAAACTGATTTAGAGTTTCTCGAGTCCTCCACTACCTCTAGAATGTCTTGTTTGACAATCTTCCAGCATATTTTGAAGAAGTCCACATTGAAACCATCTGGGCCTAGAGCTTTTCCATTATGCATTTCTTTGATAACTTCATTGACCTCTTCCTCCATTACTGGCCTGTTGAGATTATGATTGTCTTCCCTGGAAACTAGCTTAGGAATGTGCTGAGTAAATCTTTTCGTGAATTGGGATCTGTCTGCTATGGTTTCCTCAGCAATGTTTCGAAAATGTTGGACCAGTACATCTTCCATTTCCTCGTGAGTATGTTTCTCTGTTCCTTGAGAATCTATGAGTTTCGAAATCCTATTGATAGTCCTGTGTGCTATGGTGGATTTGTGAAAGAATTTGGTGTTTCTCTCCCCTTCCTTAATCCATTGTACTCTGGATTTCTATCTCCAGAAGATTTCCTCTTGGAGACATCTGTTGTCCCATTCTTGTTGAAGTGAGTTTGCTAGCTCTTTTCTTTCCTCTATGAAGCCTTCAGTGATGAGAATTTGGTTAATTTCCTGTAATTGCTTTCCCACTTCTCCTTTAGCTTTGAAGATATTTCCAAACTCATTTTTATTCCATTCTTTGAGTTTTCTCTTGATGTGTTTGAGCCTGAGATGTAGAAGGAACATCTTCGTGCCTTGGGAGTGTAACTCTTCTTTCCACCACTTCTCAATGTTTGTGAGGAAATCAAAGTGAGTGAGCCAGACATTCTCAAACCTGAAGGGTCTGTTTCTCGGTGTACCAGTTAAGGAAGCTTCCAGTTGGATGGGCTAGTGGTCTGAGCCTCCAAAAGGGAGGATGAACGCTGTCAGGCTTCTTCCAGTGAGCAGAAGTTCTTCTGAGATTATGAATCTGTCTAATCTTGAGGCTACTTGGGTAGTACCCCCTCTTTTTTTATTCCATGTGAAAATGCCATTATTTGTGTCCATATCCACCAGTCTCATATTCGTGAGGAAGTTCTGGAAGGCAACCGAGTCTCTACCAAGTGTTCTGGTTCCCCCTTTTTTCTATGAGAGATTTAATCATATTGAAGTCTCCCCCCCAGAATCTAAGGTATTGTTGGGTGTCTTTTTTTCATTTCCTCTAGAGAGGTGAGGAGCTTGAATTTATCTTCCAGTAGTTGAGGGCCATAGACATTGGTGATCATATAACACTCCTTGTCCCCCACAGGTTGAATAATAAAATAAAAGTGGTGTTTGGACGCCTCCGCATCAAGTATACCAAATTTTTGAGGATTCCATAAAGTGAGAATTCCACTAGCTGATTTAGTTGCTTTGACTTCAAGATACTCGTATTTACTTAACCATTTGCTATGCTTTTCTTTGATCTTCTCTACTGAGCATTTGGTTTCTTGTATGAACACCATGTTTGGTTTTTCTTCTTTGATTCAGTTACTTAGATTTCTTTGTTTTCTTCTACTTCCTAGTCCCCTAATGTTCCAGGTTGTGAGCTTCATTGAGGGGGATTTGTAAAGGAGTAACTAGAGAGATCTTTCATCTTGCCTGATTCAATCATGAGTTTTCCACATTCTAACAGCAGTTCTTTTTGTCTCTTCCTTCCTCTTTTCTTACCTAGGTTTTTGGTGGATTTTCCTAATATTAATCCCATTGATGTAACCCCTCTGTTTTCTTGGTTATCATGGCCTCTTTTGACTCCTAGAGCTTTTTGATGTGACTTGTTGAGGAATAGTTGTTGCACCCTATCAACTTCCTCCTGAGGTAGAGAGTTAATTCCTTTGTTGCTTCCTTGTTCTAGAAACTTTTCTAGTTCAAGGTTCTCCCTCTCAAGGATCTCCTGTAAGTCTTGGTCCTCCGTACCACTTTCACTTAGGGTCATATCATGGTCCCTTTCTAGTTCCATGGTACTCAGTGGGTCTGTTTTGTGTTCATTCTGTTCCTGTGTGATCTCCATGCTAGCCTCTTTTCCTTTCCCGCTTTGCTGGTCCTCTGGTTTCTTTTGTATTCCTTCCTCTTCTACTTCTTCTTCTAAAATTTCAAAACTATTGTGACTTGGTGCTTTGCTTTCACTAGGTTTCTTTTGGGTCTTTTTCCCCCTCCTTTCCCTTTTCCTCCCACTTTAGTAAAACCTATAGGGTCTTTGCCTTTATTGGTTTTTTGGTGTTCCTCCCTTTTATTAAGTGGGCAGTCTCTGAATAGGTGTCCATGTTCATGACATTTGCGACATCTGAATGGTATGTGTTCATAGTCAACTGCCTAAACCCATTCCTCGCCATAAACTTCAAGGATGACTTCGTCTGGAAGAGCTCCTGATAAGTCCATCTCTACACATATGCGAGCAAAGGAGGTATATTTTCCTCGCAAAGTCGCCTCTGATATCTTTATGAAATGACCTAATTTGTTACCTATAGCTTTTAAAGATTTTGGCATCCAATAATCTAAAGGTAAGGAGTATAGTCTAATCCATATCGGGATTGATGTGAACGTTTCTCGCTCCGGAACAAAGTTCATCGTCCAAGGTCACATATAGAGACCAACAGCTGCATAGAAGTATGGTCCTCCTTCAAAAATTATGTCCTTGTCCTCCAGGTTCGTGAATACCACAGTAAAAAAACCCTTGGATCCAAGATGTATAGTTAACTCTCCTTTTGGTTTCCAGGTGTTTTTTATCCAAGTGTACAGTGCTTTCTCCGTCGGCCAGATGCCCATAAACTTGCATATGATCACATAGGTTGTCATATGATCCCTGTGCTCTAGCAGAGCTAGATCATTTAGGATTACCCGCGGTTTAATGTTAGACTTTGGTTTGCAAGGCCCCATCTTAGCTCTATTCTCAGATCCCTGACCATTGTCTTCTACTTTCTCCTCTTGTCGGACCTCCTCGTGGGTCCCTTCCTTTTCATGGGGTTTGCTGCCTTCCGCCTTCTCGGTGTCAGAAATTTTTGTCTTGTTCTCCGAAAAGTTTTGTGGCTTGTTTATGTTCACTGCTCTGCATTTGTTTGAAACCACATTACTGTAAGAGGGAGTGGAGCTCCCTCCTCCTTGCCCTCCAAGGTTACTTGCTTATTTATGTCGCCTCCTGTGTCAAACCCTAGTTTTTATGCCCTCAGCGAACGATATCCTTATCATTTATACTATATATCAAATTAAAAATAATATATTAAAAAATATATACATATAATTTATTTATTTTAAAATCATAATATTTTTTCTCATTATAAATTTAGAATTAATCTACCCGTGTGTGATAAACTTTTATACCGTGGAAAAAAGAGAAATTGAACATGGGGAACATAGGTGTCCGTCTGTCTGAAAAACTAAAACTAAAGCAATGAAATTAGATGCTCGGAAACGTTAGTGTTAAGCTCGTTCGAAAGCGGTTTGAGAAAATTTAAAGATGGAAAATATGTAGCTTCAAATCATAAGAAAAATAAAGTAAATGATAAAGGGATTGGAATTGAATTAAACATTAGACAAAGTAAAGATAAAATTAAAGTAATGAAATCGGATGCTAGGGAAACGTTCTTGAAGTTGGTGTGCAAGAGGATTTTAGAAAATTCGAAGCTCGAAAACATATGGTTTGAACTTTGAAAATATTCGGAAAAGTGAAATAAAAAAGCAAAGTAATTGGAATGGAATGATGTTAGAAGAAATAAAAGTAAAATTAAAGCAATAAAATTAGATGGTAGGACCTAACAAAAGCAAAACCCTACAGGGATTGAAATGGAAACATGTTGGAAAAAATAAAAGTAATAAGATCAGTGTTAAGTTTATGTGGACACGGTTTTCAGAAAATTGAAAGATTAAAACAAATGGCTTGAAATCTTAAGAAGGTAAAAAGTAAAGGAATTGGAATGGATTTTGGAGTCACGATTGCCGTTACACTAAAATCTGTAGGTGTTAGTAAACAGATACATTGTTAGATTTAAGCATATGTCACATGGGGAGCGTTGGCATTCTACACCATCATTAACGGGGAGTCAACAATTTCCCCCCAAAGCGAGCCCAGTGTGTTTGGAGTCACAATTGTGGTTACACCAAAACCCACAGATGTTAGTAAACAGAGACATCGCTAGATTTAAGCACATGCGACGAAACACACGGGAGGCGTTGACTTTCTACGCTGCCATTAACGGGGAGCCAACAACGGAATGGTATGGGATGGTTGAAAAAAGTAAGAATAAAACTAAAGCAACGAAGTTATATGCAAGGGAGATGTCATTGTTAAGTTTGTGTTTGTGTTCAACGGTTTAGAGAAAATTCACGGATAGCTTGAAATTGCAGGAAAGAAAAAAAGTGAAAGGTAAAGTTATTGTAATGGAATCAAATTCTGGAAACATTCATTTTAGCAGTGGAGCAGTGTCAGACAAATGATATGATACGTGCTACTTCACTACATAAGTATCTGTGGGCAGGTGACTGTTATGTAAATGTTTGCAGAGAGAGGTGCCCGTTGGATTGTATTTTGGGGTCATGGATTTACTCAAGATTTGGCAAGGAAGCCGAGGCATCATGCGATTGTTGGTCATACAGTTCGTATGCTGGCTTGGATGGTTCTCCACTTTTGCTGGGGCACAATTTGACATAACCGAAGGTGTGACGGGATCTGTTAATTTCCCTGCGCTAGCAATTACGTGCGTGGGTAATTTAGCGGTTTTTGTTACAAGCCTCATCAGAGGACGGCTTGATTTAGAGATGGGTGCCCGGGATATCCTTCATATTTTATCGAATCCCAAAGTGGAGAAGATAAGGGGGATTAAGCATGGATATGGACTCACCACATGTATACAAGAAGATGCTGTCATCGGAGGAGGTGGTGATCAGGGGACTGCTTCTACAGAAGAAAATGATGTACAGTCTGCTTCCACAAGAGGTCCACAGACTGTTTCTACGGAAGAAAACGTGATTAGGACTGCTTCTATGGAACGAGTTCCTCAAACTGCTTCTACTGAAGAAAATGGTGTAGAGTCTGCTTCCACAAGAGTTCCAGAGACTGCTTCTACTGAAGAAAACGAGATTAGGACTGCTTCTGCAGAGGGAGGAGACCTACAGATAGCTTCCACGGCAGAAAGAGTTCTTCAGATTGATTCTACAGAAGGAGAAGTTGGTTCTGAAAACGATGAAGAAGAAGCAGCAGCAGCAGAAATACAAGACGCTTCTACTAGAAAACGAGGTCTGCAGACTGCTGCCGTTATAATACTGTCAAACGGCAGACCCAATTGGTCGATGAGGCAATTCATTAAATCAAATGCCCATGTTGTGCAGTCCATCGTACTACAATATCTCCCTTTGAAACGTGCAATAAATGATTCAAAAGTCAGCGAGGAACTCAGTCCAGGAGTCACTATAAAGTCATGTGAATGCAGACGCCCTAGGTGCCACTGCATTGTATTGTGGACAATGGAAGAGATCACGCACATGCTTGCTACTCGGATGCCAGCAACATTGAAACCACTCTCTAATTCCCTCTGCCTACTCCCCTGTTCCACCTGCCTCAGAAAAGGCTGCCATGAGTGCAATCGGGAGAGCTTGTTGCGTGGGGAGGGTCAGGCTGATGAAGCACAGAGTGTGGTATCTGATATTCTTGAAGATATCCATGCCACATACATCAGTCCGGGGAAGCCTATTTGCATCTGCATTCCATTGAACGATGCGGGCAGCGATGATTGGACAAAGGTACTGGTAACATCTTTGAAGTCTAAAGATGCGGAAGACAGAAGGGTCAGAATTATGGCTTTGGAGGTTCTAGAAGGCTACTTGTCTGGAGGTACTAGAGGAAACAAGGAGGGAAGTCTAGAATACAACATTTCCTCCTTCGTGGTGCCAAGGTTTACTGAAGTATTAATAAACCTTGTGCTAACATTCTGGTTCGGAGTGGACGGCTTCTCTAGTGCTCTGGTGGCGAGAAGGATAGTGCGAGATTACGTGGTGGACAGTAATTCAAGTGGGTTCGCTGCCAATGCATTTCTAGCGAAAGCTGTGGTCAAGTCTAATGGCGATAACAGCCAGGTTTGCCAAGTGCTAACCTTTAGAGGCCGAGATCCGCTGTGCATGATAACCTTTATATCCGTGGGTTGTGTCAATGTGATTTGCGCTCTTGGTTGGGCTCTGCTTATTTCTTTTGAAGGTGAAGGTGGGCCTTATAGTTATGAGCCACGGTCTATGCATAGAGTTGCTGTGATAATCGCAGCAGTTGGTTCACCATGGGCGGTGGCAGCATCGGCATTCATCTACAGCAACACCGTTCACATGGACGACTTCTCGGGCATGTCAAAGCGATCAGTGTTTATTCTAGTGTTGGTGATTCTACTGGTAGTGGTGATGTCACCGGTTGTTTTGCCAGGGCTTCTCATTGCAGCAACGCTAAGAGATCGTCAGGAGCATCCTTATGCATATCCATTGATTGGGACAGGTTTAATTTTGGAAATGGTGTGCTTCGTATCTTGGAGCGCAGTGGCCGTAAAGTTGGGTATAAAGGGTTTCGGAAGATGGCTATACGGCGCTCTTCAAATACTGGTGTGGCTGAAGTGGGCAACGGGGTGTTATTTTCTGAATGAGGAGAATTCCATGGGATTTTTTGGGAGAAATCGTCAGAGCTGGATGCTTGGGTGGTACCCTTCTGCGTTTTGGCTAAACGCTGTCCTGGCTGGAATTAGGTGCAAGTGGGCATGGAAACACAATCATTTATTTTAATGTGTCAGTGGATAATTCTTTTCGGCCCTGTCGCCGATCGACACTTATGATGTTGTTATATAATGTAACAGGCAACTTAATTTGATTTTATTATTTTTGGGAACTTCCATTAATCAGATAAACCTGCGGGAAAGGCTTTCAAAAAGTCTTGTTATAGATAACTGCTCTCACTTTTCCATTTATTCACTAACTTTCCATCTGTTCAAATAATAAGCATGTGTATATTTGTTTGAATTTCACAAATCTGTTCAAATAATAAGCATGTGTATATTTGTTTGAATTTCACAAATCTGTTCAAATAATAAGCATGTGTATATTTGTTTGAATTTCACAATTTTCATATTCTCGGTAAATTGGTTCTAATCATACGGTTTAAATAAAAATCATATGAAATCGATTTATAAATTGAAGTACAAAGATATAAAATTATACGAAATACATTTAATAAATTGAAATACGAAATCAGTTTTATAAATTGAAATACAAAGATCTCAAATTATACGAAATACACTTAATAAATTGAAATATAAAAAATTAAAATATTTTATAAAGTTGAAATATAAAAATGTAATAATATAAATGTGTGTATGGTGTATTAATTTTATTTAGACAAAATGTTAAAATATAATAATACATGTGTGTACGGTGTATTATCGAAGAGCAGACTTATTGTCCAAACAAGGACTCACATCTCCGCTGGGCATATGGAGACTGCAGATAAATGTGGACAATTGGGCCTGCCAGATTCAAGATTTCTCTATATCGGGTACACATCTCCAAATTTGTGATGTCCACAGATAAATTCTCTATACTCCTTTTTATGAATCTCGCATATGCTGTATATTTTTGCTAATATTTTGGACCTACGTCTCCTACAGATAGGTCTGTTTTTTCTGGCCTGCTCTCTCTATGTTCAGTTTTTTGGTATAGTTTCATATGCCCGTCAGTATGCTGAACTGTTGACATATCAAAAAGTTTGTATACTTTTTATTTTGTATATTTTTGACAATACAATCAATATACTGCTTTTTTTCACGCTGAAAAAAATTTGTTAAATTATAAGACTAGTATTTTGTTTTATTTATAAAATTATAATTAATTTTATTAAACGTAATTTTAACAATGAATAGAAAAAGAAATATTTTAATGGCTCGAGACCTGAAACTATTTTTTTGGGTAGGAAAAGAGTTTTATCTAAATTATTTCAAATTTACATAAATGTAAATAATTAAATATATTATATGGCAAATTGATCTAATCCCAAACAAGATAATCACATATTTTTAAACAATGAATTAAGCTATTATGTTAATAAAATAAAAACATATTAAAAAAATATTATCCAATTTTAAAATAAATTTATTATTATTTTTAATTTATTTTTTGTTAGATTTATATTTGGAAAAAAATATTAATTTAAAGAGTTTCAAATATTTATATAAATAATATGGAAATCGAATTATATCTACGCAATACTAATAAATTATTTTTAATATGATAGCTAAGTTAAATAATTGGAGTATGAGATCCCTTATTTAATGCAGAAATAATTCATCTTGATTTTAAGTACTAAAGTCTTTATGAAGGTGCATATACTCTATCTTCCTCTAGATTTGAATATGTGACCTTTTTAGAGGAAATAAGTGAAAGTAATTAATAATTATTTATGATTTGTTTCCTAAGAACTAAGTACTCCACCTCTTGTATTGTGTCTTTAGTTGATGTGTTAAATTATTTTGATGAGCATTGATGTTGAATAAATAATGCAATAATATGATTGTTTTATTATGGTTTCATGGAAAATTTTATGGATAGATTGTAAACTTAGTCACTATTATGCAAATTATAAAATGTTTTGGGATAATTTTCTAAAAATATTCAAAATTATAATGATTTTCTATAGTCTCTATAAAATTTTAGCTATAGTTAAGGTAAAATAATGTTGTCCTATAAAATTCAGGATTGGATAATAATTTTTAAAGAAAAATGAAATTAGTGATTTTTGTTTGGTAGTAAAAACATGGAAATTAACCCATTTGTGAAATTTAGCACCCAAAATTTTCCTTGTATATTATTCATTATTATTTTAATGTATCAATTCTTCATATAATATTTGTCCAAAATATGGAATTAGAGTTTAAATAAAGAGGTTGTCGTGTGAGTGTTTTAGATTATGAAGCTCATGTGAGAAGGATTAAATCCAAATAAATCCAATCAAGAGGAAATTCATTGTATGAGAGGTTGATAAAAAGAGAACATCATAAATTAGGCTCTTCCAAAACAATTGTTGATACTTGTGCATTAAATTCATGATATTTCATTCCAACTTGATTTGGTTTCCTAGTAAAAAATCTATAATATAATATAGTTAATGTTTTTTTGTAAGTTGGAGATTTTTCATTACTCAAAAGATAAGTACATAGATATCAAAATGCATATGGTCTCACCCGGACTGGGTTTGTTGACCAATGCTATCACCAAACTATAGACAAAAATTAAAATACCCAACTGAGAGGTCCACATACCGATAAGCCTTACACACCAAAATACAAAAAGAACTAGAAAGATGCATGTTACCATAATCAATCATCAGAAGTGATAGAAGACGGATTGTCTGGCCCTATTCTTGGAGGTGGAGGTGGGCAGTATAAACAATGAACATGTTTCTCAAAGTGAGCCAGCCATGTTTCTAGCTTCTCAAGCTTCTCTGCCAACATATTTTGACCGCGCCAAACAACCACAATTATCTCACGGACATGATATTCAAAGTACTATAGTTAATTGAGCATGGCTAGACCTGCCTCATGTTCTTCCCTCCTCGCCTTATCATGAGATTCCAACATATCCAAGATTGATTGGAGCATCTTCTATTGAGCCGAAGTCCACTTGTTCTGACCATCAACTACATGCCTAATCGATCTGGTATTTCCCATCTTGTTACTTCGACCCCGCGAACTCAGATCATGTCCGCGACCTATACCCCTACTCCTGCTTCCTGCCCCACCATCACTTTGTGCCAGGATCCTGCCATCACTGCCGCCGAAAGAATCAACCAACATTTTGCTCCCACGGCATGCTCCCTGGCCACCATCAGCTTTACCTTACAGATAACTTGTACCATCACTATTGTTATTAGCACGGCCACCTTGTGCTTCAACTAGCTCACTCATCACCTCTCTAAGTTGGGACGATTTCACCTTTGCCAAGAGAGGAGCTCACAACGTTCGCAGAGCTGGTTTCATCCTTGAAGCCCAGCCGAAACCCAAACGCCTGTGACGGACCCAATTCATCGCCAATGCCCACCCAGAAGGAACCTAAACCATGCCACCAGTAGCAACAAACCCTACCAAACACCTGCTCCCCTCCAGAGTCCTTGCACTCCACACCATAACCAGGAAGAGCAAAATGACCGAACATCACAAATCTACACTACCCACCACGAAGCTATCACAAACCTAAGCCAACACTACCAAACTTCCCCTCACTTAGAGAATCAAGAAGAAAACCTCCCAACTTAATACAAGGAAGTTTGAACACCCAATCTCCCAAAAACCCATCCAACGCCAAAGCCAATGGGCCTCTGTGCAAAGAATTTGTTTTCGTATGGCCCCAGAAATGAAAAACCAATCAATGCAGATCATGGAGAACCAAAAGATGGCCTGCACTAGAGGCTTAGCCCAACCACTACCACCGCTACCATAAACTCGGGCACCTCCGACACAAGCTCGAACCACCATACACTAGGAACCAAAGCACCACCACTCGAAATACCCACACAAGTATCTAACCAGACCTAAGACACCTGCAACCAACACCAATCGCTTCGCCAACCAACACGCCCTCTAGCCAACAAGGAAAAGGAAATCTTCACCCAAAATGGCAAGGAGAGAGTTGTTACCTTACTATCTCCGCAAAAGGAGCAACAGATGAATTTCCTTCACCAATCCAACATGAGCCGATGAAATGGAAACTCAGTGAATTTCACATTCTACAGAGAGCCTAATACCATCCAAAATGCTGCAAGATCGACGCATCTTAACCACCCCACCATTAACGCCATGAATCCCTGAGACTTCCTAGACCCCTCCTTCGCAGGTGAGGAATGATGTTTCACATGCTCTAAGGTAGTGTCATTAACCAAATCATAATAGGATGGAATATTACCTACCCTCCTCCATCCATGCGATATGTCGTTAGTCATTCGTCGCACGACAATGAATTCCAAATGTCCACCACCCCCATTGGGGAATAATAAACTTAATGTTAATCTCCTCATGATCCAGGTGGCTCCAGAGACACACAGAGGACAAGGAGGACTCAGGAAAGCTCAAAAATAGAAGTGTTTGGATTATGCTCAAATTAGGACCAGAGCGTAGATCTTGTCGTCCTGATTGCGGTGGTGCAAACAGTTCATCAATCCAAGTTCGGATGCGAAAGTTAGAAGCAGTCAAAGTTGGGTTGACTTTTTGATAAGTGGGCAAGTTAAGGAGGCCACAATTTGGACCAAACCCAGCCATCGGATTTCGGCCAACTCCGACTGGATTCTAGGCAAAATTGTGGGGTTGTTAATTTGACTCCTACGGCTAAAAATCCGAATTTCAAAAATGTGCATTTTTTGTTATTTAAAAAAAAAATTAAGGGGGGTAGGGACCACCAATCCCATCACCCCCCAACCTAGGAATATATTTGAATGGGCCGGTGGGAATTGAACCCACTCGTCCATGTGGCCGGCATGCACTACGGGTGGCCCAACTGAAACACTTAAAAGCAAAAGTCATAACATTAATGCAGTGTACCATGGGCGCTCCATACTAAATGCCAGATATACCACCATTCAAATAGCACCGCGGAGTATGGGGGCAAGCCGCCCAATGCAGACCCGAACCCCCATGCTTAAACAAAAAATTATATTTTGAACGAATTTTGGTTATAAAGTGGGGGGAAGCAGGATTTGACCACCTAACCTCTCCCTTAATAAATGGATCCCTAACCAACTCAACCAAACCACTTTCTTGTTAACTCCACCCACAGAAATTTATATAAACCCATAATTTATTCAGTGCACAAGCAGATGGGGGAACCAAGAGCAGGCACGCAAATCAAGGCGAATTAATTAATTTTTAATGTAGGAACCATGAATTTTGCAAGAGGGCCAAATTTCCACTTTGTCATATTTTGACAAATTTTATATGGATTCAACACCTCTCGTCGCCACGAATGCAATGGAGTTGTTCGTTTCTCCATCAAAGTTTTGAATTTTTTGGTCACTTTTCAGAATGCACATGGAACCATGATTGCTGCAAAACAGGGAGTAGAACCATGAGCCTTGAAATTTTCCCGAGGAGGTAATTTTTCTCCATGTTGGAATTGATGAGCCCCAATTTTTGGTACAATTTGGGCTCATTTGGCCTACTTGCTTTGCTCAAACCATTCATCTTTTATTGCTTATGCATTCATTTCTTAGTATATTCGTGTTGTTTGTAGGAAGAAGGGCAGGCATTATCTATGTGACTAATACATGATGATTTCAGGTTTTTGGCATTAAAAGGGAGCAAAGACCACGAAAAAGGAGACAAGGAGACAGTAAGGTGGCACTGCTGGTTTTTAGGAGAGGATGTCCACAGTCTTGGGGACCTTCCTCGTGATTCCCACCATAGCTCCGAGCTCCATCCAATCTCCCAACCGAGCTTAGAGGCAGCCAACCGTTCTACAGGAACAACAGTTACAACTGTTCTACAGGATCAGCAGTTTAACCTTCAGTTGGACAGCCGAGCTCCACAAATCAAGGAAACCTGTTGGATTATCATTTTGCATAAATACTGAGGCCGTAGACTTTGATAGGAGCTTTTTGAACTTTTGCATTACTATTGTAATTTCGAAGTACGAGCTACAGCTCGGTGTTGGTTCTTTTTGTAAGCCAGTTTTGGCATGACATCAGATTTTTGGTTATGAATAAAGGCAGACAGATTTTGATCTCATTCTGAGTTTCTAAGGGAGCTATAGCTCTCAGGTTAGGGCCCAACCTGAGAGCAATAGACCTCCTCTGTTTTGTAGTGTTATTTGCCTTTCGTTCCAGCACTTTGTTTCTTTACTTTGACATGCAATTCGAATTTACAGTCTGCTGATTTAGTTTTTGTGTGATTGAGTAGGATTAGCTTATGGTTACTTTGCTTTCAGCTGCTTAGATTCGATAGGAGGTTTGTAATACACTGGAGCTCCAAGAAAAAGGTTGTTAGAGATCACTGCCATCTCTACTTAGGGATTGGGGTGTAGTCCATATCAACCACCAAAAAGAAACGCAGTCTTTTACTTCCATGCAAGCTGCAACATAGCCATTTTCATTGAAGATCCATCCATGCACTTTTTGAACCATACTTCTACATTTCTCATTCCATGCACGGTTTCTTTTCTCGGTTTTACATTGCTGTTCATAGGTTTAATGGCACAGGTATCATAGGTTAATGAATTCTCGTTTTTGGTGCACGACATTAGCCATTTCTTTTATTTACACTGCTCCATATCATTCCACTTCCTTCTTCTTCTTCTTGACCTCTCCTCAAGTCACCTACTCGGCCTCTGTCCAGCTCATTTACCCTCCAACTCATCCATTGCCACGTAGCTTCATCTTCTTGACCTTTCGTTGATCCCATCCACCAACCGGCTTCATGCATTCTTTCTCTACCTTATTTCTCTTCCCCTGAGCCATCACAAGTTCCATCTCCACCTTACCTATCCACCCAAGCCGTTCCATCACTTCACCAACACACAAAACTTCCACCTACAACACATCCTGTAGAACGTAGCAGACTTCATGTAGAAATTCCTTAGTTTCCTGTAGGATCCCCTGCAGACATCCTGTAGGAGCCTGCAAACTTGGTTGCCGAGCATCTGAACGTTGTAGACTTCTGTGGACCAATGCTAGGGACCCTCTGGGACCTCTCCTAGCCCCCCTGACCTTTCACATGCTTTCCTTCCATTCGAACCGCTCCTGCACAGTCAAACCCTAATCAAAAGCATCATCACAATAAATCCAACCACTTAATGAAAAAATACAAAAACATGTCTTTTCAGATGCAAGTAGCTTAGATGAACTGCAAGCAATGGCATCATTGGTAGAAGTTTCATTCACAGTTTTGCATTGTAAGGGCCTAGCTAGTCAAATTAGGGTTTACTAGGGTTTTCATGTTTTGTTGGCTTTCAGTTTCTTTCTGCAAGTAGATTAGCCTCCTTTGAGTTAGCTTTCGTCCATCACTCATAAAGCTTCTTCTGTGAGCATATAGAAGTTGGCTTGAGCCCTAGCGGACTTGTGCCAGCTGACCAAGTGACAGCTGCGACAAGAGCTAGTACTTGTGCATACAACACTGTCGCTTCCAAGTTTGTACGAACTACCGGGTTGATAAAATTAGAGATAGGAAGCTCCAGGAATTGTAGCATTATTGCTACAATACTGGAGCCCACCATATTTTTGGCGCCGTTGCCGGGGAAGCGTCAAAGTATTAGTAATTGTTGCTTTTCTTCTATTTTCTTACTCTTACGTTCTGCTAAGTAGTTTATTTCATTTCCATTCCGCAAAAGTAGCATAGACATTTCCTGCTTTCATAGATTAGCATTTCCTGCTTTCATAGATTAGCATTTCCTGCTTTCATAGACTAAGCATTTCCTGCTTTCATAGATTAGCCTTTCATTTCCGCAAGCGTAGACTAGCATTTCATTCCTGCAATTTCATTTGAGCAAAGTAGATTAGTTCTTTCCTGCTTTCAGTTTAATTCTGCATCTTTCATAGTTAGTTGTAGATCAATCTGTTTCAGTTTTGCAGGTACCAAAGGAAAAAAGCAAAAAAACAATCAAAAGAAAAAGAAAGTCTTTTCCATTTCATGCCTCGTAGGAACTGAGATAGATCAGACAAATTCCTACCAAACACCCCCACCACATCACTGAGTCACCCTTCTCTCTTCTTTGGTGACAGTGACCCAGAAGAACCTATAGGTGAACATCCAGAGATATACAAAGATCCTATAGTAGAAGAAGAGTTAGAAACCACTCCATCTGAAGCTATGGTTGACAATAGAAGAGAAGATGAGAGAATAGAAGGTGCCTTCCCCATCCGAGAGACCAATGGAGAAATGAAAATGAAGAACATTAGCCCCTCCGCCTTACCTCATTTCCATGGACTGACTACTGAAGATCCTGATACCTTCCTGTTTGAGTTTGTTGTCCTTTGTAGAACCTATGACTATACTGAAGATGAGCAAAAGCTGAAACTCTTCCCTTCAACTCTTAAAGATGCAGCATTGCGCTGGTTCATGGGCTTACCTGGGAATAGTATCACCACTTGGGCTCATATGCAGCAAGCTTTCAATACCAAGTACCGAGATTACTGTAGGTCCAAGGAAACAAAGGGGGAAATCTTTCGGATGACCATGGGAAATGATGAGTCCTTAGAGGATTATGAGGAAAGGTTCCAACTTAGCTATAAGCGGGCCAGGTGCACACTTGACCCTGAATCCCTCAAGTTGGTCCTTCTCCGAGGAGTCCCTGAAGACCTCTTAGATACCCTTCACATGTTAGCTGGGGGGGACATTTACCAACTGCCTTATGAGGACATCAAAACTGTGTTTAGAAACCACTCCAGGGCAGCTAGGAAACGAGGTAGGGGGAACCTCCTCTCAACTAGTGTCCCTTTCTCTAAACATGAGCTTGCAAATCAATTAGAAGATCTCAAGAGTGAGGTGAGACAGACCATTTCCATGCAGCTGGACACATTCAGAATCCAGCAGAAGAAAGAAGAAGCTAAGAGAGCCTTGGCTGTCTTCTGCCCTAGGTGCACAAGGAGACACCCTAAGAACGAACGCCCATTGCATTCGGTTGAAGTATGTTTCGTTTGTGAGGAGGACCATCCCACAAATCAGTGTCCAACCTTACCTGGGTTTAAATCCATGTACCAAGGGACAGAAGCTCCCACTGAACCTCTCTATTACCTCAACCAAAGGAGGCCACAAGGATCTAGACCTTATCAGCAGGGGATGCAAGGGGCACCTCAAGCTTATTACAGCCCCAACCAATCGAATCCTATGCCTTCCTGGGGTCCCCCTACTCATCCTTCATGGTCCATGCCTCCTCCATGGTCTTATCCACCTCAGTACCCCACTCAACCTACTTCTCATTCATATCATTCACATGCCCAGCCACAGCCTCAATGGAATGCACCTCAATCGGGGTGGAGGCCCCAGTACAGCACTCCTCCCGCCATCTTGCCTCCACCACCAGTTCAACCTCAACCTTTACCTCCTGCTCCTCCAAGGCAACCTCAAATGCCTACTCAACCGAACCCCAACCCCAACAATAGACAGGCCCAACAGGTATACACTGGGGAAACCTCATGCCCTACCTATGTTGTGGAGATCCAGGAGATCAATCTTCGATCTGGAAAGACTCTACCAGATCGCCAACCTCCTCCCCCAGAGGATGAGGAAGATAAACAGGAAAGTGAACCAAAGGCTATTCCACCCTTTCCTGAGAGACTAACAACCACCACACAACCCAACCCAGAGGAGGATGAGCTTCTGGGAGAGCTCAAGCAGTTGTGTGTGAAAATACCCCTTCTCCAAGCCATCAAGGATGTGCCAATATACAACAAACTGGTTAAGGAGAAGTGTTTCAAACACCCAGGCAGACGGAAGAAATATGCTTCAACTATTAATGTCATAGGACAACTGTCTGACCTGATGCTAGGACAAGTCATCTGCCCAAAGTACCTAGATCATGGAAGTCCTGTAGTAGATGTCCACATCAATGGCACCATCATACCTCACACCTTGATTGATCTAGGGGCTGCCATTAATGTGATGACCAAGGATACCATGCTCAAACTCAATCTTCAGGGTTCCTTGAGAAAGACCTCGACAGTACTGCAATTAGCAGATCGCTCCACCGTGACTCCCGAAGGGATTGTGGAGGATGTCTTGGTCTCTATTGACTCTTGGGAATACCCTGCAGACTTCCTGGTTCTGCAACCAAAGGCAAAGCTTACTGGATATCCTCTCATTTTGGGAAGGCCTTGGTTAGCTACTGCAGATGCTTACATAAGTTGTCGAGCAGGAAACATGACCATCAAAAATGGTCCCATGTCCAAACAGCTAGTCCTATACCCTCCTGCCCAACCCTCCTTAGAGCATGACTTACCACTCTGGTTGGAAGAAGGAGAGGAAGACGAGGTGTACTCAGCACCTCTGTGCACCTTAGATACCACTAGAAGAGACCCCCCAACCGAGGATGACTTGATCGAGACCTTGATCCAGAATCCACCTTCGAGTGCACTACCCTTAGAGAAATTGGTGGAGGATGCCCAAGCTAGCACCTTAGTGGATCTTTGTACAACCAACCCTGTTACTTCCAGAATCAAGAATGTGGAGTTCGGCCCTGAGAAAGCATTGAAGATCAGCTCCTCCCTATCTCCTTCCCAGGAAAAGGAGCTGTGTAGTCTGTTGGCCAACCACCTAGATGCTTTTGCTTGGAGCTATAAGGAGATGAAAGGAGTTCACCCTTCGGTTTGTACTCATCACATATACATCAAAGAGGATTGTAAATCGGTTAGGCAACCTCAGAGGAGAATGAATCCAGCCCTTAAGGACATTGTCAAGGAAGAATTGCAAAAATTGTTGGATGCCGGATTCATCTACCCCATCTCAGATAGTGAATGGGTGTCCCCTCTAGTGTTGGTTCCCAAGAAAAATGGGAAGTGGAGAATCTATGTGGACTACCGAGAATTGAACAAAGCTACCAAGAAAGACCATTTCCCTCTACCTTTCATAGATCAAGTGTTGGATGGACTGGCAGGAAAGAAGTTCTTCTCTTTCCTAGATGGGTTTAGCGGGTACAACCAAATCCAAATCAGCCCAGAAGACCAAGATAAGACCACCTTCACTTGTCCTTGGGGTACCTTTGCCTACCGAGTTCTTCCCTTTGGGCTATGCAATGCTCCTGCTACCTTCCAGAGAGCTGTCTTGAGCATCGTCTCGGAGCTGGTCCATGATGCAGTGGAAATCTATATGGATGACTTTACTCCTTATGGGGCCAACTTCCAGGAAGCATTGTCCAATCTGGGAAAATTCCTAACCAAATGCATCGAGATGAACTTGTCCCTTAGTCCTAAAAAATGTGAATTCCTAATGACTTAAGGGACCGTGCTAGGCCATACCATTTCTTGCCAAGGGTTGCAGGTGGATCCTAACAAAATTTCTCTCATCAAGAGGGTTCCACCTCCTCAAAAGGTAAGGGATGTCTGGAGTTTCTTGGGATTAGCAGGATACTACCGGAGATTCATTAAAGATTTCAGCAAGCTAGCCTCGCCATTGTTTGGCCTGTTGGCAAAAGATGTGGAGTTTAAATGGACTGACGATTGTCAAAAGAGTTTGAACGAATTAAAGGACAAGTTGGTGTCAGCACCAATCCTGAGAGGTCCAAACTGGGCCCTACCATTCCACATCCACACTGATGCCTCGAACAAAGCCATAGGTGCAGCTTTAGGACAGGTTGAGCAAAAACTTCCATATGCCATCTACTTTGTTAGCAAAAACTTGTCCAAAGCTGAGCTGAATTACACTGTAACCGAGAAAGAATTCTTGGTTGTGGTCCATGCACTGAACAAGTTCTGACATTATATTACTGGTTACCAGACCTTTGTACATACAGACCATGCTGCAATTCGATATTTAATGAATAAACCAGATGTGAATGCTCGTATTATTAGATGGTTACTTTTATTGCAGCAGTTTGATTTGACCATTGTTGATAAACCAGGTAGAGAAAATGTTGTTGCTGACTTTTTATCTAGATTGGATTTGTCTGCAGATGAGGATGGAACAATGGATGACCAGATGCCCGATGAACATCTGTTTGCTATTTCAGTACTCTCTCCATGGTTTGCTGATATAGCAAACTACCTTGTTTCAGCACAGTTCCCTCCGCACCTATCTTCCAGAGAGAAGAGCAGAATCATCAGAAAAAGTGCCTCATTTACTTGGATCGGGGGCAATCTGTTCAAGCTTGGCCCCGATCAGATCTTAAGGCGTTGTGTAAGGGAGGAGGAAGTCTTTGATATCCTCCTCACTTGTCATGATGGGCCTTGTGGAGGACATTTTGCAGCAAAGAGAACTGCCTTCAAAATCCTGCAGGCAGGCTACTATTGGCCCACACTTCATCAAGATGTCAAAAGATATGTCAGCCAGTGTGACCAATGCGAAAGAATGGGGAAACCGACCCAAAGGGATGAGATGCCTCTCCAACCTCATGTGACTCTTGAGTCATTTGAGAAGTGGGGCATGGACTTTGTGGGCCCAATCAACCCTCCTTCGAGGCAAAGGTCTTACATCATTGTGTGTACTGACTATTTGACAAAGTGGGCAGAGACTAAAGCAATCAAAGCAGCAACAGAAGAAAAGGTGGCCGAGTTCCTAAGATAAAACATCTTCTATAAGTTTGGCTATCCAAGAGAGCTGGTCACCGATCAAGGGAGCCAGTTCACATCCAACCTGGTTGAAGACTTACTAGCTCATCACAAGATCAAGCATAGGACTTCCACCCCCTATCACCCTCAAGCAAATGGGCAGGTGGAAGTCACCAATAGAGCATTAGAAGGGATCTTGACTAAGGTGGTGAGCAGCAGCAGAAAGGACTGGGAAGATCGCCTGGTTGAAGCCACATGGGCTTACAACACCACTTGGAAGACCACCACCAGCTTCACACCTTATGAGCTGGTCTATGGGAAGAAAGCTTTGTTGTCCATTGAGTTTGAATACAACACTTTGAGGATGGCAGCTCAGCTGGACCTAGATCTCAGCCATGCACAGCAAGAAAGGTTATTGCAGCTGAATGGATTGGATGAGCACCGAATGCAGGCCCTCCTTCACTCAGAAGTGGTTCAACTTCAGAGAAAGGTGTGGCATGACCAACATCTCCATGACAAGCAATTTCAGCCGGGAGATTGGGCTTTGTTGTATGACTCCAGATACAAAGATTTCAAGGGGAAGCTGAGAACCAGATGGCTAGGACCATATGCAGTGGAAAAATGCCATGACAATGGATATGTCCTTATTCGAACCATTGATGAGGAAGCCATTCCCATGCTTGTCAATGGGCATCAATTGAAGATCTACAGGAGACCTTTCTCAAGACAAGAGTTCATCAAAACTATGGAGAAATCTGTATTGGTCATAGAGAAGGGTTCTGCCTCTGCTTTTGGCATACCCTGAAGGATTAAAAAAAATAATAATAATAATAATAAAGATCCTTGGGTGAAAACCTCTCTGAGGCGCCCAAGGCGGGTGGTAGGGGTGAAAACCTCATTGAGGCGCCCCTATTGTCTTTCAAAAAAAAAGGAAAAGGTTTGAAAAAGATCCTTGAGTGAAAACCTCTCTGAGGCGCTCAGGGCAGATGGCACGGGTGAAAACCTCTTTGAGGTGCCCCTGTTATCTTTCAAAAAAAAAAGAGAAAAAAGAAAAAAAAAAAAAAAGAAAAAAACAATAAGCAAAATATGGTAAAATTGCATGCAGGTTGCAGATGTTCTATGGAGGAGAGGAAGCCTCTCAACTCAAAGCCAAGGGTCCTTATCATGCTGTCAAGGGACCTCACCAGCACCTCCTCCAAGGATACCCATGTTTTTTCAAGGTATGTGCAATTTTATCATGGTTTGAATCTTCTACAGGAAGATGCAGTCTTTCTACAGGAAGACGTGGATTTTCTACAGGAAAGTGCAGACTTTCTACAGGAAGCTCGAACTTTCTACAGGAAGCTCTGTGTTCTACAGGAAACTTCCTGTAGAAGTTTGGGACGACCCAGAATTCATTTTAAAAGGAGATCTAGCGACTAAGGATCGGTTTGGACGCATGCAAGCCTCTGTTGGCACCCTTGCACATTGCTGTTACCTTGCTCCACCATCCTTGTCGACATGCAACCAAGTTCCCTGCACCAGCAAAGCAGATCGATGAGTTCTTGGGGGAAAAGCCATTTTCAAAGATAAACAGGTGCTGAGATCTCATACCACAGGCATCAGAAGCTCTGGGAGCATGATCGAAAGGCCAGATCCTCCGTCATGCAGCATGCACCCAAGGAGGAAGAACTGTTACGAGACACCCCGCGGGAATCCTGTAACAGTTGAACCTACTAGAGTGGATACCATTCACAGCACCGCCATCTGCAATGAAACGCGGGCGCATGCAACCAAAGCATCCACTCCATCGTCGGCAACCTGTAACCATGAGCCTCCGAGTCTGTATAAGTTCGCATGCAGCAGGTAGATCCACTCACCATCGTCCAAAAACTGGAAAAATCGTGTGCAGCCATGCAGGTAAGTGTCTCGACCCTTCCTTCCATCAAATCGCATGAATTTTACTTTGAATTGTTTGCACAGCATAAAAGTGAATGGTTGGGTGGCCGTATGGCCAGTCGACTGGCCACATCGGCTAGTTATGGTATAGTTGGATGTTTGGGTGGCGGCCACGACAAAGAGAATGAGCAGCACGCACGTGAGAACAATCCCATCGGAAGCAATGATTTTAACAGAAAGAGGCGGTGGCAGATCTGTGGGAATGGATGCGGCAGCAAGTGAATACGCAGGCGAATGATGGATGACATCGCCCAACGGTCCGGCGGGGACAGCTCACCCCCCGCGCCACGGATTGCGCCGATTCAAAATCTAATCGGCTAGATTGTGCGCATGCATTTATCAACCACCACTTCAAACTCGAGTGGCTATTCTGATCTCTTCTGCACTTTGATACGCTGAGCTTTTGGCTACCAGAATGCCGGTGAAGCACACCTTGAGCGCAGGCCAACTACAGTCCTCCCCGAAATTTCCGCACTGCTCCTACAGGAACACAGTTTCTACAGGAACGCAGTCTCTACAGGGACGCAGTTCTACAGGAAGGCGGGTTCCCCACGTAAAAAAAGGGTGGCAGAAAAAGGTAACCCTGAAACTCTTCATGCAATTGGTTTTCAAAGGTGGCAGGATCATCGTCCACAGTCTGGTCATAAAGATATCGGTGAAATTGTTGTTTGCTGTGCCCATACTATCGTTCTACAGGATGTAAGTGTAATTAGACTGTGTTGAATTTTGTGGATTATGTGCATGCTTTGTCTCAATAGACCAAATCTCTTTCGCATTTTCCACCTTTAGTTAAAACAACCGTGTTCATCATGCCGGGTGGGTTTATTAGACGGGAACCCACTGATTCAACCAAGTTAAGGGAAAACCAGGAGGTGGTAGAACTCTTCACATGGGTTCAATGGATATCTTTTTGTGATAAATTGCAAGGTTATGATGATGAAGTGGCCGAAGAATTTCTGGAAGCTCTAAGGCCGAAATCCAAAACACTGGCTACAGTAACCTTCAGGGGCCTAAGCCTCAAGCTCACCCCACAGTATATCAGTCGGATTACAGAACTTCCTATAGGTTTGCCGTGGGATAAGGAAGAAAGAAAGCTGAGCCAGCAGGCAAAGAAAGAGTTCTTTCCACCTGAGGAGGAATTCTCGGAGGACAAAAATGGGGTGCAAAGAACAAGTCTGTTGCCACCATGGAATGAATTCAGTTTGCAAATCATGAAATATATCACTTGTGAAGGTCGTTTTAGCATCGTGTATGCATATCACTTTCGGTTTCTCACTGAATTGAGGCACCAGATTGATCTTCCTGTAGAACAAAAACTGAGCATCCCTTATTTCCTGTTGCAGTCTCTAATGGAGTGTGCCACAAAGCTAAAAGAGGGCATACCAGATCAGATAGCCCACCATGGGCTGATCAAGCTTCTTGTGGAGGATGTGTTGCATTCATATAAGGTTCCCCTCTCATGGGAATCCTTCCGGAATTTGACAAGAGATGGAGACATTAAAATGTTGATCGAAGAAACGGGTTCTGCCAGCAGTGAGGAACAAGAAGCAGTGGCCGAGGAAAAGAGAGAAAAAGGCCAGAAGACCCCGACCACAGTGCAGAAGAAGGAAAAAAAGAAGAAGCATGAGGAAAAGGACGACAAAGAAAAAGGTGGCACACCTATCTTGTCAGCAAGAGAAAAGAGGTTGAAGAGCAGAATGGACAAAGCTGAGGTGGTCCACGTCGGCCCAAGTACCTCATCAGCACCTGCAACCAAAGCAAAAAGCAAAACCCATGCGGCTAAGCAAGAAAAGGTGGTGACACCTGTACCTACAGGGAAGCAGAAACAGGCTTCTACAGGAAGCCCGAAAACAAAGAAACAGGCTTCTACAGGAAGCCCGAAAACAAAGAAAGAGGCTCCTACAGGAAGCCCAAAGTTGCTAAAGGAAGAGGCTCCTACAGGAAGCCCAAAACTGGTAAAGAAAAGGTCTTCTACAGGAAGCCCAAAAATCATTGAGAAACAGGCTTCTACAGGAAGCCTGAAGACAGAGAAAGGGTCTTCTACAGGAAGCCCGAAAATTACCAAAGCAGGGGCTTCTACAGGAAGCCCGAGAGTGGCTAAAACCGGGTCTTCTACAGGAAGCCCGAAATCTGAAAATAAGGGGCCCTCTACAAGGAGCTCTGAGAAAGAAAAACGCAAGGAAGAGAAGGCTGGTATTCTCGAAAAGGAGGTAGCAGCTGCGCTGGCCACCCTCAGTACACCTCCAAAGCCGAAGGAGAAGAGAGAGAGGGAGACCCCTCTACCATCTGAAGCCAGGAGAAGTAAGAGGATAAACATGGGCAAGCCGTAGCCTCCACCCAGCAACCAAGCCATTTTAGGGGATGTCCCTAGTTCACCCAGTGCAAGAACCCCCTCTAAAACATTAGCCACCCCCGAGAGGGGAAGCCCAAAAATAACTTCCTGGACACGAAAAATAGGCCAATCGCCTTCCGAAGCCAGGCTCAAGGAAATGGAAAAGGGGGAAGAAGCGCCACCCTCGTCACCAACAGGGGCAGAAAAGGTAGGGCCACCAAAAACAGGAAAAGAAGAGCATGCTCCGGGCTCTAGTTCTCAGCCAAAGACGAGGAGCCAGAGCAGAGTTGCTCAAGGATGAGCAAATAGTTTAGCTGGGGGGTGATGATGAGCCCCAATTTTTGGTACAATTTGGGCTCATTTGGCCTACTTGCTTTGCTCAAACCATTCATCTTTTATTGCTTATGCATTCATTTCTTAGTATATTCGTGTTGTTTTTAGGAAGAAGGGTAGGTATTATATCTATGTGACTAATACATGATGTTTTCAGGTTTTTGGCATTAAAAGGGAGCAAAGACCACGAAAAAGGAGACAAGGAGACAGTAAGGTGGCACTGCTGGTTTTTAGGAGAGGATGTCCACAGTCTTGGGGACCTTCCTCGTGATTCCCACCATAGCTCCGAGCTCCATCCAATCTCCCCACCGAGCTTAGAGGCAGCCAACCGTTCTACAGGAACAGCAGTTACAACTGTTCTACAGGATCAGCAGTTTAACCTTCAGTTGGACAGCGGAGCTCCACAAATCAAGGAAACCTGTTGGATTATCATTTTGCATAAATAATGAGGCCGTAGCCTTTGATACGAGCTTTTTGAACTTTTGCATTACTATTGTAATTTTGAAGTACGAGCTACAGCTCAATGTTGGTTCTTTTTGTAAGCCAGTTTTGGCATGACATCAGATTTTTGGTTATGAATAAAGGCAGGCAGATTTTGATCTCATTCTGAGTTTCTAAGGGAGCTATAGCTCTCAGGTTAGGGCCCAACCTGAGAGCAATAGACCTCCTCTGTTTTGTAGTGTTATTTTCCTTTCGTTCCAGCACTTTGTTTCTTTAATTTGACATGCAATTCAAATTTACAGTCTGCTGATTTACTTTTTGTGTGATTGAGTAGGATTAGCTTATGTTTACTTTGCTTTCAGCTGCTTAGATTCGATAGGAGGTTTGTAATACACTGGAGCTCCAAGAAAAAGGTTGTTAGAGATCACTGCCATCTCTGCTTAGGGATTGGGGTGTAGTCCAGATCAACCACCAAAAAGAAACGCAGTCTTTTACTTCCATGCAAGCTGCAACATAGCCATTTTCATTGAAGATCCATCCATGCACTTTTTGAACCATACTTCTACATTTCTCATTCCATGCACGGTTTCTTTTCTCGGTTTTACATTGCTGTTCATAGGTTTAATGGCACAGGTATCATAGGTTAATGAATTCTCGTTTTTGGTGCAAGACATAAGCCATTTCTTTTATTTACACTGCTCCATATCATTCCACTTCCTTCTTCTTCTTCTTGACCTCTCCTCAAGTCACCTACTCGGCCTCTGTCCAGCTCATTTACCCTCCAACTCATCCATTGCCACGTAGCTTCATCTTCTTGACCTTTCGTTGATCCCATCCACCAACCGACTTCATGCATTCTTTCTCTACCTTATTTCTCTGCCCCTGAGCCATCACAAGTTCCATCTCCACCTTACCTATCCACCCAAGCCGTTCCATCACTTCACCAACACACAAAACTTCCACCTACAACACATCCTGTAGAAGGTAGCAGACTTCCTGTAGAAATTACTTAGTTTCCTGTAGGATCCCCTGCAGACATCCTGTAGGAGCCTGCAAACTTGGTTGTCGAGCATCCGAACGTTGTAGACTTCTGTGGACCAATGCTAGGGACCCTCTGGGACCTCTCCTAGCCCCCTGACCTTGCCCATGCTTTCCTTCCATTCGAACCGCTCCTGCACAGTCAAACCCTAATCAAAAGCATCATCACAATAAATCCAACCACTTAATGAAAAAATACAAAAACATGTCTTTTCAGATGCAAGTAGCTTAGATGCACTGCAAGTAATGGCATCATTGGTAGAAGTTTCATTCACAGTTTTGCATTGTAAGGGCCTAGCTAGTCAAATTAGGGTTTACTAGGGTTTTCATGTTTTGTTGGCTTTCAGTTTCTTTCTGCAAGTAGATTAGCCTCCTTTGAGTTAGCTTTCGTCCATCACTCATAAAGCTTCTTCTGTGAGCATATAGAAGTTGGCTTGAGCCCTAGCGGACTTGTGCCAGCTGACCAAGTGACAGCTGGGACAAGAGCTAGTACTTGTGCATACGGCACCGTCGCTTCCAAGTTTGTACGAACTACCGGGTTGATAAAATTAGAGATAGGAAGCTCCAGGAGTTGTAGCATTATTGCTACAATACTGGAGCCCACCAGGAATATAGTCAAGTTTATACTTGTTTTTCACGGTTTTCCACAAGGATCACAATGGTGAGGTCAAATTCACTATTTGAGTTGCATATTTCTAGTCCAACCATGGAGAAGAATCTTTGAGGAATCTAGGGGGAATCTAAAAGATTCCTTGAGCCCCAAATTCTCAATTTCCCAGAATTCAGATTTTAGACAGTCGATTTTGCACTACCCAATGCCACAAATTTGATGGTGCATTCAGATTTCTCATTCTCTCATTTCATTTTACAGCCACTTTTCTAAGTGCTAGTGAAGATGTCCACATTCATGTGCGAGCAGTCATTTTCATCAGATCGATGGTCCGAACAACTTCAGCAGTTTGACATCCGCTTCTCCAGATGGCCCTTGGTTGTGAGGTATATGATGTATATATGTACTTATTCTTTATGCATTATGCTGCACAGATTTTTGATTGATGTTGATGCAGGATCTTGTTTCTTATATGTTTTCATGATTCCTTGCTTGATGTGATGCGGAATCTTCTATGTGATGTACTTGCTATCATGATTCATCATGTTATGTTCTGAGATCCCTTTGTTGTATGTTGATGGGATACTCTTGTTTTCGTCATGCATGTTTTTGCATTGAGATCCCTTTTATGCCATGTTGGCGGGATGCTCATCATGCATGAGTTTTGTGTCATACTGATAGGAGTCTTTTGACTAAGAGTTCCTGTAATGGAACATATCTTAGAGCCACTCCTGCATGAGGGCATTTTCCTTGTATGATCACGACATCATCTCTTGTGTACATCATCACTATTGACAGCACTTAATGCAACGACCTACACCATCTTGACACTGGGTCCCGGAGACGTAGTCCTTCCTGGACAAACTCCATTATCAACGACTTATGTTTTTTATGTTGCTGATGGTTTTCATGTTCCTCTTCTTTACAGCATGCATACGTGTTCATTTATGTTTCTTTTAAAAAATGCAATTTAACACATCACGAAAGTAAAAGGTCATGGAAGAGTCCTTTGTCACACCTGGACCTGGATCAAGTGGTATCAGAGTGGTATTTGCGTTGATGTGAATTGCAGCGTGAATAATGGAACCTGCAGTGATATAGGATCAAAGAGCGATATACGAGACCATGCTCAACATTTCCAAAATATTGGAAATCATGTATGAAACTCTACAGAAAGAGACAGAGGAAAAGGAACGATTGCAGCTTCAGTTGCCAGCCATGGAAGAGGTCCTGGAAGAACTGAAGCAAAACAACTAAACTCTTCAAACAGATAATGTTGAATTGAAGATGTGTTTACATGAAGAGAAAGAGGAGAAACGTAGTTTGTTACAACAGATGCAAGCAAAGGATGAGGCCTTGGAAAAGCTGTAGCGTGACCCATGCGAGGTAAAAAGTAGTTCTCCATATTCATGTATGTTTCCTGATGATGATTTCCCTGTTTTTGAAAATCATACCACAGGAATTGGCTCCAAACTGTTGAAGAGAATGGGGTATGAAGGAAAAGGCTTGGGTGTTAATGGCCAAGGCATTATCAACCCCATCAAAGTAGAGGAATTACCTCTTCAGGCAGGACTTGCGTATGTCAGAAAAGAAGTTGGGGAATGCACCATGACAGTTAGAAAACCACCAACAACGGATGATGAGAGACCCTCATCAGTTCTTGCCAAATTGAAAGAGGAGGTAAAAGATGTTGATTTCCTTTCAGTTTCATCATCACATAGTGTGAGTTCTATTGGAGATTTGGAGATCCCAATAACAGGGACAAACATGAGGCTCCTTACAAGGATGAGGCATGAGGAGAAAGAAGAACTTGGTGTTAATAACCAAGGCATAACTCAACCTTTGGAGGTTGTGCACGAACATCGATTCACAGGCTCAGATACACTAAAGGAGAGTGCTCAAAGGTGTCAAAGTCGTCTGAGACATCATTGAAATCGTCAAGGAAATAGAATGATGGTAACACATCCCCATCATCCCACGACAATGCCCATTGCAGGGAGAGAGCTAAGGCAAGCTCTCATCGCCATACGGACATCAGAGATAGCAAGGGAAGGTATAACCACTTTCAAACTTCAAATTTTCATTTCAATTATGATCATGTTGATAATAATTAATGTAAAACATGGCATCGAAAAACATGCACCTTTTGTGGATTACATAACCATACATTTTCTAATTGTTGGAAAAGAATGGCAGCACTCAAAAGGATGAGGTGTGAAAGACCCTCTCAACAGCATGAAAAGAAATAGGTTAAGCATATATGGAGGAAGAAAACCTATTGTAGTCATTGCGATAAAAGTACCCATTAAAGAGCCACTTGTTGGAGGCTCTATCTAGAGCAGCACCTTAAAGACAAAGCGTCAGTGCGTGAACCAGGTGAAGCAGTTGTTCAACAAGCAAAACCACCACAAGGAGGTGACCCATTCACATTGATAAGTGAAAAATGGTTTCTAGACATGTTGTCGTTTCATGGTCGTTCTTTTGTAAATCATTTGTTGCATTTTAAAATGTAAAAGTGATGATGTGTTTCCATCACTTGTTCAACAACAATGATGTTTGGTTTTATTTTGAGTTGCATGATAAACTGTGAAAGTGATGTTGTGTTTCCATCACTTGTCAAAACAATAGTGTCTGGCATTATGTTTGTAAGTCATGTGTTGCAGTGATGATATGTTTACCATCACTTTTTGTAGCAACAATGATATGTTGGCCTTATTTTTGTAGCTGGATTATTGCGTCCATCTTATTCTAAACTTGACCATCGAGTATGTGCTATAAACTCCTGGCAAGTGTGGGATGCTTGGGTCATTAATTGGTCATGCAAGTCAAGCATGTAAATTGCAAAACAATGTACTACAGGTTGCAGAGGCAGCAGGTGTTAGCTCGTCGCTTAAGGCTCTGAAGAACAAAGGTGAAGGAGATGGAAGCGACGCCTTTCAGGACACTTGTGATGCAAACAAGGTACAGAGAAGTCGCAGATTATTTTTCATGCTTTTGGAGACCAAAAGCTCCTAAGTGGGAAGGATTGATCTAGGTGGCTCTAGAGACACACACAAGACAAGGAGGACTCAAGAAAGCTCAAAAATCAAAGTGTTTAGATTATGCTCGAACCAGGACCACAACATAGATCTCGTCGACCTGATCGCGATGGTGTGAACGATTCATTAATCCGAGTCTGGATGTGAAAGTTAGAAGCAGTCAAAGTTGGGTTGACCTTTTGATGACTGGGTAGCTTAAGGAGGCCACAATTTGGACCGACCCGTCCACCGGATTCTGGCCAACTCCGACCAGATTCCGGGCGAAATTGTGGGGTCGTTAATTTGACTCCTACAGCTAAAAATCTGAATTTCAAAAATGTGCTTTTTTTGTTATTTTAAAAGAAAAAAATATAAATTAAGGGGGGTGGGGGGCACCAACCACACCACCCCCCCAACCTACGCACATATTTGAATGGGCCGGTGGGAATCGAACCCACCCGACCACGTGGTCAGCCCACACCACAGGCGGCCCAATTGAAACACTTAAAAATAAAAATCAAAACATTAATGCGGTGTACCATGGGCACTCCATACTAAATGCCAGATATGCCATCGTTCAAACAGCAGCGCATAGTATTGGGGGTGGGCCATCCAATGCGGACCCGACCCCCATGCTTAAACAAAGAATTATATTTTGAACGAATTGGTTATAAAGTGGGAGGAGGCAGGATTTGACCACCTGACCTCCCCCTTAATAAATGGAACCCTAACCAACTCAACAAAACCACTTTCTTGTTAAATCCACCCACGGAAATTTATATAAACCCATAATTTATTCAGTGCACAAGAAGATGGAAGAACTAGGAGCAGGCACACAAATCAAGGCGAATTAATTAATTTTTAATGCAGGAACCATGAATTTTGCAGAAGGGCCAAATTTCCACTTTGCCAAATTTTGACAAATTTTATATGGATTCAACACCTCTCATCGCCATGAACGCAATGGCGTTGTCCATTTCTCCATCATAGTTCTTCATTTTTCGGTCATTTTTTAGAATGCACATGGAACCATGATTGCTACAAAACAGGGAGTGGAACCATGAGCCTTGAAATTTTCCTGAGGAGGTAATTTTTCTCCATGTCAGAATATAGTCAAGTTTGTACTTGTTTTTCACGGTTTTCTGCAGGGATCACAATGGCAAGGTCAAATTCGCCATTTGAGTTGCAGATTTCCAGTTCACCCATGGAGCAAAATCTTTGAGGAATCTAGGGGGAATCTAAAAGATTCCTTGAACCCCAGATTCTCAATTTCTTAGAATTCAGTTTTTGGATAGTTGATTTTGCACTAATCAATGCCACAAATCTGATGGTGCATTCAGATTTCTCATCCTCTCATTTCATTTTCCACACACTTTTCTAAGTGCCAGTTAATGAGCCCCAAATTTGGTAACATTTTGGGCTCATTTGGCCTACTTACCCTTGTTCAACCCTTCATTTTTCATCACTTATGCATCATTTTTAGTATATTCATGTTATTTGTACGAAGGAGGGAAGTCACTATTCCTAGGTGGCTAACACATGTTTATTTCAGGTTTTTTTGACATTTAATGGAGCAAAACCATGCAGATGAAGGCTAGGAGACAGCCAAGATGGGATTTTGGTTTTGTAGGAAGGTTGTCCACAGCCTTGAATGGCCTTCCTCGTGATCTCCACCCCAACTATGAGCTCCAACCACCACCGAGCTAGAAGGCAACCAAACGAATTGAAGGGAAACAACAGATTACTCTTAGTTTGGACAGCCAAGCCCCAGTAATTTAGGAGGCCAGCTTGGCCCTTGTAATGTATAAATGATGAGGCTATAGCCTTCGATGGGAACTTTTGAAACTTTGTTGTTTATTCTAGACTACGAGCTGATAGCTTTGTTTTGCTCTTTGTAAGCCATTTTTGGCATGTTATTCGACTTATGACCATTATCTTTTAATAAAAGGCAGGCAGATTTGAGTTCAATTCTGAGTTCTTATAGGAGCTATAGCTCTCGGGGTTGGGCCCAACCTGAGATAAATAGACCTCCTTTCTTTGTATTGATACCTTTCTTTCAGCATTGTATTTCTTTCCCTTTACATGCATTTGGAAACACAGTTTGCTGAGTTGAATTTCTTGATGTGATTGAGTAGGTTAGCTTTATGAACAAATTTGGTTTCAGTAGTTTAGATTAGATTAAGGAGATTAGAGTTAATCAGAGCTCCAAAAAAGGGTTGATTGCACACTCACTTCCACCTCTGTTTAGAGATTGGGATTGCAGCCCATGCCACCCACCAAAACCACAGTTTTACATGTTCCTACAAGCTTTAATGCAATGTTCTCGGTTGTAGTAGCATCCATGCATTCAGATCTTGTGGAATGAATATTTGTTTTAGTACCATGCAAGAGTTTCCTTACAAAATCACGTTGTTGTTCTATGGTTTTATGAAAACAGTTAGAATAGGATTGATGAAATCTCGGCTTTGTGCAAGTCACGGATGATTTGTTTCATTTACACTGTGCAGTATTTCTCTCTCACGCCCTTACCCTCCTAAGCCATGCCTAGGCCATCCACTCTTCCCTCAGTTAGACCACTTACCTCCTAAACCCTTCTATCACCCACGTGATTCTACCTTTTTGGCCTTCCATTCCCTCTAACCTCCTCTAGACCAACCAGTTGTGCACACCCCCTCTCCATCTCATCTCTCTGACCATAAGCCATCACAAGCTCCCCTCCTACCTCTCTGTCCATCCATATAGCCTCTTCCACTCATCCATCACCCAAAAATCCTATTGCAGAACATCCTGTAGAAATTAACAGACTTCCTGTAGAAATTCTGAACATCCTGTAGAACCCCTGCAGACTTCCTGTAGAAGCTTGTAAACACGGTTGCCAAGCATCTGAACTTTATGAACTTCTCTAAAAGGATGCTAGGGATCCCTTAGACCCTCTCTTAGCCTTCCTGACCTTCCCCAAGCATTTATGTCCTTGATCTATCCCTGCACAGTCAAGACCCAGTTAGAAGCACACACATAATAATTCCAACAACTTGAACAAAAATACAAAAATATGCTTTCTTCAGATCAAAGTAGTCTAAACACATGCATCTCACCTTCCTAGAAGTAATAACACCTCTTTCAGTAGTTTGCATTCCCACCTTTGGATCAGTAGGACTAGCTGGTAGAATTAGGGTTTTCTAGGGTTTTCATTCCTTGTTGGCTTTCAGTTTCTTCCTGCAGTAGGTTAATTTCATTTGAGATAGCTTTCATTCATTGGTTAAAAAGCTTCTTCTGAGAACTCATAGAAGTTGGCTTGAGCCCTAGCGGACTTGTGCCAGCTGACCAAGTGACAGCTGCGACAAGAGCTAGTACTTGTGCATACAGCACCGTCGCTTCCAAGTTTGTTACGAACTACCGGGTTGATAAAATTAGAGAAGGAAGCTCCAGGAGTTGTAGCATTATTGCTACAATACTGGAGCCCACCATATTTTTGGCGTCGTTGCCGGGGAAGCGTCAGAGTATTAGTAATTGTTGCTTTTCTTCTATTTTCCTACTCTCGCCTTCTGCCAAGTAGTTTATTTCATTTCCTTTCTGCAAAAGTAGCATAGACATTTTCTGCTTTCATAGATTAATATTTCAATTCCGCAATTTCATTTTTGCAAGCGTAGATTAGCATTTCCATTCCTGCAATTTCATTTGAGCAAAGTAGATTAGTTCTTTCCTGCTTTCATTTCAATTCTGCATTTTCATTTCAGCAAGATAGTTAGTTGTAGATCAATCTGTTTCAGTTTTTGCAAGTACCAGAGAAAAAAAAACAAAAGCAATCAAAAGTCTTTCCATTTCATGCCTCGTAGGAATCGAGATAAAACAGGCAAATTCTTACCCAACACCCCCACTACATCACTGAGTCACCCTTCTCTCTTCTTCGGTGACAGTGATCCAGAAGAACCTATAAGTGAACCTCCTAAGATATACGAAGATCCTATAGCAGAAGAAGAATTAGAGACCATCCCATCTGAAGCTATGGCTGACAATAGAGGAGAAGATGAGAGAATAGAAGGTGCCTTCCCCATCGAGAGACCAATGGAGACATGAAAATGAAGAACATTAGCCCCTCCGCTTTACCTCACTTCCATGGACTGACTACTGAAGATCCTGATACCTTCCTGTTTGAGTTTGTTGTCCTTTGTCGAACCTATGACTATACTGAAGATGAGCAGAAGTTGAAACTCTTCCCCTCAACTCTTAAGGATGCAGCATTACGCTGGTTCATGGGCTTACCTGGGAACAGTATCACCACTTGGGCTCAGATGCAGCAAGCTTTCAATACCAAGTACCGGGACTACTGTAGGTCCAAGGAAACCAAGGGATAAATCTTTCGGATGACCATGGGAAATGATGAGTCCTTAGAGGATTATGAGGAAAGGTTCCAACTTAGCTATAAGCGGGCCAGGTGCACACTTGACCCTGAATCCCTCAAGTTGGTCCTGCTCCGAGGAGTCCCTGAAGACCTCTTAGATACCCTTCACATGTTAGCTGGAGGAGATATTTACCAACTGCCTTATGAGGACATAAAGACTGTGTTTAGAAACCACTCTAGGGCAGCCCGGAAACGAGGTAGAGGAAACCTCCTCTCAGCTGGTATTCCTTTCTCCAAACATGAGTTTGCAAATCAATTAGAGGATCTCAAAAGTGAGGTGAGACAGACCATTGCCATGCAGCTTGATACATTCAGGATCCAGCAGAAGAAGGAAGAAGATAAGAGGGCCTTGGCTATCTTCTGCCCTAGGTGTACAAGGAGACACCCTAAGAACGAATGCCCATTACATTCGGTTGAGGTATGTTTCGTTTGTGAGGAGGACCATCCCACAAACCAATGTCCAACCTTACCTGGGCTTAAAGCCATGTATCAAGGGACAGAAGCCCCCACCGAACCTCTCTATTTCCTCAACCAAAGGAGGCCACAAGGACCTAGACATTACCAGCAGGGGATGCAAGGGGCATCCCAAGCTTATTACAGCCCCAACCAATCTACTCCTATGCCTTCCTGGGGCCCCCCTACTCATCCTTCCTGGTCTATGCCTCCTCCATGGTCTTACCCACCTCAGTACCATACTCAACCCACTACTCATTCGTATCACTCACATGCCCAGCCACAACCTCAGTGGAATGCACCTCAGTCGGGGTGGAGGCCCCAGTACAACACTCCTCCTGCCATTTTGCCTCCACCACCAGTTCAACCTCAACCATTACCTCCTGCTCCTCCAAGGCAACCTCAAATTCCTGCTCAACCGAACCCAAACCCCAAAAACAGACAGGCCCAGCAGGTATACACTGGGGAAACATCATTCCCTACCTATGTTGTGGAGATCCAAGAGATCAATCTGCGATCTGGAAAGACTCTTCCAGATCGCCAACATCCTCCCCCAGAGGACGAGGAAGACAAACAAGAAAGTGAACCAAAGGCTATTCCACCCTTTCCTGAGAGACTAACAGCCACCACACAACCCAACCCAGAGGAGGATGAACTTCTGGGAGAGCTCAAGCAGTTGTGTGTGAAAATACCACTTCTCCAAGCCATCAAGGATGTGCCAATATACAACAAACTGGTTAAGGAAAAGTGTTTCAAACACCCAGGCAGGTGAAAGAGGGATGCTTCAACCATCAATGTCATAGGACAACTTTCTGACCTTATGTTGGGACAAGTCATCTGCCCAAAGTACCTAGATCCTGGGAGTCCTGTAGTAGATGTCCACATCAATGGCACCATCATACCTCACACCTTGATTGATCTGGGGGATGCCATTAATGTGATGACTAGGGATACCATGCTCAAACTCAACCTTCAGGGTTCCTTGAGGAAGACCTCGACAGTCCTACAACTAGCAGATCGCTCCACCGTGACTCCCGAAGGGATTGTGGAGTATGTCTTGGTGTCTGTTGACTCTTGGGAATATCCTGCAGATTCTTGGTGCTGCAACCAAAGGAAAAGCTCACTGGATATCCTCTTATTTTGGGAAGGCCTTGGTTAGCCACTGCAGATGCTTACATAAGTTGCCGTGCAGGAAACATGACCATAAAAAATGGTCCTATGTCCAAGCAGCTAGTCCTATACCCTCCCACCCACCCTCATTAGAGCATGACTTACCACTTTGGTTGGAGGAAGGAGAAGAAGATGAGGTGTACTCAGCACCTTTGTGCACCTAGACACCGCTAGGGGAGACCCCCCAACCGAGGATGATTTGATTGAGACCTTGATCCAGAATCCACCTCCCAGTGCACTGACCTTAGAAGAATTAGTGGAGGATGCCCAAGCCAGCACCTTAGTGGACCTTTGTGCGACCAACCCTGTCACTCCCAGAGTCAAGAATGTGGAGTTTGGCCCTGAGAGGACGTTAAAGATCAGCTCCTCCCTATCTCCTTCTCGGAAAAGGAGCTGTGTAGTTTGTTGGCCAGTCATCCAGATGCTTTTGCTTGGAGCTATAAGGAGATGAAAGGAGTCCATCCTTCGGTCTGTACCCATCACATCTACATCAAAGAGGATTTTAAACCGGTTAGGCAACCCCAGAGGAGGATGAATCCAGCCCTTAAGGACATTGTCAAGGAAGAATTGCAAAAACTGTTGGATGCCGGATTCATTTACCCCATGTCAGATAGCGAATGGGTGTCCCCTCTGGTGTTGGTTCCCAAGAAAAATGGGAAGTGGAGAATCTGTGTGGACTACCGAGAACTGAACAAAGCTACCAAGAAAGACCATTTCCCTCTACCTTTCATAGATTAAGTGTTGGATGGATTGGCAGGAAAGAAGTTTTTCTCTTTCCTGGATGGGTTTAGCGGGTACAACCAAATCCAAATCAACCCGGAAGACCAAGATAAGACCACCTTCACTTGTCCTTGGGGTACCTTTGCCTACCGATTTCTTCCTTTGGGCTATGCAATGCTCCTGCTACCTTCCAGAGAGCCGTCTTGAGCATCTTTTCTGAGCTAGTCCATGATGCGGTGGAAATCTATATGGATGACTTCACTCCTTATGGGTCCAAATTCCAGGAAGCATTGTCCAATCTGGGAAAATTCCTAACCAAATGCATTGAGATGAACCTGTCCCTTAGTCCTGAAAAATGTGAATTCTTGATGACTGAAGGGACCGTGCTAGGCCATACCATTTCTTGCCAAGGGTTACAGGTGGATCCTAACAAAATTGCTCTCATCAAGAAGGTTCCACCTCCCCAAAAGGTAAGGGATGTTCGGAGTTTCTTAGGATTAGCAGGGTATTACAGGAGATTCATTAAAGACTTCAGCAAGCTAGCCTCACCATTTTTTGGCTTGTTGGCAAAAGATGTGGAGCTTAAATGGACTGACGATTGTCAGAGGGCTTTGAATGAATTAAAGGACAAGTTGGTGCCTGCCCCAATCTTGAGAGGTCCAAACTGGGCCCTACCTTTCCACATACACACTGATGCCTCAAATAAAGCTATAGGGGCAGCCTTAGGACAAGTTGAGCAAAAACTTCTGTATGCCATTTACTTTGTCAGCAAAAACTTGTCCAAAGCAGAACTGAATTACACTGTAACCGAGAAAGAATTCTTGGCTGTGGTCCATGCACTGAACAAGTTCCGACATTATATCACTGGCTATCAAACATTTGTACATACTGATCATGCTGCAATTAGATATTTAATGAATAAACCAGATGTGAATGCTCGTATTATTAGATGGTTACTTTTGTTGCAGCAATTTTATTTGACTATCGTTGACAAACCAGGTAAAGAAAATGTTGTTGCTGACTTTTTATCTAGATTGGATTTATCTGCAGATGAGGATGGAACAGTGGATGACCAGATGCCCGATGAACATCTGTTTTCTATCTCAGTACTCTCTCCATGGTTTGCTGATATAGCAAACTACCTCGTTTCAGCACAGTTCCCTCCGCACCTATCCTCAAGAGAGGAGCAAAATCATCAAAAAAAGTGCCTCATTCACTTGGATCGGGGGCAACCTGTTCAAGCTTGGCCCTGATCAGATCTTAAGGCATTGTGTAAGGGAGGAGGAAGTCTTTGATGTCCTCCTCACCTGTCATGATGGGCCTTGTAGAGGACATTTTGCAGTAAAGAGGACTGCCTTCAATATCCTGCAAGCAGGCTACTATTGGCCCACACTTCATCAAGATGTCAGAAGGTATATCAGCCAATGTGACCGATGCCAAAGAATGGGGAAACCGACTCAAAGGGATGAGATGCCTCTCCAACCTCAAGTGACTCTTGAGCCATTTGAGAAGTGGGGTATGGACTTTGTGGGTCCAATCAACCCTCCTTCGAGGCAAAGGTCTTACATCATTGTGTGCACTGACTACCTGACAAAGTGGGCAGAAACTAAGGCAATCAAAGCAGCAACAGAAGAAAAGGTGGTTGAGTTCTTAAGAGAGAACATCTTCTACAAATTTGGCTACCCAAGAGAGCTAGTCACCGATCAAGGGAGCCAGTTCACATCCAATTTAATTGAAGACCTACTAGCTCATCACAAAATCAAGCATAGGACTTCCACCCCCTATCATCCTCAGGCAAATGGGCAAGTGGAAGTCACCAACAGAGCATTGGAAGGAATTTTGACTAAGGTGGTGAGCAGCAGTAGTAAAGATTGGGCAGATCGCCTGGTTGAGGCCACGTGGGCTTACAACACCACCTGGAAGACCACAACCGGCTTCACACCTTATGAGCTGGTCTATGGGAAGAAAGCTTTGTTGTCAATTGAATTTGAATACAACACTTTGAGGTTGGCAGCTCAGCTGGACCTAGATCTCAGCCATGCCCAACAAGAAAGGTTATTGCAGCTGAATGGACTGGACGAGCACCGAATGCAGGCCCTCCTTCACTCAGAAGTGGTTCAACTTCAGAGAAAGGTGTGGCATGACCAACACCTCAATGACAACCAATTCCAACTAGGAGATTGGGCGCTGTTGTATGATTCTAGGCATAAAGATTTCAAGGGGAAGCTGAGGACCAGATGGCTGGGACCATATGCAGTGGAAAAATGTCGTGACAATGAATCTGTTCTTATTCGGACCATTGATGAGGAGGCCATCCCCATGCTTGTCAATGGGCATCGACTGAAGATCTACAGGAAACCTCTCTCAAGATAAGAGTTCATCAAAACTGTGGAGAAATCAGTGTTGGTCATAGAGAAGGGTTCTGCCTCTGCTTTGGGCATACCCTGAAAGATTTAAAAAATAAATAAAAATAAATAAATAAATAAAGATCCTTGGGTGAAAACCTTTCTGAGGCTCCCAAGGCAGGTGGTAGGGGTGAAAACCTCATTGAGGCGCCCCTATTGTCTTTCAAAAAAAAAAGGGGGGGGGGATTTGAAAAAGATCCTTGAGTGAAAACCTCTCTGAGGCGCTTAAGGCAGATGGCAAGGGTGAAAACCTCATTGAGGCACCCCTGCTATCTTTCAAAAAAAAAAAAAAAAAAGAAGAAAGAAAAAAGAGAAAAAACAATAAGCAAAAAAAAGAAGACAGGGACAGCAAGTTTATAATGTGGCAATGCATGCAGGTTGCAGGTATTCTATGAAGGAGAGGAGGTCTCTCAACTCAAAGCCAAGGATCCTTATCATGCTGCCAAGAGACCTCACCAGTACCTCCTCCAAGAACACTCATCTTCTCCAAGGTATGGGCATGATTTCATCACAGCTTAAGTCTTCTACAGGAAGGTGCAGACTTTCTACAGGAAGTTCTGTATTTCTACAGGAAACTTCCTGTAGAAGTTCGAGACGGCCCAGAATTCATTATGTGGGGAGATCTAATGACCAAGGTCCAACACGGAGGCATGCAAGATACTATTTCCTCCATCACACACTGCTGTCACCTTCTGCTACCACCCCAGTTGACATGCAATAAAAGTACCTGCACCATCAAAACAAATCATTGAGTTATCAAGAGGAAGCGATGTTTAAATGAAAAAAGATGTTGAGGTGCCATGCAATACCCATCACAGCTATCCAAGGGCCCTGTGAGCGTGATCGTGATGCCGCTGTCTTCATCATTCAACATGCACCCGAGGAGGAAAAACTGCTACAGGACATCCTGCAGGAGTCCCGTAGCAGTTAAGCCAACTAGAGTGTACACCATTCAAGCGCCTGCAACATGCAATGATAACGCTGGCACATGCAGCCGAATCATAAGCTTCATCGTCAGCGGCCTGTGAAGAGGAACCTCCGGGCCTGTGCAATCAAGCAGCAGCAAACAAATCAGGTCATCGTCGTCCAAAAGCCTGAAGAATCATGTCGCGGCCGCACAGGTAAGTGCCTTGCCCTTTCTTCCGTCGAATTGCATGAATTTTACTTTGAAATTTTTGCAAGTGTGAAGTGAATGGGTTGAGCGGTCGTATGGCCATTCGACTGGCCACGCCGACCAGTCGGATGTGTAAACGGTGGTCGTGGCAAAAGGAAGGGGGTAGTGCACACGTGAGAGCCATCCAGTCGGGGAGAAGCACATTTTAACAGAAATGATGGCGGCGGATCTGCGGGAATGATGCGGCAGTAAGGGAACTTGCAGAAGAAGGATTGAGTGACGTCACCAACGGTCCGGCAGGGACAGCTCACCCTCGCGCAACGGATTCCGCCGCATTCAAATATAATCGGCTAGATTGCCACCCCAAGCATTTATCATCAACCGTTTGAAAGTCGAGTGAGCATCCGGATTCCTCTGAAGCTCGACACTCCAAGTCTTCGGCCGTTCGAACGCCTGTTAAGCAGCACATAGAGCGCAGAAACACTGCAGTGTTCTCCAAAATCCGTGCGTTGTTTCTACAGGAAAGCTGCTTCTACAGGAAGCTCGCTGTCACGGGAAAATTGGGCTCTTCACATCAAAGGTGGCGAATTAGAGAGGTAAGCCTGAACCTTGCCTCCCATGCAATTGGTTTCGAGGGTGGCGGAGTCAACGTTCTACAGTCTGCTCATAAAGGAATGCAAGTATTGTCTGCCATTTGCATGAATTTTCGTCAGGGTGTATGTAAAGTCTCCTACAGGATATATTTGTAATTAAAGCTCTGTTAAAACTCATCTAGAGATAGTTTTCGTGAATTATATGCATGGCTCTGTCCCAAAGGCTAGTTTTTGCATCCGCCACCTCCAGCCAACGTAGCAGTTTTTCACCATGTCGGGTGGGTTCATCAGAAAGGAACCAACCGACTCTAAGAATCTAAGAGAGAACCCTGATGTGGTGGAGCTGTTCACCGCGCTCATTGGATGTCATTCTGCAACAAATTGCATGGGTATGATGATGAGGTGGCAGAGGAGTTCTTGCGGGCTCTGAAGCTGAAATCAAAGACATTGGCCATCGTCAATTTCAGGGGTTTGAGTCTCAGACTCACCCCACAGTTCATCAGCCGAGTTACCGAGCTCCCAATGGGAGTACCATGGGACAAAGAAGAGAGGAAATTAGGCCAACAGGCTAAGAAAGAATTCTTTCCACCAAAGGAGCAGTTCTCAGAAGACAAGAACGGGGTTCGCAGGACTAGCTTACTGCCACTGTGGAGCGAAGTTAGCCTCCAAATCATGAAGTACATCACCTGCGAAGGTCGAATTAGCATTGTGTATGGGTACCATTTTCGGTTACTCACGGAATTAAGGCATCAGATGGACCTCCCTGCAGAAAACAAATTAAGAATTCCCTACTTTCTACTGCAGTCTATGACTGAATGTGCCGCCAAGTTGAGAGAAGGTACACCAGACCAGGTAGCTCATCATGGGCTCATAAAGCTCCTCGTGGAGGATGCACTCCATACATACAAGGTCCCTCTCTCATGGGAAGCCTTCCGAAATTTAACCAAGGATGGCAATATAAAAATGTTGACTGAAGAGCTTGGCTCCTCCAGCAGCGAGAGAGAAGGAGTCAGTACCCGCAGGAAGGAAATAAAAAGGCCAGAGACCCACGGCCAAAACACCAAAGATAGAGAAAAAGGGTGCCAAGGAGAAAGAAGAAGTACCCATATTAACACCCCGAGAGAAGAGATTACAAAGCAGGGTGGACAAGACTGAGCAGGTCCACATCAGCAAAGGCACCTCGACAGCAGCCTCGACCAAGTCAAAAAGTAAAACACCCTTAGCAAAGCAAACTAAAGTGGTGCCACCTGTTCCTACAGGAAAACCGAAACCGGCTTCTACAGGAAGCCCGAAATCAGCTGAAAAAGGGCCTTCTACAGGAAGCCCTGAGAAAAGAAAATCAAAGGAAAAGAAGGCCGACGTTCTTGCAAGGGAGGCAGCAGCTGTGCTGGCCGCCCTCAGTACACCTCCTAAGCCTAAGGAAAAGAGAAAGAGGGAGGCCCCTCTATATTTTAAAGCTAGAAGAAGTGTGAGAATAAAGACGGGCAAGCCACAGCCTCCGTCCAGCAGCCCAATCACTATCGAAGATGCCCCTACTTCGCCCAAGGAGAGGTCCCCCTCAAAGATATCAGTCACCTATGAGAGGGGGAGCCCAAAAACAACCACTTGGAAAGAAAGGTTAGACCAATTGGCTTCAAAAGCCCGGCTACAGGATGTTGAAGCTGCTCTACAGGAAACCTTAGCCCGGCTTAAGGAAACAGAGAGAATGGAAGGGGAAGCACCCTCATCACCACCGAGGGAGGGCGAAGTAGAGACACCAAGAGAAGAAGAAAAAGAGCATATCCCGAAGCCTAGCCCTCAGCCAAGTCTGAGCTCATACTATAACTTCTTGGAAGCAAGCAAAATTATACCACAAAAATTCACTGTGCCACTGTTCTTTGCATTGGAGGAAGAGAGAGTACGTACACACACGTGGATGAAAATAGCCAAATCAAAAGGTGTGGCGGACATAGGCCCCTTGGAGGAGCAACTCAAGGAGGCCAGAAGGGAATTAGCCATGGCTAAACACGTGGCAAATTGCCAATGAGTGTTCCTACAGGAAGAAAAATAAAAGCTTAGATTGCAGCTACAGGAGCTGAGGACAGGAACAGGTACATCCTCCGAGGACACCACAGCAGAATAGCAAGGCAAAAAGGAACTGCACACGGTCTTGGGGAGCCAACCACACATCTACAGGAAGCAGAGCTGCAAGCACAAATTGAGGTGCAATCCCTCAGACAACAGTTGCAGCAGAAAGAGGCACAATTGGCCTGCATGGCCAGTTGGGCCATGGATGCTATACAATGCAGACAGCCGGCCAAATCCTATGGCCTGTACCTGAGAAACCAATGGCTACAATTTCAAATCAACACTTGGCGCAAAGGGGTATCTCTCAGCTCCAAGACCCGCAGCAGTTCACTGAATTATGCAATACCAGTTCATCTGAGGATAAGGCCAAACTATCGGAGTTCTACCTCCATAATTTGGCCCTTCCTAATGTAATTTCATGGGATCCCAACACGGTCTTAGGGGATATGCAGTTAATGGCACTTGCCTCATGGTTGAACCATGAAGACAAAAGAGCAGCAGAAGCCAAAGCGGTCATGAACCGAGAGCTGAATGAGCCATTACTAATTAGACCAAAACCAGGGGATCCAACTGCACTAATATCAGCACACCAACACTTATCCACCGACCCTCAAGCTTCATTGAAATTTATGATCAACAGGCCCAGGCCATACGCATTTTGAGGATATGGAGAGACTGTTAGGAGATAACTGTATTCAAGCTTGCACCCGCCGATGGAATACATTGGCCCACAGTCTAAAAATCAGAGAATATCATACTCCAACTCGGATGAGGGAAGCTCTAGTACGGGTGCCCCTCTATAAGAAATCTATGCAGAACCTCCAGGCCAGCTAGATTGGCCTCAAGCTAAGCCCACCTCTGCTGTTAGGATTGATGGAAGGCAACACAGAGAAAGATGAGCAGGAACAGTGGGAAGAGGTGGAGAGAAAGGCTGGGTTCCATGTCAGTAAGGAGGACACTACTGCAGAAGCTTGGGATGTGAGGGTGGCAGTAAAGGCAATGAAGGATGAGGAGCTGGATTAGTTGCTCAAGGATGAGCAATCACTTTAGCTAAAGGGTGATGATGAGCCCCAAATTTCGTAACATTTTGGGCTCATTTGGCCTACTTACCCTTGCTCAACCCTTTATTTTTCATCACTTATGCATCATTTTTAGTATATTCATGTTATTTGTACGAAGGAGGGCAGTCACCATTCCTAGGTGGCTAACACATGTTTATTTCAGGTTTTTTTGACATTTAATGGAGAAAAACCACGCAGATGAAGGCTAGGAGACAGCCAAGATGGGATTTCGGTTTTGTAGGAAGGTTGTCCATAGCCTTGAATGGCCTTCCTCGTGATCTCCACCCCAACTCCGAGCTCCAACCACCACCGAGCTAGAAGGCAGCCAAACGGATTGAAGGGAAACAACATTTACTCTTAGTTTCGACAGCCAAGCCCCAGTAATTTAGGAGGCCAGCTTGGCCCTTGTAATGTATAAATGATGAGGCTGTAGCCTTCGATGGGAACATTTGAAACTTTGTTGTTTATTCTAGACTACGAGCTGATAGCTCTGTTTTGCTCTTTGTAAGCCATTTTTGGCATGTTATTCGACTTATGACCATTATCTTTTAATATAAGGCAGGCAGATTTGAGTTCAGTTCTGAGTCTTAGAGGAGCTATAGCTCTCGGGGTTGGGCCCAACCTGAGAGCAATAGACCTCCTTTCTTTGTATTGATACCTTTCTTTCAGCATTGTATTTCTTTCCCTTTACATGCATTTGGAAACACAGTTTGCTGAATTGAATTTCTTGATGTGATTGAGTAGGTTAGCTTTATGAACAAAGTTGTTTTCAGTAGTTTAGATTAGAGTAAGGAGATTAGAGTTAATCAGAGCTCCAAAAAAGGGTTGATTGCACACTCACTTCCACCTCTGTTTAGAGATTGGGATTGCAGCCCGTGCCACCCACCAAAACCACAGTTTTACATGTTCATACAAGCTTTAATGCAATGTTCTCAGTTGTAGCACATCCATGCATTCAGATCTTGTGGAATGAATCTTTGTTTCAGTACCATGCAAGAGTTTCCTTACAAAATCACGTTGTTGTTCTATGGTTTTATGAAAATAGTTAGAATAGGATTGATGAAAATCTCAGTTTTGTGCAAGACACGGATGATTTGTTTCATTTACACTGTGCAGTATTTCTCTCTCACGCCCTTACCCTCCTAATCCGTGCCTAGGCCATCCACTCTTCCCTCAGTTATACCACTTACCTCCTAAACCCTTCTATCACCCACGTGATTCTACCTTTTCAGCCTTCCATTCCTCTAACCTCCTCTAGACGACCAACCAGTTGTGCACACCCCCTCTCCATCTCATCTCTCTGACCATAAGCCATCACAAGCTCCCCTCCTACCTCTTGTCCATCCATATATCCTCTTCCACTCATCCATCACCCAAAAATCCTATTGCAGACATCCTGTAGAAATTAACAGACTTCCTGTAGAAATTCTGAACATCCTGTAGAACCCCTGCAGACTTCATGTAGAAGCTTGTAAACACGGTTGCCAAGCATCTGAACTTTATGAACTTCTCTGAAAGGATGCTAGGGATCCCTTAGACCCTCTCTTAGCCTTCCTGACTTCCCCAAGCATTTCCCTCCTTGATCTATCCCTGCACAGTCAAGACCCAGTTAGAAGCACACACATAATAATTCAACAACTTGAACAAAAATACAAAAATATGCTTTCTTCAGATCAAAGTAGTCTAAACACATGCATCTCACCTTCCTATAAGTAATGACACCTCTTTCAGTAGTTTGCATTCCCACCTTTGCATCAGTAGGACTAGCTGGTAGAATTAGGGTTTGCTAGGGTTTTCATTCCTTGTTGGCTTTCAGTTTCTTCCTGCAGTAGGTTAATTTCCTTTGAGATAGCTTTCATTCATCGGTTAAAATCTTCTTCTGAGAACTCATAGAAGTTGGCTTGAGCCCTAGCGGACTTGTGCCAGCTGACCAAGTGACAGCTGCGACAAGAGCTAGTGTTGTGCATACAACACCGTCGCTTCCAAGTTTGTTACGAACTACCGGGTTGATAAAATTAGAGAAGGAAGCTCCAGGAGTTGTAGCATTATTGCTACAATACTGGAGCCCACACCAGTGTAGATGTCCACATTCATGTGCGAGTAGTCATTTTCATGCAATCGATGTCGTGAGATCTATGGTCTGAATAGCTTCAGCAGTTTGACATCTGCTTCTCCAAATGGCCCCTAGTTTTGAGGTATATGATGTGTTCATGTACTTCTTCTTTATGCATTATGTTGCACAGATCCTTGATTGTTGTTGATGCATGATCTTGTTTCTTACATGTTTTCATGATTCCTTGCTTGATGTGATGCAAATCTTCTATGTGATGTACTTGTTGTCAGATTCGTCATGTTATGTTTTGAGACCCTTTGTAATATGTTCCTGGGATACTTTGTTGTCGTCATGTATGTTTTACTTGAGATCCCTTTTATGCCATGTTGGGGGATTCATCATGATGAGTTTTGGGTCATATGATAGGAGTCTTTTGACTGAGAGTTCTTGTACTGGAACATCTCTTAGAGCCACTCCTGTGTGAAGGCATTTTCCTTGTATGATCGCGACATCATCTTGTGTACATCATCACTATTGAGAGCACTTAATGCAGTGGCTACACATTTGACACTAGGGCCCGGAGAGTAGTCCCTCTTGTACAAACTCGTTATCAACGGCTTATGTTTTATATGTTGTTGATGATTGTCATGTTCCTCTTCTTTATAGCATGCAGACGTATTCATTTATGTCTCTTTTTAAAAATGCAAATTTACACATCAGGAAAGTAAAAGGTCCTGGAAGAAGAGTCCTTTGTCACTCTCAGACCTGGATCACCTCAAGTTATACAAATATTCTCTATTAAATAATAAAATCTAGGATATCATGTTAGATATTCAACAATCCTTCAATGTAGTGAGGTAAAATCCTCTAAAAACATTAAAGTAAATTTCATAGTGAGCGACAACCTAACATGTGAGTGTATATATTTATTCAATATATGCAATCCATTTTCAAAGAAGTATAAATAGTTCTCTATACAAATTTGATAAAATATAAGTAACTTACATATTTTTCACATGTTTGTTTTTTGGAGTAGCTCCTCTTCCCCTTTTGTCACCATCTTGTTGGTTTCCCCAAATTACTAACCCTTGTGTGTCATCACAATTTTATTGACATAATCCTAGCCTAATAGAATGACTTGATACCATGCACCCCTCCACCATAGAGACATATGCTTTTTCCCTATGTCGAACAAAACAATTAAATTTTCCATGTACCTCTCTAAGAAGAACAATGACATGAGAAAACTCAATTAATTCAACTTCATCATGTAGGTGATTGGGAAATTGACCTACAGTCCATAAAACTTGTGGGCAATTTTTTCTCAAGCATGTAAACCATATCAACTTCTCTCAATGCCATCACTAAATCCTAATGATATGAATCTCCTTAATGTGAACCATGTTTTCACACAAAAAGTGATCATCTAGCCAAAATAGTTAGGTGGATCAAAATATATCATGTTAATATGGGTTTGACACATTAAAACCTTCTTTCACCTCATAAAATAGCCTAAGAAACCTTTTTTCTAAGTTGTTTTCATTAATAACCCACTAACTCCTTGCCACCTATAGAATAAGAGAAAAAAAATTCTTTTTGGTCTCTTGTACTAAGGACAATGACCAAATCCAACAATATACAATCACTGCTATCTTCCCTGAACAAGTTCAACATCAAATA